>CAMZMU010000100.1:16988547-17588547 GCA_947311845.1 Poa pratensis | reverse complement strand
GGAGGCCTGCGCTCGTACGAGTTCATCCAGAACTCGGTTCGAACCGGAAAAATCTCTCAAATCCGTTCGATTTCTTTGCCCCTCCTCCACGAAATTGCCCCTTAAATACCCCCGACCCCCGTGCCGTTCCGTCCCCGCACAAATCACAAACCCTAGCCTCAAACCGAGCTCGATTTCGAGCTCGGAAAATTCCGCCGCCGCCGCCACCATTGCCGCCGCCTCGGAAGCTTGACGCCGCCGCCATCCGGAGCAAGGAGCCGCACCCGGGGACGTCGTCGCCAAGGCCGGAGGAACGCCAGAGCGCCGCCGCCGTCCGCGTCCGAGCTTGTCGTCACCGTCGTTCTCTGTTTCCGGTGAGACAACCACCGTACCCAGCCCATCTCGATCTCGATCGTTAGATCTAGATCCAACGTCTTAGATTAGATCACTTAACGAAGGGGTACCGGCCTATCCGATGCTGCCACGTGTTTTTCTTTTTCTGTTTTCGTTTTAAGATTTCAGAAAACTTATAGATCTTGTATAATTCATATAAAATCTACCGTAGGTTCAAATTTTATGTTCTTTATGTCTACGGACTCAGAAAATTAAGGCCTACCCAGATCTGTAATAATATTTAAGTTTTACCGAACCATTATTTTCTGTTATCTAAATTACTAATCTGTAGTATTTTAATTATAATAAAATATCCGTAACTCGAATTATATCGAATCTTTTTGCTGTGGTTTTTAATTTGAGTACCCTATCCAGAGAGATTTAGATCTATTATTTATGTGCTTATTTTCGAATTAAACCTGCAGAAGCTTATTTAATTCATCTAAGTAATACAAATTGTTTAATAAGTGCTTGTTGCATATAAAAATATTTTTACATGCATCATGTACCATATTATCCACAGAACTAATAAGTTAATTTCGTTGCATAAATTAAGATTGACATGCATACATGATTGTTGCATATTCCTTGTGCTTGGTTGTTTATGTATGTCATGTTTGAATCGTGTAGATTGCGACGATTGTGCGGTTTGCTCTTGTGAGGATTGTTTAACCGGAAACTACAACCAAGGCAAGTGATGCATGATCACATTATTTTCCTACTATGCATTAGTGTTTTGTTGTAGTTATGCATGTGTAGGAGTTGTGTGAATTAAGCTAAGCTAGATTACTTCACTAACACCCAAGTGGAGTAATCATATATTCCCTTAGACAATGACAATCTTATGTTAGGAGCCATCGTATTGTTAGAATTGCTTAGCCATGCTATGTAGTAAATTCGTGGTTGGGATTATCATGTTATGTATGAAATTTGTTACTTTAATTGCTTATTCAAAGCAACATGATAATTAATTAACCACTGGGCGGATTGCTAGCATGTCATCAGAGTAAAATTTATGGTGGGGACCGCCGCCCAGTATTCCGAGAATGTGTTTGGTTTCTTGTTTGGTAGCTTTCTGTGCAACCATGTGTCAATGTAGTATGGGTTACGACAGAATTGGTAGGTTGTGGTGACCTGAACCCATCGTAGCCAGAGATGTAGAATAGTGATAGGTGGTACGGTGCGTGGGGGTTTGGGAAGCTACTTCTTATTAGTTCTGGTTCGATCCTCTGTTCCTCTCTATGTAGTGATTCACGGATTGTGCAGAGTGGACCGGGCAACATGGGTAAAGTGTACTAACCTCGCGAGGGTTTAAACTAAGATCTTAGCCGTGTCCTTTGGTTATGGGCAAACTAGCAACTAGATGGGATTCTATGACATGGTTCTCGTTCATTCCAACTTCTTAATTAAAATTTGAAGGGATAACAAAAGCAGGGAGTGGTCTGATGTCTATCAGTGGTCTCATAGCCAGTTGGGTAGGAGCACCTGTTGGATAAACCG
Organism: Poa pratensis; assembly: GCA_947311845.1. Classification (NCBI taxonomy): domain Eukaryota; kingdom Viridiplantae; phylum Streptophyta; class Magnoliopsida; order Poales; family Poaceae; genus Poa; species Poa pratensis. The sequence goes on along the minus strand of CAMZMU010000100.1, from coordinate 17,586,675 downwards.
AGTGTCCAATTTAATGAGTGGAAAACTAATTTAATAAACTGATAGGTTAAACTATGCTTTTATGCATTTCAGCCTTGAAACATCCACCTAGCCAAATAAGCATGTAGTAGGTAGGCGCCATTTTATATCCACCATAAACATCACTTGCCAATACAATTCAGTTGTATTGACCCAGCGATTTTGGGCTGTATCTCACCAATGCAGGTTACTCCGACTCCGACTGAGAGCGTAGGTTTCGAGACTCCACTTGACCTTGTTCGTCTGTGGCGCAAACTAGAAGACTGGAGTTCTTTTATTTGCTTTCGTGTTATTGATACTTCAAATAAATTTATGCTAGCTTCGCTATGCAAGTTGTAATAATTTTATACTCTGGATTCGCTAGATTTGATATACTATTGCTTTATTTGTTATCATTCTGGCTGTGTGTACTGGTGAACGGTCCAGGGGCCAGTACTACACGCAAAGGTGTAAGTCGTGTTGAGTCACATCCACTACACAAAGGGTAACTTACTTCTCTCATTACTACTTGGATAATTGGTTCTAGTGTGTTTAGCTAGTTCACACACATCACACAAAAGTTTCTCCTCACAACGATTCTTAACATGGGATGGAAACATGCGACTAAGGGCTTGGAACGACAAATGCCCTAGTCTATAATGCATCAAAAGTAACTCATCATTTGATATAATACCATTCACATTGAGTGCATACGGAGCTTGAGTATTGTTGAGATAGTAGAGGCCCTCATGCTCAATTCCAGTCCCAAGAATTCTTCCTGTCTTCTAGTCCTGAAATATACATGAAAAGGGCTCAAATGATGCCCTGCATTTAAGCGACTTTGTAATTGAGCTAACAGATAGGAGGTCCACTGGAAAATTTGGGACATGTAAGACCGGGCTCAACGAAAGAGACGGAGTACATGTGATTTTCCCAGAACCCATAATTGGAGCTGAGGACCAATCACCAATGCGTACTCTATCTTTTCCAGACCGTGGAATATATGTGGAAAATACTTAGATGATCCTGTCATATGATTTGTTGCCCCGGAATCAATTATCCACGATGTTAACATATGATTCGCACCTTTTCCAGCATGAGCATCAGGGGTAGTCTCGGAAGTACTTCTTGGGCATTCGCCATAAGCATTGCCCTAAAGTCTTCGAGAGCCTGGGCTGTAACTGCAGACTGTTCTTCTCTAGTTGAGGTGAAGTGAGCTCGATCTGTCCTCCTACTACCACCACCACCACGAGTGAACCTGCTAAATGGTTTATGTTGCCATCCAGGAGGGTAACCAACGAAATCAAAACATTTCCACTTCACATGACCTGGTTTTTTGCAGTGATCACATACACCCCTAGTTCTCTTTGCATAGTCAACTCTGTGAGCACCTATTTGGTCATGTCCTAGTTGGATTTGATTAGCTGAAGACAGTGCAGCTCGATTGTCGATACTAGCTTGTGGAGATGCAATCTGATTTGCCAATCTCGTTTCCTCCTCAAGTATACTAGCAATTGTCTGGTCTAGTGTAGGCCAATCTGGTGTGGCTTGTATAACCTGGGAACGGAGATTGAACTCTGAGTTCAAACCATCAAGAAAAACCTGAACCAAGAGTGGTTCAAACCACTCACGAAGCAATGCCACATCCTTGGGATCATGTGCTTTGAACGGTCTAAAATACTCCAGGTCTCTATAAAGTTTCTTGATTTCTCCCGCATATTCAGTCACTGTCTTTTGTTCTTGCTTGATATGCCTCAGTTCATGGAAAATCTTAGTGACCTGCATCTTGTTAGATTTCCCTGAGAACTGCTTCTCAATGCTTGTCCACACCTCAGTCGCAGACTGAAATCCTTCAACTTGTTCCCTCACAGTCTTCTCCATCGAACTAAGCAACCACACCATGACACGCTTCTTGTTTTGGTCCCATTGTCCTTGTGTAATTTCTTCTGGCTTCTTCACATCCTCTCTCAGAAATTTCTCCAAACCATGTGATTCCAGTATCAACAATGCATTCCGAGACCAACTAAAGAAGTCACCTGGACCGGTCAGCTTTACTGGATTAGCCTCTAATTTTTTTAGAACATCATGAACACTGCTTGTTCGTGATTGTGCTTGCTTCAGTAGCTGGGCCATCGTTCTCTGCATACTCTCCACCAACTTTTCCATACCAGCATCTTTACTTATTTCTCCCATGACCACTGAACTGCTACTGAGTGTTCAAAATTTTAACAGCTACAACAACTTCAGACTTGCTTCAGCAAACAACAAACCAGATTCCTCCACCTAGTAACTCTAGATCAAGAAGATTTCATCTACCACACGACCGTTGGAGTGAGCAAACTTGTACCTGAGTAGTTAAACTCGAATCAGAGGCACCTCCAAATTCGTGCAGCACAAGGATTGGTTCAGCTCGGTTCAGCCGGACAACAGCAGCGACACGGCGATGCGGACGACGGCAATGGCTCGGCAGTGCGGGACGACGGTCGCGACGCACAAAGGCAACGCAACCCAACACGAGGACAGCAGCGAACTTTGATGAAGAAGGCGGCGGCGCACAAAGGCGGCCACGGCCACGACGACCACGAAATCCGGGCAAATCGCAGCACGAATCAGACCAAATCCGACTCAGAAACACGTCCCGGACCGATTGCTCTGATACCATGTTGTAATCCCTCAAGAAGCACACGAATTTTGATGTAAATTTACTGGGATTTGGAGAGGAGTTCAACAACGTACATGAACGCTTCAGAACAGAGGACCGGAGAGAGTTCTCGACCTCTGTCTCCAGCTTTCCTTATCTTCTCCTTATTTTTACATTCTCGTCCTCCTAATATTTACATTTTATACTTCAGTACATAACCATAGAAATACTAATTTACAAACTATAAACTCCACACTTCTGGTTACCGGAAAGATGATGTTCATTATAGTCTAATCCAAAAGATTCGATCGGCCTCTTTGCTTACAAAGTGATCTAGATGCCTGACCTCAAGATCAACTTCTCCAACGCGTCACGAGAGGCCAGCCTTGCTGTAGGAGTGTACATCACATTTCCATTATTCCTGTGTAAGCTCTATTGTGCGCGACGCGGTGACGCCGGCCTTTGTCTACTCCCATGTGAACTCTGTCTTGTCCATGCGCCATTCCATTCCGGTGCAAACCTGCACGAGAGGCATAGGCCGGGGTAGGTGTACGTCTTTGTTTGATTAATGCAGCTAGCATGGGATGGCGTACGTGCTGCTGCTAAGCTAGCAAATCGTTAAATGCTAGCCGTGGAGAGCACTAAATTGGTCCACTCCACAAAAGATAGGTGTATGATACTGATCCAATGAAATTTGCGCAGAGAATGGAAGTTTTAGATTTCTTAAAGAATATTAAAGTATGATCTTGCTACATGTTAACTGTAGATTCTTTTGTCAGTCTGGTCTGAATAACGACCGGGGCCGTGTGTTTGTCGGCATCTCGGTTCAGACTTAGAGCATCTCTAGCAGTACCCGCAAAACGGCAACCCGCAAAACAATTTTAGGGGTCGGGTTTTGCGTGTTCTTGCGCGAGAAATTGGGCCGCGAAGAACAGAGCCCGCAAACGGGACTGCAAATCTGAAATTCAACATCCAAATTTTCGCGGCGGTGACGCAGCGGTGGAGGATCTTCACTCCTCGTCGGAGACGAGGTCAATGACGGGCGGGAGCTGGCTGATGATCAGCGTCTGCTCCATGAGGACGTCGTCGAGCACCTCGTCGCGCTTGATCTTGGCGGCGAACTCCACCACCTCGTGCTGGGACCGCAGCACCGTCACCGCCAGCGTGCGCTCGAGGTGCTCGTCGGGGATGAAGTCCTCCGGCCCGAGCGTGACGCCGTAGTGCTCGGGGGCGTAGCCCTCCGGCGGAGGAGCACCCGGCGCAGCGGAAGAGCTGCTGGCGCCAGGAGCACCCGGCGCGGCGGAAGAGCTGCTGGCGCCGCGGAGGAACTTCTCGCGACGGCGCCGGTCGATCTCCCGCTCCCGCTCCCTCCGGAGCCGGTCAAACTCCGGCAAGTCGCAGCGCACCGACCCGCCGTGGCTGTACTTCCGTGCGCCGCGCTTCCGTGCGCCGTCGCTGCGGACGATCTGCGCGCGCTTCGCTTCGGAGTAGTCTCCGCCGAAACGGTCGTCGCCGGGGAGCGGCGCCTCTGGTTCCCGCTTCGGCGCCATGGCTCGGCGTCGCCGGATCTGTTGACGGGGACGCGAGATTTCTCGTCGGAGACGGCGGAGCGCACGACGGATTGCTCGCCGGAGGAGGTGCGGGATTGGGGATCGCAATCCGCAAATGCGGTGGGAAGCCAAATAAATAGGGGCACGCGGTGCGGATTCCCGGGCCACCGCAAAACGTTTGCGGGCCGACGCAAATATGCAGACGCTGGTCTGGCCCAAAAATTGCCCCAAACCCGCAAAGTCGCCGGAATTTTGCGGGTTCGGCCGTTTTGCGGGTACTGCTAGAGATGCTCTTAGTCATTACCTGCATTGTAGCTTCTCATCTCGACACATTTGTCCTCTTCTTGTGGCTACTGTACTCGAAAGTAACTCAATATACTGAAACTGCTTATACCTGAGAGGTCATTACCGGCAGGCTCGATGATCATGCCGATTCCACGCTAGTGGTATTCTGAATCCAGATTCCAGAGCATATCACGGGTGTGGAGAATCGCCTCGACGGTGATAAATCTGTACCACTAGCACGTTACCCTGAGCGTCAGACCGGTGATATGTGAGTCTGAATAGTTTGACACCACGAAATACTACTGGTATGGGAAATATTGGACACGTCGGTAATGTCCAGGTACTTACCGGCGTGGGATATGTTGGACACAACGGTAGTAAGTTCAGGATAAAACAATAAAATTAATTTAAAAAATCTCACACACATACTATTTGTGTGGCCCAAACGGCCCACGCAAATAGTAGCTTTGTAGGCCCACATGGAAAATATATCCGCCCTGGCCCGTCGTCGCCACACAACCTTATCCACTCTCTCTCCCTCTCCCTCGCTTTCTCTCTCTCTCTCCCCACCCGTATCGTGCTGCCGTCGCCCTCCCTCACCTCACTTCGCCATCGCCCTCCCCTCCCCGTGGCACCATCCCCCTCCCTTGCCTCTCTGCCCCCCTACCCTCTCCGCTCCACCGTCTCCCTCCGTCGCCTTGTTGTCCCTGCCCTCGGGCTTCCTAGCCGTTCCGTGCCTCACTGTCCTCGCCGTCGACCCGTCCCCGCCGTCTCCATCCACCCACCTTGTCCTCGCTCTGCAGAGCTGCGTCCGTGAGCACACATCCCCTTCGCAATTTCGGAGTCTATTTAGATGTGTACAATCACGTGTATATTTTTAGTTATTTCAGATGTGTAGATCTTTAGTGATTAAGCTGTTTAGATTTTTCTAGTATATAGTGTTATTAGTGTAGATGATTAGTGCGAATTTTAATTAATTTAGATGTGTACAATCACATGTATATTTTTAGATGAACAAGTAATGTAGTTTTAATTATCTATTGTGTACAATCGCAGGTATATTTTTAATTGAACAAGTAATTTAGTTTTAATTATTTATTGTGTACATTTTAGATTTAGTTGTGCAGATATTACTACTTTGTACCTTTAGTGTTTTTAGTTCTAATGCATATTTTTAATTATGTTTTTGTTTCCTACGAAATGGTTAAGAGCATCTTCAACAGGCTTTGTAAAACACCCCAGGATTTGTAAAACTGCAATTTTAGCAATTGGGGCAAAAAAACAAACTCGAGCAGCATTTGTGTAACTGGTCACCGCACCCAAAATTATACCTAGCTTGCTAAAATTGCACCCTTTCTTTGCATATTTTCAAAGTACATAGCCGTATTGCAAACTTCCCAAAAGCAACGCGGGAGAGCCAACAGCTCCCGCTCGAAAATTTCCCGCCTGAGGCGCCAGATTGCAGTTAGGTGCATATATCGAGACGGAAAAACAATCATATGTGCACATAAATTCCTTATGTCTACAAATTTAGGCTATCTCGCAATTTCTACGCATTTTTATAATTTTAACCTGTCTCGTAATTCCCACATGACTTCGCCGTAGCTACTTCACCGCAATACCGATTCATGAACAAAATCATATAATAAAGTAATTGGGACGATATACAGGATGGTCCAAAAGTAATCGATCCTGCCATTATTTTGTGCACCTATCTAGGGGTGACATCTCACGAGAGATGATTTATTTTATTCAACCTGCTATGTTTTTCAATCAATAATATGAATTAGTTGAATAGGTGAAGATATCACATAGACAGATGAACAGGCAGAGTTCACATGCGAGTAGGAGGACGAGGCCGGCCGGCCGGCCGGTGCATGGACGGGTCTTTATTTTCTATCTGAGCATTTTTGGTAAGATAAACTGACTAGACATGGTGCCACTGAAAATTAAAGTGTCGATGACATGTCTTTATTTTCCTTTGAGCATTTCTGGTAAGTTGAGCTGACATGGTGCCACTGAAAGTTTAGGTGGTCATGTGGTGTTGCTTTGCCCAGGAAAAACAGGGTGTGGCATCCATGTTGCCATCTTTTCTGTGGTGGAGGATACAAAACTAGCATCATGATGGAAATTCAGATCCAAGATATAAGGCAATGAATATCACAATGGGAGGTTCACTTCTAATGAGCTAGTAGTATATATCGGAATTACTACTGCAGAAGTGTTTCACTCCTAATTATGCAAATCTAGCTATTATAGAACAATGTATGCATGCATAACTGCATTACAACGACATAATTGTTCAACTGTTAAATCTATTACTCCCTCCGTCCAATAATAACTGTCTTAGATTTGTCAAAAAATAAATGTATCTAGACATGAAACATGTATAGATACACCCACTTTTGTACAAACTTGAGACATTTATTTTAGGACGGAGGGAGTATATACTAAAAGCAAAATGAGTTAGTTTTCGAGACACCGCGTTAAGCCACATCATTACAATTATTTTTAGTAGTTAGATCTAAAATATGTGGCTAGGATTTAATGAAATATTAGTAGTTACGCAACATGTTTGACACAATATATACGTGCACAATCACGTCTTTTGTACATGGACTCTTGAACACGTTGTTCGTTTAAAAAGGTACCCGAGGCTGGTACGGTAGCTGCAAAAAAAAAAAAAAGGTACGTCGGCATGACCGCAAGATTGCACAAACAAATCAACACGTACATCAGTGTGTGTCCGAGACTAGCTATCTGAGGCTGAAACTAAAACACGTACGTCTGCAATACTTTAAAGGGCTGCGCCCGTTTACAAAACATATGCGAGACTCAACGTGATAGCTAGAAGCAACAGGGGAAAAAAGCTTTCTGGACGTGGTGGCCGATAGTAGGAGCTACTAGGATACGTACAGTTTAGAAAAAAACTAAACTGATCGGCAAGTACTTCCTTTCTTTTATTTACTCTGATTCTGTTTTTTAGTCAAAGTCAATTTTTGTGAAGTTTGACAAAAATGAATAAGTATCAATATTCATAACCAAATTCTTACAGTATAAAATACATATTTTATGATGGTTCTAATACTAAGGATTTTATATTTTATATGTTCATATATTTATATATATATTTGGTCAAATTTTACAATAAAGTTTGATTTTGACTATATTTAGAGCACAAGGTAGTTTTGAACGGAGCGAGTATGTTGGTCTGTGATTGAGTAGAAATAAATGAAAATTTAATTCGACTACCATCATATCAAAGTACTCAAGACATTAGTAGCACCACATACGTTATTTCTATTACTAAGTACACATAAATGACAAATTTATTCGACCATCGCTGGACCAACACTTTCACAAAACGCCCTCCGGAGTCATGTAATTTTAATATGAATGAAATCACAACATTACTGTACTATAAACGGGCACGTTCACTGAAGGGATATTCCGAGTTAATGTGACATAAAGCGTCAAATCTGCAAAATTGATGAAGGTACTACATTAATTAGTGGACATACTATCGATGGGAATAATCCTCGCACACTATAAATGACCTACCTATTAAGGAGGATAAATTGTTTTATCTTAATCCAACGAGTTTTTATCACAGATAACTAAACTGGCGTATTGATCTAACAAGCATCATGTAAAAACAATAGTTCAAGTTACATATTCAATATCACGTACATGGCTTTTCATCATATGGGATGATAGTCATTTGACCATAAATTTCTGAGTGCCAAAGATGTTACTTGGTTGATTAATGCGCGAGAAAACTTTGTGAAATTTAATCTTTCTCTTAATTACCATATAATGCTCGTTTTATCTTAAGCCTTAAGCAAGGAATGTAGCCTAGCTAAGAGTTTGCTCTAACACCAAAACACGTTTCATTCTCTTCCACCACAGAAAAGATGGCAACATGCGTGCCACCCTCTTTTTCCAATTTTGTTCCTGGCCACCTTAACTTTCAGATCAGCCTACCGAAAACACGTGTGAATCTCCCTCCCACTTCATCTGCCTGCTCGTGAATCTCCTGCTTGAGTAGTTGAGCTCTCCACCACCACCGTAGTCCGTACGTGCTTCCTTGCATCAATGGAGTGGGAATGGAAGCCGGAGCGGCAGAACCAGCTCCGTGCCCTCGGGCTCGCCAGAATCTGCCGCGAGACGAGCCGCGTCGGCCGCCAGGCCATCCTCCACTGGGATGTCCCCCTTCCTCTCTACCTCTCCTGGATGTTGCTCGCGGCCGCCATGTACGCCCACGTCACTAGTAGAAAACGGGGCATCCGTGCGCCCTCTTTTGTACCGGTTGGGTACGAACCGGTACTAAAAGGCGCATTAGTACCGGTTCCAGAGGCAAGGTGGCCAGGGCCCCACGGTGAGACCCTTTAGTACCGGTTTGTATTACGAACCGGTACTAAAGGCCGATCTTTAGTACCGGTTGGTAACACAAACCGGTACTAAAGGGTTGGGACAGGCGGCTGCAGTTGGGGGCCCCACGGCGAGACCCTTTAGTACCGGTTCGTAACACAAACCGGTACTAAAGGCCCATCTTTAGTACCGGTTCGTGATACCAAGCCGGACTAAAGGTTCCGCATTTTTCATTTAATACGAAATAATTCATATCTTTAAATCCGTAAATCAAAATTTAACAAATAAAATGTCTAAATCAATTAGAAAAATGAGAGGAATCCAAATATGACAACGATATCATCTTTTGGATAACAAAAACGCATTTAATTTGGTGAAATTACTTTCAAAAAATCGACATAAACTCATTTAAGGGTTATTTACTTCCTCCTCCTCATCATCGTTGACGAAGTCGGGGTCGGAGTCAGAGCCATGGCCGTCGTCGTCGCCCTCGCCTTGGCTGTCCTTGTCACCCTCACCGTCGTCGTTGATGTCGAGGTTTTCCTGTCAGTGCCCGTTGTCCTCGTCCCACCACTGGATGGGGTTGCCCTCGCTGTCTGAATCGCTCGGAATGACATTCGTCTGCCATGGCCGAGAGAATGGGGTTTTTGGTAGAGAGAAAGAGGTCGGAGAGAATGTTTTTTTTTGGGCAAAGAGAGAGGAGGAAGTACGACGGCGCGTAGATCGATAAATGCCTGTGGAACCGAACAGACAGATGGAACGCTTCGTTTGTAAAATGACTACATATTTTACAGATTATATTCGCAATGATGACATCCTGTGACTGCAGTTGACATCCGGAAATGAGTTACAGGTGCAACTAGTTGCAAATTAGAGTTTCCTTTTTCAACCTTAGTCTTACTAGTTTGAGTTTTGAGATATCAAACCAGAGACATGCATTTTTTGTTCGAATCTATCTAGACCTTGTTTATCAACTTGAGTCGTTAGTATACGATATATTAAGACTATGTGCGCAGGTTTTTCAAATTTTTTATTGTTTTTTAATTTTTTATGCTTATTTTGAAATTGGTCAAACCTAAGTTTGACCAACATTTAAACAACTTTAAAATATGAAAACGAAAAACTAAGCCTGGTTCCTTCTTATTCACTCCAAAATGAAAGTTTGGTGAGTTTTAAAAAAAAATTATGTTGCAAATCCAAAACCACTTCTCTTCAATCTTAGACTTCCTAGTTTGAGTTTTGAGATATGACACCAGATACATGCATTTTTCGTTAGAATATATCTAGACCTTGTTTATCAACTTGAGTCGTTAGTATACGATATATTAAGACTATGTGCGCATGTTTTTCAATTTTTTGATTGTTTTTTTAATTTTTTATGCTTATTTTGAAATTGGTTAAACCTAAGTTTTTTGACCAACATTTAAACAAGTTTAAAACATGAAAATGAAAAATTAAGCCTGGATCCTTCTTAGTCACTCCAAAATGAATCATTGGTGAGTTTTTTGAAAATTTCATGTTGCAAATCCAAAACAACTTCTTTTCAATCTTAGCCTTACTAGTTTGAGTTTTGAGATATCACACCAGATACATGCATTTTTTGTTCGAATTTATCTATACCTTGTTTATCAACTTGAGTCGTTAGTATACGACTTATTAAGACTATGTGAGCAGGTTTTTTAATTTTTTGATCGTTTTTGAATTTTTTATGCTTATTTTGATATTGGTCAAACCTAAGTTTGACTAACATTTAAACAAGTTTAAAACATGAAAAACGAAAAACTAATCAATTTTAATTCCTAGATATGATTGATAGGATGGCATATTTGAATTACTCTCTTTTTTCTAATCAATTTAGACATTTTATTTGACAAATTTTGATTTACGGATTTAAAGATATGAATTATTCCATATTAAATATTATTACATAATCACTGTTATTTATTCAAAAATATTATTACGTAATCATTGTTATTTATTCAGAAAATATATTACACAATCATTGTATTTATTCAAATAAATTTTGAAAATTTAAACAATAACGGATTTAAAGATATGAATTATTCCATATTAAATATTATTACATAATCACTGTTATTTATTGAAAAATATTATTACATAATCATTATTATTTATTCAAAATATATTACATAATCATTGTATTTATTTAAATAAATTTTGAAAATTTAAACACTAAAAAATTGTAACATCATGACTTAGGGGTTAATATGATTGATAGTATGCTATTATCAGTAAGTTTTAATTTCTCATTTGATAGCTAATTTGCAAGGAACTCAAAAGTTAAGCGTGCTCGGGCTGGAGCAGTTTGAGGATGGGTGACCGAATGGGAAGTTTGACCAGAGTATGTATTTTGACCTGAGATTAAGTGTATAACTAGTTTAAGTGTGTGGTTAAGTAAAAAATTTCAGAATAGAATTAGGAATAGAATTAAGAATAGTATAGAGAATAGAATTGAGAATATAACTGAAAATAAAATTAAAAAATTCCCGGAACCTTTAGTACTAAAGGTCCTCCGCCGCGCGCGCGCAGCTACGCCCACGTGGAGCCCTTTAACACCGGTTTCTGCTGTAACCGGTACTAAAGGGTACCCCTCTAGTCCCGCTTTATTAGTACCGGTTGCACAACCGGTGCTAAAGGCCCTCTAACACCTGTATTGTTGCCTTGTTTTCTACTAGTGCGTCACCTGTGACCCCGACCTCGACCACGGTCTCATCCTCGCGCAATGGGTCTTGTTCTTCACCCTCGAGCTCTGCGTCGTCGTGAGCCTGTTCATCCACACCGCCATCTACGTGCTCTGCGTCGCCTCCCACTACCGCGCGGGCGGCAACCGCGTCCTCGTGGAGAGCCTCGCCGCCCTGTTTAGGCGGCTCGCCTTCACCTTCATCCTCGTGGTACTGCCATTTTTCGTATTCTTCAGCTCCCTCTTCGCCCTCGCCTACCTTCGGCTCGAGATCAAGGTCGCGCTGCCGCTGCGGCTGCTGGGGGTGGCCGGCGCGGCGTACGTCGCCGTGGTGGGCCAGCTGGCCTGCGTGGTCTCGGTGCTCGAGGACGCCGCCCTCTTCGCCGCCGTGCGCAGGAGCCAGGAGCTCCTCGCCGGGAAGTTCTGGGCGGCCGCGTGCGTCCTCGTCACGCTCGACGGTTGCATCGTCGCCGTGGTGCAGGCTGTCCTTGTGGTGGTGGTGGCGTTCCGGGTGGCCGCGGGGGTGGCGATGTATGTGCCTCTGTCCGCGGTGCTGGTCGTCGCGCTGGTGGCGCCGACGGTGGTCTACGTCGTCTGCACGAGCCACCACCAGGAGGTGATATACAGGACTCACCAGGAGCCGTCGACGGCGACAATCAAGGTGCAGACTGCGCAGTAGGTCACTGCATGCTAACACTGCTAGTCTGCTACTACTGTACTTATCTTGTTATCCTGGGAAGTTTAGAGCTAATGAAGCTTTATTTCGTTCCTACCTAGCTTCCAAGAACATCTTAGTCAATTAGAAAAAAAACTACCGGAGAGAAGTAGAGAACTGGGACTTGTAGTAAGTTAGTATGGGTCTGCAGCCGTATGAAACATTTTGTATGTCTGATCCGACTATGAGACTGCAAACAGTACTTGGGATTATATGTGTGTCTGAGAGGGTTAAAAATTATATGCATGATCCGATTATTTCTGCTACCTACTTCTTTCTTGCTCCCTTCGTGCGACCGAACTATACGCACACTCTGCAGGACCAAACATGATGACCATAAGATATTTAAGTTTTGTACTGCAAGAAAAGATATTGGAGTAGCAACCTTCATTAGTACTTCATTAGGTGCAAAGTGTCTTTGGGAATTGAATAAAAATATGTCTCGATTTTCATATGATATGGAAACAATTATCAACATCCAGTAAGATGTGAGGGATGTAGGCTTCAAGTTGGACATTCTGTAATCGAATCTGAGCTTTTTCGAATGCTCAATGGAATTTCAAATAGTACTCAAGATTTTGCATACGCTGATATTGTATCAGAGCCCTCTCTTCCACGATAACCTAGCCGCCGAAAAACGGATCTGCATAACAAACCCGAAAACAGATCTGCATAACAAATCTCCCTCCAAACTATATCGTCCCCTTCATCACCGAAAAACAATCATCACATGAGTAGCTCATCATAGGTTACTAGTGTGTAAGGTGTTCTCTATCCTTTTTGTACGTATTAAGGAAATGATCTTGTAGAGCTTTCGTGGGTGCTCAAAGGAAAGGCCGCGGCGATCTAGTTGAACTTCATTTTATTGGAATTGTATAAATTAGTTTATTTCTATTTTCATTATTGTAGAACGAAATTCTATGGTTCGAACTATGGAACATACAAATTTGTGTTTGAATTTGATTTGCCAGATGATTGAATTTGGCCAAAAAAATATATTATTTGGGAGGAAGGTTGCATTACCACCTTAACTTTCAGTGGTGCCATGTCAGATCAGCTTACCTAAAATGCTGAAAGGATAACAATGACATGTCACTACATGTTTTCCCTAGAATTTAAAGTTCGATCTCCTAGTAAGTATTTACCATGGGATCTCCTAGATGCTGTTAGTTGAGAAAGTCGAACTGAAGAAAGTTATGTTAACCTGAAAAAATCTCAGGTCTTATATCTCCTAGCAAGTATGATCGATGTCATGTTCATCGGTTAACTAATATAACTACATCTAATTTGATTATGTGGCGAGTACATGTTCTCGACTTCACTGCTCGGGTGCCATGTATGTCTTTCTAGACGCGCCAACTCATGGATTCAAACATGAAGCACTTGTCGTAATCTAGATATACAAGAACGCATTAGAACTACACTTCCTGTTTGTAATATTTTTTTTTAACGCGGCAGAAGCTTTGCCTGTTTTTGTGTGCTATCTACACTTCCTGTTTGTGATATCTTTTTTTGAACGCCTTATAGTTGACTGCTTTTATCTGAACTTGCATATTATGGTGCATTGGTGCTAGTTTGTTTAAACCCTCTAGCAGGCAGGCAAATGAAGGCTAGCTAATTATGAGTTGTTTTTATTCCTAAAAAAAAGTTTTATTTTTTTTGACTGAGCCCCTTCACCACGTACAGAAAAGATCGCAACATGCGTGCTGACCATGTGAACACTTTGATTTTCAGTAGCACCATGCATGTCAGTTTATCTTACCGAAATTGCTCAAAGGAAAAATAAAGACCTGCCATCGAGCATCACCGAGTCCCTTTCATCTGCCTCTGTGTGCCACCATCATCTCTTGCTTCAGCTGTGATATCTTACATGGATCACATTTCCAATCCGGTGCATCTACAATCAGACGGCACGACGCTGAAGGCCGGCCGGCCGGCCTTGTCCACACTATATCCCGTGCGAACTCTGCCGGCAATGGCTGTGGGCTCGTGCCCATGGCCTGCTGCCTATTCCATTCCGGTGCAAACCCGCACGAGAGTGCTCTGCCTCGCTAGCTAGCTGGCAAATGAAAACATGTGAAACGCATAGGGTGGGTAAGTGTGCTTGGTAGATGATATATATGAGGGTCGAAACAAAAGTAATTGTGGCATGAATTTGTGCACCTAGCAAGGGGTATGGTAACACATGAGAGATGATTTATTTTATTTAATGGCCATATTGTTGAATCAACAAAATGAATGTATTAAAAAATGACGATTTCATATGGACAGGAAGAATCAACATGAAAACAAAGACTCTTATTAAAACCAAAAGCTGCATGAGAACATTTTTTTATTTGACACCTCATCAGTCATTGAATTGTCCAACAAAGAAACAACAAAAGACTAGATATGCACTATTGTGAATGAAGACTCATTGTTTTTTGGTAAAAACTCATACTTTTCAAGATAGATTGTTTAACTATGGCTTTAACATTGAATCGTCAAGAAAAGGATCAACACACACAATAGGTAGGACAAAACTAATAAAAGTACCATTAGCTACAAGTATATTATTGTATACACCCAGGAGCAACTCATACCTTTCATAGGAATCAAACAAGAATCCACTGCATCAAGCTTGGCCTGTTTGTAGTATCTATTTCTGAGTGCGGCAGAAGTTTGGCATATTTGTGTTATATCTATACTTCCTGTTTGTGATATATTTTTTTGAACGCCTTATATCTTGCTAGTTTAATTAAAACCTCTAGCGCAGGCAGGCAAATGAAGGCTAGCTAATTATGAGTTGTTTTTATTCCAGAAACAAGTTTATTTTTTCTGGACGGAGCCCCTTCAACACGTACAGAAAAGATCGCAACATGCGTGCTGACCATGTGAACACTTTGATTTTCAGTGGCACCATGCATGTCAGTTTATCTTACCAAAATTGCTCAAAGGAAAATAAAGACCTGCCATCGAGCATCACCTTTCATCTGCCTCTGTGTGCCCTCATCATCTCTTGCTTCAGCTGTGGCCTGTGAGTAGTTGAGTGTACATGTATCACCTTTCCAATCCGGTGCATCGACGTCTCCGATAAGCTGTGAGGCTGGCCGGCTGCGTATTCCATTCCAGTGCAAACCTGCCCAAGAGGCTCTACCTCGCTAGGCTAGCTAGATCAGGAAAACATACATGTGAAACGCATAGTATGGGTAGGTCTGCTTGCTACATTATTGAGACGATAGGAGGCTACAATTGTTTATGTTTATATTTATGTTTATGTTTACGAGTTTAGGCCACAATTTCTAGACAATTTGGAATATAATATTTCACTTAGTTCCCGCATGAATTTATCCTACATCACCCCCCAATTAATTAATCCTAGTCCCCCCCCACGGCGTCATCCGCCTCCCAACGGGACCAACAATCAACAGAGGATACGGCGAGCCGCGCCACCGTGATCTGCACGAACGGCCCGCCAAGATCACGAGTACGCCAACGATGCGAACACCACAACGCCAACGATGGAGAAGATGTGTGACCATGCCGCTTCAACGGTCCACGACGCACCTTGCCAAGCGCCGCATCCGTCGTCCATCGTGCGAGGAGGGGTGGGGGCCCACCGCCACCGACCAGGAGTGGAGGGGTGGAGGGCTCCCGACCACCTGCTGGAGCAACGAAAACCCTAATATTCCCAAATAATTTGAGGGGAAATGAAGCCTTAGGCCAGGCTATGTCTCGCGTAGCCACGGGCGACGCCGAAGGCGACGTGGGTCGAACGCCGGTAAACCAGTCCGGCAGCCTTCCCGGCGGCCGGTTCTAGGCACTGATTGGAGATGAGTCGGACGAGGAGGCGGACGACGTATCTCCAGCCACAACGTCCTCCTTCGGATACCTATGCCGGACGCCTTCGCCGCGTCCGTGCGACATGGTTTCCGGGAGTAAACAAGACAAGAAAATGGAGAAGAAGCGACGGCAAAGGTTAGATGCGATCTCGGATGCCTCTCGTGTTGTTGTTGCAGGTTCGCCAGTTCGCGGAGCCCGAAGGCATCGCCACCTCGCCTTCCGGTGTTACCGCCGACGTTCTTCACCGACGATACTTTCAACGCGAAGGAATGGACTTTAGTACAACGACGACGTGCAAGAGCTGGATGTAAAAGGCTACGTTGGCGGTCGTCTTCTCGAGCTCCGGCGAGGCTGCATACGGCAAGGCCGGTTTTCTCGGATCGTGATCTACACAGACATTTTCAAAAAAATTCAAAAGAAGGATCTTTGGGCCAGGTCGGGCACAAGGCCCAACAGGCTCCAAACCTCTTGTCTGCTGATTTGGTGGGCCACAAGGGCCTATCAAACTCACGAAAACTGGTTCGATCCATCGCTAATCCTCTACGTAGGGTTTTAGGCAGGGTCTGGACGAGATCAAAACAATCATTGCTTTCACACCCTTCCGCTAGGGTTGCTCGAGACGCAACAATGGCGGCGCCTGGTGGTGATGGTGGCGGCGGTAATCAAGGCAGAGGCGGGGGATTCTTTGGCCAACAGGGAGTGGGTCGTGCTGGCGGCAATAGCCGTAACTTTGATCGCGGTGGATCATCTGGGAGTTCCAACGGTCGCGGCGATGGTCGTGGTACAGGAGGACAGTATCTCTATGGTCGCGGTGGTGGAGGTCAGTACCCTCCCGACCGTAACGATGGTGGACGCCATTTTGAGCGTGGAGGTCCGTCTGGTTTTTCCTATGGCCGTGGTTCTTTTGGGGGGCAACAGTTTAACCACAACGCAGCTGGCCGTGGTGGGTATGGGTACCAGGATCAGCAGTGGCCTCGTGATAGGAACTTTGGCACTGCACAAGGTGGTACAAACAGGTGGAATCATGGTGATAATTGGCAAGACCAGAACAATGAGTGGGGCTATGACTACAATGCGGATCAGGAAGTTTTTAACGGAGACTTCGGTGATTACGATGGAGGTTTTTATGATGGTGACCAAGGCTCTCGTCACGGTTATGTTGACAATGGTGCTCATCGGAACCAACGTCCAAGACCCAATGAGGAGTTTGGTGGTCGTGCCCGGGGCGGCCGTATGGTTCGTGGCCGCTTTGGCCGTGGCCAAGGAGGACGTTTTCCTAAGCCTACGGTGGTGATAAAGGAGACACCCTCTGCTGATCAGTTGCAGCAGAAAATTGTAGCGGCAGTGGCTGCTTTACCTAATGTGACTGCGCCGGTAGCTGCGGCAAACAAGCCAGCAGCGATGGCGAATCAGGCGGCTCAAAGTCGGCCATTGGTGGCGTCTGCGGTTACTCAGGTGGAGGAAACTGTGGCGGCCAAACAGGGTACTTCCAAACAATCAAAGAAAAAGGACAAAGTGTTGTGTTTCCGCTGTGTTCAGACCGGTCATTATGCCGACGAGTGTACGGTGGAGCTTTGTGTTTATTGTCATAGGGCATCACACGAGTCTAAGGACTGTCACCTCCTTTCAGCTCCTAAACCGGTTGCAACAATGTATGGCCTTGCGAGTGAGGCCCTTCTCTTTTTCAATGTGGCTAGGTCTGAAGGTTTGCGTATCAACCATGATAGTGGCAAGGTGGGTCGAATCAGAGTTGCCGGTGGTAACATGACGGTAGCTGATGTAATACACGAGTTAGAATGGTTGGTGCAGGGTGAGCATCAGTGGGACGTTAGAGCCGCGGATGGGAACTCATTTCGGGTAGTTTACCCAACCAAGGCTGACCTTGCAAGGCTTCATAAGATTGGTACGGTGCATGTTGCAGAAAAAGAGTCTACCTTGTTCTTTGAAGATTGGGTGAAACAGATGGACAATACTTATGCTTTAGTTGATCTGTGGGTCAGAGTTACAGGGTGCCCTGAAGACCTGCGGAGGGATTACCTGGCCCTTTTTGCCGTTGGGTCTTTGATCGGTATGGCAAAGGAAATTGATATGGTTTATACTCGGGATCATGGTGTGGTTCGGATGAGGGTGGACTGCATTGAGCCCACCGCAATTCCACGCAAGATTGACCATACCTATGAGGGTGTGGGTTATATGCTTGGGTTCGAGGTGGAACCAGGACAGGGGGTTGACGCTGTTATGGATGACGTTGATCCAGATGATGATCCAGAAAATGAGGATAAGAAGGATGATGAAAACACTGGCAATGGCCGTGAAAATAATAGTGACAAGTCCAATGGGAAGAGGGAGGTAGATGATTCAGATAAACATGACAAACAGCCCACGCTTGAGCAGCAAAAGGAGACACCATCGGGTTCGGTTCCACCCGGTGCAAAGCAGTCTTGTATAACTGAACCTATGCTTTTTGGTTCGATCAAGTGGGATCCATCAACGCCTGTCAAACGGAGCTTTCAGTCCACAATAAGGTGTGCTTCTGCTCCTAGGCGTCTCTGGTGGCAAATGGTAGAGGAGGAAGAGGCACAAAATGAGAGTATGTCCAACTCTGCTCCACCGGCGCCAAAAGCAACAGCGGCAGCGTTTTCATCAGTTTTCCCTGCAGCGGCAAACACTCCTGCTGGTCTTGCAGCGCTGCAGTTTCTTGATGCTGAAGCAGAACGAGTGGGCAGTGGTTCTCCACAAGGGGGTACTCCCACGACACCTCCCTGCTCGTCCCCTTTTTCAGTCGAGACACAGCTTCAGAAATCCCCTACCGAGTCTCCAAACCAACAAGTTGAGACTCCCTCTGCTGCGCTGGTGACGGATGTGCGTACCGAAGAGCTGGCCACGGCGAGTGCTCTGTTGCGTCAACCCACAAGATGGTGATGGCTGCTGTGCTGAATGTGCCTAGACAGGAGGTCTATGCGGATTCGGCCTCGACGGTCCCGTGTGACGTTGGTTCACCCCGTACTCCAGGAGGGAGGGTGGGTTCGAGCCGCCCTTCTGGTACTCATACACCTACAGGAACGGGAGTGTTCTTGGGTGGACGGTACGCCAAGGAGAACGTCATCGCCTATGGTGGTATCTCGGAGGATGCAGCTTTGGGGGTGCGGTCAAGCAACCGCATCCGGGCTCAGCCTAACGCAGACGCTACGCAGCTTGAGAGGGCTCAGCAACGAGCATCTGTTCGAGATGATTTCTTCAGCCCAGGTAACACAGTAACTCCTAAGTTTTCTATTGCTTCAATTCCTAATGATGTGGTCGTCGATAGGGCTACTAGGTTGGGAGTGTCTTTGGGTGTTTCACCATCAGAAATAACTAATTCGGTTAAGCTTATTAAAAATATTGATTTAGACCGTACGTTAACTATTCTGAAAAAAATGAGGACAAAGCTAAAGAGAATAATGATGAATTAAGTAGCTTAGTGTTGCACAAGGCAAATCTACTAAGTGAGGACCTTGAGATAGAGGAGCAGCTCGGATGTACAGATCACACGGATCTGCCCATTCAAACGTCCAAACCAAAGAGAGGGGCTAAGGGGGTGCATCTAGAAAAGAAAAGTGTTAGACGGAGTGCTCGTTTAAAAAAGAAAAAGTGAGAGATGAGAGGAGTGTTCTGGAATAGTGACGGATTTGGGGACCCGTCTAAACACTTAGCCGTAAATGAGATGATTAGAGAACAAAAACTAGATTTTATAGCAGTTTTGGAGACCGGGAGATCAAATTTCTCTTCGCCATTCCTGCAGCATCTCGCCGGAGGGTTAGATTTCTGCTGGTACTGTCTTCCGCCACAAGGGCGTTCTGGGGGTATTTTGGTTGGCGTTAATGCTGCCTCTTTCTCTGTCAAGGGAGTGGTAGCAGGTGATTTCTGTGTCAAATTTCATATTAGATCAAAAGTGGATGGTTTTGAATGGTCCCTGGTACCAGTTTATGGAGCAGCTCAAGATGCTAAAAACAAGAGTTTCTAGCGGAGCTGGTCCGTTTTTGTGAATCGGATACTTTACCACTTCTGTGTGGAGGAGACTTCAATATTATTCGTCGTCAGGAGGAAAAAAACAATGATAATTTTAACCCACGTTGGCCCTTTTTATTTAACGCTATTATAGAGAGTCTTGGCTTGAAAGAACTGAAACTTTCAGGAAGACAGTACACATGGGCTAATCGTAGGGAGGTTCAAACTTTCGAGAAGTTGGATAGAATTTTGACAACTGTGGATTGGGAAAACAAGTTTCCTTTGTCAACAGTTCGTGCACTTACTAGGGCTGGATCGGACCACACACCATTGTTATTAGACTCAGGTGAACAAGCTCACTATGGTAATAAATCGGTGTTTTCCTTTGAATTATCTTGGCTTTCACAGGAAGGTTTTTATGAAATGGTAGCTCGTGAGTGGGCGTCTATTACTAAAGGTAATTCACCTATCGAAGTGTGGCAGAATAAGATCCGCCACATCAGACAGTTCTTAAGAGGTTGGGCACGCAATCAGAGCAGTGTCTATAAAAAGCAACGGGATCATCTTTTATCTATTATTGATATCTTAGATCGCAAGGCGGAGTCATCTCCGCTATCTCCTTCAGAAAGGGAGACCCTTAGGACAGCTAATGATGAAGTTAGTAAACTTCGGAGAACTGAGGAGTCCAAGTGGGCTCAACGAGCTAAGGTTAAACATATACAAGAAGGGGGAGATAACACAAAATATTTTCATTTAATTGCTAATGGCAAGCACAGAAGGAAAAAAATATTTCAGTTAGAACAAGATGAAGGGACAATTGTAGGAGAGGAGAATCTTAGGATTTATATCTCTGAGTTTTATAAGAAACTATTTGGGGCACCGGCCACGAATAATTTCTCCCTCATTGAGTCCCAAATTGAGGACATCCCTCAATTATCTTCTGAAGAAAATGAGATTCTTATTGCTGATTTCACCGAAAAGGAAATTCATGAGGCCATAATGCAGATGGAAAATAATAAGGCACCGGGACCAGACGGGTTCCCTGCTGAATTCTACCAAAAATTTTGGGGAGTAATCAAGGATGATTTTATGGCAATGATTTTTAAGTTTCAGCAAGGGGATTTGCCTCTATTTCGCTTAAATTTCGGAACCATTATCTTACTCCCTAAAAAGGAAGATGCTGTACAGATACAGCAATATCGGCCAATATGTCTTTTAAATGTGAGCTTCAAAATATTCACGAAAGTTGCAACCTTGCGAATCTCGCAAATTGCACATAAGGTGGTCAAACCGACCCAAACTGCGTTCATGCCTGGAAGACATATTTTAGAAGGAGTAGTTGTGCTACATGAGACCATTCATGAACTTCATAGGAAGAAAATGGATGGTGTTCTTTTTAAAATAGACTTCGAAAAGGCATACGACAAAGTAAAATGGCCTTTCTTGCAACAAGTGCTACGGATGAAAGGCTTCTCGGATAAGTGGTGCTCTTGGATTGATCAGTTCATCCGCAAGGGATGTGTCGGTGTGAGAGTTAATGATGACATAGGTCATCCTTTTCAAACCCAAAAAGGACTGCGACAGGGGGATCCTTTATCTCCTATCCTTTTCAATATCGTAGCTGATGTACTTGCCATCCTAATTGCCAGAGCAAAGGAGGATGGACAAGTGGACGGACTTATACCTCATCTTGTTGATGGTGGGGTCTCGATCCTACAATATGCTGATGATACTATCATTTTCATGGAGCACAATCTCGAGAAGGCTCTGAATATGAAACTAATCTTATGTATCTTCGAACAACTCTCAGGCCTCAAAATCAATTTCCACAAGAGTGAAATTTTTTGTTTTGGCAAAGCTAAGGATGTAGAACAAGAATACTTGCAAATGTTTGGCTGTGAAGCTGGGTCTCTTCCGTTTAAATATTTGGGTATTCCAATACATTTTAGAAAGCTTAAAAATGGAGAGTGGAAGCCGGTAGAAGACCGGTTTGAGAAAAAGCTTGCTTGTTGGATAGGTAAATTACTCTCATATGGGGATCGCCTCATTTTGATTAATTCTGTCCTCACAAGCCTTCCAATGTTTATGCTTTCTTTTCTCGAAATACCTAAAGGGGTATGCAAGAGATTGGACTTCTATAGATCACGCTTTTTCTGGCAAAGTGATGGTCATAAAAAGAAATATCGACTAACAAAATGGAATATCATTTGTAGACCGAAGGATCAAGGTGGACTTGGTGTGGAGGTCCTCGAGTTGAAAAATAAGAGCTTGCTATGCAAGTGGCTCTTTAAGCTTTTAAACGAGGATGGAGTGTGGCAAGATTTGCTGAAAAATAAATACCTCCATAGCAAATCTCTCTCTCAGGTGGAAGCAAAACCTACCGATTCAGCTTTCTGGAAGGGCCTAATGGGAGTTAAGGATGAGTTCTTCTCTCGAGGTTCTTTTGAGATAGGCAACGGTCAGAACACAAGGTTCTGGGAAGACATATGGCTAGGTGCTACACCTTTGTCCCAACAATATCCATCGCTTTACAACATTGTCCAACGAAAACATGTTTCGGTGCATTCTGTGTTGGTGGCTGCTCATCCGGATATAGCATTCAGAAGAGCACTAACGGGTAATAAATGGAATTCTTGGCTCCATTTAGTAAATCGGTTAATGGATGTTGAGTTATCTCCAGAGAACGATAGGTTTGTTTGGGGATTAACAAATAATGGGAAATACACAACAAAATCGATGTATCTAGATTTGTTAGATGGTCACACACCTTTCCTTCGCAAATACATCTGGAAATTGAAGGTGCCACTGAAAATTAGGATTTTTATGTGGTTTATGTATAAGAGAGTACTTCTAACAAAGGTTAACTTGTCTAGAAAGAATTGGCAAGGTAGCACTAAATGTTGTTTTTGTGACAAAGCTGAAACAGTGCAGCATTTGTTCATCACGTGTCCAATGGCAAAGATTATATGGCAAATAGTTTATATGACTTTTAATATTAAGCCACCAACTAATATCACAAATTTGTTTGGTAATTGGTTGCATGGTGTGCCAAAAAAAGACAAATCCGACATAAGAGTAGGAGTTTGTGCTTTGTTATGGGCAATTTGGAACGTGCGAAATGACATTATTTTTAACAAGACAAAAGTTTCTTCTTTCTTGCAGGTTATACCTTTGGCCACGCACTGGATCCGTATGTGGTCATATCTCCAGCCGGAGGAGCGCCGCCAGGACATGGATTCTGGGTGCGCCCGTTTGGAAATGGTTGCACAGGGCTTCTTCAACCAATACGGCTGGCAGCTTAATTATAGACTCTCATGTTAAAGCATAGGCTTCACATGTTAGTGGCCTTCTTTAGATGGTTGATTCATGTTTCAACCTTATGTGACCCATGAATTGTAATAAGTCAGATTGATACTTTGCAATAAGTTAATAAAGCGGCCATATGCATCATCGTGATGCAGAGGCTGGGACTACCCCTTTTCTAAAAAAAAATGAAGCCTTAGGCCGTGCTTGGACTCCCGGTAATCTAGCCGGAAAGGGCTGGAAAATATACATACCTTGTCACGCTATTTTTCTGGCCGTTTTTTACGGAGGTAGAATTTAACACGGTTCCCAAGCAGGGCCCTATTTTTTTTTTTGGAATTCCCAAGAGGGGCCTTATAGTTGCTCTAACGAAGACAAAAGACGTTTAATTCTCTGGATCGATTCACCTCCACCACGGAAAAGATGACAACATGCTTACATGCATCACAGCCTCTTTTTCCAAGTTTGTTCCTGGGAAGGCAACACCACATGTCCACCCTAATGTTCAGTGGCAATGTGAGTTCATCTTGCCAAAAATGCTCAAAGAGAAAATAAAGACGTGTCAGCGAGCATCGCAAAGTCCCTTTCACCCCATCGCTTCATCTGCCTATTTAGTTGAGTTCAGTTGTAGTTGAGTTCTCCACCGCCACCTGCCCACCACCGTAAGTGCTTCCTTCCGTCAATGGAGTGGGAATGGGAGCCAGAGCCGTAGGCCCTCGGTGCCCTCAGCCTCGCCGGCATCTGCCGCGAGACCAGCCGCGTGGTCCGCCGAGCCATCCTCCCCAACTTCGCCAACTGGGCGCCCCCGTTGCTCTCCGCGCTCTTGCTCGCCTACGCCGCCGCCCTCCGCGCCCTTAGCAAACGCATCGCCTCCCACATCGACGATGGCACCAGCCTCCTCCATGACATGGTCCCCTGCTACCTCCTCGGGATCATCATCCTCGTGCTCTGTCGCCACTGCACCACCGCCTACGTGCTCTGCGTCGCCTCCCTCTACCGCACAGGCGGCGACCTCCTCGCTGCCGACCGCGTGGTCAAGGAGGGCCTCCCCGCCGCCCCGCTCATGCAGCTCGCCTTCCCGGTCCTCCTCCTCACCGTCACCGCCGACTTGCTCCGACTCCAGGCGGAGACCGTGCTGCCCCTGCCGCTGCTGGCATGGGCCGGCGCGCCGTACGTCGCCCTAGTGTGTCAGCTGGCCTGGGTGGTGTCTGTGCTCGAGGACGCCAGCCTCTTCTCCGCCCTGCGCAGGAGCCATGAGCTCCTCGCCCGGAAGATCTGGGCGCCCGCGTGCGTCTTCGTCACGCTCGACGGTTGCATCTTCGCCGTGCTGAAGGCCTTCCCGGCGCTGGTGATGGACGACTCGCTGGGCCTCGGGCTGGCGTTCCAGGTGGGCGCGGGGGCGGCGATGGTCGTGGCTCTGTACGCAGTGCTCCTCGTCGTGCTTGTGGCGCAGCCAGTGGTGTACATGGTGTGCAAGAGCCACCAGCAGGGGACAGTTGACAAGGCCCATCTCGCATAGACTCGCCGTCGGCGACCTTCTGTAGCAGGTACAGACGGCGCCGTAGCTCACTGCTGAACCTGCAACTACTGCCGATCTAATTAAGCATTATTTGTGCTACCTACTTAGCTTCCAAGAACTTGTTAGTAATAAAAAATGGCCAATGAGAACTGGGACTATTAGTAAGTTAGCATGGTTCTGGAGTCGTATGAAATATTTGTATGGTCTGATCGATTATTCAAATATGAGACATATGCATGCTTGGGATTATATATATGTGGTACTCTGTGAGGCTGTGAACAGGAAAATATATTTTGTTACCCATTAAATTTCGCTGAAATTTTGATCCCTGCTGCAAAGTACAACAAAAACAAGGCAGCATCCCAGATTGATAGTATTTCTCCACGGCATCTGTTTCAAAAGGCACAAAAATAAGCATATATGTAGAGTATACTAGAAGGACTCCACGCTTCGCGGCGCCATTTTGTTCTTTGTGGAGATAGATCATTGTATTTGGTGTTACAATGTATAGACAACCAGCTGACAAACTTCTGCTAAGCCAGATAATAGGGATACAGTATATATGTTCTTACATGGTAGAACGACTCCGATACGCTTATCACATAGCGGCAAAGAACAACAAAAAGTGCAACTGCTTAAGCGGTATTCGTAAACTCTTTGCTCAATCTATTTTATGCTTCACTTCATCCTGGTACCAGCAAAAATAATCAACCAACATGTTTAAACAAGAAGATTATATACAGCTATTAGCATAACTGGGGTTAGGGGGATGTCGGAGTCTTCAGCCAAAATCATTTTGGGAGATGTTCCCTTCTGTCTTATATATTCCACACTATCTACAGTTGAAAATACCTGGAAAATACCTGGAGATATAAGTGTTAATCAAGCTTTCGTCATAAAGATCAAACCTCTTGTTTTTTTGGGATATCCTTGAACAAGTTGTATCTGCTACGATGGATTCACTGACTATCTTCTCAAGCTTTTTTGTGCATGGATGTGTCCCCTGATCCTTTATTAGTCCCTATGTTTTTATATACAAGGCCCCTATACCATTATTCAGATAAACAACAAAGCCAACTAATATATAGTTAAGTGTGTGAAGAATACCTCGTTTTGGGCTACATAGACGGCTACTTGTTTCGTGGGTGTATCCATTCATGTCTGCATAGATTATGATTTATGTTTTTTGTGGTAAAGTGTGTTGCGAGGAATCGGCTGAGAAGTTGTTTAGTTCTTGTTCATATTCATTGCGCAAATGGAAAACAACATATCCGTTGGTGAGACGTGAGACCATGTATTTGCATCTTTCTAGTACCCCGCGGAAGGATAATATATGTATGTGTGTACGTCTCAGAATATCCGGTCCTCGACGCATACATCTTTTCTTGTACCGTGTAAATCGATCACATTTCCATTCTGACGCAGGAGCACGGCACGACGTGGTGAGGCCGGCCGGCACTGTCCCATGCATGTGAGGTCTGCCGGCTAATGGATGTGGGCTGGTGTCCATGGCCTGCTGCCATTCCATTCCGGTGCAAACCAGCACGAGAGCGCTCTAGCTAAAGAAAATAAAAAGCATAGGGTGGATAATTATTGCACCTAGCAATAGACGGCTTGCTGCTGCTATGCTAGATAATCGTTCAACGATAGCCGTGGAGAGTACCGGCCGTTCCACACAAAATTTGAGAGGACATTGGAAATCATAGATTTTTTTTTACAATTATTGAAGTATGATCCTGCTGAATGTGTTAAGAATGCATTTTTGCTATAATTATGAGGATCTCCCCCTCTCATCATGACCGTCGATTTTGCATGAAACGAGCGATATTATTTCTAATTTTTGACGTATTGATAAAACAAAAAGATATGTTAATGTGTGGTTTTAATTTTGTCAATGCATGTAAAGAAATTTCGTGTTAGTACCTGAATCTGAAAAATAAATTCCCTAAATCAAAAAAGTATTGATAATGCATTGATATTTGAAATTATATTATCAGTTTGTGCACTGATCATTAAAATTTTGGACGTCTCGAATAAGCGGAGGAGATCCTTATAGTTGTGGAGTCGCATTTTCCTACATGTTAAATAATCTAGGCTCTTTTCTCTGTTTTGTCTGAATAATGACCGAACAGGGTGTTTGTTGATGAGTTCACACTTAATCGCTAGCTGCAGTGTACCTTCTCGGTGGAGGAAATGAAATTGCAAAGACATATATCGATAATAAAGAAATAAAATTTGTATGCATATATCAATGCAGACGCCAAGGCATCCCCATTTCGAGAAAAGGGATAAAGACCATAGGACCCGTCTTCCTCCCAGGTCGCCCCGCTCGGGTGACTTCGGAGGCCCACCAAAAACCCCAGAACCTAGCCCCCAGCTCAGGGACCCCTAACCGACACCGACGGGGGTGGAGGCTCCCGACTCGTCAAAGTCAGAGGGCAGTGGAGGTGCGTTGTCGCGACATCTCCCCAAGCGGAGCAGGATTGGCGATGATGGGGCAATGTTTGGAGGCGGAGCTCGATGGAGTGCAAAGCTGCGAGGAGGGCACACTTATATATCTTTAGCTCAGATGTTGTTGCTGAGCCCTTAACTAATTATTTGAACACTCAACTTCACATATTTTAGAGATTTTCATACGAATATTGTCTGAGATCGAAAATCGTGGCATTTCAAGGAAATTGCTCATGACATGTTATGACAAGCAACACGGTCCGGTTCGTCGCTAGTACCAAAGGGAAAGCATTTTCCATGTCATACCATTCAAATATCAGAAAAATGGTCTCACCGAAATCATGCATCTTCGGATATTACAAATCATCTTATATGTAGGGGAGAAGACATCAAGGCTTAACAGGGTCCAGAAACACCCACATCCCATATCAAGATCATCATATGAAGGGGTTAAAAGGATGCAACCGTCGTGCTGCTGTGGCTGTGTCCGAGATGTCGATATATATTTACGTCCTGAATTTCTTGCTGACGAAACGGATGACGTGGAAGGCTGGAGCCACGATCGGCAGGAGTAAGTGCTACACGTACGGAAAAAATGTTACGGAGCGAGCGCGAGTGGTAGCCCTAGCAGCAGCACGCCATCTATCGCTACCTCTAGTGCATCGATCATCCTCTCAGATAATGGAACCAGAATGGAGTGACATGCTTTAGGGCCATGCCCACCATAGCAAGGACGCTCGTAGCATCGGGAGAGACTAGGGTGGCTGCCTTTTGCATTAGAGAGAGAAACAGAGCTTTGACGCCGCTGGCATGCCCACAAGCCGGACCTCACGCTCTCTTCCACTGTGATTTATGGTGCATGCAGCCGTGGAAGGAACGAGGCACGAATTAATTCTTTTCTCCCTCTTTCTTTTTGAGCAACTACTGTTTATCTTTTAGAAGCACAAAGGCAAACGGAATTTTGAAGTGTCAAACAATTCTGAGAAAGAACTATCGTCAAACAATTGCTAAGAAGATTAAACTTGTGTAAGAATTACTGCTTGATATTTTGCTATATAGCACTGGAATTGTTTTGTCCCAGACTCCCAGCGCCTAAGGAAAAAATAGCCAATAGACGCTATGCTACAAACATGTTTATGCTGCAACATGGCTATTATAATTGCGTATTAGGAGCCCCGGTGCCCATAAACTTTACCCCTCGTAGCTCTTTGTAAACGAATTCTCAGTTTTCAAAGTTTATGCCTCTCCCTTGCAAATTATTAGCAAATGAATGCATCTATGTCATCACTGTGCTTGTTGGCCTCCTCTTAGTCGCGAGAACTCTTAGGCGCCATCAGTACGTTTGCTGACATCCTCGATGCTTCCACAATCTTTGTCATATGGAAACATCGGAAAGGCAACCTGAGTTAATATGCCAGATCAATGTTTAAGGCCTATGCCAATGCATCGTTTCTTAGCACAGTATCATAGGAGCATTGAAAATTTAATAGACAACTAGTACAATGCATTATATCTTAGAGGCTGTATCTAAATTTAATGATTTGGCTCTCATGCATGCATATGATTGGGCTAGCAACATTTTTTACCTATGGCCACGTGCAAAGGTTGTATGTTAGCTAAGATACAATCTCACCCTCTCTCTTCATTTAATACTATGCCACATAAGCAAAATACATATGAAACCGTGCTAAGAGACTTGCATTGGCATAGGCCTAATAATCCCTCCAGTCCAGTGTATAGGTCATATGCGTATCACTAGATCGTCAATTTGACCAACATAATACGAGATATATATGACAATAATATATCATTAGAGACTTCAGATGGTATATTTTGTAATGGTACAACTTGTGTTATACAATTTAAATCATGTAAATAAAACTAACAATCTAGAGATATGTGCAGGAGCTATATAGCGACCGGAGGGAGTACCCTGATTAGTCATGTTTTACGTTCAGCTTGTGTGCATTTATTATTGACCTAGGAGCTGGCGAAAGTAAAGTTTTAAGTGTCAAACAATTCCAATATGATTAAGCTTGTGTAATTGAAATTTCTCTTAGTGCTAACTGCTAACGTGAAAAGGACAAAATTAAAAGATTCAACTTTTCCTTTTGATAGTCTTTTTTTTCATGTTCGTTATTTTTTGTGCGTGATATCTTCTTATTCAATAGAATCATATTGTTCAATAAAAAAACTTAGCCGGTTAAATAAAGTAATATAATCGTGCGTTGCCATACCCCTAGCTAGGTGGACAAGGCCCTGTTTGTAGATGAAAGTCTCAATGATCCCAACTTTAAATTAACAAGGCCCTCAATAGGCAAGGAGTATAGACTAAGTACCCCAAGAGAAAAACAATGCCTAAACCAGAGAGGGTTAGTACACAAAGAATTGGCAAGATAGAAAAATGAAATGTCCTATAGGCTTGATATATTCATCCTCATCTGAAGAGCAAAGGGCACTGCCGGATAAGGCCACCAACTTCACCGGGATCACCATGGCGCCGTCTTCTCGATCTCATACCATAAGCGCACTGAAAACACCAAAAAATAGAACAAGGCAAATCGCCGAAGATCTAGGTTATAAAGGGACGCCTGCAAGTAGGTGAATCCAACTGAAATGCCGTTGTGGCCCGCCCCAAGAGGGGCAAGGTTTTCACCTAGAAATACAAGACCAAGAAAGGGAGAGAAGCGAAGACTCCTAAGTGACACCTCTAGGAAGGGTAATGGCACCAAGCAGGGTGTCATCATCACTGGGACTAGACCAGGTGGGAATGGCGTCGACCGAGCCATCTGCCTCCCTCATCTCAACCCATGCGAAGCTCCGTACTAGACCTCAAAAATCACGTCATATAAAGCTCCCCTGGCGGCCAAATCAGAGAAGGTAGATATCATTGAAACAAAGCACAAATTACGCCGGTTATGCATGACAGCATAAGATACACCCAAAGTGGATCACATCAACATGGAAAAATCAGAGAGGAACATAGCATACCAAGGTATCGTCTTCTCCGAGGGTTGACGGAATCCGGGAGGGAGGAGGGAGGCCGGCGACGTAAACAGGCTCATTCCAGACCGCCCAGGAAGACCGCATACTGGACAATGGGGTGACGAATGGGGAGAACCGCAATACCTATGCTCCGGCACCAGCGACAATGTGAGTCACCATGACCACACATGCGCAGATCCCATACAACACCCATCGACCACATCGCTGCTCGTCCGTCGCCGGCAGTGAGACAATACCAGAAAACGTGCCTCCAAGCCACTATAAGCGTGAAGCACAGCTGATAGACCCGAAGGTCAACTCCCATCTCCTCGACGCGAGGAGCAGGTGTTTTCTATTGTTCCCCTCCGAACACCTCAACTCCTTGATTATATACACCCCCTCCTATCCGAAAAAATTGTCGAAGGGTGTGCATACGACTTGTACTGCTCATGCTATATTCTAGCGACATGTTTTAGAGACCGGAGGTAGTATATTCTTTCTCCTAGAATGGGCATTGTGGTGAAGTAGAGTGAAGTCATGTGAGAGTTAAGAGAAATACTAAATTTTAGAAATGTCTAGAAATTGTTTTAAACATAAGAAATGTGTGTGCATATATGATTTTTTTTTCTCGCGATCAAGTCCTCCGTGCAATAATCAACCAAGCACACCAACCCTATTATGTTTCACATGTTTTGCTGAGCCAACTAGCTAGAGTAGCGAGCCAGAGCTTCTCTTGCACATCTGCACCGGAGTGGAATGGCCATGGACACGTACGAGCCCACAACCAATGGCACATGGGAGTCGTGCACGATAGAGCATTAGAGCTTGCACCGGAATGGGAATGCGAGTGCATTGAGTATCAGAGACCGGTTGTCGCTGGCGTGAGACGTATACGAGGGCACCCATTCCCACTTCATTTCGAAAAGCTTTAGTATCGATTCAAGCAGTAGAAAAAGCCACCGATCGAGCTCGCTGCGACGTAGCTCGCACCATCTTCTTCCTTAGTACAGTAGTTCCTTCTCTCCCCAATGGAGCAGGAACCGGAGCGCCAGGTTTTCGACACCTTCTTCAAGATCCACACCCTCATGCGCCTGATCTTTGTGATCCTCCCCGGCCTCTTCGCCTACATGTGCGCCGTGTTCGTCTTCTACTTCGTCGCGCAGTGCGGCAGTCTCCTCTCCTCTGCCGTCGTCGTCACTCCTCCCTCCGGCGCTTCCAGCAGCCTTGATCGCCTGCTCTCGTCACCGGAGTTCTACCTGGCCCTCGCCTTTGCCGTCGGAACCCAGTATTTCAGCTCCATGTTCGTGATCAGCGTCGCCACCTTTGTCCGCGCCAACGCCCTCTTCCGCGCCCGCGCCATGCCCATCTTGGCGGCCCTGGGCACCTCGTCCGACTTCTTCATCTTCTTCTTCAAGCCGGTCGCCGATGCCGCAAGCAACGTCGCCTTCTTGCGCGCCGGAAGGCTGCTCGATGTTCCTGGCGACTTTGACCTGCCGCTGCTGCTGCCAGCCGCCGCCGCGTACCTTGCAGAGTCAGTGTCCATCGCCGCGCTCTGCCACACGGTGCCGGATCTCCGGAGAGCCAGAGGTAGGGGCTTCGGCGCCATGCGCAGGAGGCTCGTGCTTGTCGCCGCAGGCAAGTTCTACGCGGCGGCCGCCGTCATCTCCCTGCTCGGCGGTTTTTTCATTGCCGGGATGATGGCCTTTCCGTCGCAGTCGCGGATGGTGGACTCCGGGACGGCCATGATTCCGGTGATGTACTGCACGATGGTGGTGGTGATGCTGGGGGCGCAGCCCGTGGTCTACCTGGTCTTCCTCAAGAACTTCCGCCCATAATAGCACGGTACTAGCCTACCACCACAACTACTGGAACTGGCGGTAGCACTAGCGGCACTTCGTCGTCGACGGCGACAATGGGGCGAAGCTGCAGCCTGCCTAGCAATGAGTACTCGTTAATTTGCCTATCAAGTACTATATTATTAATTATCTTTCTACCGAGCTAGCTTACAGCATTGTCTTAATTAAGTACTACTACTAAAAACCAGTAAGTTGCTACGGTACTGTTTGGATCACTACTTCTGGAACTCTGTTGCGAATAGCCAGCCATGCCCTGAATTATTAGGATTGTATATGCGTGTGACTCAGTACAATCCCTAAGCTTACCGACTGGTAGAAATAGCAGAATATGTATGAGCAATTGGGCATTAGGACGAGTGTTGCCTGTTGGGGTTACTGCAAATGTTTAATTTGTTTCGGAGTGTGTATACTTGACCGTATAATTGGACGTGTATGGGGACATGGATATGAGAATACAGTTAGGGGTGGATATCATCTTGACAAGTAAGTAAAACCCAACGGGTTGATCTCGAATGATAAAATCAGGCAAGAACTAGCCAAGAATACAACAAGAACAATAGTTTTGGTGATTGGCATATCTGTGGGGTCAACAAGTAGACAATATTCCGATATTTAGTTATTTATTTAAACAATTGAACAATTATGTCGTTGTAATGTAGTTATGCATGCATATATTGTTCTGTAATAGCTGGATTTCCATGGTTATGAGAGAAGTACATCTAGTAATTTTGATATATACTAGATCATCAGAAGTGGACCTCCTGTTGTGATATTCATTGCCTAATATCTTAGTTGTTTGAATCTGAATTTCCGTCCTGATGCTAGGTTAGTATGTTACCAGGAGCTAAGCTACGGTGTATTAATTTGCCGTTGCTCCTCAAAACTCCCCCATATGCATGGGTTTTAAATCCTCTAGCTGGCAACAAATGAAGCATAGGAGCTGCTCTAATGTGAAAACACGATTTAATTCTCTGGAGTCTCCTCCACCACAGGGAAGATAACAACATCCATGCTAAACCTCTCTTACCAAGTTTGTCCGTGGCACAATGTCAGTTTATCTTACCAAAAATGCTCAAAGAGAAAATGAAGACCTGTCTATGCATCGAGAGTCGCCAAGTAGGTTTTTCTCTGCCTCTCTGTGCGCGCATGACGTACGTTGAGAGCCTGGCGTGGAAACAAACGACACATGTTGTGCAAATTTTCATTCCGGTGGAAGCTCTATCGTGCGCGTCCGATCAGACGCAGGCGCACGGCAAGACGCGTCGACGCGCGACGCGTCGACGCGGGCGGGCATTGTCCATGGCCTGATGCCATTCCATTTCTGTACAACGCATACGACTGCAAAGCCATATATACTAACTTACTAATGGGCGAATAGCTCAGATGCGACATCTTTTCACGCTATTCACTGGAGAACGACATCGTTCGATAAAATAGCTCAGGGCCGACGGTTGGAACGGCCCAAATAGCCACGGCCCGATACTGCTCTTTTAAGCCCTTAAACGGAAGGAATCGTTAACAAATTTAGATAACGTGAGCTGGGCTGTTTGAACGCCAGACCCACCCCCGGGACCCACCACTTATCCACGTCAGAGTCAGCCCCTTCCGTGCACCTTCTTCTTCCTCTGTTCCTCTGTTCTTCCGCGCACCTTCTTCTTCCTCTTCTCCGGCAACGGTTCACGGCGGAGGCGGTCAGGGATGTCGAGCTCCGCTTCTGGCTCCCAGAAGTCATGGCCGCGTTATGGAGAAGTCCCGATGACTAGATGCCCGGACTGCCCCTCTATTAGGCGGCAGTTGTCTCGATTTGGCGTTATTTTGATTTTGCACTATGGATTCGGGAATTAGGGCTTCCGTTCCCCTTTTAAGAATACCGAGTCGGGTTCTTCTCGTACGAGTATCGAATAGAACATGCTGAACAAGATCTTCTTCATGAAAACCTGCTCGATTTAGATCGGGAAAATCGTACAGATTTTATGAAACCATGTGCATTGCCAAGACTTGCTTGACCTGCATTGGCTTGGCTAGGTGCAGCAAGCATTTGGTTAGTCCTTGAAGTTCTTTACTTGGTGAAATAGGAATGCGGCCATCTTGAGTGGACGATTTTGTGGTGAATATGGAGTTGCAGAAATTGAACAAGCAGTTGAAATCGAAATGTTTCCAGTCGAAATCGAAAGCATATAAATTCAGGCTAAAGTTAGCTCTGAATTCAGTTAACACCACGAATAGGTTCATTTAGCTGTTTCTGAAATTGAAAAACCGACAGGGTCATGAGCCCGATGTTGGGCCCGTTCTTGGGCCAAGCCGTGAGTACTCATTTAAATATAGTGAAGGACAAAAAAAGAATTTCTATTAGCTGAAAGAAATTTACTTCTTTATTTATACTTACCAAAATATAACTCGTACCTCCTAATGGTGGTAGATTTGTCGCAAACATAGGCATAGCCTAGTGGTAAGGGGTTGATGCCTCCCTTTGCCCACCCAAGTTTGAATCCCCATGCTCACAATTTGGGTGTTGCATTCTAGTCCAGTAGTTTCGTGGGTCGGGCATCTCACTATTATAGAAAAATCTATAATAGTGAGTTGTCCCATCCATTAAGATATTGCGCTGGGTCAAAAAAATTGAAATTTTATTTTATTTTGATTTTTTGTCTAGTCTGAATTCAACTTTGAATCAAAATTCAAATTTACATGATATTTCTGCTAGGCTTGGATGTTGCAATGATTTCATAATATTATGCACTTGTTTGATCTAACTTGGTCATCAAACCACTTCTCTTCACACATGAGAGTCAAATGAGCTCTAAAGGTAGGGTAAACAACCCCATTTCTAAGCAAGTTTTTTGTCCGCCATGTGTAAAACAACCAAATAAATTTGAGTTGTTAGTATATGACAAAGTAAGAACATGTGCACTGGTTTTCCATTTGTTTGATGTTTTTTTGAATATTTTATGCTTATTTTAAATTAGGTCAAACCTAAGTTTGACCAACATTTAAATAAAGTTTGACCAACATTTAAATAAAGTTTCAAACATAAAAATGAAAATCCAAGCCTAGATCCTTCTTAGTCACTTCAAAACCAAGCTTTTGTGAGTTTTTTGAAATTTTCAAGTTCCACACCCAAAACCACTTGTCTTCACACATGAGAGTCAAGTGAGCTCTAAAGGTAGGGTAAACAACCCCATTTCTAAGCAAGTTTTTTGTCCGCCATGTGTAAAACAACCAAATAAATTTGAGTTGTTAGTATATGACAAAGTAAGACATGTGCACTGGTTTTCCATTTGTTTGATGTTTTTTGAATATTTTATGCTTATTTTAAATTAGGTCAAACCTAAGTTTGAACAACATTTAAATAAAGTTTGACCAACATTTAAATAAGTTTCAAACATAAAAATGAAAATCCAAGCCTAGATCCTTCTTAGTCACTTCAAAACCAAGCTTTTGTGAGTTTTTTGAAATTTTCAAGTTCCACACCCAAAACCACTTCTCTTCACACATGAGAGTTCATAGTTTGAGATTTCACACCACATTCAAGAATATTTTGTTTGAATGCATCTAGACCTTGTTTATCAATTGTAGTTGTTAGTATACGACAAAGTAAGAACATGTGCATTGGTTTTCCATTTGTTTGATGTTTTTTGAATATTTTATGCTTATTTTGAATTTGGTCAAACCTAAGTTTGACCATCATTTAAACAAGTTTCAAACATGAAAACGAAAAACCAAGCCTAGATTCTTCTTAGTCACTCCAAAACCAAGCTTTTGTGAGTTTTTTTTGAAAGTTTCACGTTCCACACCCATAACCACTTCTCTTCACATATGAGAGTTCATAGTTTGACATTTGAGATTTCACGCCACATTCAAGAATATTTTGTTTGAATGCATCTAGACCTTGTTTATCAATTGGAATTGTTAGTATATGACAAAGTAAGAACATGTGCACTGATTTTCCATTTGTTTGGTGTTTTTTGAATATTTTATGCTTACCATGGGCGTTTGAGTGGTTGTTTGGAGGCTTCCTAGGCCTCGTCAGATGCTCGGAGAGCTTCCCCTGTCCTGTAGCTGGTCGGCGACCTCACAGAACGGCGAGCTATTGGTCGTGGTCGGCGGCGCGCCGAGCTCGCCCTCGTCGAAAGCAGCGCGGCGACTTCCCCTCTCTGGTGGACACGGAGCTCATCAAAGTTTGTCTTAGAACTCCAATTTTCAGAAGCACCACTTCCAGTGTGGCGTGCTGCTAAATAATTTTGTCTTCTGCTCTTAATGCAGGTCTCTTTCAACTCCAATTTCAATTCGTGCGAATGCAAAGGCTGTACGGATGGACGAGCTAATGCGGCATGTAGGGAGATGAAAGGCGAGAGGATTGCTGCTAGATTGCTAAAGGATTGCTGACAGATTATTTTCTGCAGGAGCATACAAATTTGAGTGGATAGTATTGGGGACAATGAAATGTAATAGTCTGCAGTACAGTTAGTGAATGTAGAAACAAGTCCGGCTTATAGGACTTCTTGTGAGGGTAGAAGTTGTGTGCCATAGCTTGATTAGAAACAAGGCTGGCAACATTCTGAACTCAAACGCATTACCTTACAGGAAATGCTGACCTCCATTGTAAATGCTAGAGAATGGTTGTTCTGAGAATAAAATTTCAGCAAGTTCAACGACACATTACCTTCCAGGAAAGGCCTCAACTGTAAATTGCAGGAACTCTGCTAGATTATTTTTTTGACTTACTCTGTCTCCTTTGTCTCTTGTTCAAGGAAAAAGAATATGTTGTCTACAGGATTGGATGGTATAGGCCTGAGAGATTCTGGGAGCTAATCTATGCTGGTTGCTTTATATGCTTAACAATGTGAGATATTGTATGATGTGATGATGAATAATAAACTGGTTTGATGAAAAAATCATTATGATGTCTTGTTTCGTTCTGTTGAACTGTCATTGAAAGGAAGGGCATATTCACGGTGGGCATATACATGAAAAATTGGAATTGCATATAATTTTGTAATCAGTTCAAATACCGTGGAGAGAATCAAGATTCTAAAACATAAATTCATTTACGTACTAACAGATGAAACCGAAAGTTGTGAAGTACGTACATCACTGGTTAGTACACTAGTGTCATAAAGAAACTGAAATCAGTTATTTAGCAACACAGCGGCACTGAGAGAACATCCCTTACAATCTTCAACTCCCAGCAATATAGCAAGTGTACAAATAAGGCATTACATGAAAGTCAATGTCGAGAAAATGAAAATAAATAGATGGATGGTCTCCTCTCTGATCAACTACCATACAAAAAAAGAGAGGACACCATCCAAAATCTAATAGTTTACACAATTCATGTCTAACTCTGATCTATCGTATCCTTGAGTCCTCCAAATCCATCAAAGTTTAATTGTCGAGGACTAGAGGAAGCAGCAGAGCTTTGCTGAACTTGAAATAACACGTTTGTATATTTCGTAGAATTGGAGGCATAAATACAGTCGATGCACTTCCAAATGGCAACGTAGCTGTTGGATTTATGTTGCTAATGCCAAACTCAAACGATTCCTGCACTGATAAATTCATAAGGTGAGTTGGATTAAGTATTTAATAGAAATAAAGAGATGAAAACATGGGAACAAATCGAAAATTAAAGGTTTTAAACATGAGATTCACTACTCATCAACAATATGTTTCCTTAAAGAGGGATTATGCATGAGCTAAAACGGTGCAGCTACTTGAGGAATGAACCAAACTATCAAGTCTATCATTTTACAGAAATTCTGACCTCATCTATCACTAAATACTTCTGGTCTCATCTTGTGACACAAGGTTTGGGTGCCAAAACATTAATCCAAACAGGCAGCAGACTAATAAACGTTGGAGAACCTCTTCCTTTATAACTCCAGGCATGGACACTAACCAAAAACTGCTAAGATGTCATACGATGCAAAATAGGAACTAACCAATTGCTAGAAACGTTCAGAAATATGTAGCAGAAAAGCTACAATGCACAAATCACAAGCACACCTAAGTATAGCCTTATCTCTGTATATATTCAGATCATAATGAAATTCACACATGCGCCACCGTCCAGAGGTAAATAAAATGAACATATATGCATTGCTAGAAAGCAGCCGCACTATGTTCGAAAGGCGGAGCATACTGGTGTTCTACATTAGAACAAACACAGGGGCATTGCATAACTGGTAAATAACAGTACATTCTAGGTTCAACACTTCCAGATACTCATAATCTAGTTGATGTCATCATGTTAAGAACATACATCTTGCATACAAACTAAATAGTGCCCTTGCAGGTCGAACAGTTCGTTCAGAATGAGTTTGTACTACCGAATAAAACACCAAGTTTCAGCAGCCTCCAACTTCAGTTTAACAGGTCGAACGGTACTGCACTCACCTCAACGCCGCCGTCGTCGCCGACCTCCTCGCCGCACGCTGTCACCTCGCCCCAGACTTTGGGGAGTGGGGATCAGCGTGTGGCAGTACCGTCGCCTTACCCCGCTCCCTCCACGCAGCCGTGGTCACCGACCTGCTCACCGCGTGCCGCCACAATCCATGGCCTCCGCCTGATCCGTCCACGATGCCGTCGTCGCCCACTACCGCCAGCAGCCACCGGGCGACCACGCCGCTCGCCAAGCCACCAGCCGCAGAAATCAAGGCCAATCCCTGGCCTTCCACCCGCTCCCTCCACGCCTCCGTAGTCGCTGACCTTGGGAGGTCGTCCTCGCCGCGACAGAAGAAGGTAGGCATTGGCGGCAGCGTCCCTAATCGCCTGGTGTCGGCTCGCCCAACTCCTCACCGCGCGCAGCCACCTAGCCACGGGATTGGGGATTGGGGGAAATCTGCGTCCGCGCCGGCGTCGTCACCGACCCCCTCGCTGCGCGCCGCCACCTCGCCGCGGGCTTGTGCGTGGGGAATCCTCGCCGCGACTGTACAAGGAGGCGGCGGCTGCCTAGTCGGCTGCTCACGGCTGAATAGAACCGGGTTGGCATTGGGCTAGTTATTTTTTCCTAAGACTACGTCTGTTTTAATCGTTAATAAAATTCATCTCTTAATCAATAGCTAACAAAATTCAGAGCCCACGGTTTCGATGGAACCACTAGTTCCGTGCCAATCACCAGAAAAGAGCTCAAAAGAAATATGTAGGCCCCGTTCGGCAACTCTCCGCTCTAGCAAAACCCGTCGCTCCGCTCCGATCCACGCGGGAAGCGCTCTCTCGATCGAACGCCTGGTCGAACCACCGTTCGGCTGGCTCCGCTCCGTGCAAGCTTGGGCTACCGGCCCATTAAAAGGAAATAGAGCCCGTTTCGGCCTGGTGGAGCCGTTGGCTGATGGGCTGGAGACTGGAATCGAGCAGCTGCTCAGCATGGAGGTCTAAGGCGGTCGTGGGGATCTCCTGTGGCAGCTGCAGAAGGTCGTGGCGGCGAACTCCTGGCGGAAGACCAAGGTCCTGCGGCAGATCAAATTGAACCGGATGCGGCGACTGCTCTCAATTCGTCTGCGCATACAATTGAATCGACGGCTGAGAGAGGAATATGAGCCATCGGCGGACTCGATTCGGCGGCGGCGCGCTAGGATTTGAGCGGCGCCGCGTTGATTCGTCTCTGCTTTTGAGGCTATTTGGCGATAGAGAGGACAGGAGAGAGAAAATAGAACTCTACCGGTTCGGTGTGGTACTTTGCGGTGGCAATTTTTTGTAATTCTAGCAGCTCCTGCTTTTGCTGAAACCAGGAGTGAGGGACAGGTCGCTCCACCACTGCGCGCCGCTCCGCTCTTCAATATCACATTCGCAGAGTTCACGCGTTCGGCACCGCTCCGCCCGCTCCGGTCATGGAGTTCGGAGCTGGAGCGTTGCCGAACAGGCCCGTAATATCTTGTGATTCTAAATTTTACTGTTATTTTTGCTCAGCTTGAAGGAGTTGACCACGACACGGAACCTATCAGAAATACTTACTGCTGAGGAAACCTCCATGTATGGTCTTACTGTTGAGAACAGTGCTCAGGCCCTTGATGAGGAGACGCATCGGAATGATGTAGATAAAACTGCCGAACCTGAAATTTCATGCTCAACAGAAGCAGAGGACAAGGCAAAATATGTTTCTGTTAGAGAAGAGATGTATATGAAGGCTAAAGAGTATGAGTCAAAGATTATTGTTTTTGACCAAGCTATTAGAAGACCATACTTTCATGTCAGGCCTCTTGACAAACCAGAGCTTGAAAATTGGCACAGCTATCTTGATTTCATCGAGAGTCACCTTTTCGTTTAGTAGATTTCATGCATTGCTTGGTATCTTATAACTTACAATCTAGTCTTATTGGGCTCCATTATATGCTTACGGCAAGTATTTGGACGAAGCTTCCTTTGTAATGGGATATTGAACTGAGGATAGAGCGTGGACATAATGTATGTTTTCGATGAGGCTAAGTTTTTTAGCATTTTACTTATTTGAGCAGACTTGCCTTTTGAAATCTTGTTTGATAGTTATGTGTTGATAATTTAATTTGCAAAATTAAAGTCTCTGCCATGATTAGTAACAGTAGCAATTTTGCCATTAGAGATCTCGCTCTTATTTTGTTTGCATTGGAGTCTGGAAGTAATGTACAATTTGATGATAAAGAGTGTATTTATGTCGCTTACTGCTGCATAACTTTGTATAGGTCGTAATATAACTGTTCTTTATTTCCTGATAGCTACATTTTTTTCTTTATTACTTGTAACAGAAGCAGACAGAGATCCATCTGTTTAGTGCAAGATTCAAGGAGCTTAATGGCGATACTGCTGGAGCACGTGCAGAATATCAGCACCTTCACTCTGAGTTATATCCTGGCTTCCTTGAAGCCATTGTGAAGCATGCCAATATGGAGCACTGGCTGGTATCTCTCACCTCTTCAAACAATAAGTGGTCTTGTTGCCTGTTTTTCATTATTCAAGAGCTCATTGTGTCCTCTTATTTCCATGCAGGGAGATAAAGAATCTGCTTGTCTAGTTTATGAGAAAGCCATAGCTGCTGAAAAGGAAAAGGAGCAGAGCCAGCTTTTGCCAACATTGCTGATTCAGTACTCACGTTTCTTATATATGGTGGGTGTTCATCAAATTGTTAGGGCCTTGTTTGTATAACTAATAATTTTATATTCCCGTCCAAATTTTGCATTTAAACATCTGACAATTTTGAATGAGCATGCACATGGGAAAGACAAGTGCCTACGTACAGTTTCAGCACGGCCATTCCATTTAAAATAACTACTCCCTCCGTTCCATCATTGTTGTCGTGATTTTAGTTCGAGTTGAAACCACAACAATAATTATGGAACGGAAGGAGTCCATCATTTGGCATATGCTGAACATTCTAAAGACTCCGATTTGTCTTTGAGCTAGGAACCACATTCCTTGAATCAAATGAGTAGCTGGTTGAACTTTTTTGCTTTTGCTTTTTCTATTTTTCTATTTTCTTCTACATTTCCTTGTTTCGGTTTCGGAAATTTGATGTATTCTCCAACATGTGTAGGTCCGTGACTTGCAAAAGGCAAGAGAGATCTCAACTGGACTGCACGGGCTAGTTAACATGACTAAAGCAATTCTTGAGGTTAGTGCTTATCAACTCTATCTGAAATATTTTAGTTCGTCATCTTTATTGATCTTTTATACCCTCTTCGATCCAGTCTAATTTGGCAACTGTTTATTTTGTTATCCTGCAGGCTGTTATCTTTCTTGAGTCGATCTTTCCATCTGAAAAGCGTATTGATTTCTTAGATTCACTGGTAGAGAAGTTTCTTACACCTGAGCCAACTCAAGGGGACTTGGGAAGTGTAAGCGACAAAGAAGAAATATCTTCCATATTTTTAGAGGTATGCTTAAAGAGAACGATTGGTACATCTGTATTGGCTATATGTACTTTAGATACACTTAAGTGAGCATCTGTTTCGTCCTACACATGAGGCCTGTGCGCAGAAGATATGTTAGGCGAGATGAAAATGTTTAATACTCCGTAGTAGTTTTTTTAATCCCTAACCATCCTTACTGCTGTACTGATAAATTTGCAAATTGATTACAGTTTTTGGATACCTTTGGAGATGCTCAGTCAATCAA
The DNA here is from genome assembly GCA_947311845.1 of Poa pratensis. Classification (NCBI taxonomy): domain Eukaryota; kingdom Viridiplantae; phylum Streptophyta; class Magnoliopsida; order Poales; family Poaceae; genus Poa; species Poa pratensis. The sequence goes on along the minus strand of CAMZMU010000100.1, from coordinate 17,544,406 downwards.
GAAGGCTACAACTCGCCATACTGTTCATTTTTCACGCAGAAGGAGCATTCTGCCATTAAAGAAACGGAGAGCATATGATGCTGCCATGTCCGACAGAGAAAAAATTGCCAAAACTGGAGATGGTGCCCAACCATTCACAGGAACTTTTTCACACAAGTTATAAGAACATGGGCTCTGAGCGTTTGCAAGGGTTGACATTGCCATATGGCTGAAAATCGTGATAGGAAATCAGGAAGCCACACAAAGCCGGGCTCCACATTGTGCGGCGGCTACTATGCGATTGTAGACAACTGCTTGATTCTGCGGAGCCTAGCCACTCAGCAAATTAACCATTCGATATGACAAAACGTGAGAGGAGATCATAACAGAAACCGCGGTACATATTAAGATAGCCTATATAGCTTGATCATACTTATCAGGTGTGACTTGATGGGCGTGGCTGACAGATCGATGCTGAATTGCGTGTGACACGACGTTGTTTGCCAGAGTTGCAACCTGTTTTTGATAGTTACGCTGGTCTCTATGCTGCAATCTCACTCTTGGTGACCTTTATGTCTTTATTGTGTCTGTGCTCTGAATCATTTCAGACGATGTCGTCGTGAGAATTTAAAGGGCTAGATCCTAAAAGCGTATCTTCCACTAGGGAAAAAGATATCCTCTATTCCACCGATCGAAATTTCATGGCATCCGTTTTATTGTCTGCGTGCTTATCATCTAGTCAGAGGGTGGTTAGAGAGAGGATTTAGTGACATGAGAGGCTACCAGCAAAGCACGAAGGATAACACCGTCGACGTGTCCGTGTGCCCCGGGCCATTTCACATGTTACCGTTGTCTCTGCTTGCGTTGAAAAGAAGTGGTAAACGGCACATCATCAGGAACCTGCTGCGCCGGCGCCGTTGCATCGGAACGGAGCGGTGCTTTTCACCAATTAGTACTTCGGTGTGCGTCCACGAGCTAGGGTTCGTGTCGATGGTACGTCTTCTTGATCTCCTTGTTCTTACGTAGTACGTACTAGGCAACTCGCCAGGGGTGTTAATGTTTTAACTGATAGTCATGAAACGATCCAGTCAAGTACGATGGACAGACATTGATGGCATGATAATGGGAAAATATCCAGCAAATTTTTGTTTGAGGGAAAAAATATCGAGTAGATTGGTATACAGCTCTCTCGTGGACATGGCCGGCTACCATTCCATTCCGGTGCAAACCTGCATGAGAGGCTCTGCCTCGCTAGGCTAGCTACTTGGCTAGGTGAGGAAAACATGCATGTAAAACGCATAGGCGTGCTTGTTGATTATTGCAGCTAGGAGGTAATGCCGAGAAGGAAATAAAACATATATACACACATATTTATTTCTTATCTTTACCAATTTAGGCTATCTCACAATTTCTATATATTTTTATTATCTTAATCTTTCTCTTAATCCCCCCCATGACTTCGCCCTAGCTACTTCACCGCAATGCCCACTCATGAAAAAAACAAATAAGACGATATATAGGATGGTCCAAATGTAATCCTGACATTATTTCGTACACCTATCGAGGGGTATGACAACTCACGAGAGATGATTTATTTTCAATCAATAATATGGATCAAATAAATAAGCGAACATATCACATAGACATAGTAACCAATATGAAAGCTGAGAAAGATATCTTGGTGGGATTCGGTTAACCATTTATATTCTGGTTTTTGAATCTAAATAGCCATTTTCTGTAATAGGATAAAATAAGTTAACCATTACATGTAACGCATAGGAGTGTTGTTGATTATTGCAGCTAGGAGGTAATGCCGAGAAGGAAATAAAACATATATACACACATATTTATTTCTTATGTTTAGAAATTTAGGCTATCTCACAATTTCTACACATTTTTATAATCTTAATCTTTCTCTTAGTTCCCCATGACTTCACCCTAGCTACTTCACCACAATGCCCATTGATGAACAAGAACATATAACGAAGTAATTGAGACGACATATAGGATGGTCCAAAAGTAATCTTGACATTATTTCGTACACCTAGAGGGGTATGACAACACACGAGAGATGATTTATTTTATTCAACCTGCTATGTTTTCAATCAATAATATGAATCAATTGAATAAGTGAAGATATCACACAGACAGAATAACCAATATGAAAGCTGCCAAAGATCTCTTTGTGGGATTTGGTTAAACATTAATCTTGTGGTAGTTTTGAACCTAAATAACCATTTTGTATAAATGGATAAAATCGGTTAACCATTACTGGCAGAGACAGGCCACGGGCATCAATGAGATTGGATTGGAGGCTTAAGTGTAGCTATTGTCACGTATTGTAGCGTTGGTTAGAAAAGGTTAAACAATGGTTAGTGAGGTTCGAACAATTGTGCAATGATGGTCGCAGGTGCTCGACATGACGCGGTGAGACCAAGTGAACTTTGTCGTCTCTTGGTGTCCACGCATTGGCGCCATTCTATTCCGGTGAAAACGTGCAAGCCTCTCTACCCTAGAGGGGCGAGGAAAATATGTGAAACACATAGGGTAGCTGCTTTGTTGATTATTGCACCTCGGTGGCAATCGCCACACAAACTCATGGATACACAAAAATTCCTTATGTCGACATTTAATGTTTCTCTTAATTACCATATGATGTTAGTTTTATTTTAAACCTTTGGTAGGGAAATGTAGACTAGCTAAGAGTTGCTCTAAAGGCCAAACACGTTTAATTCACTGGACTATTTTCCACCACAGAAAAGATGACAACATGCATGCCACCCTCTTTTCCCAAGTTTGTTCCTCGCCACCTTAACTTACAGTGGCACAAATGTCAGACCAGCTTACCGAAAAAGCTCAAAGGAGAATAAATACGTGTGAGCGAGCATCGCCACCAATGCAAGTCCCTTTCTCCCTTGCTGTGCCTTCTGTGCCTGCTCGTGAATCTCTTGCTTCAGTAGTCGTAGTTGAGATCTCCACCACCACCTGCCACCACGGTACGCGCGTGCTTCCTTCCATCAATGGAGTGGGAATGGAAGCCGAAGCGGCAGAACCAGCTCAGTGCCCTCGGGCTCGCCGGAATCTGCCGCGAGACCAGCCGCGTGGTCCGCCGGGCCATCCTCCCCAGCTTCGACAACTTGGCGCTCCCGACGCTCCATCTCTCCGCGGCCTTGCTCGCCACCGCCATCTACGCCCAAGTCACCTGTGACCCCGACTTCGACCATTCTTACAGCCTGCTCGGTCTCGTCGTCGCGCAATGGGTCATCTTCTTCACCCTCGAGCTCCTCTTCCTCATGGCCCTGCTCCTCTGCACCGCCGAGTACGTGCTCCGCGTCGCCTCCCTCTACTGTACGAGCGGCGACTTCCTGGCCACCGACGGCGAGGCCTTCCCCTTCGTCCCGTTCAGGCGGCTCGCCCTCACGTTCCTTCTCGTGGTAGTCCTCTTTTTCCTATTCTTCAGCTCACTCTTCGCCTTCGCCTACCTCCGGCTCGAGATCAAGATCGCGCTGCCGCTGCGGCTGCTGGGATGGGCCGGCTTGCCGTACGTCGCCGTCGTGGGCCAGCTGGCCTGCGTGGTCTCGGTGCTCGAGGACGCCGCCCTCCTCTCGGCCGTGCGCAGGAGCCGGGAGCTCCTCGCCGGGAAGTTCTGGGCGGCCGCGTGCGTCCTCGTCACGCTCGACGGTTGCATCGTCGCCGTGCTGCAGGCTGTCCTGGCGGTGGTGATGGACGACGCGCTGAGCCTCGGGGTGGCGTTCCGGGTGGCCGCAGGGGTGGCGATGTATGTGCCTCTGTCCGCGGTGCTCGTCCTCGCGCTGGTGGCGCAGCCAGTGATCTACGTGGTGTGCAAGAGCTACCAGGAGGCGTCGACGGCGACAATCAAGGGCGTGGAGCTGCAGACTGCGCAGTAGCTCACTGCTGACACTGCAAGTCTGCTACTACTGAGGTAGCTATCCTGGGAAGTTTAGTGCTAATTAAGCTTTATTTCTGCTATCTACTTAGCTTCCAAGAACATCTTAGTCAATCAGAAAAAAACTCCCGAAGAGAACTGGGACTTGTAGTAAGTTAGTATGGTTCTGCAGTCGTATGAAACATTTTGTATGTCTGATCCGATTATGAGACATCCATGCTTGGGATATTGAATATTACATATTATATGTGTGTTTCAGTGTGTGAAAGGCTCGCTGGATTTTTTCTAGAACTACGTCGTTTTCCTCTGTTGCACTGCGATTTATCTATTCTATGCAAATCAAGGCCTAGTTAGCAGTAAGAAGTTCGTTCATTTAGACAACCTTGCGCCTAATAAGATCCTAAGCTCCCTGGAGAATATTAAAAACATTGTTTTTAGAACTGAAAAGGAAAACCGTTCATATACATGTAATGTATGTACATACTAATTTTCATCGACGCCGATTTTAAAATTTTATCTGCAAAATAAAACGTGATTAGAAAATTAGAGTCTTTTGCTTTTAAGAGCCAAAAATTTGTGTTTTCTGCATAGCTCAAATCGTTACATATTACTTATAAAATTATAGTATATAGGTATGTACATCACGGGCGCACCTTTTTTATTACCGAGCTCACCTGCTCCCGCACATTTTTGAAATTCGAAAAAAAATATGAAAACACTTCAAAATTATGGAAAAATGACAACTAACATATGATTGTGTACTAAGTATGTGCAAAGTTTCGTGGTGAAGTGACATTTGTTTTGCTCGGTGTGAAATAAAACAAAATCTATACCCATTTGTCTAACCAAACATATCCGAAATGAGCATTGTTTTCCGATCCACTTTTCTTGCTAGCATAGCGAGGCAGAGCCTCTCTTTCTAGTTTGCACCGGAATGGAATGGCGCCTGCAGGCCATGGACACGAGCCACAATTAATCAAGAGTATGCATAGTTCACATGGGATTAAGTGGACAATGCCGGCCAGCTTCACCGCGTCGTGCCGTCTGATCGGTAGATAGAGCTTTTGCACAGGAATGGAAACGTGATCCATGTACACCTAAAGCATGTGATGTACGCGTTGAGGGTCGGAGATAGACAAGTTATCGCTTGTCCGCTTGTCTCGGATCCTTTGGTGCTATCGGTCACACGGCGCGACATCGGTAAACCTGCTTAATTCGGGTATACGCGGGCCGTGTCTCGGGTGGGAGGTCGCCCACTTGGCTTGCCACTGGGTTTCACCGGCCTAGGTTTTTTCGTTCATCACTCTATGTTATGTATCCGCTAGGGTTGCACCCCCGGTCTCTCTCGTTTGTCGCTGCCATTGGGCTTGGCCTCGTTTGGGTCCACTTTATGGCTATTGGGGTCGGTTTTACGTCGGTGATTATATGATAAGTACATGGAGTGGAGTGCATTTTCAGCATTTGTGCCCTGTTGGTATAGGCGTTGATTGCTGAACCTCGTTAACATATATTCTCTCTCGTCTACTTCTGCAATTATCTAACTGCGTATAATGCTAACACTTAGAATACAACCTTTCCCCGCAAGGATGCTTGTAACTCTCGCACGCTGAACGAAATAAGTTCTGCAAGAAGACAACCGTCACAATAAAATCTTCCACAAAAAAAGGAGAGGTGGACAATGGGGTTTTGGGACTAGGACCCAACATCACCGGCTTTGAAAACTACTCCCTCCGTTTTTTAATATAATATGTTTTAGCATTTGTCCACATGCACATGTACACAAATGTATGTACACACGTATTAGTGTGGATGTTCACTCACTTTAGTGTGTACCTAGACAACATGTGCAACACCTAAAACATCTTATATTAAAAAACGGAGGGAGTAGGACCCAACAAAATCTTCCACCTTTTGTTATCAGCTAGATAAGGGCATCCACAGTGAGCTCCTACCTTGTCGTTGATATGCGAAAGTGCAAATTAAGAGGTTATCAGAGTCAACTACTTCGATCTTGCTTTCCATATAATAGGGGAACTATAGTGCAAATTAATTTGGCAACAAGAAATGGAAAGCAAAAGAAATCTTGGAAAAATGGAACATTTACGCGTATAAGTGTTTAGTAGTCTTCCTTTTGGTTCCAAGAGAAATACCAAAATAGGAACATCTGTTGTGCCCAGCGAGAAAAAAACACAAATTTCGGTGCTCCAGGAAAGCAAAATGTGAAAGCACCAATAGTGTTTTTCTTCCGATCTGCGTGCCGTAAAACTCATGCATGTTCCATCATTTTGGAGTTGTTTGAAACTTCAAATTTTCGTTTTGCCAAAACTCGTGGGTACAATTCTAAATGCTCGTATTGAACTTGTGCTTTGAAAAGACAAACAAGATCAAACTGTTGAACAGGAGGAAGAAGAAGAAGAGACTTGAGTCTTGCCACCCCTTTCCGGCCGTAACCAAAGCCAAGAAGAAGGTGGCGTCCGGCCAGTCGTGACAAGAGAATCTGGTGGTGGGCAAATCGTGGGTCGACACGAAAGCCTGGCTAAGCTATAGCCGCGCTCCGTTTCCGGGAAGCAACACGAGGCGTGCACAGGGAAAATAATTTCGTCGAAATTTCGGACGAAATTCGCGAAATTATCGATTCTCGGAGTGGGACGAGAAAAGTTAATATCGATCAAAAAATTCGGTTTGATTTGAAATTATCAAATACACAATGGTTATAATAAATAGAAATCAAGTACAAAGCACACGATTGGCTCTAGTCTGTTGGCTGAGTGTGTGGTCAAGGCGTTGCATGGTCGCGAGTTCGAATCTCTACTTTAACATTTATTTTTCCAAATAATTTTAAGCGCCAGAATTTGAATCTGACCGAAATATTTGAAACTTTTCTTTGAAATTTCGTTAATTTCGCGAAATTTGCGAATCTCTATCACAGGCGAAAGAAAAATTGGAAACGAAATGCTGAACCCTGGGCGTGCACCATCACTGCTACGTATTGGTGCATGCATGTATGCATTCCATTCCGGTGCAATAGTCGGTGTATGCATTCCATTCCGGTAAAAGAAGATGGACATTTTCAGTGCTGCATGCATGCTAGTTACTCCTATTTTATTTCAGATCGAGATAATCAAGATTGATTAACTTGCATGCAGGCAGAGCCGCAGATGCACTATTTATGTTTTGCTCATAATTCTTAACTGATTTAACCTGAATTTGCAGTTTTGTTGTAAACATTTAGCAGGGAAATAAAAAGCCTAAGAGTTGCTCTAACGCCAAAACGCGTCACGTTTAATTCTCTAGTGTCTCCTCCACCAAAGAAAAGATGGCATCATGTAATGTCAAAAAAAAATGGCATCATGCATGTTGAACCAACACCACGTACATGACCACCTTAACTTTCAGTGGTACCATGTCGGATCAGCTTACCAAAAATGCTCAAAGGATAATAATGACATGTCACAACATTTTTTCCATGGAATTTAAAGGTCGATCTCCTAGTTAGTATTTTCAACGTACGGGATCTCCTAGATGCTGCTACTTGGGAAAGTGGAACTGAACAAAGTTATGGGACTTAGTATGATCGATGTCATGTTCATCGATTAACTAATATAACTGCATCTAATTTGATTATGTGGCTAGTACATGTTCTTTGACTTTACTGCTCGCGTGCCATGTATTATTTTCTAGACGCGCCAACTCATGGATCCAAACAAGAAGCACTTGTAGTAATTCAGATATACTATATCACATTAGAACTACACTTCCAGTTTATAATATCTTTTTTTGGACGCGCCAGAAGCTTTGCCTGTTTGTGTGATTTCTATACTTCCTGTTTGTGATATCATTGTTTGAACGCCTTATATCTTGACTGCTCTAATCTGAACTTGCATATCATGGTGCTAGTTTGTCTAAAACCTCTAGCAGGTAGGCAAATGAAGGCTAGCTAATTATGAGTTGCTGTAATTCCACAAAAAGATTAATTTTCTGGACGGAGCCCCTTCACCACGTACAGAAAAGATCACAACATGCGTGCTGCCACATGCCACCCTCTTTTATGAAACACGTGAACACTTTGATTTTCAGTGGCACCATGTCAGTTTATCTTACCAAAATTGCTCAAAGGAAAATAAAGACCTGCCATCAAGCATCACCGAGTCCCTTTCATCTGCCTCTGTGTGCCCTCATGAATCATGATCTCTTGCTTCAGCTGTGGCCTGTGAGTAGTTGAGCTTCCTTCCATCCGGATCACCTTTCCAATCCGGTGCGTCTCCGATCAGCGGTGAGGCCGGCCGGCCGGCCTTGTCCACACTGCAGATCCCATGTGAACTCTGACGGAGAATGGCTGCTGGCTCGTGCCCATGTCCTGATGCCATTTCATTCCGGTGCAAACCTGCACGAGAGGCTTTACCTCGCTACGCTAGCTAGATCAGGAAAACATACATGTGAAACGTATAAGGGGGTAGGTGTGCTTGCTAGATTATTGAGACGATATGAGGCTACAATTCTTTATGTTTATGTTTACGAGTTTAGGCTACAATTTCTAGACAACTGAAATTTAATATTTCACTTAGTTCCCGCATGAATTAATCCTACTTCACCCCAATGCATAATCATGACCATGAACATATAACAAAGAACTGTATATAAGTGAGACGATAGGAGTGTCAAAACAAAAGTAATCGTGGCATGAATTATTGCACCTAGCAAGGGGTATGGTAACACGTGGGAGATGATTATTTTATTAGCTGGCCATATTTTTGAATCAACCATATGAATCTATTCAATAAATGAAGATATATATCATATGGACAGAAGAATCAACCTGAAAACAAAAACTCCTATCAAAACCAAAAGCTGCATGAGAACATTTTTTTTCACCTCATCAATCATACAATTGTCCAACAAAGAAACAACAAAAGACCAAATATGCACTAGTGTGAAAGTAAACTCCAATATATTTTGTTGGTAAAAACGCATACCTTTCAAGAAAGATTGTTTAACGATGGCTTTAACGTTCAATCGTCAAGAAAAGAAGCAACACATAAAATTTTTAAGGGCAAAAATATCAAAAACCACTATTAAGCCGATAGCACTAACAAAAGACTAGGTAGGATAAAAGTACCATTAGCTGTAAGTAGTTTATTTCTGCACACTGGAGCTAGTCATACCTTTCATAGGGATCAAACAGTCTTAGACTTGTAGGAAAAAAGTACCATTAGCTCAATGAAGTTGGTTGTGACATACATGCTAGGATAATAATGAAGCTGCAAGTATATTATTGTCTGCACCCAGGAGGCCATGCCACTAAAAATGCACATATGCTAGGATCGAACAACTAATCAACATATTAAACATTGATTAGTTATATTAAATCACTTTGCCTTTTTGACCGGAGGAGCTGCCAAAGATGGCGGGAAGTGGCGAGTATTGTGGTGGTAACTAAAAGTTCTTCATGACTGCTTAAATCTTTGTACGATAGATGCATCCAGTGGCTAATAATTTGCAAGGAAAAGACATAAATTTTGAAAGCTGAAAATCCATTTAAAAAGATCCACGAGAGGCAAAGTTTCATGGCACCTGCGCCCTATACGACATCTCCTCCTAAATGAGCAATGAGAACTATCTCGAATCAAGATACGTTTTGATTGGTGATCGATGCCTACTTGGTTACAATTTTTGAGTAGGCGAGTGGTAGGCACCATTAGGTCAGTAAAAGGAGGAGCCGAGGGAGGCAAGGGATCTGAAGATGTATGACTTTAGTGATACCACCTTCATGAAATTTGATGGTGTTAGACGTGTACGTGTAGGACATGTCTAGTCAGACGAAATCAAGGATGGTCTCGAGTTCCCCAGGGTCTCGAGTTCGAGTCCTGGTTTTCGCAATTTATCCTAAAATTGCTATTGCCCCCTCGGTGTCCACGTATAGGCATTTACAGGCCACGTACAGGCACGTCATGCCTCTTGAGCCTGACTCTGACTCTACACGTGTTGACTTGTCTTCCCTTATCTTCCCGTCACACGTGAGGGGGGGGGGGGGGGGGGTGTTGATGTGTATAAGTGGATTGCCTAGCCCTTTTCATTAGATCGGTCTTTTGGAATAGTGGTCAGCGCATGAAGCTTAACATGGTATCAGAGCCAATGTCTCGAGTTCGAGTCCTAGCTTCCGCACTTTATTCTAAAATTTCTATTGCCCCCTCGGTGTCCACGTATAGGCACGTATAGGCCACGTACAGGCACCTCATGCCTCTTGCGCCTGCCTCTGACTCTACACGTGTTGACTTGCCCGTCACACGTGAGAGGGGGTGTTACAGTATATGTGGATTGCGCTGGCCCTTTCCATCAGATCGGTCTTTTGGAATAGTGGTTAGTGCATGAAGCTTAACAGATTAAATAGTTTAGATTTTTTTCGTAAATTGTATGGTGGAAATATAATTGAACTATCTCGAATCGGGATACGTCTAGCCGGTGGTTGCCTACTCGGTTACGAATTTCGAGTCAGCAGAGGGGTAGGCACCACGAGGTCAATAAAGGAGGGGGCAATCGAGGCAAGGGATAAAAAAGCTCACGAGTTAACTAATATATATCCGAAGATTTACGATTTTAGTTATACCACCTTCATGAAACTTGATGGGTATGACGTGGCGGATGCTTTCCCGCCGGATACATCGATGATTTGGACTGTATTGATTGTCATACCGCGTCATGAGCAGTTTCCTTGTATCCCGAAATTTTCTATCTATGGCGAGATTTCTACGAAAATTTCTAAAATAAGGGAAGTTGACTGGCCAAATAATTATAAATGAGACAAATAAACATATGAGAATGACCTCAAGATAAATATGAGTTTGTTACCAGATGAATTATGGCGTCCACACTAATAAGTGAGCTCCTACATGGTGGGTGATATGCAAAAAATGCAAGATGGTCATAAGGGTCAAGGTCAATGCTTACGGCTAGCCTTGCTTTCCGTAGAACTAGTGAACCGTAGTGAAAATTAATTTGCCCCACAAAGGAAGAACAACAACGGATATCAGGACAAGCACATTGGACATATTGGGGGGAGGCAAAACGACTCCAAGTTTTAATAAAATAAATATAAATAAACATAAATTTTAAAAATATAAAAAATTACAGATATAAGTGTGAATAGTCTTCCATGTGGTTCCAGATTTTACCTGCCAAAAGAGGGGATATTTGATCTGTCCTGAAAGAAAACAATATACAAATTTCGGTGCTCTAGAAAAGAAAATGTAGGCACTATTTTTTTTTTCTTACACAAGTTGTAAAATTGACGTTCCACGGATATGGTTTGACACTTAAAATTTTACTTTTGCCACTCTCCTACGTACGTACACTTCGAAATATTTATATCCACTTTGTGCTTACAAGAAGAAGAAGAAGAAGAAGAAGAAGAAGAAGAAGAAGAATTCGTGGCACCTTTCCTTGCAGACAAACCAAAGTCGAGAACTCTGGGAAGCATCACCGGCGCACAGTTGAGCGCAGCATCGATTCAAACGGCAAAAATAACAGGCAAACCACGACGAAGCGGAGAACTTGCCTGTGGCAAGATGGTTAGGAGGGTGATTGTACCCCCAGCCCACCAGAGTTCAAACCCCAGGTTTGACGCTGGTGTTTCTCATTTAAGGCGGAATATTCTTCAGTGGGAGGCGACGTTCCCGTCGACAGCGAGGCGCCCGTGGTGACTTCGTCAATCTCAAGACTCGACCCGCCGACTCGGTCTCTCGGAGGTGCTCATAGGGGTAGGGTGTGCGTGCGTGCGTTCATAGGGGTGAGTGTGTGCGCGTGTATATGAGCGTCTGCGTTGTACTGTGTTTCGCAAAAAAAAACCACGACGAAGCGGTGACGCTCCATGGTCGATATGCGTCCTTTTCATCACCCATGCATGCTACGTGTGACAAACGTGGATGGCGTTAGGGATGAAAACAGAGCGGAAACTTTCCGACTTTTCCGCGGAAAAACGGAAACGGAACGGAAATACGGAAATGGAATTTTGCAAAACGGAAACGGAAACGGAAACTTTTATGCGGAAATGGAAACGGAAACGGAACAGCGTATTCCGGCGGAACGACCACGGAAACGGAAATTCCGTTTCCGATAATACGGAACTTACCGTTTTTTACCACGCGGTGCTATCTGAATGCAGCAGGCCTAACAATTTTAATGGGAACACTGAGGCAGAACCCAAGATCTGAACACAAAAAATGAAGTGACCATGTGTAGTCCCTACGTGCTTGCATATCATCTTCCTCTCGTGGCATTCCCGGTTCGGCAGTTCACTGTTGCACTAGGGTTATGGACGACAGTAGGTATTTTTGGCCAAAGTTGATAACTTATAAACACTATATTATACTTTAATTTATTTCATCTTATAAACCTGATATTTTTTTTGGTTTGCTTGAGTTTTCCTGCATTATTCAAGGGGTTGCTTGGTTCCGACAAACATCTGCTTTCTGTTCCGTATCCGCACCGTATTCGGTCTGTATCTGTTTTCGACAATATTTGTTTCTGTATTTGTTTCCGGGGTTTCTGTATTCGTTTCCGCTTTCGCAAAAAAATATGAAAATAAATGTGGCACCACTCAGTTCCATCCGTATCCGCTCCGTTTTCATTCCTAGATGGCGTGCAGCAAAGTGTGAAAAACGCGTCGAGAGACGAGAGTAATGAAGTGGTAAAAAACGATGGAAATTTCACCTCGGCATGCATGCTAGTTATTTTATCTCAGAGATAACTAAGATGGATGAGCTTGCATGCATGCTAGTTATTCCACCAGCCCGACATCATTCATTTAGCTCTCAATTTCTCTATCTCCATCCTGCTACAAAAGAACAAAACTCGTTCTCCGTCCCTCGATTTCTCCATCTCTCCCCACCAGCCCGACCTCCCCCTTCCCCTCCACTGCTCCTCCCCCGCCATCACCAGATCACAAAAGACCGCAAGTCACAACCACCATACGTACCTGCTTCCTTCCATCAATGGACTTGGAGTGGCAGCCGGTGCAGGAGGATCTCGGTGACCTCGGCTTCGCCGGCATCTGTCGCGAGACCAGCCGGGTGCTCATCCGCCATATCCACCCAACAACCGGCCGCCGGGCCACGGCGGGCGTCGCCATTCTCTCGGCGCTCTTTCTCGCGCAAATTGCCGCCGGCCGCGCCCTCGAAAGTTCCGACCTCATCCTTGGAATCGCCTACAGCCTCTCCATTGTCCTCTGTTACTTCTTCATCTTCCTGCTCTCGATCATCTTCACCGCCAGCTACGTGTTACGCGTGGCCGCCCTCTACTGCACGGATGGTGACTCCGGCGCCGCCGACCGTGTCCTCCGGGACCTCCCCCATGCGCCCCTCCAGCGGCTCATGCTCATTTTCATCACCGTGCTCCCACTTGCCAACTTGTACTTCACCTTATCCGCCCTAGCCTGGCTCGAGATTCCGCAGCTTGACGCCTCCGACAAGGTCGTTGTCCTGGCTCTGCAGCTGCTCGGCGGCGCCGCGTTCCTCGCTGGCGCGGTGTACGTCACGGTGGTGTCCCATATGGTTTCAGGGACGAAGCTAGAAAAATAACTTGATGGGGTCAGCTCTCAGTGCACTGGTGTCATATTTACTAATTAATGATTATTAGTGCTAAATTAGTGAAGGATTTACAAAATCCATTGGTGTCAGCTGACACCAATGCCTTGTATGCAGCTCCGTCCCTGTATGGTTTGCGTGGTGGCGCTTCTGGAGGAGGTGGAGGACGAATTCGGCTTCAGCACCGTGCGGAAGAGCCAGGCACTCCTCGCCGGAAAGTTCTGGACGGCTGCAGCCGTCTTCATCCGGCTCGACGCCTGCTTCGCGGCTCTGCGAATGTACTTCCTCGATTTGGTGTTTGACGACGCACTGGGCCTCGGACGCGGGTTCCAGGTGGCCGCGGGGGTGACCATGGCCGTGGCTCTGTGGGCGGTGGTGGTTGTGACGCTGGTGGCGCAGCCGTTGGTGTACCTCGTCTGCAAGAACTACCACAACGAGGTCGTCGACAAGGTCCACCTCAACTACGTGGGAGAATACCAGCGGCTCGACGTCGACGGCGACAGCGGCGTGGAGCTGCAGGCGGTGAAGACGGAGGAGCAGATCCCTGAAGCTTCGCAGTGCCCCCCTGCAGGCCAGTCCCCGGCCGGCAGTTCTACTTCTACCTAGTACGTAGCGCTGATTATTTCTTGTACTTTGCTTAGTTTCCAACAAGATCTGAGGCAATTAGTACTAGCTACTAGTTGCTGCTGCTATACAGCTGCAGGCAGCTCAATTTGGAGATGTTAGTAGTCTTATGATTATGAAACTCTAGAGATGATGTGATCCGATTTATGGGACATGGATGCTTTGTTCTGTCATAATCATTGTTGTGCTTATTATTAACCATTACCAATTCACTAATACGTTCGTTTTGGTTGCATGAGGCGTACTACCGCCAGCACCAAACTTGTTGTTTTTAGAGGTTTCTTAAGGAGCATGAGGGTGAGGCATTCTATTTTATATGGGCCGTCCATTCACTACAGAAGAGAATCATGTGTGCCGAGTATTGGTCGTTTGCCGAGTGTATACATATACGCGGTCACTCCTGTAAAACTTATGTTTGATCTTTACGTAATTGTTTGACATTTGAAATTTTACTTTTGCCACTGCTCCCGGCTATAGTTTGAATTTCATATTGCCTTTCGTGCTTCCAAAAGATAAACAGAAGTCTACATCTCTAGCCAAAGGCCACTTGCTACTTTGCTTTCGAGGCCATCCATTCCATTTCGGTGCAAGATTCGTTGCCATCTCAGGATAGGATAGTATAGCACTAGCTGCAAATGTGGAATTTTAGCAGTGCATGCTATGCTAATTATTATACCGCAGAGATAAGAGCGATTAGCCTGCATGCAGCAGAAGGCAGAGTATGACGTGGTAATATATATAACATTTCTATGTACTTTCATGCTTAGTCTAAACATGCATACATGTACCCCCTCCAGCACACACCGACATTTACAAAGTGAGGTGGGATCTAGCTATTTTAAACTACAACATATATGATTAACACCACCATCCTCCTTAATTGGACGTGAAAAATCTCGAGGGATGAGAGATGGCTTTTTCTAGAGATTAGAAGGGCTAAGTACCTCCAAAGCGAGGAGCTATGTGTCGCCCATAGGGGGGTCCCAATTTTACGCTATTGCCAAACAAGACACTCTTCTAAATTGAGTTATATGGCTTGGTCGACCATTCTTTCTGACCATCTTCTTCGACCCTAATGTGACTTTTGTCCTACAGGTCCATGACCGTGGATGAGGTGGATTATTGTCTGATTCTAGGAATTTCTTGGCGCTAGCCGTATTGTTAGTGCTACCGAGTTAATAATGGTTTTTGGTTCGTGCGCATCAAAAAAATTATATGTTGCTCCATGTCCTAATGATTCAAGGTTAAAGCCATGTTCAAACAACATTTCTTGAAAGGGGTAAGTTTCTTTAAAAAAAGTTTACTTTCGCCTTCCTTGCATATTTAGTATTTTATTGTCAGGAAGAGGACCAACCGCTAGCGCTATACTAGCTAACTTATCAGACGCCATATTCGCCTCCATGTCTGGCTGGACGCGGGCCAACTCGGGCTGGCTCGGGCCGAGCCAGCAAAATGCTCGGGCAAAATTCACGGGCCGCGAGCCGGCTCGAAATCTGAACGAGCCTGCTAAGGAAACTCGGCCCGAGCCAGCCTCAGGCTCGGTTGCAAACGAGCGGCCCGCGAGCCAGGGGAAAAAAAGGAGAAACGAAAATAGCGTGCATGGGATTCGAACCTGGTTGCCTGGACCTCGTGCGTGAGAGCTGAGACAGAAACCACTGGGCTATCTCAATGTTTGTGATACTACACGATTCTGACTCGTTAATATGTTAATTTTTTGTATGCTTCCACACAAAATTCCAGAGAACAATTCCAGCGAATTTTCACAGAGAACATGTACAGCAAATTTTCACAGAGAACATGTGGTACAATTCCAGCGAATTTTCACAAATCACAACATAAAACAAACACGATATATAACAACAAGTTCCTGGTAGTTTCATAACCGGCAACCACAACAAGTTCACAAACAAACAAGTTCACAAATCATAATAAGTCGACCTCGTCACGGTTACAATATGAGTCTCAAGTTTTTAACGCATAGCTAGAAGTAGAACAAGTTCAGAAGCACAAGTTCCAACTCAATAGGACAATTCCAAAATGTAGCAACCTCCATCTTCCATACGAAGCAACATCAGCATGACATGAGAGTCTACAAGAGAGAAATAGTTAGGTTCATGTTTTCCTCATATCACAAAGTCAAGAAATATCAATATGTATTTACCATTAGTTGCTATTCACCGTGCTTTTAGGTAACAATCTTGATGATCTCCACATCCTCCTCCGCATCATCCATGTCCCTCTCCTAAAATATGAGTGAGAAAGTTAGCTATGAATTTTACACTATATGACAATGAAACAAAATACTTGACAATGTGAGAAAGAGATGAGAAACATACTATCACATTCAAGTCTCTATGGGCGCCCTTAATATAACTTGCACCACACACCAAAGCTTCCACCATAACCGGTTTTAGAGAACTTCTATAGTCATCTAAAACCCTTCCACCGGTGCTAAAAGTTGATTCCGAAGAAACCGAACTAGCCGGAATAGTCAAGAACCGTCTTGCCATCACTGCCAACACGGGGTACCTTAGTGAGTTCACTTTCCACCAATTAAGCAAGTCAAATTGGGGCTGATTATCTTCACCGGCGTCATCTAGGTAGTTTCTCAATTCACTCTTTGATGATTTTGGAGTTGTATTGGATCGCCAAGCTTGATATTTGGCATCCGAAGCGGGCATTGAGCTGTTTGACATAAAAGCCTTGGATGGTGTGGCAGATTTTTCAGATTGCTTCTTTTCATTATCAAACTTCTCAAACATGGAGAACAACTCATCGCGCACTTTATCCGTCTCTATTTTAGCCTTATCCGCATCATAGAGCTCTTCAAAGGCCCACTCAATATACATCAACTTGTACCTTGGGTCTAGGATAGTAGCAAGCACCATCACATTGTTCTTTTCTTCCCAATACTTGTTGAACTTCTCCATCATTGCTTTTCCCATGCTCCTGTAGAGTTCATTCCTGTGTTGCATTGCTTCCACCAATGCAATTTTAATACTCACAATATGGGGGTAGAATATGTTTGCTGTGGGATACAATGAACCTGAAAACGCCGTAGTCACTCGAGACAAAGAGAAGAGAATTGGCTTAATAAGCTCAAACATTTTCCATTCATCATCAATTGGCTGCCACTTGTAGTTGGGATCAGATTTGGCATACTCTTTTAGTGCCACTTTGTATGGAATCCCGGTTTCTATCATCTTGTAAGTAGAACTCCACCTTGTAGAAACATCCAATGTCAAGTGAGCACAGACTTGGAGATCCAAATCTCGACAAATCCCAACAAAATTGTGCATGCGAGATGTAGACTTCTTGAAGTACTTCACTGTCTCCCTCAAGTTTGATGACAAAGAGTTCATACACGCTGTCCCATCTTGCACCACCAAGTTGATGATATGCGCACAACACCGAACATGGAAATACATTTCTTCATAATTTGGGTATCCTCGGAACTCAAACTTTGCCTTCAAATCAGTAATAGCCCCATCATTGTTAGATGCATTGTCAAGTGTGATGGATATTACCTTGCTCTCTATCTTCCATTCTCTCATACACTCCCAAAGAGCATCCGCAATGACATGTCCACTATGCGGTGGGTCCAACTCCATGAAAGCAAGCACACGAGTTTGCATCTTCCAATCGGCATCTATATAGTGTGCCACCACACACATATAAGACAAAGTTTGATTGCTAGTCCACAAATCTGTAGTGAGACTAATGTACTCCACATCCTTGAGTGCTAATTTAAGCACATCCCTTGCTTTCTTGTACACCCTCAAGCACTCGGCTCGGATTGCCTTTCGGCCAATGGATTGATAGGCTGGATTCAAATACTTCATCACAATGTTGAACCACTCATGCTCAACCATCCTAAATGAGTACTCATGGACCATTATCATCTTAGCAATGAGCTCCTTAATGATAGCTTGCTCAAACCCAACATCTCCCACGGGGGTATTTGGACTAGCAGTGATTGGCTTGAAGGAAAGACGTTGCTGGATCTTTACCCTCTCAACTTTTCTTAAGCGGTGCTTGCACCTTTTCCAATGCCTGTTAAGGGATGAGGTGCTTGAACCTTGATTGTAAATAAATTTTTTCATACAATGGGTGCACCTTGCCCTAAACACCTTAGGCCCGGTAGGATCATCATCATCGGACACCCACACCTTCTCAAAATGATCCCAAGCGGGGGAATTCTCTATGCATTCTTTTGGACCCTTTTTTTTCTTCTTCTTTGATTTGGCACCCTCTCTATCTCCTCCCGAACTAATATCCAATGTTTCTTGCTCTCTGTCATTACTTTGATGGTTGCCTAGAACACCATCCTCGGACATTGTGTCATTATGGTCAAATGAATTCGAGTCATCATCATCATCGGGCAAATACATGTCATCTTGCTTGTCTTCCTCCTCGTCAAGATCTTGCTTCTCTTCCTCCTCAACATCCATCTCCTCTACCTATTGGAACATTTAACCAAAAAGATCACACGAATAAGCATAGACCATAAATAAGCATACACAAAATCTGCATCCGAAGCTAAATATGCAAAAAGACCATAAATAAGCATACACAAAATCTGCATCTTCATCTACTAAATCAAGCATCTGCATATACTAAATCAAGCATCTGCATATACTAAATCAAGCATTTATATCTAGAAAAGACCCATAGGTTGCATTCTCAGCCAGTACCGTAAACATAAATAAAGTCCAGCGTACAGCTGATTTAATTTCCTGTAGGACTACTCATAACACAAAACTGATGTGTGTCAAGCGAGTCTAGCAATAATACAAGAAAACTTTCCATCACATGCAAATGAGTCACGGCCAGTCCCATAAAAAGAATTAGAGAATGCTAGCTATTTCCTAATAACCTGTAGTTTTCCTCCCTTTCAAGTATATATACCTCAAAGGCTAGAGATCTAGCGAGACAAAAAGGTACAGAGTAGCAATCGATGGATCCTATCAGGCTCCCGTACAAGAAAGTAGCTAAGTTGTCTCTAGTATTTGTTACAAACAATCTTATTTGAGTAGGTATGGTACAGATCCCTAATACATATTAGGAGACCAACAATATTCTGAAACGAAGCAGCCCTGACCCTTAATTACCCCACAAGGAATTGATGCCAAAACAATAATCTAAATTGCAGATTGATTAAGGTTGGAAAACCTGCTCGTTCTCAAGTCCAGCCACGCACCCTAAACCGGCGATTTCTATGAAGACGTTGCAAAACAATCAGGGACTAACCGATTGGGAAGAATAAGCATAGACCATAAATAAGCATACACAAAATCTGCATCCGAAGCTAAATATGCAAAAAGACCATAAATAAGCATACACAAAATCTGCATCTTCATCTACTAAATCAAGCATCTGCATATACTAAATCAAGCATCTGCATCTTCATATACTAAATCAAACTAAATCAAACATCTGCATATCCGAAGCTCTAACATCTGCATCTTCATATACTAAATCAAACTAAATCAAATACTAAATCTGCATAAGTATCTCACCACCGTTGCCGATGTCGATGCGAGGAGCTTGACAGAGGGGTTGGCTCTTCTGAAATGTGAGGCAGGGAGACGGTGAGGCGGAGGGGTGTGCCGTTTCACCGGCGTGGACGCCTTAGCCGAGGTAGAGGTGTCCCTCCGTGGACGTGGACGTGGGAGGCCGGCCTTCTTCTTCACCCCCCCAACCAATGGCGGTGGATGTCCTGGTTTTCCATCACCATGGAAACCGGAAGCATCTTGCTCTTCTCCTTCTTCTTATCGCCCACCATGGCGTGGTCGGCGCGGCGAGGCGAGGCGGAGCGACCGGACGGACGCGGAGCGGCAGGGACGGACGCGAGCTAGAGGAGAGTGCGGGGAGCGCGGCGCAGGAACGACGGCGGCGTCGGCAGCAGCATGTCGGGGAGAGCGGCGCTGGCGGCTGTCGGGGAGAACGAAGCTGGCGGCTGCTCTCTCTCTCACGCTGGGTCGCTGGCAACGACTCACTCAACGAGCAGACTAACCTAACGGGCTGCTCTCTCTCTCGCTTTTGCTTCCTGGGCTGAAATCTAACGAGCCAACGGGCCGGACCGAGCCGAGCCAGGCTCGGCCCGAGGCCTCAACGAGCTGGAAAAGGAAGCTCGGCCCGGTCTTTTTTTTCTGCGGGCCGAGCCCAACTCGGGGCGAGCCTGAAAAACTCGGGCCGAGCCCAAAAGCTCGGTACTTTCCGTCCAGCCAGACCTCCATGGAACAATGCTGAAAAAATACATCTATGGACTTAAGCAAAACAAAATGCAATCTTCGAATATAGCTACAGCTGGTCCATAAGTGTTGCTGCCATTCTTCATAACTTTGATGACTTCTGAACAGTCTGAGTGCACTATCATACATCCCATCTCTTTCGCCAGAGACATATCGTCGTGAAGGGCACAAGCTTCAGCAGTATATGCATCCTCAACAAAATGTAACATACAATTACTTCCTGCAACAAAGAATCCTCGCTCATCTCAAACAATTGCACCACAGCCAGCACCTCTGTCCGAATCAAAAGACACATCGACGTTCACCTTCACGTAGCCCTCCTTTGGCCTGACCCGTCCATGGCGGTTAATTCCCGGGTATTCCTCCCTCTTCGTCCTTGCATAGTTGATGACTAGCGCTGAAATGGACTGGGCTGTTTGTACTGGCTGGCGAAAAGGTTCACCATCTGTTACCTAACGACGCTCCCACCACATACACCAGATAGTTGTTGATATGAGGACCGCAAGAATTACCTCCGGTAGCATCGGCGCTGCCGCTGTCCTGTCTAGGAGCAGACACCCCAGCACCGAACAATGATCTCTATGAGTGTTGCAGGCATCATCCTGGATAATCGTCGCCTTTCAGAGATGATCCAACACATCCTTCACCCGCGGGCACTGAAAATAAGCATGACAGATGCGTTCGCAATCCAGCGGACATAAAGGGCACTGGGAATTGTTTTGCATGTCTATTCGCTAAAACCACAAGGCAGAGTATAGCACCCAACATCGATCGCCAGCAATGGATTTTGATTTTTTTTCCAGAACCCTCATTGACCATATGGTCTTCCAAACTGGCGAAACACTACAAGACCCAAACATATTTGTTCTTCTAATTTTGCGCCCATGTTGATGATCCCACTCCGTATGATAAGCTGATTTAACCATTTAGATACCACTTGGAGTCCATGTTACGGGCCAAAGGTTTTAGATTTTGAGGCAATGTTTGTAGATACAACTCCAGGCGCCCATGTTGCCGAAGGAAGCTGCAGGCCAGGGGATCATCAGCTCAACTTGTAACAGCATCAAAGCTGATTACAACTGCTTCTACCATGCAGAAAAGCTGAATATTTATTTATATCCCTGGGAACATGAAGAGGATCATCTTAGCATTGACATTGCTATATTGACAAGAATAACTGCACAAAGTGGCATATAGACTGCAATTTCGTAGCTCCATAAGTACCTGGCGGGATTTTGAAACAAATCCCCATTGTTTTCTGCAGTATGCAGCCAATCCAACCGAATCTTAAACAATCACCCAATCCAATGCGCTACTCTGTCTGTTACCTGATCACGTACCCTGGAATTATTCAACATAAAGTTTGAAGAGAGAATTAAAATATCTTCCTCGCCAAACACCCACTAATAATAGAACCTTGGTAATACCTGGACAATGTTATTTCGGGACAAGCTGTCAGAAGTGTAACCATCCTTCCAGCTGAACCAAGCTGCAGGCCTTCAGGTCTGTTTCAGACATGCAGAGAATGGAGTGTAATATTCTTCAGTTGTAGGGTCCCTACTGTGATGTGTGCATTATATTTGACACAAGTTATACCAAACCAGAGTCTACAACCAATGACCGGAGATTGCATTTCTTGCACTTCGACCTATATATCGCAAACCAATGCAATCCGATGTTGGCGCGACGGTGTTCTATTCACACTGTTCAGAGCAGCTAACCAAATTATGCAAGACAAACCACCTGGATAGGTAAATGGCATGGTGAAAAATCATGCAGGTCGTTTGGTGGCAGGGTCGCTGCAAAGATGACTAAAGTGCCAACTGATGATCCGACAGACTGAATGTAGATTTGAAATAAATGACATAACAGTGTTACAAAGATAGATGGCACCATCATTCACAAGTAATGGCCAAAGTAATAGCAGAGAGCGAAGTTGGCTCTACATTCTATTCTATTTGGAGGCAAATCGATCAAATAATGGGCATAAAAGCAAGCTGCTTGTAAATCTGAACAAGTCCATCAGAAGCAATAGCACAAGGATGGTACCAATTCTAAATTTCTAATAGAAATAACAAAGAAAATACAGTCATCTTAACTTTAGGTTCCAGTTCCAATTTTGTAACAGACTAGCATTAGAAAATGTAACTAACTAAAATTAATGGATATTATAGCTGCACATTGTGGTAAGACCAAAATACTAATATATTCGATGTTTTGTAAGTAAGAAAAGTACGACATGGAATTTGACCTGCTGATGCACCTTTTGTTGAGCAATAGTTTCTTTCTCTAGCCAATAACAACAGCAACACACCAGGTTTTAGGAAACAAACTATCAGTTTCATCAGGCATTAGCAATGACCAAACCAGCTTGTAAAACAGGACTAACCAGCTTACTGCGCAGAGTGAAACTTTGTTGCGCCATACACAGTTACACATTTTCACCACATGCTCTTGGTTCAAGAAACTATGAATCTAGTTGGTACTTGACCTCTGCAAGCGACCGCATAGTCTTCAGCAAGGTGCGGTGCAGCTTCCTTGTGAGGGCAGATGAACTTGTCCACAAATACCTTCTCGGTTGCCTTAAAAATTGTACAGTAGCTCCAATGATGATTTATAAATCTATTTTCCTTGAGAAACTTTACAGCATAGTACCGGGGCCGTAGCCGCCCCTCTAGACTACGAGAGAGCATCGACGAACAATGAGCAATGTATGCCGGTTCCAACCCCAAATCGGAGATGAGGAACCCGGACTTTCGCTGCAGTGACTCATTTGACCTCCTGAGCACACTCGGAGCACTACAAACAGCAATGCCCACCTCAGCATCCGACCACCTGAATGTTTTCTTCAAGTAGTCCAGTTTGACGGCAATCTTCTTCTCAGTGAGGGTTGCAACAGCATGAAGAACATGCCTGAACATCACAGAGCCGTGGGGCACACCTAAACCTTCGGCGCATGCCACCATTGCCCGGAGACGTTCCAAGTGACAGGTGAGCATCCTGGGTGCAGCTATCCCCAGCTTGGCAATATCGCAATCACCTAGCCTACACTCCCGCAGGATAGCGACGTTGGGCTTCACGACCCTCTCGAGGTTGCTTGTGAGGAGACCAGTGTGAAATTTCAACGGTCGGAGGAGGTTCTCCGAGGAGCCGAACAGGGGCAGGTAGTACTGCACCTTGGAGACGATGTGTCTGGAGCGGAATTTGTCGGGGGCGAGCGAGACGAGGCGCACGATCTCAGTGTGTGAGAGGCCGAGGCCGGTGAGGCCGACGACGTTGGGAGCCAGAATCCTGTCCACGCTGGCGCAGAGGAACCTCGGGTTCTTGGCGACGATTGCGGCGACATTGGCGGTGGAGAGGCCGAGGCCGGCGAGGAAGGCGAGGACGGCGTCGGGCTTGCAGGGGGACTTGATGTGGGAGAGCTTCGGGTAGGCCTTGAGGGCCTGGGGTCGGGCGAGGCCGCAGGTGGCCACGAGGTACTCCTGGACGGCGAAGTTAGGGGTTGGGGAAACGGCCGCCGCGGCCTCGAAGAGGAAGCGGTGGAGATAGAGGCCGGGATAGGTGGCGGGAGAGGAGAGGAAATTGGACAGGATGCAGCTGCGGCGGCGGAGCATGGCTGGCGCAGTGGCGGCGGTGGTTGCCGGCAACGGTGGGGAAGGGTTTCAGCTGCTAGCGTCTGTGTCTCGTCTACTTTTTTTTTCTACTAAGTTCAAGTCACAATATTATTTTCAGAGTGAAAAAAAAGAACACATTTCTGCTATAGGTTCACAGACACAAACTGGAAACAATGGATCCATATATTTTTCCCTTTAGATTTTTATTTTTTTCATCATATTTCATCCACGGGTGCTGGGCTGCTGGCTGAAGAACCGAGGAATTCTTGTATGACTACAGTTCTACCAGAAGCACAAAACGTTCATATCACGGAGTTTGGTAGTTGTATTTTTTTTTATTAAATACGAGAGGACACATGTGTATATGTATTATGAAACGTGTCTCATGTATTGTTACCGGCACGAATATAATTTAATATGTATTTTGATGTGTATCATTTGCAGGAGAGTAAATAATACTATGATTTATCAATTACCGGGCGGCGGTGGCCGGTGGCCTGTTTTTTTTTTTTTTAATATTTACGACTCTCAGCGGAAACGGTTAAAACAACCGTTCCAAATGAACATTCTCATATCAGCATTGGGAGTTTTGACACGGATGTTTTTTCCCGTTGCCATTGAGTTTTGGCAGCGGCGTCCACCCTCTTACGCCCGTGGTCACTCGGATGCCGGCGTCCATCAACCCCTCCCTTTACCTCTCCGTATCTCCTCTCACCATGGCCCCCTCTCTCTCCCTTCGGGCAAACCGAGGCTTGGCAGACATGGTATCATAGGCCTCTCCTCTCGACATGGTCCCTATTCGTTCGGCGGCTGCTCCTTGGGGGTTCAGCGGCGGCGCCCTCCCTCCCCCCCCCCCCCCCCCCCCCCCCCCCCGCAACCTGTTCGGCGGTTGGCCTCGCTGGTCATCCGCCTCAATGGAAGCACATCGTGCCTTCCTATTCTTATCATGGGCGGGGAGCAACGGGCTGGGTGCAACTCGAAGCGCCAGTGAGCCCCTACCCTCGTTCGTGCCCCAGCCATACCTACCGCCTGACCTCATTGGGCCTCTGGAGTGGAAGTGGACGGTGTCGGCTTCCTATTCGGCTAGCTCGGCTTACAATTTGGATCTTAATCTGATACCATGCAAGACTTGTAGAGGAGGTAGGAGTTGGGGGAATACGTACCGCACACGGCACAAGGCTCGTGGGGCTCCATGTGCAACGCACGGAATTACAAGAGAATATCTAGGTTTAGGGTAAACTAACAACTAATTCTAACACAAACTCTTGTTCATCTTTTGGAAATTTAAAGTATATACAGTGCAGTATCAAAAGTAAAATTTTAAATGTCAAACAATTCCGAAAAGGTGAAACATCAGTTTTACACGAGTAACCGCTTAGTAACACTTGGCAAACGACCAATACTCGGCATAATCGATTATAATGTAGTGACTGACAGGCCCATATACGTGTCTGTGATGACAACAAGTTTGGTGCTGGCAGTCATACGCCTCATGTATCCAAAACAAACGTATTAGTAGTTTGGTGGCCCGCATAATCAGATTTTAGTGCAAAATCAAACTAAAGTTGACCAAGCTGATAACACCTAACCATGTGCATTTTGAGTCGGAGCGGGCCGGATCTGGGCTCCGCTTGACATTCTTATTCATGGCCCCATGCATGCAGATGCATGCCACTCCATTCCCACGGTGCAAAGGGTTGGTGCCATACTGCCATGGTGTGTGACAGGCTGACAGCTAGTGTGAACAACGTCGAGACTCGAGAAAGAAATGGAGTGGTAAAGGAAGATGGAAATTTTCAGTAGTGCGCGCCCGCATGCTAGTTATATTTATCTTAGAGATAAGATCGATTAGCATGCTATTGCTAGTACTGCATTAAGCATGGCATTGTCATATTCCTAGCCTTGATGATAAAATGTGGTACAAACTCTATGACAACCTTACGTACTTGTAAGTTGTTAGTCTAAACACCTGCCCATATATATCTGCTTGCTCCTACTGCTTACCGGAAAGATGATGTTCATAAGAGTCTAATCCAAGAGATTCGATCGGTCGGTCTCTTGGCTTACAAAGAGAGATGCCTGACCACAAGATCAACTTCTCCCCGTACGGCGCGCATAGCGTCGACAGGCCGCCCTTGCTGTATGTGTAGTGTACATTACATATCGACCACCTTTCCATTCCCGCGCAAGCTCTATCGCTGTGACGCCGGCCTTTGTCTACGCCCCCACATGTGAACTCTGCATGCCGGCTAATGGCTCTGGGCTCGTGTCCATGTCCTGCTGCCATTCCATTCCGGTGCAATTCTGCACGGCTCTGCCTCTCGCTAGAGTAGCTAGCTCAGGAAAACATGCATGTGAAACGCATAGGGTAGGTGTGCTTGTTGATTATTGCAGATAGGTGGTAATGCCGAGAAGGAAAATAAAACATATATACACACATATTTATTTCTTATGTTTAGAAATTTAGGATATCTCACAATTTGTACACATTTTTATAATCTTAATCTTTCTCTTAGTTCCCCATGACTTCACCCTAGCTACTTCACCGCAATGCCCATTC
This sequence comes from Poa pratensis, assembly GCA_947311845.1. NCBI lineage: Eukaryota > Viridiplantae > Streptophyta > Magnoliopsida > Poales > Poaceae > Poa > Poa pratensis. The sequence goes on along the minus strand of CAMZMU010000100.1, from coordinate 17,517,890 downwards.
ATTAACAAGAACATATAACGAAGTTACTGAGAAGATGTATAGGATGGTCCAAATGTAATCCTGACATTATCTCGTGCACCTATCGAGGGGTATGACAACTCATGAGAGATGATTTAGTTTAATTTAACCTGCTATATATGTTGTTCAATCAATAAGATGAATCAACTGAATAAGTGAAGATATCACATAGACATAAGAACCAGTATGAAAGCTGCCAAAGATCTCTTTGTGGGATTTGGTTAAACATTTTCTTGTGGTTTTGAACCTAAATAACCATTTGTGCAAATGGATAAGATGATGGTTACCGGTTAACCTTTTGTAACCAACGCTACAATACGTTTTAAGCCTACAATCTAATCTCATGCCTCAAGCTATCATGTGTGTGGCCTGGGGCTTGAGATTAGAATGTTGGCTTAAAACGTATTGTAGCGTTGGTTACAAAAGGTTAACAGATGGTTAATAATTTTCGAACCATTGTGCAATGATGGTAATCTGTCTGATAGACGCAAATGACTCAGGCGCTCAACATGACACGCTGAGAACATGTGAACTATGTCGTCTCTTGGTGTCCACGCTCTGGCGCCAATTCCATTCCGGTGAAAACGTGACATGGCTCGCTACACTAGATGGGCGAGGAAAATATGTGAAACACATAGGGTAGGTGCTTGGTTGATTATTCCACCTAGGTGGCGATCGCCAAAAAAACTCATGGATGCACAAAGTTCCTTATGTCTACAAGTTTAGGCTATCTCACGATTTCTACACATTTTTTTAAATTTAATCTCTCGCTTAATTACTATATATTTGATGTCTACAAGCTGGGAAACGTAGCCTAGCTAAGAGTTGCTCTAACGCCAAAACACGTTTAGTTCTCTGGAGTATCTTCCACCACAAAAAAGATGTCAACATGCATGCCACCTTAACTTTACATATCGACCACCTTTCCATTCCCGCGCAAGCTCTATCGCTGTGACGCCGGCCTTTGTCTACGCTCCCATGTGAACTCTGCATGCCGGCTAATGGCTCTGGGCTCGTGTCCATGTCCTGCTGCCATTCTATTCCGGTGCAATTCTGCACGGCTCTGCCTCTCGCTAGAGTAGCTAGCTCATGAAAACATGAATGTGAAACGCATAGGGTAGGTGTGCTTGCTTGATTATTGCAGCTAGGAGGTAATGCGGAGAAGGAAATAAAACATATATACACACATATTTATTTCTTATCTTTACAAAATTAGGCTATCTCACAATTTCTATATATTTTTATAATCTTAATCTTTCTCTTAATCCCCCCCATGACTTCACCCTAGCTACTTCACCGGAATGCCCATTCATGAACAAAAACATATAACGAAGTAATTGAGAACTCGACATATAGGATGGCACTATGGGAAACAGCCAAGACGCCGACGCCCCCTGCCGTCGGGGAAAGGCTGAAAACCATCGGCGTAGGGGTAGGCCGACGGTGGCTGTCGGCGTATCCCCATCGGCGTATACCCCTGTCGGCGTAGCCTAGCTGCCGTCGGCGTAGAAAAGCCGTCGGCGTAGACTGGGCTACGCCGACCGCAAAGCCGTCGGCCTCTGAATTGGCAGAATTTTGTTAAAAAAAAATTCAAATTTTTTTCCCAATTTTTTTTGAATTGTTTAACCACTTAATCGCACTACAGACACATTTATCTCTAAGCATTCTTAATTCCAATCTTAATTACTCGCTTCTACTAACACACATTTATCTCTAAGCATTCTTAATTCCAATCTTAATTACTCGCTTCTACTAACACTTCCCCACAGGTCACCCATCGTTAGACTATTTCAGCCCCAGCATGTTTAACTTCTTAGTTCATTCCCTATGAGCTACCTAGAAACAACAGATGATTTACTGACAATAGTATCCTATCAATCCTATTAACCCATGGACTATGATGTCACACACTTTTATTTTATGAATCCAAATAATTATTTAAATAAAAAGAAATGAATCATTAATAATAATCTTGAATTAAAATATTCTTGAATTCAAATAATAATTAACTTATTTGCCTTTTTCCATTGGGTCATTTAATGGATTGCCCCTACCAGCCTTGTTGGACTCATTTTAGCCCCTTGTTGCGAATCGTCCTCAGTTTTGCCCCTAGTTCATTCGCAGCTACAATGGTTTGCCCTAAACGGCAAGTTTCTAGTCTATTCCGTGTGATGGCGTTACTGACAGTGGGTCCGCAACTTACAGGTGGGACCGCCTGGGTGCAGGGCTTAGAGGTGGGACCGCCCAACGGCCTGATCCCCAATCTGTCCATGCGCGCCTGCTCCCGACCGGCCGTTGTGCGCCGCCGCCACCACCACCTGCGCCGCCGCCACCACCACCTGCGCCGCCACGGCCGTCCCGCGTCACCACCAGATCCACCACCACCAGCAGATCCGCCGCCACCGTCCTGCGACGACACGGGTGGGGCGCTCGTTCCGCCACTGCGGCCGCCACCTGCTCGACCCGCGGCGGGGCTCCTTCCGTGCGCCCGGCCGGAGCGCTGATAGGTGAGGGGCTGGTGCACCCCACCAGGACGTTGGCGGCGAAATGGCGAGCGGCAGCGACCCCGGAGTAGCTGGCGAGGCAGGCGTCGGGCCGGAGACCCGCCGCGTCCACGACTGGGTTCCCCAGGGGTAGGCTTCCTCCAATTTAGCTTGTTTGTGCATTTCAACAGTCGATCGACATAGGACGCTATTTATTTCTGCAATTGGACATAGCTTGGTTGTGCATTTGAGGTTAATTCTGCAATTGCGTCTCTGTTTTTCTGCAATTGGAAAATGGGTTCCCGAGCTTGCTTGTGCTGATTGCGTCTCTGTTTTTCGTGGGTTAGGATGGAGTTGCGGTTTGCTTTCTTGGTGAGCATTTACATCCTGGATGAAGACACCCAGAAGAAGAAATTCCAGGGAGGTTTCGATTATTCAGTGCCAATGGATTGCAATTGGAGTTTCAGGCAATTTGGGGAGGTCCTTTGCAGCCCATATCCTTGGGGTTTGCATGACGAAGTGGAATTCAAATACTACGATGGGGGGAAAAATTGGGTGAAAGTTAGCAATGATGCAGAACTCGCTACCATGTTTGCTAAGCAGAAGGAGAAAGATAAATTCAATGTGAGGCTGCAAATTGATGTGGTTGTGCCGGAAGTTGGACCTAGGGTGACGGGTTCATCTTCTCGGACAGAACCATCTCGTCGTAAAGCCAATTCTAGCCAGAATAGTTCAGTTCATCCAAAGCGACGTGGTGGCTCGACAAGCGTGGGCACCGGCAGAAGGGTACCTGTTGAAGTGGAGTCTGATGCTGACATATCTGGGGATGATGAAGAGAGGCTATATTCTGATGTTGTTCAGAATTTACGACGGACATCTCGTGCTGCTGAATCTCGTGCTGCTGAAATCCCAGATGAGGCTGACAGTGAGCAAGAAGATGAGGAGGAAGACCTTCCAGCTGTTGAATGGGACCCTGAGAACCCTCATATGGCAGAAGGTACCATTTTTTCATCCATGAGTGAGTGTAGAAATGCACTTGTGACGTACTGCATCAAGGCAGAACGTGCATTCGTTGTTGACAAGAGCGATAAACAACGTTACACAGTGCATTGTGTGACTGAGGGTTGTCCATGGAGGATGCACGCATCTAAAATGCGAAAAAGCACGAATATTCAGGTCAAAGTGAACCCTTTTAGCCACACATGCCAAGAATCAACTCTCAGGAAGGAAACAATCAGTAGAGCCAAGTCAAAATGGGTGGCAGATGAAGTAAAGAAGTGGGTGCAGAAAACCATCAAGTGGGTACAAAGGAATTGCAGAAAAACATCAAAGACAAGTTCAAGATAGATTTACCATACATGAGGGTCTTCAATGGTAAACAAAAAGCTATGGAATCTATCTATGGTAACTGGCATGAAAGTTTTGAATTGTTGTATTCATTCAAAGCTGAAGTGGAGAGGACAAGCCCAGGTAGTATTGTTGAAATTGATCACCACTCAGTGGAGTACAGATGAAGGGAGTGACAAGGACCAAGGAATGCTTTAGAAGGGTTTTTGTGTGCTTTGAGGCTTGTCGCCTGGGTTTTTTGGCAGGCTGCAGGCCATATTTGGCTATTGATGCTACTTTTCTCACAGGCAGGTTTAAAGGACAGTTAGTAGCAGCTTGTGCAGTAGATGCACACAATTTTGTATTTCCAGTTGCATACGGTGTGCTGGAGACAGAGTCTGAGGAGAGCTGGACTTGGTTTTTGCAGAATCTGCGCCGGGCTATTGAACATCCCAATGGGTTGGTAATTCATACAGATGCCTGCAAGGGTTTAGAAGTGGCTGTGGACAATGTGTTCCCTGGAGTAGAGCATAGAGAATGCATGCGTCACCTTGCTGCAAATTTTGTGAAGAAATTCAAAGGAAAGATATATACTGACAATTTATGGCCAGCATCTTTGACTTGCAGTGTGAGGAAGCATAACTACCACATGAGGCAGTTATACATGAATGCCAAAGTGAAGGAATACTTGGAAACACACCACTCCAAGTTATGGGCCAGAAGCCAATTCAGTGAACTGAGCAAAGTTGAGTATGTGCACAATAATCTTGCAGAGTCTTTCAACTCAACGATCCGGAAACTAAAGGATCTTTATTTGGTGGATTTGCTTGACAAGATAAGGATAGAATACGCGCAGAAGTTTCATTTTCGTGATGGAATAGCTGAGGCAAAATTCATGGGCCACATTATCATCCCTTCCGTGATGACTGAACTGAAGAAGAAAACAGAAGGCTTGGAAATGAACATGATTTTATTGTCGGATACCAGCAGAGGTATCAGTATTGGATAAAGAGAGAGAGACTGGAGATATCCAGTGGATTTAGAAGCTAGAACTTGCAGTTGTAGGAAATGGCAGATAACTGGGTTGCCATGCATTCATGCTTTGTTTTTCATCACTTCTCTCTCAGGAACATACAACAGTATGTTCATGAGTACTACTCTGTTGCAAAGTTCAAAGCCACATATGCACATGCCTTGCCTGCTTTGGAGGGAAAACAACAATGGGACAGAGTGGACCCTGGATTCAAGCTTTGCGCTCCAGTTCTGAAGAGAGCAGCAGGTAGACCGAGGAAGAGTCGGTTCAGGCGTCGCAGCGAAGGAGCTGGACTTGGAGCAAGGAAGCGTAAGTGCACAAGGTGTGGTGGGTCTGGTCATTTCGGTAAGTATTGTGATAATGCAGTAGATCCAGCGTTCGGAGAGAGTTCCGATGAAAATCCTGGTCAGCAGCCGGATGCAACAGATGATGATGCTCCAAATGATGATTCAGATGATGATGCTCCAAATGATGATTCAGATGATGATGCTCCAAATGATGAGTTTGATGATCATGCTGCAAATAATTATTTTGATGATGATGCTCCAAATAATTATTTTGACGATCATGATGCAAATGTTGAGCCAAAAGATGCTCCAGATGTTGAACCAAATATGCTGAAAATGATTTCACTCCCCTTGCTGTGGTTCTGCCTTCTGCTAGGTATGTAAATCTTGCCAATATTGGTGTTTTCGAATTTGTTGTACATTTATCACTTTATGTTCTGCTCCAAATGATGCTGAAAATGATTTCACTCCCCTTTATGTTTTGTACAGCTCTGTGGTCTGTTCGAAGAAGACAGTTAAGGTACCGACACCCAAGAGGAGAAGAGAAGAAGCAATGAGCACAGTGATCACAAGGAGCACAAGGAGCAAAATGATGGCAAGTAGCACAAGGATCACAAGGAGCAAAGTGGTGCCAAAAAGCACCAAGATTCTATGAAACATTATGAATGATGTTGTATTTCTATGAAACAACCCTTATGAATGCTGTTGTATTTCTGTTGAATGATGTGGGATGTATGTTAGAACTATTTTTGTTGTATTTCTGTTGAGTAATGTCAAAATCCGAGACCTTTTGGGAAGTAAACTCACATTCATGAAAAATGTGCTAGAAAAGAGCTCCGAAGGTAGGGTAAACGGCCTCATTTGTAAGCAAGATTTTTTTCGACCTTGTCTAAATCAGCCAAATAACTTACCTAGACATCTATTCTATATATGAAGACTATGTGCGCAGGTTTTTCTGTTTTTTGATTTTTTTTGAATTTATTATGATTATTTTAAAATTGGTCAAACCTAAGGTTTGACCAACATTTAAACAAGTTCAAAACATGAAAATGAAAAATTAAGCCTGCATTCTTCTTATTCACTCCAAAATGAGCTTTGGTGAGTTTAAAAAAAAATTATGTTGCAAATGCAAAGCCACTTCTCTTCAACTTTAGATTTCGTAGTTTGAGATTTGAGATATGACACCACATCCATGCATCGTTTGAATGTACCTACACCTTGTTTATCAACTAGAGTCGTCAGTATATGACATATGAAGACTATGTGCGCAGGTTTTTCTATTTTTTGATTTTTTTTGAATTTATTATGAATATTTTAAAATTGGTCAAACCTAAGTTTGACCAACATTTAAACAAGTTTAAAACATGAAAATGAAAAAATAAGCCCGGATCCTTCTTAGTTACTCTAAAATGAAGCTTTGGTGAGTTTTTTGAAAATTCATGTTGCAAATCCAAAACCACTTCTACTCAACTTGGACTTCATAGTTTGAGTTTTGATATATCACACTCATCCATTTTTTCGTTGAATGTATGTACACCTTGTTTATAAATTTAGATGTTAGTATATGTCATAAGGAGACAATGTGCGCAGGTTTTTCTATTTTTTTATTTTTTTTGAATTTTTATGCTCAGTTCAAATCTTGGTCAAACCTTCTAGAAGGCTTCTGCGGTCACCGTTCGATCCACCTAAGCCTATTGCAGACGTCCGATCCAACCGCGATCCGCGAGATGCCGCATAGTGCAATCTGATTGGCTGGAATTTTTTTTCGAAAAAAGAGTGGACACGCTACATGGGCCGTGCTCGTCTCAGCCTTTCCAGGCCGGCGCTAGTCTCAGCCTGCACAGGCCGGCGCTCGTCTCAGTGTTTGCAGGCCGGCGCTCGTCATCGTCTGCATGCACCGCTTGATTGCATGCGCTCGTCTATTGCATGCGCTCGTCTCAGCGTCTGCATGCGCGGGAACCGGCGCTCGTTGACTCGCCACGCTGAAGCTGATGCACCGCTTGATCCAGAGGCATTCAACACCACGCGACGCGTGATTCAGATGAAGCGCTTGATTCAGACGCGGCAGTGTTTCAGTTACCACGCGTCCACGCCCCTCTTCCTCTCCCACCTCGTCGTTTCATTCAAAACCCTAAGCCGTTCTAGCCTATTTAAGCACCCCCTCCTTCCTCTCCCACCCAAGCCACACCACTCATCCAAGCGAGCTCTCCACCCTCTTCGAGATCCCCAAGCAACACACCGTCAAGATGCAGTACAACGGACCAACTTTTGAGCGGCCGCCTACCGTGCCGGAGCGGCGCTACCCGCCGGGCGTCCGCGTCGAGAACACGCTCCGTGTGTGGGCGCAGTCCAGGTGGAGGGGCGCCGAAGGGCTCACCCGCGACTTCCTCGACGCCGGCTTCGCCCACCTCCCACCGGGCTCGCCGGTGATGTATGAGCTCCACGTGCTTCGTGACGCCGTCAACATCTTGATGATCACGGTCACCTTCACCAACCCTTTCGACGCATTCCATCTCCTCGGCCAAGCTTTTTGGTGCGGCTGCGAGGCGATCTTCTTCACCAACTACAACATCTTTACCAACTACGAGAGCATCTTCCCCCACCCAGGTCATATGCACTGCCTCCCCTACCGGAGGACTGAAGTTGAAGACGGTGGTGAAGCCGTGAAGGTGCTGTTCGTGGTGAAGACGGTGGTGAAGCCGTGAAGCAACGTGACAAATAAATCAGTACAAAAAAACGTGCCCAAGTATCAAATTTATGTGTGCCCCAAGATTGAACAACACATGTGGTCAAGCAAATGCATTTTCAAATCCTAAACCAAGTCATGCACAAGTGGTTAAGCAACCTGAAAAAAATCAGTACCAAAAAACGTGCCCAAATATCAAATTTATGTGTGCCCAAAGATAGAACTACACAAGTGGTTAAGCAACATGACAACAAAAATCAGTACAAAAATGCGCTTTCAAAAACCAAGTCATGCACTAACTATAGATAGCTTTCTTCCCTCCACATTTCAATATCTCTTCATTTCTCCCACCGGTTACCAGCGCAGCCATTCAGGCAACCGAACTACGCGGTCGTGGGTTCGAGTCCCAGACGCACCATTTTTGTTCATTTTCCACCCTTCTCACCTTTTTTTTTCAGAGAATCCCATTTGCCCACTACGAATGGGCCTAATTGGATGCGGTTGGCCCATTAGTCCATTCTCACTTTTTTTTACGAATCCCATTTTGTTTTTTAAGGATACTGATAATCAGAGATGCATTTCATTGATAAATGTTCTGAATTTCAAACTTCTCATACAATTTCAAACTTACAAATTTCTCCCAAATTCATGCCTTTCCATACAATTTCAACATTTCACCTAGTGCGATTACCACACCTACAAATGCCCAAAATTAATTGCAAAGGGGAATTTGTGCTTGATCTTTGAGCTTCTTAATCTTCTGGTTCAACCTCCTAAGCTCAACAGCATCAATGCGTGCTCCACCCTCCGTATCTTCTTTCGGAGCTCGCGCTACGGCCGCTGCCGTCTGTGGCATGATGGGCAACCATTCTTCGTGCTCGCCTAGCAGTTCATTCATCAGCGTCTTGGCCAGAACATCGACCCAAAGAAAGAAACAATTAATCTGCAATAATGTCAAACAGATCAATTTAGTAAAATTGCTCCGATTCTTACCCCATTCTAGCTGCACTAAATTAGTGAAATTGCTCCGATTCTTACCCCATTCTCCCTGCACACATAGAACGGACGATTAGTGTTCTTCGGTGTGCACGAAATCCTCCGAACAACGTCCGCCCGGCACCGTGGACAGAGGAAGATCGGCATCTCCATGCGCGCCGGAATCTCGATCCGCGACGTGGCGCGGGAGCTAGAAGAAGATATCGATCTCGATTCGCGACCGCCCGGAGCCGAAGAGGATCTCAAAGCCTACGCGCACGGCGCCTCTAGCTGTAGCAGACGGCCGCGCCCTCCACGGCAATCTTCGCACCGTCGGCGGCGCTACCCGTCGACGCCGCCCTATCGGTCGCCCGCGCCTGGCTGCTTACTACCAAGAGGGGTCGCCGCCAACCTCTGTGCGTGCCCGCCTCCAACCCCGTCTCCCGCTGGCTGATTTCTCTTTCACCGCTGCGAGCTCCGGGGACGCCGCTCCGCCGCTTTTTACAGCACACGTCGCCGCCAGCAAACGATCAACAACTGGGTCCCACAAGCCGCGCCAACGGTTCTCTTCTGGGTCCCACAAACCGCGGCCAACGGTTGTCTTCTGGGTCCCACATGTCAGCAAGCCTAACGGAGACGGCAAGAGTCACGGAATGAGTCCTTGTGCACAGACTAGGGGCAAAACTGAGCACGATTTGAGACTGAGGGCAAAACTGAAGTCATAGACACAACTGAGGGCAGCCTGATAATTAACCCTTTTCCATTTAATATTGAATAATTCATATCTACAAATCCGTAAATCGAAATTTCACAAATAATATGTCTAAATCGATTAGAAAAATGAGAGAAATCCATATATGACATCCATATCATCCATAACCCAACTCTTGAAAAGTTTCCCTCCGGCTTGTCCAATCGGGGACTATCACGCTATAAGTGCATGTAAACTCCCTAGAGAGAAGTGGATGCCGGTGAAGCAGGTCACGCCCCGGAGTGCATTCTTTCTCATCCAAAACCATAACACACTTTTACACACATGGTATATCACCCACTAGCTTGTGGTGGGAACCCGACGCTCCGGAGCCCCACTCCGGTCAAACCCTAGCCCGTTGGAGAAAAACCAGACTTATACGAATACAGCCGGTACCGGCGTCAAAATGGGGTAGCAAAGTGTACCTAGTTGCTTGGTTGTGTTAGGGTGGACCCTAGGAAGTCCCAAAACAATGGTATGACCCAACTCTTGACAAGATTCCCTAATGTTTGTCCGATCTGGGACTTTCGGGCTATAAGTCATGAAACTCCCTAGAGAGAAGTGGATGCCGGTGAAGCAGGTCACAACCGGAGTGCAATATTTGCCATCCAAAAACCCATAGCACACTTGTACACACATGGTATGGCTCCCCTAGCTTGTGGCGGGATCCTGACGCTCAGGAACCCCTCTCCGGTGAAAACCTAGCCCCGCTGGAGAAAAACCAGGCTTATACCCATATGGTATGAATCCTGACACACATGGTATGACATCTACAACCCAAAACACACTTGTACCCACTTGGTATGGCACCACCTAACTTTTGGTTGGATTCCGACGCTCCGGAGCCCCTCTTCGGCGAAACCCTAGTTTGAACATGGAATTTTTTGTCCTTGCTCATGGATTTTTTTTGAAGAATATAGTTTGAACAATGTGTATGATGATGTAGATCTACTTCTCCTCTTCGAAACGAGCTAAAGAAAATCGAAATTCGAGTTCCAATGCAAAAGTTATGCTCAAAACGGTGAGTAATTAAAAAACAGAGCTAGGCCGACGGCATGCCGTCGGCGTAGCTAAAAAAACAAAAAAGCTAGGCCGACGGCATGCCGTCGGCGTAGCTAAAAAAAACGGAAAGATCTAGGCTAGCCTGGTCGGGGTCTACGCCGACGGCCTTTTCGGCGTCTTGAGTCTTTCCCGTAGTGTGGTCCAAAAGTAATCCTGGCATTATTTTGTGCACCTATCTAGGGATATGACAACTCACGAGAAATGATTTGTTTTATTCAACCTGCTATGTTTTTCAATCAATAATATGAATCAATTGAATAAGTGAAGATATCACATAGACAAAATAACCAATATGAAAGCTGCCAAAGATCTCTTGGTGGGAATTGGTTAACCATTTATCTTCTGGTTTTGAACCTAAATAGCCAATTTGTGTAAATGGATAAAATATGTTAACTATTACTGGCGGAGACAAGCCCCAAGCTATCCTGCCCAAGGACTGGGGCGTCAGATTGGATTATCGGCTTAATTGTCGCTACGTACAGTCACGTACTTAGTGTTAATAGGGTTAGAAAAGGTTAACCGATGGTTAGTAAAGTTCGAACCATTGTGCAATGATGGTAATTAAACCGTCCAATAGGCGCAAAGGACGCAGACACTCGACACGACGCGGTGAGACCATGTGAACTCTAGCGGATCTTGGTGTCCACGCATTGGCGCCATTCCATTCCGGTGAAAATGTGCAAGCCTCTTTACGCTAGATGGGTGAGGTAAACATGTGAAACACATAGGGTAGGTGCTTGGTTGATTATTGCACCTACGTGTGGCGATCGCCACAAAACTCATGGATGCACAAAATTTTATTATCTACAAGTTTAGGCTATCTCAGAATTTCTACGCATTTTAAATTTGATCTTTCTCTTAATTACCATATATATGATGCTAGTTTTATTTTAAACCTTTATCAGGGAAATGTAGCCTAGCTAAGAGTTGCCCTAACGCCAAAACACGTTTAATTCTATGGAGTATCTTCCACCACAGAAAAGATGACAACATGCATGCCGCTCTCTTTTTCCAAGTTTGTTCGTGGCCACCTTAACTTTCAGTGGCACAATGTCAGATCAGCTTACCGAAAATGCTCAAAGGAAAATAAAGACGTGTGAGGGAGCATCGCCCTTGCAAGTCCCGTTCTCCCCGTCGCTTCATCTGCGTCCGTGCCTGCTCCGCTCCTCGTGCTCTCTTGCTTCACTAGTACTCCCTCCGTTTTTTAATATAAGATGTTTTATCTTCTGTCCACATGCACATGCACACAAATGTATGTAGACACATTTTGTGTGCATGTTCACTCATTTTAGTGTGCATATAGACAACATGTGCACCACCTAAAACGTCTTATATTAAAAAACGGAGGGAGTACTCCGTAGTTGAGTTCTCCACAACCAAACACCCACCGTACGCGCTTCCTTCCATCAATGGAGTGGGAATGGAAGCCGGAGCGGCAGAACCAGCTCGGTGCCCTCGCCGGAATCTGCCGCGAGACGAGCCGCGTCGTCCGCCGGGCCATCCTCCCCAACTTCGCCAACTTGGGCCTCCCTGTGCTCTGTCTCTCCGCGATCTTGCTCCAAACCGCCAACTACGCCCAGGTCGCCTGTGACCCCGACCTCGACCACGGTCTCGTCGTCGCGGCATGGGTCATCTTCTTGAGCTTCGAGCTCATCTTCCTCGTGGAGCTGCTCCTCTGCACCCCCGACTACGTGCTCTGCGTCGCCTCCCTCTACCGCACCGGCGGTGACCACCTGGACCCGGACCGCGTCCTCAGGGAGGGCCTCCCCGTCGTCCCGTTCAGGCGGCTCGCCTGGACGTTCCTCCTCGTGGTATTTCCCTTTTTCGTATTCTTCAGCTCACTCTTCGCCCTGGCCTATCTCCGGCTCGAGATCAAGATCGCGCTGCGGCTGCGGCTGCTGGGATGGGCTGGCGCGGCGTACATCGCCGTGGTGGGCCAGCTGGCCTGCGTGGTCTCGGTGCTCGAGGACGCCGCCCTCTTCTCCGCCGTGCGCAGGAGCCGGGAGCTCCTTGTCGGGAAGTTCTGGGCGGCCGCGTGCGTCTTCGTCACGCTCGACGGTGGCATCATGGCCGTGCTGAAGGGTTTCCTGGCGCTGCAGGTGGATAACGCGCTGGGCCTCGGGGTGGCGTTCCTGGTGGCCGCGGGGGCGGCGATGTTCCTGGCTCTCTCCGCGGTGCTCGTCGTCGCTCTGGTGGCGCAGCCGGTGGTCTACGTGGTGTGCAGGAGCCACCACCAGGAGGTCATCGACAAGCCTTTCCAGGAGCCATCGACGTCGACAAACAAGGGCGCGGAGCAGCAGACTCCACGGTAGCTCGATCACTGCAGACACTGCTAGTCTGCTACTACTGAGCTAGTTATCCTGGGTACGCCCAGAAGTAGCATTTTCCAGTGCCGTCTCGCCTTTCCCCTCCCTTGCTACAGTATCCAGCGGAGGAAAAAAGGCGATTCTCGAGTTCCGCCGGCGGATTCGCTGGTTCCCTCCGCCTCCGGCGCCGTCGCGGCGTCGCGAGGTGGGGGGAACCGTTGGATCTCGCCGTGCGGCACTAGTTTAGGTATAGTTAGTTTTGTTTTACTGTCTTTCCTCGTCGGCGTTGCTCCGGTGGTGATGCAGGCGGTGGTGAAGAATAAGTTCTCCACTTCCTTTCTCCGGTCCGGCGGCGCACTCGCCGGAGGGGTGGTGGAGTTTGTGTACTCCGTGCAGGTGGGTGACAAGGCGACGTCTCCTCTGCGCTTTGGAGTTCCTGTCCTTCGGGTCGGTCGCTGCCACGCCGTCTTCTTCCCCAGGGGCGGTGCGGGACCCGTGAGGTGCTGTGATGGGGATGCGACCCCGGTGCTGGAAGGATTTGGGGTGAGAGGAAGTTCGGTGAGCGAATCCGGTGGCAGGTTTGGATTCGAGGTCGAAGAGGAACGGGGCGGTGCCCCGGCCGATGAGCCACAAAGAAGACGGTGCCGACGATTTTGTCGGTGGCTAATCCAGAGGTTCAACAAAGCAAGTGTTGCGATGATTTCTCTTCGTGCCATGGGTTGGGCTTTGTTGTGCTGCTCCGGCGGCGGCGAAGCCTGGCGGCGTGCTGAGATGGGAGACGACCTCCGAGGACCTAGGTGTGTTTTATTTTCTTTGAGGTTGTTTCTGGAAAAAGTTTTTAGACTGGCAGGCTTCTGGTGCCTTCCTGTTGTATTCGTGTATTGTACTCTGGTTTCATATGGTTGAATACAAACGCTGTCGCTTGTTCTCAAAAAAAAAAAAAAGCCTAGTTATCCTGGGAAGTTTATTGCTAATTAAGCGTTATTTCTGCTACCTACCTAGTTTCCAAGAACATCTAAGTCCATTAAAAAAAACTCCCAAAGAGATCTGAGACTTTTATTAAGTTATTAGTATTATATATGCTCCTGCAGTCGTATATGAAACAGTCTGTATGTCTGATCATCCATGCTTGGGATTATATGTATGTGTAACAGTACTTGGGAATTGGGATTATATGTGTGTCTGAGAGGATTTAAATTTTTTATTTTTTTTTAGAAAAGGGAATTGTATTAAAACCCAGCCTCTGCATCGAGAGATGCACACAGCTGATTATTACAGAGTTTAAGTGAGTCTTTAACGAATATTACATCTCAGCAACCACGAAAGATTGAGACATGCCTCAATAAAAAAGATAAAGGTGAAGCACAACTACGAAAGTCGACTAATATGTTGCCACGTATGCCGTGAGAAAAACTCCTGTGCCACCGGTAAAAGTCTCGTGCATCCAGCCACCATAAGGTCCCGCTGATCCGAAGGTAGCAGGAAAGCCCATAACTGGATCCAGTGCACCGCCATATGAATAACCTGTAGAACATGAAAATTATCTTTTCTGTTAAAAACAAGATCGTTCCTACAATTCCAAATAGACCAACAGATAGCCGAAACGCCTATACGAATCCTATCTTTAGTCTTGTTGTCCATCCCATGCAACCAATTCCCGAACATATTGGTAACATTAGTAGGAGGTGGAATATTATAGGTACAGAAAACAACACGCCATACAAGTTTTGCAAAAGGGCAAGAGATGAAAAGGTGATCGATGGTCTCGTTGTTCCCACAAAAGGAACAATGTGGGCTACTGTGCCAATTCTTTCTAGCTAAGTTATCTTTTGTCAGTAGAACTTTTCGATGAAGGAACCACATGAAAATTTTAATTTTTTGTGGTATTTTTAGTTTCCAGAGATATTTCTGTAGATATCTAGTATGTCCATTCATGAAATCCTCATACATAGATTTTACAGTAAATTTCCCATTCTGAGTCAATTTCCATTTGAAAGTATCGGAACATCTGTCAAAGTTACATCCATTAGCCTGAGGCATAAGTGAGACCACATATCCCATTTATTCCCAGCTAGAGCCCTTCTAAATCCTAAATTTAGGGGCGGTGCACTATGCAACACAGCATGGACCGAAACATGCTGATGTTGAACTATGTTATATAACAATGGGTACTGATTCATTAGTGGAGAATCACCCAACCATGTGTCCTCCCAAAAACGAGTTGTTTCCCCATTGCCAACTATAAAAGACCCTCTTTGGAAAAACTCATCTTTGACATGCATGAGTCCCTTCCAGAAAGGAGAGTCTGTGGGTTGCGTATCTACCTGAGCTAAAGTTTTACTATGAAGATATTTATTGTGTAACAATTCCTACCACACCCCTTCTTCGTTTAAAAGTTTGAACAACCATTTGCTGAGCAAACTCTTATTCTTTAGTTCAAGTACCTCCACCCCGAGACCTCCCTGGTCCTTTGGACGACAGATAATGTTCCACTTAGTTAGTCTATATTTCCTTTTGTTCTCATCACTCTGCCAGAAAAATCGCGATCGATAAAAGTCCAATCTTTTTCTTACCCCTTTAGGTAATTCGAAAAAAGAAAGCATGAACATCGGGAGGCTCGTTAAGACCGAATTAACAAGCACCAACCGATCCCCATATGACAACAATTTTCCTTTCCAACAACCAAGTTTGCCTTCGAAACGACACTCTACTGGTTGCCATTCATCATTTCTGAGTTTTCTATAATGAATCGGGACACCTAAATATTTGAAAGGTAAGGATCCAGACTCGCACCCGAAGATGTGCTTGTACTGATCTTCAACTTCTTTAGCTTTCCCAAAACAAAATATTTCACTCTTATGAAAATTAATTTTCAATCCCGACAATTGTTCAAAAATGCAGAGGATGAGTTTCATATTTACCGCCTTTTCAAGATCATGTTCCATAAACAATATAGTGTCATCCGCATATTGCAAAATAGATAGTCCACCCTCCACTAAGTGAGGTATCAGACCGCCTATCTGACCATCTTCCTTCGCCCTTGCAATTAAGATGGCAAGCATATCTACCACTATATTAAAAAGCATAGGGGACAGCGGATCCCCTTGTCATAGACCTTTTTTGTTTGAAAGTAATGACCGATGTCATCATTCACCCTAACACCAACACTTCCCCCCTGGACAAATTGCGTAATCCAATTGCACCATTCTTGTGCAAAACCTTTCATACGCAAAGCTTGTTGGAGGAAAGGCCATTTAACTTTATCATATGCCTTCTCAAAGTCAATTTTAAAAATTACACCATCCATCTTCTTCCGATGAAGTTCATGAATAGTCTCATGAAGGACCACAACACCCTCTAAGATGTGTCGCCCAGGCATGAACGCCGACTGGGTCGGCCGAATAATCTTTTGTGCAATTTCGGTAATACGATTAGTACCTACTTTTGTAAAAAAATAGAAGCTGACATTAAGAAGACATATTGGTCTATATTGTTGAATCTGAACCGCGTTTTCTTTTTTGGGTAGTAGAGTAATGACTCCAAAATTCAATTTAAACAACGGCAGATTACCTTGTTTGAGTTGAAAAAATAGAGCCATCAAATCGTCTCTAATTACCTCCCAAAAGTACTTATAAAACTCCACAGGAAAACCATCCGGTCCTGGTGCTTTATTAAGTTCCATTTGAGAAATTGCTTCATACACTTCTTTCACTAAGAAATCAGCTGTAAGAATAGCATTTTCTTCTTGTGTTAGCTGCGGTATATCATGATTCATATTTTCATCCATTACGATGTCATTAGTTGTCGTATCCCCAAACAGTTTTTTGTAATATTCCAAAATATATACTTTCAGATTCGAGTCCCCTACAATAGTTCCTTCATCTTGTTCTAACTGAATGTCTTTTTCCTATGTTTTCCTTTAGCTATAAGGTGGAAGTATTTTGTATTGTTTCCACCCTCCTGAATATGTTTTACTTTTGCCCTTTGTGCCCATTTTGTTTCCTGATCTCTACGAAGACAACAAATTCTATCATTTGCCTCCCTTAGGGCGTCTCTTTTAGACGTTGTAAGCGGAGTGTTTTCTGCTTTAATGTCAAGATCATCAATGATTCTTAACAATCTTTCTTTTTCCTTCTTATATTTCCCACTCTGATTTTTTGCCCATCCTTTAAGGAAGCGTCTTAGATGTCTAATCTTATTTTGCCAAACCTCAATAGGAGAGCTCCCCTTTACACACGCAGCCCACTCCACCACGACCATCTCGTAAAAACCCTCCATTCTTAACCATGAAAGTTCAAACGAAAAGTGCGCTTGGTTACCAATGTGTACCCCTGAATCCACTAAGAGGGGTGTATGGTCCGATCCCGCCCTCGAAAGGGCATGCACCGAAACAAGTGGAAACTTTTGTTCCCACTCAGTGGTAGCTAGAATCCTATCCAATTTTTCGAAAGTAGGGTTCTCTCTCCTATTTGCCCAAGTATATTGTCTCCCTGAAAGTTCTATCTCTCTCAATTCTAGGCTCTGAATGATTGCATTGAAACATGATTGGCCATCGTGGGTTATAATTGCTATTGTTCTTTTCTTCATTTCCGTAAAATGTTGAAATCCCCACCCACCAACATTGGTAGTGGTTCATTTTCACATATCCGGACTAACTCTGATAAAAACAAAGCCTTGTGTTCATCTTGGGCAGCCCCATAAACCGACACCAACACCCACTCAAAGCCATCACATTTCGATTTAATGTAAAGCTTGACACAAAACTCTCCAACATCAACATTTTTTACTTGAAGAGTTGCGGTATTTACCCCTATAAGCATACCTCCAGACCTACCTCTAGGCGGTAAACAAAAACCAACTAAAATCTCAACCAGCGGCAAGATGAGCTAAAAAAGGGGTAGAAAAATTGGATCTTCCGGTCTCGATAACGCGATAAAATCCAAGTTTCTCTCCCTAATCGATTCTTGCACAAACAAATGCTTTCCGGGGTCACGAAAACCCTCACTGTTCCAAAAAATTCCTTTTAAATTATGCATCTTGCTTTTTCTTTTGTAATTTAATCCGTACACTTCTACGCTTATTTTGCGACGAATAGTCCTTCTTTTTCCTAGTTCTTTTAACCCTCTCGGACTGAATAGAAAAGTCCGTCATGTCATCCAAATTTCTAGCGATGTCATCCTCTTCTAGGTCTTCTGTGAGACTAGATGCTTTATTTAAAATTAAACTATGGGGCTCATCATCATAATTATTATGTAGGTTATTCTGCAACATGTGTACCGTTCTATCTAACTCAGATTTCTTAATTAAACACGCCGAAGCTGCAGCTGAAACATCGCTTGGCCCTAGAGACACTCCCAATTTTAACGCTCTATCTGCAATCTCCTTATCAGAAAAAGACAGAATAGAAAAACTCTTATTTAAATTCGTACCTGAATAAGAGTCGCGTTGCTCAGCCAACGCCATTGCCCTCCCCATCTGGGTGGCATCCGCATTGTGCTGCGCACGTATGCGTCCACTAGAAGAAGTCCCAGTGTCTCGACGTCAGGAATGCCTCCGAAGTCGATGACGGTCTGCCTCAATGCCTCCTTGTCCAAACCCCCATGGGATATCGGAAAAGAAGGCATCAATGCCGTCGGCGATACCGAGCCTAGACGCGCCCCCCCAGCGACGAAAGCTGGCGAACTCGGACCATCATCCCCTCCTGGGGTAATCGGCGAGCGTGGGGGGCTGCCGACCATGCTCGATCCGTCATCACCTCCTGTGACCGACGGAGAACATGTGAGGGGGTACGAAACACCCCCGGCAGCAGCAGCAGCACTCGATCCGCCACCACCTCCTGTGGTGGCCGGAGAGTAGGAGGAGGGGGAATGCACCCCCTCGTGCACGAGGAGCGGCGCGGGGCGAGGAGCAGCCTCCTGCTGCACCTCCACCCGAGCCGGTGTAGCCCGGTGCTGCTCAACCGAAGGAGCAGCGACCGCAGCCACCTCCACACACGTCTCGTCGACCACATCAGCTAGGGCAGCATCAAGTCGCACAGCGCCCCCCGAACGGAGTGCCGTGAACTCCTTCCGTGCAAGATCGAAAGCATGCCGAACCGCCGGAGAGAAAACCACGCTAGCCTTCACTGTGGTAACAGGTGGAGTTTCATCGACCTCCTCATTCCCATTTGCTTCCTGTGTAGTTGTCTGACTTGCTGATTTTTCTTTAGTGACAGAGAAACCATACTTTGCTACCGCATCTTTGAAATCATCTAGTTCCTCTTCATCATCTTCGGAGTCATCATCATTATTATTTCCCTTCATCTCCACATCTACAAAACCTGCAATCTGTGCCTCCTCCACCACAAAGGTGAGGTTATAAATCCATCCTTGGTAAGAAGGGGGAAATGTGTCGGTATTTTGCTAGGTTTCAGACATCCTATCCGCATCCTGAGCACCCCATGCCTCCTAGTATACTCCATATCGATCTCCAGTGTCTCTCCGAACATGTCACCCACTGCCCATAGAGCTAGAAAATCTCCAATGTGAGGTCTCGGAATGCCGGAGACCCTCAGCCACACCACAGGTAAGGTGCTCATCGGCTGTGGATTTTGAGCCCAGCTATCGATAGTTAGCTGACATGGGCTATTTGGAACCCAGCATACTCCAAACACCTTCAACCTCTCTAAGTCATTCCTTGTTGGAAACTGAACCTGATAAATATTATGTCCCATCTGACGAACATCCCATAGGAACTGCTCCGTTGGAACCAAACGCTGCAACTGTGCGACTATATTGGGGATACTCATCTCTCCCTCGGACACCACTAAAGAGGCCAACCGAACATTTTCCATCTTAGGTTTGTATGATGCCATACCTGGGTACTTGAAGAAAATGAGCTCCTCGTGTGCATAGCCGTAAACCAAAATCTTAGGCTTGGGAGCTGTCAACAAATGACACTTCCTATCACCATGAGAGGGTCCTTCGCAAATCACACATATATCTCCCTTGCAGTCCTTTGATCGATGCCCTGAAACACCACATCTGTAACATCGTTTGCCCTTCTTCGGAGCTGCGGTAGCCAAAGCCGCTGTCAGCTGATCTGCGGAGACTCCTGCCGTGGACGCCGTGCCCACAGCGGCTGCCATCGCTGTCCCCGGTGCCACCTGCACCGGCGGTGCCGCCACAGGCACGGGAGCAGCCACAGTCGGCGCAGCAGCTGCCACCACCGTGACAACCGGCGCAGGTGCACGGTTAGCCGGTGCTGGGATAGGAGCCGGCGCCACGTCCACGGGAGCAGCCACGGCCGGCGCTGCGGCGGGCACCACCGGATGCACGAAAGCATCGCGACCGCCCCAGTTGCCATAAGCATCGCCATAGCGGCCACGGACACCTCGATGATCGGCGTGTCCCCGTCCCGCTGCATACCCGTATCCACCGCCATGGCCATCTTCCGCACGGCCATAGCCGTCCTCCGCATATCCGTACCGTCGTCCGCACGGCCATAGCCCTCCTCAGCACGAGCGCCATAGGCATATCCATTGGCCCTGCCCCGACCTCCGTATGCCGCGTCGCCGCGACCACGGCCATCAAAACGACGACCGCGGCCCGCATGGAAACCACCCTGGCGTCCCCGGCCGGCGAAACCAACCCCGGCATGGAAACCACCTCGGTGACCTCCCTGTGGATCGAACTCAAAAGGCGGCGGCGCCGCCCCTCCGACCGTACCGCTTGGGCCGCCCACCTCGAAGTTGCTTGCGGCGCGGCCAGCTCCAAATGCACCACGGCCCGGCGGCCAACCACCACCGCGGCCACGATCCCCTCCTCCGCCCGCGCCATTGCCGCGGTACGCCATCTTTCCGTCTCCGCCGTCTCCCGAAGCAGACGATGGATAACTATTCCAGAAAAAACCGAAAATACGACGGAGACTAACTCCGGGCGTATTAGGGTTCTGTGAATTTTTTTTTCTTTTTCGGTGTTCGATCCAACACTTCTAGATAGGCTTTCATGCAGGACGGGGCTGGCCCGGCCGAAACCCACCCGCCCCCGACCCATTTTTGATTTGAAACCCGTTTTCGATTTGAAATCTGATCCGTGGATCACGGATCGAGGCTCCGGCAAGCTCACCTGCGCCGACGAACGGTGTCGGCGACGACAAACCTCGATCCACCCTTTACCTCCATCTTCATCGACGAAAAACGAAGCCGGCAGCACCGGGATCTTCAACACCCTTGCTTTCTTCGATTCCAGCGGCGAGAGGAAGGTCGCCGGCATCTTCGGTACTCTGAAGTTGCGAACTCGTCCCGGTGTACCTGCATCACAGCCATTAGCCAAAAGCATTGCCATGACTGACCTTTGACATCGTCGCTTCTCCAATCTCCTCTCCATCCTCGAAGCCAATGAAGCCAACGATCCGTTCGAAACGGCCGCCGGCGTCTTGCATTCCTCTTCGAACGATGAAGACAAGTACTTCTTGGTAGTCGAATCCATGTCTGCCGCATCTCCATCCTCCTCTGACTCCACATCCACGGAGTCCGACGTCGCTAGGCACCAAAACCTACCTCCCACCGACGTAAGCGGCGGAGCCGAACCAACTCTGCCTCCTGCCGTTGGTGGCGGAGATGCGCAAGGGCGCGGAGGGGCCGACCCTGACTTGCCACGCGAAGGCGGCGCCAGCAGATCGGAGTTCTCCGGCGGGATCGCGGGGGCGACGGCAATCGCCACCCCAGTCGCCCCTAACGGCTCTCTCATATCTTCCATCCCACGCAACCAATTCCCGAACATCCTCATGCATGCTCAACACCGAGCAATCTTTCCAGATTATTTACGTATGATCCGATAATTTCTGCTACCTACTTCTTTCTTGCTCTCTGACCAAACATCATGACCATAAGATATTTAAGTTTTGTACTGCAAGAAAAGATATTTGAGTAGCAACCTTCATTAGTACTTCATTAGGTGCGAAGTGTCTTTGGGAATTGAATAAAAATATGTCTTTATTTTCATATGATATGGAAACAATTATCAACATCCAGTAAGATGTGAGGGATGTAGGCTTCAAGTTTGACATTCTGTAATCGAATCCGAGATTTTTTGAATTGCTCAATGGAATTTTGAATATTACTCAAGATTCCGCATACGCTGATACTGTATCAGAGCCCTCTCTTCCACGATAACCTAGCCGCCCAAAAACGGATCTGCATAACAAACCCTAAAACATTATCACCGAAAACCGGATATGCATAACAAATCTCCAACCAAGCCGTATCATCCTCTTCATCACCGGAAAATAATCATCACATGAGGGGCTCATCGTAGGTTGCTAGGGTGTAAGGTGGTCTCTATCCTTTTTGTACGCAGTAAGGAAATTATCTTGTAGAGCTTTCGTGGGTGCTCAAAGGAAAGGCCGCAGCGATCTAGATGAACTTCATTTTATTGGAATTGTATAAATTAGTTTATTTCTATTTTTAATTATTGTAGAACGAATTTCTATGGTTCAAACTATGGAACATACAAATTAGTGTTTGAATTTGCATTTGGCAAGAAAAAAATTATTGGGAGGAACGTTGCATTAGGGGTGTGATGTTCTTACATGACCACCTTAACTTTCAGTGGTACCATGTCAGATCAGCTTACCAAAATGCTGAAAGGATAGCAACGACATGTCACTACATTTTTTCCCTGGAATTTAAAGGTCGATCTCCTAGTAAGTATTTTCCATGGGATCTCCTAGATGCCGTTACTTGTGGAAGTCGAACTGAAGAAAGTTATGTTAACCTGAAAAAATCCCAGGCCTTAGTATGATCGATGTCCATCGATTAACTAATATAACTATATCTAATTTTATTATGTGGTGAGTACATGTTATTGACTTTACAGCTCGCGTGCCATGTATTATGTTCTAGACGTGCCAACTCATAGAACCAAACATGAAGCACTTGTAGTTATATAGATATGCAAGATCGCATTAGAACTACACTTCCTGTTTGTAATATCTTTTTTTGAACGTGGCAGAAGCTTTGCCTGTTTGTGTGATTTCTACACTTCCTGCTCTAATCTGAACTTGCATATCATGGTGCTAGTTTGTTTGAAACCTCTAGCAGGAAGGCAGATGAAGGCCAGCTAATTAAGAGTTGCTGAAATTCCAAACAAAAATTTAATTTTCTGGACGGAAAAGATCACAATGCGTGCTGAACCATGCCACCCTCTTTTATGAACCACGTGGAACACTTTGATTTTCAGTGGCACCATGTCAGTTTATCTTACCAAAATTGCTGATAGGAAAATAAAGACCTGCCATCGAGCATCACCGAGTCCCTTTCATCTGCCTCTGTGTGTCCCCCGTGATCTCTTGCTTCAGCTGTGAGTAGTTGAGTTCTCCACACTGCAGATCCCATGTGAACTCTGCCGGCTAATTGCTGTCCGTGGCCTGCTGCCTATCCCATTCCGGTGCAAACCTGCACGAGAGTGCTCTGCCTCGCTACGCTAGCTGGCTCATGAAAACATGTGAAACGCATAGGGTGGGTAGGTGTGCTTGTTAGATTATTGACACGATAGGAGGCTACAATTCCTTATGTTTACGAGTTTAGGCTACAATTTCTCTTGACTATTTGAAATTTAATATTTCACTTACTTCCGGCATGAATTAATCCTACTTCACCCCGATGCATATTCATGGGCATGAACATATATATGACAAAGAGATGTAATTCTACTCCTCCTTGCTCCTGCTCGCCCCAGCGGCGACAGGGGCGAAACCCTAGCCACCGCCTCCCCGTCCCACCTCCTCCTCCCCTCCTTCGTCGCCGCCGGCGGGAGCCGCCGGGCTAAGCCCGTGCGGTGCCGGCGGCGGCGAATCTCCTCTTCCTGCGCGCCGGGGCGGCCTCGGGGCGGTCGTGGCTGGCGACGGTGCGGTCAGGGCATACGGCGGTGTAGCTCGTCGGTGACTCCGGTGGCACGCTGGTCTTTGGCGGCGAGGGCCGCTCCATGCGCTACTGTGGCTGGCGGTGGACGGTCCCATCTGGCACGTGGCTCAACCGGCGCGGCCATGGCGGCGCGGTAGGGGCTTGCGAACGACTTTCGGTCAGGGCATACTGGGCAGTGCAAGGGCCGGGAAAGGGTCCGGGCCCTCAAGCCCATCGCCTCGCTGCATATCTCGCATGATGTCTGCCACCAGGGGCTCGTCGGCTGCGGATATTGCTTTTGAAGTCTGCTCTTCACGGATCTGGACGGTGGAGTATTGTAGGTCTGGTTGTGCATCTGGCCGATGTTCGGTGTCTCGGCGAGTGGTCGTTGTCCCGTCAGTTTCGGCAACATGCGGAGTTTACGCCGGGGCGGCGGCCCTGGATGGTTGTAGCCATGTTGGTAGGCAGGCGAGCTAGTGGCTATGGTGCTGGCCGGTGAACACGGTCGTGTGGGCGGCGTGGTGGCTGTTGAGCAGCACATTGTGGCAAAGGTACGGTGGTCGTGCTTGCGGCTCTCCGTACTCGCTGTGGGAGGCGGGAAGGTCATGCCGAGGGGAAACCCTACCCAGTCCTGCTGGGCCACGATGGCAACGTCCGCGGATGTCGTCCCCTTTTTGAAGGCGTCGTGGTGGCTTCTCCCCATTCTCTTACGCACTCCGGGTGAGAACCCAAGATCCTCGGATCGGGCGGTGGCGGCACTTCGGCGTCGTGTTCTTCTTGAAGATGTTGTCTTGGAGTCCACAATGTGCGGCTCCCAGAAGGTCGTGTGGCGGAGATGGCGGCGCTTCTTGGGATGTTGTTGGCTCTTTATGGGCTTTTTTCGGCAAAGCTTTCTGCTTCTTCTGAAGTCCCGGCGTCATTGTCCAGTCTGTCTTGTTGAGGCATTTCTTGTGTGGGTGTGTGCAGTCCGATGTTGTAAGCTGGGTTCAGCAATTGTACTATGTCACCGTTGTTGGCGTTATTAATTTAACGCTGGGCCTTTGGCCTATTTTCTTAAAAAAAACAAAGAACTGTATATAATTGCGGTGATAGGAGGGTCAAAACAAAAGTAATCGTGGCATGAATTTGTGCACCTAGCAAGGGGTATGGTAACACATGAGAGATGATTACTTTATTAACTGGCCATGTTTTTAAATCAACAATATGAATCTATAAAATAAATGAAGATATCATATGGACAGAAGAATCAACATGAAAACAAAAACTCCTATCAAAACCAAAAGCTGCATGAGATTTTTTTTTTCACCTCATCAATCATCCAATTGTCCAACAAAGAAACAACAAAAGACCAAATATGCACTAGTGTGAAAGTAAACTCAATTTTTTTTTGGTAAAAACGCATACCTTTCAAGAAAGATTGTTTAACGATGGCTTTAACGTCCAATCGTCAAGAAAAGAAGCAACACATACAATTTTTAAGGGCAAAAAATCAAAAACCACTATTAAGCCGATAGCACTAACAAAAGACTATGTAGGATAAAAGTACCATTAGCTGCAAGTATTTTATTTCTGCACCCTGGCGCAACTCATACCTTTCATAGGAATCAAACAAGAATCCACTACATCAACAGTCTTAGACTTGTAGGACAAAAGTACCATTAGCTCAATGAAGTTGGTTGTGGCAGACATATGATAGATAATAATGAAGCTGCAAGTATATTATTGTCTACACCCATGAGGCCATGCCACTAAAAATGCACATATACTAGGATCGAACGACTAATCAACATATTAAACATTTATTAGCTATACTAAATCACTTTGCCTTTTTGACCGGACGAGCTGCCAAAGATGGCAGGAAGTGGCGAGTGTTGTGGTGGTAACTAAAAGTTCTTCATGACTGCTTCAATCTTTGTACGATAGATGCATCCAGTGGCTAATAATTTGCAGGGAAAAGACATAAACTTTGAAAGCTGAAAATCCATTTAAAAAGATACCCGAGAGGCAAAGTTTGATGGCACGGGCGCCCTATACGACATCTCCTCCTAAATGAGCAATGAGAACTATCTCTAATCAAGATACGTTTTGATTGGTGGTCGATGCCTACTTGGTTACAATTTTCGAGTAGGCGAGTGTTAGGCACCATAAGGTAAGTAAAAGGAGGAGCTGAGGGAGGCAAGGGATCAGAAGATGTATGACTTCAGTGATACCACCTTCATGAAATTTGATGGTGTTAGACGTGTACATATATGACATGTCTAGTCGGACGAAATCAAGGATGATTAAATAGTTTAGATTATTTCATAAATTGTATGGTGGAAATATAATCGAACAATCTCGAATCGGGATACGGTCTAGCTGGTGGTCACCTACTCGGTTACGCATTTCGAGTCGGCAGAGGGGTAGGCACCACAAGGTCAATAAAGGAGGGGCCGATGGCGGCAAGCGATAAAAAAGGCTCACGAGTTAACTAATATCTATCCGACGATTTACGATTTTTGTTATACCACCTTCATGAAATTTGATGGGTATGACGTGGCAGATGCTTTCCTGCCGGTTACATCGACGATTTGGACTGTATTGATTGTCATACCGCGTCATGAACAGTTTCCTTGTATCCCGAAATTTTCTACCTATGGCGAGATTTCTATGAAAAATTCTAAAATAAGAGAAGTTGACTGGTCAAATAATTATAAATGAGACAAATATAAACATATACTCCCTCCGATCCATATTAATGGTCTCAACATTGTCTATATACGGATGCATCTAGTCTAAACACTTAACTAGATACATCCGTATCTAGATAAAGTTGAGTCCATTAATATGGATCGGAGGTTGTATATGAGAATGACCTAAAGATAAATATGAGTTTGTTACCAGATGAATTATGGCGTCCGCACTAATGAGTGAGCTCCTACGTCTCCAACGTCGATGCGTCCTTAATTGGCCGCCAATTATACATGCTAGCTTTGGTTTTCATCACCCATGGGCCATGCATGCAGATGCATGCAACAATCCTAACTGTGGATGGCGTGCAGCAAAGTGTGAAAAACGCGTATAAGAGACGAGAGTAATGAAGTGGTAAAAAATGATGGGAATTTCACCTCTGCATTCATGCTAGTTATTTTATCTCAGAGATAACTAAGATGGATTAGCCTGCATGCATGCTAGTTATTCCACCAGCCCGACATCATTTAGCTCTCAATTTCTCTATCTCGATCCTCTCCCTCCCTCAGTTTCTCCCTACCTTCCTCCACCTTCATCTGCTACAAAAGAACACAACTCGTTCTCCGACCTCCCCCTTCCCCTCCACTGCTCCTCCCCCGCCATCACCAGACCACAAAAGACCGCAAGTCACAACCACCATACGTACCTGCTTCCTCCATCAATGGACTTGGCGTGGAAGCCGGTGCAGGAGGATCTCGGTGACCTCGGCTTCGCCGGCATCTGTCGCGAGACCAGCCGGGTGCTCATCCGCCATATCCACCCAACAACCGGCCGCCGGGCCACGGCGGGCGTCGCCATTCTCTCGGCTCTCTTTCTCGCGCAAATTGCCGCCGGCCGCGCCCTCGAAAGTTCCGACCTCATCCTTGGAATCGCCTACAGCCTCTCCATTGTCCTCTGTTACTTCTTCATCTTCCTGCTCTCGATCATCTTCACCGCCAGCTACGTGTTACGCGTGGCCGCCCTCTACTGCACGGATGGTGACTCCGGCGCCGCCGACCGTGTCCTCCGGGACCTCCCCCATGCGCCCCTCCAGCGGCTCATGCTCATTTTCATCACCGTGCTCCCACTTGCCAACTTGTACTTCACCTTATCCGCCCTCGCCTGGCTCGAGCTTCCGCAGCTTGACGCTTCCGACAAGGTCGTTGTCCTGGCTTTGCAGCTGCTCGGCGGCGCCGCGTTCCTCGCCGGTGCGGTGTACGTCACGGTGGTGTCCCATATGGTTTGCGTGGTGGCGCTTCTGGAGGAGGTGGAGGACGAATTCGGCTTCAGCACCGTGCGGAAGAGCCGGGCGCTCCTCGCCGGAAAGTTTTGGGCGGCTGCAGCCGTCTTCGTCCCGCTCGACGCCTGCTTCGCGGCTCTGCGAATGTACTTCCTCGATTTGGTGTTTGACGACGCACTGGGCCTCGGACGCGGGTTCCAGGTGGCCGCGGGGGTGGCCATGGCCGTGGCTCTGTGGGCGGTGGTGGTTGTGACGCTGGTGGCGCAGCCGGTGGTGTACCTGGTGTGCAAGAACTACCACAACGAGGTCGTCGACAAGGTGCACCTCAACTACGTCGGAGAGTACCAGCGGCTCGACGTCGACGGCGACAGCGGCGTGGAGCTGCAGGCGGTGAAGACGGAGGAGCACATCCCTGAAGCTTCGCAGTGCCCACCTGCAGGCCAGTCCCCGGCCGGCAGTTCTACTTCTACCTAGTACGTAGCGCTGATTATTACTTGTACTTTGCTTAGTTTCCAACAAGATCTGAGGCAATTAGTACTAGCTACTAGTTGCTGCTGCTATACAGCTACAGGCAGCACAGTTTGGAGATTTTAGTAGTCTTATGATTATGAAACTCTAGAGATGATGTGATCCGATTTACGGGACATGGATGCTTTGTTCTGTTATAATCATTGTTGAGCTTATTAGCCAGTACCAATTTACGGGACTGGAGCAGATTTGGCCGAGGACACTAACCACTATCAAATTTATAACTGAAAAAAACATGTTTACCTTTTACAAGTACTTGCTTCTTTCAATCTTCAAAGGAGATGGTCCACTGAAATCTTCCTTTGGGTTGCCCTCGTTCTGATTACCTAACTGCTTTGGCTTCTTCTGATGACCTCTACACTTAGATCATAAGACACTATTACTCATTAACCAATCTACCATCATTAGCTACTTAGGAATTCTGATAAACATAGAATCTCAAACTTATTTTTGTCAAACTGTGTAAGAATTGAAAATTTAGAAAAAACAGAAATACACTTGAGAAATGAAAAAAATATAATAAGTTATAATATAGTTATTTACAAAAAGGAAAAAAATGTTCCCTCCTAGTTAGATGATTAATAACTCTATATGCCTTGGAAGCTGTGATTTGCAAAACGCTACAAAGAAATGCTTGTACTTACTTTGTAAAGCCAAGTCAAATTGTTGTCTTCGGGATTGGTTGGTTGTTAATTATTTCGTTAGTTCCCAACTAATTGGAAAACTTACTTGAAATCCACAGATGAGTGTAAACTCCTACCTAATTGAAAGATCCGGCCAGCCTCCGTCATGTTGCGTATTTTTTGCCAAATATGGCCTTTTTGCGAAACTAATCTCAAATCTGGCCTCTCTCCGAAACTATTTCCAAATCTGGCCCCTGAGGTCGGCTTCAACGAGGATGGCGCCGACCTTCTCGTTGGCGCCGACACCCGTTTTAAAAATTCTAAATCTTTAGGAAAATTATGTGACTTTCTGTATGGCGCCGAACTGAACAAGTTCGGCTTCATCCTCATTGGCGCCAACCTCAAGAGGCTAGATTTGAAAATAGTTTTGAGAAGAGGTCATATATGTGTTTAGTTGCTCAAAA
The DNA here is from genome assembly GCA_947311845.1 of Poa pratensis. Classification (NCBI taxonomy): domain Eukaryota; kingdom Viridiplantae; phylum Streptophyta; class Magnoliopsida; order Poales; family Poaceae; genus Poa; species Poa pratensis. The sequence goes on along the minus strand of CAMZMU010000100.1, from coordinate 17,488,517 downwards.
GGACCAGATTTGTTAAAAAAATACTCCTATTGCGACCAAAACTGTGTTGTTGTGTTTGTTCTTCACCTTTCAGATCATTGCATAGCTCAGAGCTGCGCCTAACAATATGCATACATTAGTTTCATGCATCATTCTATTAACACAACTGTGAATTGGAGTTTTAAACCTCTGGCAGGCAACTTAAGCCTAAGTGGTGCTCTAATGCAGCAACACGATTAACTTTCTTGATCGAGTCCCTCCACCAGACGTACAGAAAAGATCAAAGCACTGCTGACCCATGCCACCCTCTTTTACCAAGTTTGTCGTCCATGGGCAACCACGTGAACACTTTGATTTTCAGTGTCACCATGTCAGTTTATCTTACCACAAATGCTCAAAGAGAGAATAAAGACCTGTCATCGACCACCGCCAAGTCCCTTTCTCCCCAATCGCTTCATCTGCCTCTGTCTGCTCGTGAATCTCTAGCTTCAGTTTGATTGTATATTCAAACTCGGCGCATGACTCACACATGTGTGCTGGGACCTAATTGTTTAACAGTAATAGGCTCGGTAACTGGCTGTTAGGTATTGTGGTTGTTCTAACATGTCACGAGTCCTATCTGGAAACAGATTGATTTATCTGGAATTTGGAGTCAATATAAAGGTCCCACACTCTAGCCTCAATATGCATTGTGAGCGGCACCACCGATAAGGCAGAGGAATAGAGGGTAGGCCGATTTAGGTCCAACCCTAATTTTTCTACATTGATATCATCGGGTTCGCCGGCATCTGCCGCGAGACGTGCCGAGTGCTTCTCCGTGCCATCCTCCCCCCACACGAAAGGCGGCACTGGCGTCGCCATTTTCACCACGCTCATGGTCGCGCACCCGGCAGCCATCCGAGCCATCCTCTCCCACGCGCCCCTCGGCGTCGACGACGGTCCCGGCCTCCGTCTCACCGCCTTCTTCCTCTTCTTCTGCCTCGTCGAGATGGTTTATTTTTTCGTCCTCCTCCATATCGCGCTCATCTGCACCGCCGACTACGTGTTCCGCGTCGCCTCCCTCTACTGCACCGACGGCGACTCCGGCGCCACTGATCGCATCCTCCGGGACCTTCCCCGAGCGCCCCTCAAGCGGTTGTACTGCACGTTCATCCACGTGGTCCCCCTTGCCATGTCGATGGTGTGCCCCTTCCTCACCGGGCTCGCCTTCCTGCAGCTATACGAGGTCGTCTTCCTGCCGTTGTGGGTACTATTCGACGCGTGCCTCGCCGGCGCGGCGTACCTCGTTGTGGTGTCCCATATTGCTTGCGTGGTGGCGCTGCTCGAGGAAGCCGTTCTCTTTGATGCCCTGCGCAAGAGCCACGCTCTCCTCGCCGGCAAGTTCTGGGCGGCAGCAGCGGTCTTTGTCCCGCTCGACGGCTGCTTCGCGGCTTTGCAGATGTACTTACTGGTGGTGACGGGTGAAGACGGAATGGGCCTCGCCGCTGGGGCGGTCATGGCCGTGGCTCTGTGGGCGGTGGTGGTGTTGACGCTGGTGGCGCAGCCGGTTGTGTACATGGTGTGCAAGAACCACCACCGCGAGGTCGTCGACAAGGTCCACCTCAACTACGTCGGAGAGTACCAGAAACTAGCCGTCGACGACAAGAGCGGCGTGGAGCTGCAGCCGGCGGAGACGACGCCGCAGCCAACTGCAACTTCGGCCTAAGCCGGCAGTACTACCTAGTACTGACTATTAAGCTTTCTCTACTACGGTACTTACCCTAGCTTAGTTTAATAGTTTCCAAGAAGATTTGAGACAATTAGTAAGTCTTTTTATTTTCGGGTGTGCTGCAGGCTGCAGCTACCTAATATTATTAGTACTTTAGTAGTCGTATATGAAGCTCTATATGGTCTGATCCGATTAGGGGACATTCATGCTCGATCCGTTTTTGTAACTATATATTTGTGTATGTGAGCTAATATAATTTGTGAAGTAAACAAACTAGCCAGTTTCTGGCTACACAGGGTGACATCTCGCATTGCTCTCATAGTGCCTCAGTTTCGGGGTGAAAACCCTAGATCCGTTCTTAATTAGTTGTACCTGGCAATGGCGATTCTTGTTAAAGGCATTGTCTGGTGATTAGACATTCTCCGGAGTGAAAACTCTGGTGCATTCGTACCATTCTGGAGGTGTCGCTTTGAACCTTTCAGAGAGTTCTGGTGTCGCCATTGGTGGTGATTTGGTCATACTGGTGTGAGTCTTAGTCGCTTAGGCGGGTTTTTTTTTTCCTTTCTTGTTTCTTTTTTTCTGGTTGTACTCGCCCCCATGGGGGCGCCTCCTCCTCCACATGTGCCAGTTGGAGGAAGGGTTGTCGCCGAAGGCCATAGTGGTGTTGGCGCAAGAGCTCGAGGCGGACACTACCAACTGGATGAATGTCATCGTCGACTCGGAGCACCAGCTTATGTTGTTGCTACGCCTCAACTACACCTCCTCCTGCACCGCGGCGCCTCTGACGCCTCCTCCTCTACCGTCACCAAGTCAATAGGCTAAAGCAAAATCATAGAGTGTCATATTAATCTCCACATTTATCTTTTCTACTAGTGCTCGCCCTTGATTTTTTACTTTTTCACTGAGTACTATATAATCTTCCTCTTTCACCTGTGCTTATCCGTTATTGTTTTTCATCATCATTTCATTAGCTCTTATAACCTTGCCCTGTATTTAAGTTGCTTGCTTTCTTTCTACTTATGCATCATCACCGTCCCATTCTCTCAAGATTGGTAAACATATATACTCCTAATAACTCGCTATAGTTTAATTATAATTTCTGACCGCGCCAATGTCGTCAGGTTGTCGGAATTCTTTGTGTTTTGGTACTGAGGTTGTCGGACTTTTTTTTTGTCAGGGTGTGTGCTTGGCACCACTATGTGTGCCACAACATTTTGTCGATAGATTTCTGGACTCAAGGTGTAATACAAAATATGAATGTTGTTTAATACAATACTATACAATTTTTCATATCATCCGTGGTTCTCAACTAAGTTAAATCTGTTCTAAAAAAATAAATAGTATTAGTTTACTGAAATAAAATTTGTGGTGTTCAATATGGTAAATATGATACCCTTGCAATTTTTTATGGTTTTCACATAATAATCATTACCCAAAACATAACCATAGTTGATTTCTTTTTACGTCAGTAGCCCGTGTAGGTGCATGGTAGATGACTAGGGTGACATGGTGTTTTGGAGAATTCAAAATAAGAATTCGCCCATAGATTAAAATGAACCATATCAGAAACGGTGATATTATCTTAAAAATAAACAAATCTAGACCTTTCTCTGGTGAATGTATTTATATGATGTAATCAACTCCAGTTTTCATGAGGTCAAATAGACTTCTCTACGCTTGATGGTTTGTAATTATATACGATTTAAGCGAGCCAGTGATATCATTTAGAAATTAGTATGTTTAATGTCACTAGAACCATTTTCGGACACATGGAGTGGGCTTAAGATGATGCCCCTGCATTTGCGAGGGGCACCTGGCTAGTTATTTACAAAAGGAAAAAAGAAATGTCCCGTCCTTGTTAGATGATTAACTTAAGTCTATATGCTTGTGATTTGCAACAACTATTTCATAATTAACTTAAGCTAGAAAGAAAAGTTGGTGCTTGTACTTACTTTGTATAGCCGAGATAAATTGTTGTCTTGAGGATTGGTTGGTTGTTAATTATTTCATTAGTTCCCAACTAATTGGCAAACTTACTTGAAATCCACACACTCATGATCTATATCCCACTTGAGGCATTTCTGATAGATTCCGACACACAAAACACTTATTACTCGGGAAACTTGCACGTTCTCTCTAATACAATACGTATATGGATGTGTTGTTAGATGAGTACAAACTCCTACCTAGCTAATTGAAAGATCCGGCGAGCCTCCGTCCTCTTGCAAAAAAGACGTCTTCGAGTTCCGAGCCCTACCTATCTACCTCAGCCTACAGACAAAAACTGCATTGTTGTGTTTGTTCTTCACCTTTCAGATCATTGCATAGCTCTTGCTGGTGCTTAGCTCGATAATTTGTTCCTCGATCAGAGATGCATGATCCATCGCGCGCCCTTCTAGATGCTGCCTCTTGTTGTTGTGTTTGTTCTTCAACTGTTTCATGCATCTTTCTATTACAACAATCGTGGGTATTTAAACCTCGATCTGGCAGGCAAATTGAGCCTAAGAGGTGCTCTAATGCAGAAACACGATTAACTTTCTGGATCAAGTCCCTCCACCACGTACTGAAAAGATCACAACCCATGCCACCCTCTTTTACCAAGTTCGTGCTTGGGCAACCACCACGTGAACACTTTGATTTTCAATGGCACCATGTCAGTTCATCTTGCCAAAAATGCTCAAAGAGAAAATAAAGACGTGTCAGCCACTCAGCGAGCATTGCCAAAGTCCCTTTCTCCCCATCGCTTCATCTGCCTCTGTCTGTGTGCGCTCGTGATCTCTTGCTTCAGCAGTAGTTGAGTTCTCCACCACACCACCTGACCACCACCGTACGTGCTTCCTTCCATCAATGGAGTGGGAGCAGCAGGATCTCGCTGCCCTCGGCCTCGCCGGCATCTGGCGCGAGACCAGGCGCGTGGTCCGCCGGACAATCCTGCCCAACTTCGCCAGCTTGGGCCCCCCGTTGCTCTCCGCGCTCTTGCTCGCCAACGCCGCCGCCGGCAGCTCCCTCTCCTCCCGCGTCGCCTCCTGCAGCCCCGGCCTCCTCCGTCTCCTCACGACCGCGTCCGCCTGCTTCCTCCTCGAGATCGTCAACCTCGGGCTCTTGCTCCTCTGCACGGCCGCCTACGTGCTCTGCGTCGCCACTCTCTACCGTACGGGCGGCGACCTCCTCGCTGCCGACCGCGTCCTCAAGGAGGACCTCCCCGTCGTCCCGCTCTCGCGGCTCCTCTCCACGTTCCTCCTCGTGGCAGTCCCCTTCTTCGTTGTCTCCATCTCGCTTTCCGTCGTCGGCGCCTTGCTGCCCCTGCGTCTTCTGGGATGGGCGACCGCGGCGGGATGGGCCAGCGTGGCGTACGTCGCCGTGATCTGGCAGCTGGCCTGCGTGGTCTCGGTGCTCGAGGACGCCACCCTCTTCTCCGCCGTGGGCAGGAGCCGGGAGCTCCTCGCCGGGAAGTTCTGGGCGGCCGCGTGCGTCTTCGTCAAGCTCGACGGTTGCATCATCGCCGTGCTGAAGGCCTTCCCGGCGCTGGTGGTGGACGACGCGCTGGGCCTCGGGCTGGCGTTCCAGGTGGCAGCGGGGTCGGCGATGTTCGTGGCTCTGTACGCAGTGCTCGTCGTCGCGCTGGTGGCGCAGCCGGTGGTGTACATGGTGTGCAAGAGCCACCACCATGAGGTCGTTGACAAGGCTCACCTCGCCTAGACTCGCCGTCGACGGCGTGGAGCTGTAGCAGGTGCACGGCGCCGCAGCTGAACCTGCAAGCACTACCGAGCTAGCTATCCTCGGTACCTGGTTTACTGCTAACTATAATCTTGATTTCGTCTATCTCTACCTAGCTTCTACGAAGATCAGGATCACTATTATCAGTCTATCAGTAAGTTAGTATGGTTCTGCAGTCGTATGAAAGAAAATTGTATGTCTGATCGGATTATGATTCATGAGACATGCATGCTTTGGATTATATTGTGTGTGAGGCTGAACAGTAGTACAATATTGTTAAGCTTTAAAATTCTATGTACAAATTAAGTGCATTTAGATAAAGCGCACATGACTTATGCGCCAAACGAAGTATATGATTTTTCCTATATTTATTTAGCTTTTTCTATTTTGGAGAAAAGTCTCTTTTTTAGCTAGGTTTATTTTGGTTTGTTGAGAAATCCATTTTTTTCAGCTAGGTTCAACTTTGACTCGTGCCCTGGGCTGGCAGGAGGACCACGGGCTGAAACGGGCCAAGCTTTGGAGAGAAAAGACTTTCGACCACTACAATATTAAAGCCCACTAAATGATCTGCAAATCAGGCCCCAGATTCTACGTGTGCTCGTTTTTATGCACGGCTCAGGTCTTGCGCTAACGGCGTCAAATATGGGGCATTGACACCCAATAGATACTATATATAAAGGCTTGCAAGATTCACCCCCCCCCCCCCCCCCTCCACCCTGGCCACGTCGCCCTCTTTTCCTGGCCGTCCGATCGGCGCTATCTGACGGCCAGAAGTCGTCCACGTCGCCCCCCAGACGCGGTACTGTACACAGCTACAGTACCCGCGAATTTCTTCCAATCAAATGATGCCACGTCGCCCGGTCACCGGCCGGTCGCGCCGGTGTCCAGCCGGTCACCCCCTCCACACGATTTTTGGCGCAATAATTTACAGAGAGCCCACCGCAAAGGACTGAAACGGAAATTCCAGAAACAGCAGGGTCCTCAATGCAAAAATGCCGCCACATCCCCCCTCCCTCTCTTCTCTTCCCCACGCGAGCCGAGCTCGTCGGCGATGCCGACGCGGCGCACCGCCGCTCCGTTCTTCCGCACTCAAATCGACGGGCACAGCGGGCTTCGCCGTCGCCTCTTCTCTCCCCTCGCCAAAAGGCGCGTGCTGGGCCGGCCAAGCGGGGCCGGAATCGCCGCCGCCGTGACTTCGCTCTGTCCGCCGCGTTCGCTCGCCGCCGCGGACGCTCCGGCGACCAAACTCCAGCGGCGCGGCTCCCCCCCCCCCCCCCCCCCCGCGTCCACCCGCGTCCGTCGCGCTGAGGCGCGCATCCCAGCTCGCCCTGACGCGGCGGCGCCGTGGTCGTCGTCGGCGTTGCCGTGCCAGACCCGCCCACGGCTGACGTCATCACGACGTCAGCGTGGGCCCTGGTTGCCAGTTTTTCCTTTTTTTTCCACAAAAAAAAATTGCACAAACTGCTAACTTCCTGACAGATGGGCTCCACATTTTTTACACAAATTGCAGAAAATGATAAATGCTATAAAACCAAAAAATTCAAACCTTCTAATTATGCCAAAATGTGAACACACTTACACATTTCAAATTGGTCAAAATTTGGAAAAAAAAAAAACACTTGCCCAAATTACATGGATTTGAATTTAAAACATTCCTGCAGCTATAGAATTCAAATGAATAAATATGCATTTCACTCATTAAGAATTTTAAAAAAATGTTAATGAACAATACAGACATATTCTAACATTTCAATTTGCTAAAAAAATATGAAATATTCCTAAATATATCAACATATCCGCAAAAAAAGGAAAAAGGGCCAACTATTTACAGCACAAAACAAACATATTTAAACTTTTTAAATAGGTATAAATTTATGAAAAACTCAAATGCACTTGCCCAAATTATATAGATTTGAATTTAAAAAAAATCCTGTAGCTACATAATTCAGACTACGAATGAATATGCATTCCCGCTCATTATGAACTTCAGATAAATGTTAATGAAAAATATAAACATACTCAAACATTTCAATTTGCCAAAAAAATGAAATATTTTAAAATATATGAACACGCCCCGAAAAAAAAACCATCTATTTACAGCACAAACCAAACAAATTTGAACTTTTCAAATTAGTGAATATTCAGAAAAAAAACCAAACGCACATCCTCTGATTATGTGAAGTTGATTTTTTTATAAATGGTCATAAAATGCATTTCCTCTACTAATGGCCTCAACATAAACATTTCAAATTCGTAAAAATTTGGATGTAATGTAAATGAACATTGCCTAATATGCAATCCAATTGAACAAATGTACATTTCTACGCATTATGGACTTAAATTAAATGGTAATGAAAAAAAACATATTCGAAAATATAGCGACATGCTCAGGGAAAATAAATACCAACTATTTATGCCAAAATACAAACATAATTTAAGACTAAAAACAAACATGTTCGAAAATTTGAAATTGGTTATGGACTTAAATTGAACATTTAAATTTGGAAATTATTTGGAAATAACCTAAACTAACTTCCTCCAAATATGAAATCCAGATGTGGTTCTTCAAATTATAGATTAACATTCAAATTTACTAAGTATTTCGAATTACCCTAGACGACAAATTCCGACGCATTTTCCATATTTGAAATTACAACACGTGCGGCGTGTCGCCGCACCCAGATGACTAGTAGTCCTAATGGAGCACCAGATTCAGGTAGCCCGTTTTGAAGTCTTTTTAAAAACCTGATTTCGGTTTAAATATATTTCGGAAAACATACCTGGATGTAGTCGACCATCTACACTACTAGCATACAAATTTCCAATGTGAAATAACTTGTATTTTGGGCCAGTAAAAAGACAAATTGAACGTATTTTGAAGATTCAAAATTATCACTGCTCATGCCCCGGATTTGCATATTTTTCATTTTTTTTCTGAGGTCAGAATACATGGTATTTCATATTGAATTTTTTCAAACACGTAGAAAAAGTATTGACTAAATTATGGCTTTTAAGCTTCAAATTTGAAATTTTCAAAAAGTTAAAAAAGGACTATTTGTAACCTGTGTGTAATATCACCGCAGTCACATTGACACCTGAAACTTTCTACATGAATTATGCTCTGTTTAGAAGGACCTTTTTTTTCAGAAAACTCGGTATTGCGATGCATGCACTGGGCACTAAGGCTTCTGTTGGAAGCAAAATACTTTTAATGTTTCCTAAAAAACTACTAGAAGTGCAATTTTGTCTCCCGGGCTAACATGGTCCTGTCCAAATAAAAAATCATAAAAAATAGTAAAATAATTCAGAAAACAATCTGAAACAAGTTGGTGGTGACAAGTGTGGTGCTCTATGCAAAAACAAATCGGTGTTCTCATTAACCTATTTTGGAAATCCCATTTTGACCATTTATTATTATTATTATTATTATTTGCACAGACTAATACAAATGTTGTTTCACAACGAAACTTAGCACGTATGTAAAAACTTGTATATGCTTGTCACCAAAAAATTTCCAAAAAAAGTTTAAATACATTTTTTAATATTTTTCATTCGAGCATGAGCATATGAGCTCACCAGCCATTGTGGATTTCCGTAATTTACAAATAATGCAGTTTCAAAAGTCAAGGTATCCTCAAAACTTTTTTTCTTTTAAAGTATTGGACAAAGTGGTCCAACCCTCTTTTTTGTCTAAACCCGAGAAAAGAGAATACTTCAAATACATTTTGGTTTTCAAAAGTCGAGGTGCCATAAAAGGCTAAAAATCATGATGATGTTGTGCTTCTTAGTTATGTAACAAGAGTGGTCAGAACCTTTTTTGTAAACTGCAAAAATAGTGCATTGTTGCAAATACGACATTTTATAAAACTATATTTTCAATTAAATCTAAAGACCACAAATTATTCCAAAATGGTATTTCTAAAAACAAATGTGGTACTCCTAGAGTACTTAAAAAATTTGCTGTCAAACACACCCTGATTCATGTGAAGTAAAAAATAATGCATGCACTCCTAAACTAATATTCTAATCCATAAAAAGTGATATTTAGCAAATTGTTTTCATAAAAAATAAAATTCATATACATCACATATATTTAGAAAAATCTTCATGTATTAAAGACATGTGCTTTCTATTAAAGCATGGCCTTTTGGCCTTTACTAAAAAAAATCATCTATTTAAAACTAACAAGAAAAATAAAAAATATGAAAGAAAAATAATTGAAAAAAAGTAAGCCACATGACGGGCAAACTAGAAAAAAGATGAAAAAAGAGAAGACTTACAAATATGCGAAAGAAACTAAAAACTGGACTGAAAATCGAAAATCATATTTACGAGTTTCAAAAAAAATTGGAAACAAAGTCCAGATGTAGCGGTGATGTATCCTACGAACGTGCAAATTTGTTTTCTTCAAATAATTTGTAGTTTGACTTACATAAAAAGACAAAAGTATGGATCTGAGTATGCGTATTTTCAAATTTCTAAATTTATCAGATTTTTCATTTTTATGTAGCTCATATATAAGTATTGGAATTTCATATTTTGCACATCTGTGTGATACACCATTGGCTACATCCAGATTTTTTTCAAAAAATTTAAAACTCGAAAATAGAATTTTGTTTTTTAAAATAGTAGGAGCTCTAGAGTTCCGGAACAAAGTGACTTTCCGATTTCTTTATATTTGTTTTTATCTATAAGATTGGCCAAGCTTATTCTACATTCACTTTTGACTAATGAGAGAATATCCCTTTAGTTAACGAATAAATTCGGATGATCTTTTACAAAAAAAGAAAGTCTCCGCAGCTCCAAGCGGCCCACAAGATACCACCTCACTTAAATCCGGCAGTTGAACAAAATTATAAAAACGAAAATGCCGAAGGGGCGTGGAGCACGCTGCCACGCCACCGGCAAACACGTTGCTCTCGCCTTCAATTCTTCTCGGCCCCTGATGTCTCACCCCCATCCATTCATTTCACCCTCCCCCTTTCCCCACTGACATGCGGGCCCCATAACTACCTGGCCCCACGGGCGAGCGACACGTCGCGCGATAGTGCGCAAGCTTTTATGAATTCAGCTGCCTCCATGGAGAAAACGATGGAGTAGAGAAGATGCCGCGCACACTCTCTCTCACTTGATTGGCGGGCGCCTCTCGTCCTCTCTCTCTATTTCTTCTCCCCCTCCTCCTTGACTCCGCCGCAGTCCCCATCCGCTCTGCTTCTTGGAGTGGGAGAGCTAGAACGACGCAGCGACGCAACCGAGGTAAGAGGATCGATTCATCACCGATTAAGTAGGTGTACAGATGCTTAATCAAGTAGGTGTTCTACTTGTCTCTTGTTTGGTCGATTCGATCGTAGTATCTTGCTTGTGAGCATCGCCCGTCGTCAGTAGGTTCTCTGTCCATGTCGAGCTTCTAGTTTGGTGTATGTGCTGTCTGATTTTGGTTTTGATTTGGTGCCTGTCTATCCTGATGTGCTGCTAAGATTTCTGGTTGTACTGGTTAATTTGCCTGCCATTTTATCCTTGTGTGAGTTGAGAACTAACACCTGCTACCGTGCTGTGACCTGTGAGTGAGCTCCTGATTAATTGTGTGCAACATAGTAGTACTGCATATGGACATGTAAACCCTATTATGATATGCGTACTTGTGAGCTTTCTTGGTATGGATCTAGAGCTGTTGTAGTGAAGTCCGAAGACGCTCCCAAAGCTGTATACTCTGCTTCACTTCGAAGCTTATCCCCTTGATGCGAGATTTGAGCTAGTAATAATAAAAAACTCCATTTATCGACAACATGTCCTGAATACTTTAGCTCCCAAAATGGACACTACCATCGTTTGACTCCAGTATAGGTATCCTAATGTTGGCTAATCGAGGCTGCCATTTGGCCTTGAGCAGGTCCTTGGAGTTTCTGAAACCATGGGGCAGAGGCATCTTTTCCTGCTGGCCACTTGCCTGTGGGCTCTCTCGTGTGCCCCCGCGCTGCTCGACGCTTCTTCCTCGCGCGACGGGCTGCTCAGGATCAGCCTGAACAAGAAGAGTCTGAGCTACGAATCTCTGACCGAAGCCAAGCTGGCGAGGCAGCAGGACGGCAGCCGTCGCCTGCTGAAGACCGGCGGTTTGGACAGCAGCGACGACGTCGTGCCCCTCGTCGACTACCTCAACACCCAGTACTTCGGGGTGATCGGCCTCGGCACCCCGCCGCAGAACTTCACCGTGATATTCGATACCGGGAGCTCCAACCTCTGGGTTCCCTCTGCGAAATGCTATTTCTCGGTCAGTCTTCTTCGTCAGTCACAAGTGTACTAATTCACATGTGTTTTAAGCTGTGGCAGTGTTGCGATTATTTGTTTTTTGATCTTCGATGTGAATGCAATGCTCTGCAGATAGCGTGCTACCTCCACCCCAAATACAAGTCCAGCAAATCGAGCACATACGAAGCAGATGGTATGTAGTTTTCTCCGTTTTGAAGTCTAATGTTTGCACTGTTCACGAGATTATTGCTGAATGTCTGCTCTGTTTTCTATTCAAATTATTCAGGAGAGAAATGCCAAATTTCATATGGTTCTGGAGCAATCACTGGGTTTTTCAGCAATGACGATGTGCTGGTTGGGGACCTTGTTGTGAAACACCAGGTACTAGCATAGGAATTGAGTATAATCATTCTGCATGCTATCCTTCACCTAGGGCACTTCTAATACTGCATTTTCTTCCCCCATTTCAGAAATTCATCGAGACAACCCGTGAATCAAGTGTTAGCTTTATCCTCGGGAAGTTTGATGGCATCCTTGGCCTTGGCTACCCTGACATCTCTGTTGGGAAAGCCCCTCCAGTATGGTATGTTTCCAAGCTATTTAAATAGCTTATGTGCAAATCACATCAGCCACATTGCATTGCCAGTTTATTAACTGAACATTGCTTATCCTCTTGTGTACAACAACAGGCTGAGCATGCAAGAGCAGAAACTCCTGGCCGACGATGTCTTCTCGTTTTGGCTCAGCCGGGATTCTGATGCATCTTCTGGTGGAGAGCTCGTCTTCGGTGGGGTGGACCCGGATCACTACGTGGGAAACCACACCTATGTCCCTGTGAGCAGCAAAGGTTACTGGCAATTTAACATGGGGGATCTCTTGATTGATGGCCACTCTACGGGCTTCTGTGCCGATGGCTGTGCTGCTATTGTGGACTCCGGGACTTCACTGTTGGCCGGCCCAACTGTAAGTATCGATATCTTGAAATTACCGATCCAAATATTCATTGTCTTTGTTCAATATTTGTATGATCATGTCCACTGGACCCACTGATTTCATTGCTAAGCTGGAGTTACTGATCAGTGAATGCTAGATAGTGTATGGTATCTGTTCAAATATGGTCAAGGCCTGGAAGTACTGAACTAGATTTAGGACTTTGTCAATATGGCATGACTAAATTGTTTTCTATGTTGTGCTGTTTGCAGGCTATAATTACTCAGGTGAACCATGCAATTGGAGCCGAGGGAATTATCAGCACAGAATGTAAAGAAGTGGTGAGCCAGTACGGAGAGATGATCATCGAGTTGTTAATAGCACAGGTTTGCCTCATACTCCATTCTCCATCTCTTTTTCGAACCTCCACATATGGAATATGTTTGGTGAGAGGATTGTGTTATATGTTTGGGCAGACACAGCCGAAGAAAGTATGCGGCCAGGTCGGTCTGTGTTTGTTTGACGGTACTCACTCTGTCAGGTTTGTTCATTATGCTGGAACCTTCTGAATATGCATGAATTAAACTTCCCTTTAAGTACTATTGTTGAACTCCTTCCATGATGCGGTAAATTTATTTGTCATAAACTTCGGCAGTAATGGAATTGAATCTGTGGTTGGTAAAGAAAATGTTGGCGCGGATGCTATCTGCGCAGCCTGTGAGATGGCTGTTGTGTGGATCGAGAACCAGCTGCGTGAAAACAACACGAAGGAGCTGATATTGCAATATGTTAACCAGGTTACTACCTTTCTGTTTTTCCTTGTCCTTTATTATTCTCTGATGTAATGTAATTTGTGCAAAATAAGTAATTGGTGAAAAGCTTTTTATTTGTTTTATTCCAGCTGTGTGAGCGTCTACCGAGCCCTAATGGAGAGTCGACAGTCAGCTGCAATGAGATCTCGGAGATGCCGAATCTTGCTTTCACCATTGCAAACAAGACTTTCGTGCTAACGCCAGAGCAGGTGTACTTTAGTTTCTTAATTACAGCCCTTTTCCTACCTTTAATAACCATCATTTTCACCATGCATTGTTATTGGTAAACAATCAATATGCTTGACCACCTGAATTTTTTGCTGATCATAGTCTGAACAAGTTATCAGCAAACTCAAACGTCAGTGTAGTTCAGGCGGTACTTTTGAAGCTTGATTTTGTTGTATAAACATTTTCTAGGAACCTTATACCTTTAGACTGATATAGCATTGTTGATTTAAACATATAATAGGTTTGATCAGAACCTCTTGATCAAACTTTGTAGAAGAGAACCTCTTAGGTTGAGATTTAGGATGAGACGATTAGTACATGGCATGGAATTGAGTTTCTACCATGCTTGGTAGATACCATGCATGGATCCACAGTGTAGTATGGTTGGGGATTCGTGCAGTTTTTCCAAAACATGACGATACATTCTGAACATGACGATACAAAATACCACATGAATCTTCAAGCACCAACTAGAATTTACTGTTTGTTCGTTTCTATTCTACTCTTATGTCTGATCCATATAAAGTTTCAAACCATCTGAAGTTAAACCTATCTGTATTCATCATGCACATCTCCATACATACTTACACTATGGAAAACTTATGTTGCAGTATATTGTGAAACTGGAGCAATCAGGGCAAACCGTCTGCATCAGTGGGTTCATGGCGTTCGACATACCGCCACCACGCGGTCCCCTCTGGTATGCATTATAACATTGTACACTGCCTAGTTCCCTACAGTTTGCCTCTTCTTTTTGTCCTCTTCTCAATACAGAATTTGCAATGAACCCTTTTAGGATTCTTGGGGATGTCTTCATGGGCGCTTACCACACTGTGTTCGACTTTGGTAAGGACAGAATCGGGTTCGCAACATCGGCGTAAGGAGTCAAGACCACTATGATGTCTTTACAAATTTCCACGTATCCTAGAATAGTTTGGGCATCTTCCACACGGAAGCCCTGTTGTATGCCACGGATTGATAAAAAGCTGAAACAAAAGAAAGAACCTTTTATTTCTTTCTTGGACAACGAATAAATGGATGCCTAAACTCTGAAAAAAAGTATCTGAATCCATTATGGTTAGTGTTGTATAATGAAGAATTGAGTGCATGCGAGATGAAATAGGCAACATATGGTTTGTAAAGGTATAATCCTGTATTCCTTGAACAGATGAACATGTATCAATCAATGTAATAATAAGTTTCTTCTGGAACATTTCTTCTTCGTTTATTAATATTTTGTATTGAGTTCTGATGTGAGCTGCTCTGTTAGAATTTGTGAGAATTGCAAGGAATAATTTGAAGTGGCTAATCATGGTTGGTCCTGGATAAGATGGGTATAACACACAAGGACATTCAAAAAAGACTAAGGACTCCTTTGATTCAAAGGAGTAACACAGTACTTTTGCAGGATTTGGATCCTTAGGATATATTTTTTCTGCCGTAGGTCATTTGATTCAAATGATTGGAGCCGTTAGGAATTTTTGCTAAAGAATTTTTGTTTGCACTCTCTTTTGGAGAAAATTTTATAAAACTTTTATGTTCCCTACCTTAATGAAAAAAGGCAATGTGCCATCTTTTGTGAGTGACGGGGCAAAATAATTTCACCTTAGGATAGTGCTTTTTTTATCTGGTATCGCCGCAGACTACACGGTCAGCACCGGTACACTGCCATTCAGCTTCTTAAATGGCTACGCCACACCGACAGGTAACCAATAAAGATTTTTTGAAACGAGGCAAAAACTTTGTCTTTTATATTGATATAGTAGGAGTAAACACAACACGGCCTAGGCCAAAGTAAAAAATTGAAAGAAAGGTACTGATACAATCAACCAACACCGTCCAGTCTCTCTGAGAGAAAGATCGTCATATCTTCAGGTAGCAGTCACCTCTAAGCAACAATCTCGGCGAGAGGCTTATCTCCAACTAGAATCCAGTCCTTGCTCTCATCTTTGATATTCTGAATGAGAGTCAGATGGCATCGAGAAAGTGTTGTTGAATACTCGGGCGTTTCTTTCCTTCCAAAGTTCCCAAGTGATCAGCGTAACTGCTGACTTGAGACCCTTGGGATGCGCCGTGGGAGACTTGGTGGCCGCTTGCCAATAGTCAAGGACAGTCGGACGTCATGTTCCTAGGTCCTGAACCAAGGAAGGACAAGAGAGCCAGGAGGCAGCCGCCTGCCAGATCCGTCTTGAATATCTGCACTAAAGGAGGATGTGTCTTGCAGTTTCGTTTTGGCATCTGCACAGCTGACGGAGGGGGGGTGTGAGGCCACCCCCTCTTAGCGAGACGGTCAGACGTCCAAAGCCTGTTCTGCACCCCAAGCCAGGCAAAGAATCGGCATTTGGGAGGAGCCCATGTCTTCCAGACCAGGTTGTTGAAGGAGCAAGTGTTGGATCCGATGAATTGTGCTTTGTAAGTCGACCCTGTCGAATATTTCCCGTTCGACGTAAGCGTCCATGTGATGGTGTCTGAGGTGCCTGGGTCCAACGTAATACCCTGGAGAAGCTCCCATAGGTTTACGATTTGCGTGATGTGCTCTAGAGTGAACTCATGAACGGCAATATCTGCGACCCAGTTGAGGTTGGCAAGGGCGTCCCTAACGCATCGCTTCTTCTTCTTTGATGCTTGGAAGATTTGGGGGGCAAGAGCTCTCGGAGTGGTCCCATTAAGCCAAGAAGATGACCAGAAGCTTGCGGTCAGCCCATTCCCGTTGGTCACGCCCGTAGCAGCATTAAACAGCTCCCTATCAGTGTCGTCTTTTGGTGTTTTGAGTCCCACCCATGGTTTTTCTGGAGCCGTCCACTCAAACCACAGCCATCGCAGGCCGAGTGCCCTTGCGAATTTTTCAAGGTCAAGAATCCCTAAACCTCCCATCAACTTTGGGCGACAAACCTTTGCCCAGCCCACTTTGCATTTCCCACCCGTGACGGTGTCGCTTGCAGCCCATAGCATAGCCCGACGCAGTCTGTCAAAAGCCTTCAAAGTTGCTTTGTCGGCCTTGATGGCCATGAGGAGGAAAATTGGCAGGGCAGTGAGGACCGATTTGACCAGCGCATCACATCCGGCCCTATTGAGGAATTTGGTCTTGTAGGGGTTAAGTCTTGACGCCACTTTGTCGATGTAGGGTTGTAGATCCACCCTCCTCAGCCGGCCAAGAGAGAGGCGGAGATCCAGATACTTGATGGGGAAAATGTTTATCACAGCCGGGAAGTTAGCAGCGTGGCAACGAGATCAACCTCCTCGCAGCGAATTGGGGCCACAGAGCTTTTCTCAACGTTCCTGAGGAGGCCTGTGACCGCACCAAAATTTTGGAGCAGAGCTGTCAGATTGTTGATTTCCTGAGCATCGGGCCTCAGAAAGATGACCGCGTCGTCAGCGTACAAGGAAATGCGTGATTTGATGAAGTTTCACGGCAGAGGTTGCAGAAGCCCATAATCGGTTGCCAGCTCGAGAATCTTGGGGAGCGTGTCAATTGTGATGTCAAAAAGCAACGGGGAGAGCGGATACCCCTGTCTCAGACCACGGCCATGAATAATCTCTTTGCCAGGGGTGCCATTGAGAAGCACCCTAGAAGTGGTCGTGGAGAAGATGAGCGAGAGTCAGGCTCGCCACCGCGGTGGGAAGTCCAAGCGTTGCAATAGATCAAGCAAATAATCCCAGCGGACAGTGTCGAAAGCTTTGGCGATGTCGAGCTTAATCAGCAGAGCCGGAGTGTGTTTTTGGTCGTGGATGCTTCTATTCTTGATGAAAGCGCCCTGGCAGGATGAGACAATGTCGTTCATCTTAGGGCGCAGTCTTGAGGCCATTGCTTTAGCTATAATCTTGGAGACGACGTGGATGAGGCTAATAGGGCGATAGTCTTTAAGACAGTCCGCCCCCTCCTTCTTCGGCAGAAGAGCAATGTTGGCGTTGTTGATAACTTCAAAGTTGTTGATGGAGAGCTCAGAGAAGGCATTGATCACTTTCATTAGGTCATCCTTGACAATAGGCCAGCAAGAGCGGAAGAAGTTGGAGGTGAATCCATCTGGCCCAGGCGCTTTGTTAGTCGGTAGGTCAAAAATAGCCCCCTTGATTTCCTATTCAGAGAAAGGGAGGCCAAGGTCGTCCAGCTCCTCAATGTTTGGGTCGATGGCACCCAAAGTGGAAGTGAAGTGGTCGTTAATGAGCTGCTCCTTCTCGGCGTGGTTGACGACCCAACCCCCATTTCGCCTAAGCCTCTGAATGACATTTTTTCGGCGGCGAGAGTTTACGCGTAGGTGGAAGAACTTAGTGTTCGCGTCTCCCTCGCGGAGATAGTTGATCCTAAAAGCCAGGCGTTTTCGACTTCGCTCCAGAACAGAAAGACCCATCACACGGAGTTTCAGCGCCGTCCTGAGTGTAGCTTCAGCTGTAGATAGGGCTCTACACTCCTGAGCAGTGTCAAGCTGGAGGATGACGTCCAGGGCCATGATGAGTTCTTGCTTGTGGTTGGTGAAAAGGCCCTTGCTCCAAATGCGAAGCCTTTGTGCAGCAGTCTTGAGTTTGTGATTGAGGATGTGCACAGGTTGGGTATGAGTGGAGGCCTGGTTCCAAGCAGAGTTGACAACATCAAGGAACCCCGACATCTTCGTCCAGAAGTTCTCAAAACGGAAAGATGGAGGCTTGCGAGGGGCACTGTGGTTGGAGAGCAGCAGGGGGCAGTGATATTCTGAGAGTGCAGAGGAGAGAGCCTGCAGGGTGTGGGAGTCGAAAGCAAGGTGCCAGCTAGCATTGCACAAAGCTCGGTCATGATCACAAACGCATGGATCGGCAAGATGGCGTGGAGATTCAAAAGTCTCCCATAAAAGACCGGATGTTATTGAGAAGGAGATGTTCTCTTCTACACATACATATAATTTATATACTTAGTTTTAATCTGCAGCAACATATTTACGCTCCCTACAGCTTTGAGTATTTCTTGACGACTTGTTCATAGCTCTTCATCTTCTCTGGTGTTGACATGTTGGTTAATATGGTGACTCTTGCTGTTGATACTAAATCTTTGCGCACCGACGTGGAAGGATCCATCAGCCATATCTGGACCTCCCAAACCTGTCAGAACAAAAATGAAGTTCATCAACATATGGCCATGGCCCAACCCAGAAGTTTTTTTTTTGAGGTTTAAAGCGGTCGTATCCGCCATCCCAACCCAGAAGTTGCTTGAACAATTTAAAACCTAGAGAAACGAGCAACAGAAGAGGGTCCATATCCACACCTACACTTCTGCAGAATGCTTACTTAAACAACAACAGGTGTATTGTATAACATATTCAGTTAGCATAACAAAGTATGATCCGAGGTTCTGACAGACGACGCATGGAAATCTGATGGTTAGTCATGGTTTGCCTGACATTAATCTGATACTTTTTTCCCTCCTGGACATTTTTTTTTTGGTATGTCTGAAAGAGACAAGTGTCTATCTTGCTAGAAAGCTAGCACGCCAGAGAGGACTTGTGAGGCAGGCAGAAGAGTCAAGCTTGTGCAGTGAGCTCTCCATTTCCATCACCCATGTCCTTTATTTTTTCCAAGCCCCAACCAAACCGTTTTCCATAAAAAGGAAAAATCCCAACTAACCAGGAGTGTTGACAATTCCTTCCACGTGCAGCTGCTGATTAATCAAAGTACAATGTGGCCTTACTACTTCTCAGATTGAAAAATCAACAGTATGTTCGTACCAATTGATTAGTTTTCTATCAACAGTACATGTTCTTGCGATCTGGTTTATTTTCTTTGGTATAAACACTGAGCTTCGTCCCAGATGAATGAAGGTTGCACGATGAAACAGCACGGTAGAGGTAGGGATTCAGGAATTTGTTTCTTGGAGGAATTTGTTGCGTGTGGGGATTGGGGTCGAGGGGATGTATGGTATGGTATGGTATGGTATGGTACCTGGATGTTGCGGCCGACCTGGATGGGGTTGGCCTTGGCTTCGATTTGTTCGCCGAGGCGGTTGATGGAGAGCTGCACGCCGGCCACCCTCTGATGCCATGTACCCTCCGATGCTCGCCGCTGCCTCCGCGATCAGCGCCGACACGCCGCCGTTGAGCATCTTGAACGGCTGCGACCACGCCGATGGAACTAATTGATTCAGCCGGTCTTATCCTAACTATATATAATAGCGTGAAGAGCCGCGGCACTGTAGCGTGTACAGTAGCTGCAGAAATTTTTTACAAAAAAAGAACTTCGTGCTCTCCGAAAATTATATACATGAAATATATGCGTGCCGACGAGTAGGCTTCATTCCCGTGATCGGTTTTGAGTTTGATCGAGTTTAGCTACTTAATTTCGGATCCAAATTCGCACAAACATTTGACAAATTTTGTCAAATTTGCCGCACTCGGTCATCCGTTTGATTTTTCATTTCACAAGTAGATGTATATCACCCTACACAAATCGGCCCTCGGAATAAAAGTTTCTGCAAAAAAGACCCCGATTGCCACTTTTTCGCAGAAAAGGACTTACATTTTCCTAAAAATTATAAATCGGCCTCCCGGCCAAAAATATAAATTGGCCCTCCAGCATAAAACTTTTTGAAAAAAAAGCCCCGCTCGCCACTTTTTGCAGAAAAGCCCACGTGTTTTCCAAAACCGGCCTCCCGGAATAAAAACGCGTGGTTCTTTTACGCAACTGTCCTTGCGTTCTACAGATATTACAAACTAACTACTATCCTACTATATATAATGGCGCGGTAGGTACTGTAACAGTATGTTTTAAACTTTTTATATCAACGGACATAAATATATACATTTCTCTTCAAACTTCAAATTCGTTGCATTTTATACCTTGCAAAAAAGACAAATTTTGACAGATTTCAAAATTTTATTAATCTTCAAAATTAGTTAACCAAAAAAAGGATATTTTTAAACGGTACCAAATAATGATTTTCACCAAGCAAATTTGCTACAGCGTAACAGTAGCTACAGTCCCTACAGTGTTACTATAGCATGTTAAAGCAGTCGTTTTTTTTTCCCAAAACCACAAGAAAAATTATACATGAAAAATTTACGCGTCGACGAGTAGGTTCCATTCCCATGATCGGTTTCGAGTTCGGTCGACTCTAACTCATTAATTTGTGATACAGATTCGCACAAATATTCGTCGAGTTTTGTCCAATTCGTCGCACTCGGTCACCCGTTTGAATTTTCTTTTCACAAATAGATGGATATCACCTTCCCAAACAATTTTCGTGTTTTAACCTTCTTATTTTGACAAACATATAGATATGCACTTCGCTCGCCGCTTTTTCGCAGTAAAGCCCTACCGTTTTCCAAAAAACCATACTACTATATATAATAGCCGGACGGATTCGCGGCCTCTCACGCGCCCGGGCACTGTAACGCCGCACACCCGGACGAGAAAAATATAACAAACATATCAACACGAACACAAAAATAAACATTGCCTATTTATGGCATATGATCAAATTCCAACATTTGAATATTTTAAAATTTTAGATGCATTTCACATCTTAACATTCAAAAAACGTAAAGAAGAAATCACATACGAATAACTTCTCACTATTAACAATTTTAAAATTCTAACAATTTACAAATGTAAAAAAAAATTAAAAAAATTCGATACATTAAAATCTGAACAACTTTTGAATGTGGACATTCTGAAATTTAAATTTTTTACTCCACGATATTTACAAATGTGACAAATATGTCAACATGAACACAAAAAAGAAAAATTGCTCACTACTTATGTCATATGATCAAATTTCAAAATTGAATACTTCAAAATTTTGAATGCCTTCCAAAACTAAGCATTTCATAAACATAAATACAATTGAAATATGGATAACTCCCCAATTTTAACAAATTTTCAAAATCTATCAATTTATAAATGTAAACTTTTTTCCAGTTCCAACAGATCTAAGTCTGAACAACTTTAGAGTGCGGACATTTTCAAATTTGAATTTTTTCACACCACGGTATTTCTTCTTCTAAACTATTTCTAAAATATGCACAGTTTTTAACCATAAACTTTCTTTGCATTTCAATAATTTCCAAATCTGCACGATTTTTAAATGTACACAAATTAAAATTTTAATTTTACCACACGTGCACGACACACAAAGTTGAATATTTCAAAAAATTAAATGCCTCTAAAATCTAACCATTTTGTAAACATAAAAAAAAATCTAAATAATTTCCAAGTTTGAACAATTTTCAAAATCTAAGCAATTTTTAAACGTAAACTTTCTTTACATTCCAACAATTTCAACTCTTCAAAAAATTTAAATGTCAGCATTTCAACATTTGAATTTTTACCACACATACGCGGCATACGCCGCGCTAAGTTACCTAGTACAATTGCACAGATGGTTTTGTATAGAGAGACGTACCTGCCAGCAGGTCTCGGTGACGGTGAGGCGGCCGAGGACCTCGTCCCCGGTGATGCGGGTGAACTCGAAGCCCAGGGCGTGCAGCGCGTTGTCCGGCGGCGTGCCGTCTCCGAACCCGGGGGGCGGTCGGCCGTGCGGTGGGGACAACGCTGGAGGTCGCCCGCTCTCGCCGGCGCCGGCGATGGCGTGGTTGTTGGTGGTGCGTCTGTCTGAACTTGCTGAACTGAAACACGGAGCAGAGTCGGCAGATATGACGACGAGATGGGAAAGACGATAACCGACTCGTCACCATGAGTTACTTCTGCGTGCGTCATGGATATGGGCCCTAAGCCTGGCCCAAGTCCTTGAAGGGATCAGAGATGCTTGAAGGGAGAGTTTGTTGGGCCTGCTGTACCTGGTTTCCTGTTCGTTCAGTGAAAGAGAAGACCAGTTTTCATCATTGATTCTAAAAAAAAAAACAGTTTTCATCAATGGAAACATCTGCTCCTATGAGCCAAAACACCATGACCGAATTAGTTCCCCTAATGATAAAGAGCGCAGCTGTGCTATTTCACCGGTCTTGGCGCACACCAAAAAACAGAATCAAGCGAGTCTGTCTCGGTTAAAAATGGCAAAAGCTGTCATGTGTAGGAGCTCACTAAATAGGACGACATGCATATTGTGGTCCCATTAGTATCACACCACGTACTTTTCATTCCGTTTAATGAAATTGAAAAAACGATATATTTTAATCAATTGTCGAGATTACTATTGGTTTTCACCGTTGGGCCTCTCGCGCCGAGCTCTTCAAAACTAGATCTCATTTATACATGTTTAAAGGAATATTTTTGAAAAGCAACTTTAGTACACAAGTAAGCAAGTTATGTGTCTTCTGTTGTAACTTCTCACACAAAGTTTGCAACAGGCGGTGAATAACCCACCACCAATAGCACTCCCATCTTTAGCAAAAAAACTGGCTTTATTCAATAACTTTGCTTACTTGAGGAGCAACTTATATATTCTCTATTGCAACCTTTGTAGCAAATTTGAGAGGGGCAGGGAGCAACCAACTAACATCACTATTATCTCCAGCAACAACATGTTTTCCGCAGCAACTTTGGTGTCTCCAGCGGCAACTTATGTATCCTACGCTGCAACTTTTATATCAAAGTTGTCAGAGGTAGGGTGCAACCAACCAATAACGGAAGCAACTCAATAACGTTAGTGCCTGCAGCAACAGCAACAACTTAGACTACCCATAGTGGGAGTAACTTCACTAGTAATATAGATGCCACCTAAGCAAAAAATCCTATGTGGCATGTAATTAATGAAGAGAGATACAAATAGAGTAACTTAGCTAGTTACTTGTAACACTAGTAACATCACACTTTTCAAGAGAAAATGAGTCTATAGAGTAATAAATGAGACCACATATGACACCACCTCTATGTTACTTTGCACTATGAGGGTAGTAATATAGTCTAGTAATATGTGTATGTTACTAGTTGAAGTTACTCCCCACTATGGCTAGTCTTATGTACCCTCTGGTTAACCTATGTAGCAAACTTTTCAGGAGTAGGGAGAAACCAACCAAAAACACTAGCACCTCAAGTGCCTCTAGAAGCAACTTATGTACCCTATACCGCAACTTTTGTAGCATAGTTGCCACAGGCAGAGAGCAACCAACCAGAATATCTGACAACAACATTGGCCTCTGCACCAACTGCACTTACTTTAGTAGCAACTTCAGTACAATCTAATGCACCTGTAACACCATCCGAAACAAAATATTTGCTCCAACAACAAATTCAACACCTCTAACCACAACTTGTGTTCATTTAGCAGTAACTTTAACACCCTGAGGAGTAACTTTACCTCTAAACTTGCTTGTCTCAACACAAAAGTTACATTTCAAAAAAAATATTATCAGAACATACTTAAATGGGATATAGTTTTAAAGATCTCGTCGCGAAAATTCTAACCGTGAAAATAGATCTTAATTCTGACACTCCATTCAAAAGTTATAGCATTTGGAATTTCAAAAACGAAATTAAATACGCAGACATCAGTTGAGTGCATGCAGAGAAGTTACCGTGCGTGGGCTATTGCTCATGAGGACCACGAGATTAGCAAAAAGGGCGTGAGAAGAGGCGGGAGACACGAAACTACCTTTTTTGCCGGCCGCCCAAACATGCCATCTAGCAAACGACCGCCACCTAGACGCGTACAATTAGTTCAGCTTCTCTGCTAACATTTGTGCTATTTCTGTTAATACCAGGAGGCCAAATGTGGGTCATCCTAACTTTCTATTTCTTGAACCTGATCCTAGTACTCGACTCGGTTCAAGGATTTCTTTTGCGAGACTGACCTCCTCCACCGGTTAGACACAAGTCTAACTTTAGAAAAATCTATAGCTCATGGTTTTTTCATACGCTCCACTGCCTGGAAAATTTGGTGTGCCTGGTCTCATAAGATGGCCAGTCGGATGGACTATGGCTCTAGATCTTAGAACACCCAATTTTAGGGCAACACCCGGTCGATTTGCTCTTGCCGAACTATGCTCTCGCCTGTCATGGCAGCTTCTGAAAGGACATTTCTTAATCCCTTGTGTTTTGTGTGTTAGCCAACAACACTATTGACGATTTAACAAGTGAATCAAGTGATGCAAGTTTTAGGTGACTAAAACATCTTTGCATCGAATCCAAAAAGGAAGTTGAAAAGAGATTGTCATGTTGCTCAAGAAAGGGAATCGGATTATCCGATCCAAGTTGACTCGGATTATACGATCCTTTAAGTAGCTCGATTTCGGCTAAGGACTTAAAGCTACCAAAGTTGTGGCTCTCTCGAGGTTGTCGGAATATCCGAGCCAGGACTGAATCGGAATATCCGACTCTCAAGGTTTCTCTCGATTTTGGCTAAGGACTTCATGCAACCAGTGTTGTGGCTCTCTGGAGGTTATCGGAATATCCGATACAGGTGGACTCGGAATATCCGATCCGTCGGATTATCCGAGTCTGACTTATACCGGATTATCCGACTTCCCTGTCAGCAACGGCTACATTTCTGGGAGGGGTATAAAAACCCCTCCACCTACCTCCAGCCAGCTAGCTCGACCAGACTAAGCAAGAACACCATTGTTGAAAGCTCAAAACCTCGATTACTCCTAATCCCTCCACCCAAACTCGTTGATATTTGGAGGATTGAAGGTGAAGGCGTTCTTCATTTCCCCCTCATTCACTTGAGGGATTTGAGCCTAGAGTTTCCACTAGGAAAACCTAGGCATCTTGTTGTACTTACTTGCTTGCTACTTTTGTGTAGCGAAGTTGTGGTGTTGAGAGCTCCCAATCCTTTTGTGGGTTGTGCCTCAAGCTTGTTGTAAGGGCTCCGGATTCCGCCTTGAATGATTCCGATAGTGGAAGGTGAACCGAGCTTTTGGGCGAGGTTCATCGGAGAATAGGGTGAGGCCATTTGTGGCGCTTGAGTTTGAAACTCACACCCCTCCAACGAGACGTACTCCCCAAAAAAGGAGAAACTCGGGAATACATCCTTGTCTCCACGTGCTTCCCGATCGGTTACTCCTTTCTTGTTATTTATTACTTGTATCTTATCTTGTTTAGGCTTAACTTGTCATATAGGTAAATTCATCATAGTTGCATATCTAGAGAATTTACCTTTGTGTCAAGCCTTAATCGAAAAAGAATTAAAATTTGGAGTAGCACATATTCACCCCCCCCTCTAGGTGGCCATACGATCCTTTCAATTGGTATCAGAGCCTCGGCTCTTTATTTGGGCTTAACTGCCTAAGAGAAGTATGGCCGTCGACGAGTTTGGAAATGAGAAATCCGAGCTCCCCATCGATACCATTTCGGTTTCCCTAGAGGACTTCAATTCCATGAAGGCCACTATGGAAACCAAAATGGACAAGTTGCAAGATATGATCATGCAACTTATGAAGGCAAAGGATATCTCATCTCCTCCCACTCCTCCTTTGGAGCTTCTTAAGAAGCCCTTGGAGGAAGATATTGATGGGAAGACGGAGGTTGACAACACTAAAATTGATGAAACTCCAAGTAAACCACCTAATGGGTCAAGAGATCATGCTAGAGCTCCACCTAGTCTTAATGCATCCTCTTTTACCTATTGGCAATCTTCTATGAAATCTCATTTGAAAAGTGGTTGCATAGTGCTTTGGAGGATCATTGTAGATGGATGCAAGGCGATGGATGAAACCGACTTGACAAGGCGAGAAGAAGTTGATTGTCAACTAAATGTCACCGCTCTTGATGTGATCTGTGTTGCCGTGGGAGAGAAGGACATTCATCACATTCAAGATTGCACCACCGCCAAGGAAGCATGGGATTCTCTCACGGAGGTGTTCGTTGGAAATGAAAGCATGAGGAGAAATAGATATGAAGCTATGAGCAATTAAATTGAAGGCTTCTTCAAGAAAGATGATGAAACTCATGAGGAGATGTATCAAAGGCTCAAGGTTCTTGCTACCGCATATAGAGACCTTGGCGCTAAACATGTGGATGATACTTACATCAAGAGGAAGTATGTGAATGCCCTCATGTCGTTTGAAGGGGCCGACTTGAAGAGTCTCCAAGGAAAGCACAACTACGCCGAATTGACCTCAAATGAAGTCATCCAAGAGATGCAATCTTACAAAGTTCAAACCCAAATTGCTCTAGACTCTCATGCCCGGGCTATTGGAATGGCCCAAAGTTCCTCACTTGCTTTGAAGGCCAAGGTTGTGGAACAAGATGAAGACCAAGAGCATGAAGAGGGAGGATACTTAGAACCCGAGGAACTCATGAATGCTCATAGAGACTATGTGGCTCTTGCGGCAAAGACCTTTTGGAAGAACCCATCCAAAGCTAAATCTCAAGTGGAGCAAAAGTACAAATCAAGTGGTTACAAGGAGGGCAACCCAAAAATGAAGACTTGCTTCAATTGTCAAGATAAATATCACTATATTGCCCATTGCCCTTATGAGAACCGTGCAGAACATGGACGAAGACTCATTCTCAAGGAGGCTTCAAGGTCTTCTCCCAAGAAGCCCTACTTCAAGAAGTCCATCCACAACAAGAAGCCACCTTCAAAGATTGTGTTGGTAACAAGAGAAGAATATATGTCCGGGGATGAGAGTGAAGAAGAAACAACCACAAGTGGAGTGGCCGCCTTAGCCATTACTTCATCAACACCCTCTTCTCTCTTTGAATCCCCCAATGAAAATGTCTCCATCCAATCCGCTACATGTCTCATGGCCAAGGGATCCGAGGTATCATCTTCCCTTCCTTCTAAGACTATGACTAAAATACATGAACTTATGAGTCTTAGAGTTAAGGAAGAAAATGTTGCTTTGGATTTCTTGATGACTAACTTGCAAGGTGAATGCAAGATTCGGCTTGACATTCTTATGAATCAATATGGCATGGCACAAGATCTCCTTGAGGAAAAGGGGAGACTTGAAAGAGAAAATGCTAATGAGATTTCTTCCCTCACCATTGCTCTTGAGGAAGAGCATGAGCTTCGAGTTTCTCTTGAAGAGAAGGTTGAGAATATTGATGAATCTCAAAATGAAATTCTTTCTCAAATCATTAAAGAACGTGACCATGCTATTGCTAAATACAAAGTTTTAAAGAAAGAAAAGGTCAAATTTGGTGTTGGTCATAGTACACTAACTGATGAATTAGAGAAGCTCACCAAGGCTCACAAGGCCTTGGAGAGTGATCACTCTACTCTCACCAAATCTTTTGAACAAATTCAAATTCAACCTACTAAAATTGATGTACCTAGTTCCTCTACTCCTTCTTGTGATCATGCAAATGTCATTGAGGAAAATGCTAGGTTGAAGAATGACACTACAACAAAAGAGGCACGTAGTGACGCTGTCCATGGGACGCTTTTATTTTCGTCCTTACATCCATAGTTGACCCGTGTGTTGAGACGTTTATTGAGACGCGGGATAAATCGTCCTAATATCCAAGCTTTATATGTTATCAAAATTGATAATAAAAACTTCCAAGTCCCACTCGTCCACGTTTATCTTTCTATTCCCCATCGCGTGCTAAACCTAGAGAGCCGCCGCCACAGCACACCTGATCCGATCGCGGTACCCTTCTCCAGCGAACTCCCCTCCGGCTGTATATATCAGGTAGCGCCAAGTCATTGTTTCCGTCGATGACACTTTTTGGAGGATCCGGCCGGCCGCTGGACTCGATCAACTTGAATCTAGCGAGTTCTTTACCGCAGGAGGGCTGGAGTCGATCAATTGTTTCTTCCTGCTGGGCTCGATCAACTGCTCCTTGCCTCTGGGATCCTTATTTTTCTCTGTAGTGGGTACGTCCTCTTCCTCTCTCCTCTAAGATCTCTGAAATCTTTATTTGTATATTGCAGGTTATAGTGTCCGTCTTTGTATTTGCCTGCTCTTTATGATATTATTCTTGATCTTGCACGGAAGGTAATAAATGAGCCAACGCATGGAGGTGGTATTCTCATCGGAGAGCAGCAAATTCATCGACCAGCAGAAAGTAATTTTTATTTTCAAATTTGTTTTAATGCAAGTCGAATTATATACTGGAACTAATGCCGGTGTTTGGATTTATCTACAAACAGGATCAGGTTTTGCTGGACTCATCATATGTGTATATGTCTTCTATCGGACTGTAACTCTAGGATAATTCTACCTGCTGAACATGATATTTACTGAGTTTATAAGCATATTAAGTTGGTATCAAACTGTTAATAGTTACGACTGATTGTTTCTCCTGTAGTTGCCCTTTTGCAGGATACATTTTTACGAAGATTTTAAGGCAGCATATAGTATAGCGACGGGAGAAAGTCTGCAGAAGCAACCGGAGAAAGGATCATTTCAAGACGTGCCTACTAGATTAATTCCCATTAGTTAGGGCATTACATACGGATATACTAAGAATTATTGGGTCGTGTATGTAAATCTTTGTAAGGGAGCAGATTTCACTTGTAAAGTACAATTGCCATCCAATGAAATAATATATATTTTTCTGCAGTGCAATGTGTTTTTGTCATTCCTTTTGTTTTTGTTGGCTGGAGTTCCATTTTAGTCATATAATGTGCACGGGTGCTAGTTGATTGCAAAGATTATAAGAATATGTTATTTTTGTATAAAAAATCTTATTTCAAGGACGCAATATAAAACAACTGATTGTTGGTAGAGACGATGTGTTGGGCATTTACAAAGTGACTCTATATTAGCATAAACACGCTTTCGAAATCGTCTCATTTTATTTTAGAGATGCTTAGAATGCGTCCTTACGTTATTTGAGACGATGGATAAGAAGACGCCCATACGACGCTTTATAGTAGCGTCTTTACAACTACGTAGAGATGAAATTTGGCGTCTCTAGCTATAAATTAGACGTCTCTACAGTGCTTTTTTGTTGTAGTGTGAACTTGCCAAGGCCTCTAGCCATCAAGGTGAGAAACCTTCCTTATGAGCTATTGCAAGCGCAAAAGCCACACATAGGGAAAGAGGGCCTTGGTTCTGTTGCCAAGAAGAAGAAAAAAAACAAGAAGAAGGCCAAGCCCGCACAAGCAAAGGAGACTACCATTGCGAGTAGTGATGCCATAAGGGGCAAAACCACTCGTAATGACTTTGCGGGAAATGCTAACCCCAACTATATTATTTATGTTGATTATTATGGGGATGTTTATGCAAAATATGTTGGTCCCTACGATGGTTTCATTGCTTATTCTATTTGGGTTCCTAAGACCCTTGTTGCTAACAAACGAGGTCCCATTGCGAAATAGGTACCTAAAACCAAGCAATGATTTCTTGTAGGCCTATGCTTCCGGTGGGTCTAAATGGGTGATTGATAGTGGATGCATAAGTCATATGACCGGAAGCAAGGAGATCATGATGGAGTTGAGACCAAATACAAATCATTCAACCGTCACTTATGGTGATAAGTCAAAATCAGAGGTAACGGGCTTCGGCAAGGTGGTAGTAACAAGGGATATCACCCTTGTGAATGTCATGCTTGTCGAGTCCCTCGGTTACGATTTAATGTCCGTTCGTGCACTTAATAAGATGAACTTTGATGTCCATTTTACTATTGATATGGTGGTACTCTTGAGGAGCAAGACTCTAAAGGTCATGTTCGTTGGGTATGTTGAGCATGAGTTGTTTGTGGTGGACTTTTTGGGGTCAACCAACACTCAAGCAATATGCCTCTTTGGAAAGGCCGACGTGGGGTGGTTGTGGCATTGCCGCTTGTCACATGTCAATATGAGAACTTTGCAAAGTCTTCACAATGGTGGCCACATTCTTGGTCTATTATTATCAACCCTGTGATTGTTCATGATGATTTCTGCTTTCATCAGTTTTCCATGTCAATGGCTTGGTCTGTTGTATTCAAGATGAGTCAGCCTAATCCGTGATGGATAACACTACTGTTTTCCCTTACTTGGAGCTGAAAATGGTTGCTCTGACTATCGGTAAACGTCTACTGATTGATGCTGGGCACGATGACAGTTCAAGATAGGTATCTCGCACTCTGCTTCTGAACATGCTATTGTTGCCCAGGGTAATTCAGTTTGGAAGATGCCTGATGATGCCAACCTTGTGAACCTGGACCTAGGCTTTGTGACTGCTGATGTGTTTGCCCGGGATCAGGACATGCCAACCACTGCATCTACTGATAACGTTTCTTTAGCTGCACCTGGCCCGAGTGCTTCCGTTGAGACTACTACCAATTGCTCTTGCTCTCGTTCACGTAAGAGTGAAACACCCACGGTTATGACGCTCGTACGTCGTTCCCCTCGCCATTATAATAATGGTTTTATCCTTGTTCCTATCTCTGATCGTCCCTCCCGACACCGTAGCTCATCGGTATCACGAGCTGTTGCTCCAGAGGTGATGCAGCTGGCTGAGATGCAGAGGATTGGAGTGGAATGCCGTATTGATCCGGACGAGCTTACTGAAGCACGTCTCCACCAGCCCCGCTGCACCTGAAATTCTGAAATGAATAATCTGAATCGATTGTGGAAAATTTTGCATGATTTGTTTCCAAAACAGCCCAGAGAAGTGGCCTCTTATATACAATAAGATTGAGGAAAGCCTTGCTTGCATGATTTGTTTCCAAGAGACCAAAAAAGGAGAGTTTGATCTCCAGTTTATTCGTAAATTTGTGCCCAAAAAATTTGATAACTTCGCATATGTTCCTTCTGATGGTGCCTCCGGAGGATTATTGATTATTTGGGCTAGCAATCAATTTGTGGGACAAATTATTCAGCAAGAAAGCTTTGGTCTGGTGGTGGAATTTACTTCTAAACTCACTTTGGAAAAATTCACACTCGTCA
Organism: Poa pratensis; assembly: GCA_947311845.1. Lineage (NCBI taxonomy): Eukaryota > Viridiplantae > Streptophyta > Magnoliopsida > Poales > Poaceae > Poa > Poa pratensis. Next base: position 17,457,211 of record CAMZMU010000100.1, on the reverse strand, counting down.
ATGTGTATGGTCCATGTGAAGGCGTTGCCCGTGAGAATTTTATAGCTTGGCTATTTAGCTTGGATCTTGCTGATGATGCACTTTGGCTTATTATTGGAGACTTTAATTTCTATCGCTATTCGGATAGCAGAAATAGACCAGGTGCTAATCTCACGGATATTGAAACTTTCAACGAGGTGATCAGCTACTTGGGCCTTATTGAACTCCCTATAAAAGGGCGTACCTTCACCTGGAGTAATATGCAATCGGAACCGCTGCTCACACAATTAGACTGGTTCTTTACTTCTCACTCTTGGACCATTAAGTTCCCAAATACAGTGGTTACCCCACTGGCTCGCCCTACCTCAGATCATGTGCCGTGTGTGGTGTCAATTGGGACAAATATCCCAAAAGCTCAAATTTTCCAGTTTGAAAACCATTGGATCCATATGACTGGCTTCATTGTGTTGTTCGAAGTATCTGGCAAATCCATTGTCCTGGAGGTAGTGCTAAATGCATTTCATCCAAATTTAAACTAGTTCGCAAAGGGCTTAAAAAATGGAGCACTAGTTTATCCATGTTGAATAAACTTATTGAGAATTGTAATGCTGTTATCTTTAGGCTGGATGAATTAGAGGAAGCTCGTTTCCTGCATATAACTGAATGGAATTTTCGGAACATAGTTAAGGAGAAGCTTACTCATCTTTTACAATGCAAGCAAGACTATTGGAAGAAGAGATGTACAGCTCGCTGGGGTAAATTTGGTAGTGAAAACACAGCATATTTTCATTCCATGGCTACCATCCGCTACAGGAATAACTCCATTGCCTCTTTGACGAGAGCAGATGGGTCAATAACCACAGATCACCATGAAAAGGAGGGGCTCCTTAGACAAGTTTTCAAGGAAAGATTGGGGAAATCTATACCCATTGATGCTACATTTGATTTTCGGTCTTACCTGGATCAACATGGAGATTTGGATTGCCTCTCTATACCATTCACCTCCTCTGAAATTGATGAAGTTGTAGCTGATCTTCCTTCTGATAAAGCCCCCGGGCCAGATGGTTTTAATGGGCTTTTCATCAAGGTATGCTGGCCAATTATTCGACATGATTTTTATCGCTTATGTGACGAATTTTGGAATGGCACTGTTAATCTGCAAAGCATCAATGATGCTTTCATAACCTTGATTCCAAAAGTTCAATCTCCTGAAGGTCCAAATGACTACAGACCGATTTCATTGCTCAACTCTAGCTTCAAGCTCCTCACCAAGTTATTAGCCAATCGACTACAGAAAAAGATACTTGGTATTGTGCACGCTAACCAATATGGGTTTTTTAAAACATGCACAATCCAAGACTGTGTGGCATGGGCCTATGAGTACATTCACCAGGTGAAACAATCACGTAATCCAGCGATAATTCTTAAGCTTTACTTCGCTAAAGCTTTTGACATGATAGAGCACCAGGCCATTATCCAGATTCTTAGAGGTCATGGGTATGATGAGAGATGGATTGGATGGATTTCATTGATTTTTGGTACTGGGACTTCATCAGTGTTGCTCAACGGAGTGCCTGGTAGAAAATTTGCTTGTCCAAGAGGAGTCCGCCAAGGTGATCCTCTATCTCCGATCTTGTTGTTGAAGGAGCTGATTTACTGCAATCCATGGTTAACAGAATGGCTTCGTTGGGTGAGTTCAGTGCTCCGCTCCCAATACCCAACATGAACTTTCCGATAGTCCAATATGCAGACGACACGCTGCTGGTTATGCAAGCCTGTCCGAGGCAACTAGGTATCCTCAGGAATTTGCTTCAAACTTTTTCTGCAGCTACTGGTTTGTCAGTTAACTATTCAAAACCTTGCATGATGCCCATCAACATAGATGATGCTAGATTAACTGAATTGTCGGTGGTATTTGATGTGCCACGGGTAGTCTGCCTTTCCCTTACTTAGGCCTCCCTATTGGCACCACCAGACCTACGGTGGCTGATCTCTCTCCCTTGGCCGATCAAGTTGAACATCGCATGAATGCATGTGCCAGATTTCTTGATTATGGTGGTCGCCTCACCTTTGTTCAGTCTATTCTATCTTCTCTGCCAGGATTTATTAAAAAAATTGATAGAGCTCGTCGTCATTGTCTATGGGCTAAGGAAGAAGATTCTGGGGCTCCTCATTCTCTTGCAGCCTGGCAGCTAGTTTGCAGGCGAAAGAAACATGGAGGCTTGGGAGTTATCAACCTCGAAATTCAGAATAAAGCACTCTTGCTTAAGCATCTCCATAAATTTTTCTGTCGAGCTGACACTCCATGGGTTAAGTTAGTATGGTCACTATACAGCCCAGGTCCCCCACATGCCCAATCTTCACGAGGCTCATTCTGGTGGTGAGATGTATTCAGTTTGATTGACATATACAGGAGCATCACCCGCTCAAATGTAAAGAATGGTGAAGACACACTATTTTGGAAGGATTTGTGGCACGGTGACAGCCTCTTCTGTGATAAACTTCCACACCTCTATTCATTTGTGTTTGATGAGGATGCATCGGTTGCTCATATGATGCAGTTAAATCGTCTTGGAGATGCTCTGGCTTTACCACTCTCGGGTAAGGCTTTTGAGGAGTATGAGCAAATGACTAATGTGCTCTCGAGTTACATCCCTACAGACTCAAGTCAGGATACCAAAACTTTTGTGTGTGTGGGGGGGGGGGGGTGCATTATACATAGCAGCAAAATTTTACAACTTCATCTTTGCTAGAGTGACCTGTGATCAGGGATCAAAGCAATTTGGGATTCAAAATGTCTACCTAAACTGAAAGTTTTTCTCTGGCTATTGTACAACGATCGACTAAACACAAAGGACTTGATGATCCGGAAACATTGGCATGTGGAAGGGGGGCCGAATTGTGTACTCTGCACGGGTGATACTCTAGAGACCCGAGATCACCTAATATTTCATTGCCCCTTTGCGGTCAGCTGCTGGAATTATTTTGGGATTCAATGGGATAGCAATAGGCCTATTTTACCCAGGGTGGCCGTTGCCAAGGCTGAGTACACAGGTCCCTGCTTCACCGAGATGCTTGCCTGTGCAGCATGGAACATATGGAAGATTAGAAACGAAGCAATTTTTCAGTCGCTGAGTCCCACTTTTGGGAGATGGAAGGTCAAGTTCCATTCGGATATCTTACTCAATCAATATCGAATTAGAGACTCGCTTGTTCAACCACTACTTCTGTGGATTAGAAACCTAGCTACGTAACCATGTATCTCTCTCCCTTTCTGGCCTCCCTGATAAGGTTTTTTTGAAGCACCGCACCGTTGTAGTTCCCATGTAATTATGTCCTCCCCCATTATATAAAAATTACACCGTAGGGATTTTCCCTACGGTAATGTGCTTCAAAAAAAACATTCTTGGACTAAATGAGAATGTTTCTTTTTCTAGAGATCGTCTTGTAGGGCTTGTGTTGAAGGAAAGATGCATGATTCTCCCCACCCAAGCAAGACCATCATCTCATTAAAGAGGATATTGGAACTTTTTCATGTTGATATCTTTGGTGCCGTTCCTCAACCGAGTCTTGGTAGGAAGAAATATTGTTTGGTGATTGTTGATGACTATTCAAGATTCACATGGGTTTGTTTCTTCAGGTCGAAGAGTGAGACTCAACAAGCCGTCATCGACTTCTCCAATGAAGTTCAACGTCAACACAATGTTCCATATTGGCCATTAGGAGTGACAATGGTCCGAGTTCAAGAACTACACCTTAAATGAGTTTCTTAGTGAAGAGGGGATTCATCATCAATATTCTGCTGCATATATGTCGGGGGAATACTTTCTAGATTAACCCGCGGCCCAGTGCGACTTACTTGCACGACAAAGGCCCACTTGGGAGCAAGCCCAATATTGAACCGCCATAAGGGGAAAGATCTAGAAGACATATCCCGGAGGACGTGAAGACCAAGTAGTCTCCGAGTAGGCCTCTGTGGATGTATTCCTTATGGGGGAAGTTTCCTTTTGTAACCTAGCGAGCCTCTGTGTATATAAAGAGGACTCGCAGGACTTAGAGCGGGTCAAGCTATCAAGCCCTAAACCCTAGCTCATACGGCGAGTACCAGATCGGATCGCCTCCATTGTAACACCTCGATTATCATATCAATACCAATCTAGGGTAGGCAGGAAGTAGGTCTTTTACCTCACATTGAGGGGGCCGAACCTGGGTAAATCTGTGTTGATCTTTGTTCCTGCGATCCCAAGCTCGGAGATGCTTGACTCGCGTAATCCCACACCTACGAAGTCATCTATGACACCTGACGTGACAAACCCACGACAGTTGGCGCCCACCGTGGGGCCTGCGGTCAAGAGCGTCACGTTCCGCGCAGGATCCATGAAGGGAGCTGAAGATCTTGTTGTTGGCCGTATCATCACGGTCAATGGCACACCCCTCATCGACGATTCAAGCTGGGGGCCGGAAGCAGATTATTTGGAGACCGGCCACGTCATCCCGTTCGGATCCATCAACGTCTTCGTCGGCTTCATCGGTGGCAGGTCCGTTAGATCGGTCCAAGAAGGCGATTCAGTAGAAGAAGTCGCCGATGATGGGGAAGAATCCGTGGAAAGCATGGACTCGCAAGAGTTTGGGTCCATCATACCTGCCTTTGAAGAAAGTTGCTGGGGTTACCCACCAGAAATCACATCATCACCAGATCAAGAGATGGCGCAAGTCGCGGTTTACATGGCCGGAGGAGCAGGCGCATCAGGAACTGCTGGAGAAACCGAGGCATCGGCACCCCCAAGCAACCCACTTCTTGTCCCTGTCAGCCACGAACGCCGCCCTCCGTGCAACAGAAATTGAGGCCGCCAGGGCCGAGCTCCTGTATGAGGTTCGAAGGATGGAAGAAGAGCGCCGCAGGCTCGATCAGATAAACCAAGGAATCCAACAGGAGCGGCAGAGAGTAGCCGCGCTGGCTGCGACTCAACAACAGGTTGACCCGCAAACACAGCTGCGCGCGACTCAACCAACAGTGGAAATCCCGCTCACTCCAGCCGCGGGACGGGAATCCAGACGACTGCGGAAGGAAGGGTACCAACAAATCAAGAGACCCAGCAACAACCAAGGAGGTTTCACACCCCGCAGGGCCATTACCAGAACCCTGTCGATAATATGTATGCTGCGGCTAATATCTTGACTCAGATGGTACCAACAGGCGATGACCCGGTCAATGCTGAGGCGCGGCGCGCGATTCAGATGCTAAGTACGGCAGTCCTGCAACAAGCCAATAGGGCGGAAGCCGAAGCACAGCTGCCCCTCGTACCAGCCAATCACAGGATTGCAGCAGAAAGAAGCGTCCAAGCAGGCCACCAGAGAACGTGTCAGGAGTCGCACAGAGGCAGCAGGAGCAAGTCGCAGAAGCGCAGGCGAATACGCCATTGATGCAAAAGCGGCCCGCAGATAACCCCGCAGGCGCGCCCACAGCCCTGTCCTCGCGACTCAAGGGACCGGCGTGTTTCACTGAAAGGATCAGATCGGAACCTTTTCCTGAAGATTTCAAAGGGCCACGCAAGGTGGCAAACTACAACGCCAGCATGGATCCAACCACTTGGCTCAACAATTACGAGATGGGCATGAGCATCCTAAACGCATCTGAAGAGATCTGCGCACGCTACCTAAACATGATGCTAGAAGGTGCAGCGCACATATGGCTGCAAAATTTGCCTCCCAACTCTATAAATACTTGGGAGGAACTGAAGGATGCCTTCGTTAAGAACTTCCAAGGAACTTGCAAGCGACTCTGCAATATAGAAGATTAGAGCGTTGTGTCCAGAAGGAAGGCGAGTCAAGTCGCCATTGGATGAAAAGGGTGGCAGAAATAATACACTCCTCAGATAATATACCACCAAGCTCAGCCGTCCTGGTGATGGAGAAAAACTGCAAGTTTGAGCCGCTGATTCATAAGCTGGGTCGCATGAAGGATAAAGTCAAGAGCCTCAGCGAGGTGATGGCTGCGGCTAACAAATATGCCAGCTCAGATAAAACCAGAGACGCGTCAGACGGAGAAGAAGAGGAGGTTGCTGCAAAGGAAAGAAAAACTCCAACAAGCCCCAGCAGCAGCAAACGAGCCACAACAACGCGAGTCAAAACAAACGCAAAAGCGAAGATGGTCACTCAGGGCTCGTCGCCAATGCGCGTGGAGGATTCAGAGGCCAGCGTGGAAGGGGTCGAGGATACGGCTCCCGTCCAATCAATATGCAAGAAGTTTTCAACCGGCCATGCGACCTTCATGCGACAGGTGATGGACGGCCAGCGGACCATACCAAGGCGCAATGCCACTATTACAAAAAGTGGAAAGAAGAGAGCCAACACAACGGGGGGAATTCCCATGAAGGAAACCCTAGTGCGGCTCATAACACAAATATTGGGCAGCACGGCGCGAGTAACCCCAGGCAGACGGGGCAGTATCACACAATAGTTATCGATACCTCCAAAAGGAAGAGAAATTGAGCCGCAGAAGTCAGCAGGTGAACGCCGTGATACCAGCAACACCCTTGGTTAAGGTGGTCAGAATACGCGTAACCTGGAGTCGCGACGACCACCCGCCACAGTACGGGAACCTGGCAAGTTGGCACTGGTTGTGGCACCGTACGTTGCAGGATACAAGCTGACCAAAGTGCTTATGGATGGAGGAAGCAGCATTAATATCTTGTACTACGATACTTTCCAGCGTCTAGGACTCAAGGATTCCAGCCTGCAGCCCACGTCAACAGTATTTCACGGCATTGTCCCAGGAAGGTCCGCACGGCCAGTGGGGAAAATAACCCTAGGGGTAACTTTTGGAACAGAAGAGAACTTTAGAAGTGAATTCCTAAGCTTCGAAGTGGTAAAATTCCAAAGCCCATATCACGCCTTGTTTGGAAGAACGGCCTTTGCTAAGTTTATGGCCAGGCCATGCTACGTGTACCTACAGTTGAAGATACCAGGACCAAAAGGGGTCATCACAGTGTACGGAGATAGAGAAAAAGCATAGAATGTGAAAAGGAGATGCGGCTTCGCAGAATCCGCCTGTGCCGCGGAAGAGCTAAAAGGTTATAAGTCGCAGGTGGACCCAAACGACATGAGTGTGGTTACCACGCCATCTGCCGAGCCACCAATGAAATTCAAAGCGGCCCAGGACACTAAGCAGATAAATCTTGTTCCTGGCGACTCATCCAAGCAAACTAGCATTGGAGCACACATGGAAGAAGAGCAGGAGAAGGCCCTCGTCGCTTTTCTCCAGGAAAATAAGGACATCTTCGCATGGAAGCCGTCAGATATGCCAGGGGTACCAAGAGAATTAGCAGAACATAGCCTCAAAGTGAACCCTGCGGCTAAACCAGTGAAGCAGCCACTACGGCGTTTCATGATGACAGGAGAAAGGCAATAGGAGAGGAAATAGCTCGCTTGCTGGCTGCAGGATTCATCACGAGGTATACCATCCGGAATGGGTGGCAAACCAGTATTGGTTATGAAAAAGAACGGTACGTGGCGAATGTGCGTTGATTACACCAGTCTTAACAAAGCTTGTCCAAAGGATCCATTTGCTTTGCCGAATCGACCAAGTAATTGATTCAACTGCTGGGTGCGAGCTGTTATGCTTTTTGGACGCCTATTCAGGCTACCATCAAATCAAGATGAAGAGGGAGGACCAAGAAAAGACGTCCTTCATCACACCCTTCGGAGCTTTTTGTTATGTCAGCATGCCCTTTGGGTTGAAGAACGCAGGTGCGACTTACCAAAGATGCATTCAGAATTGCCTACATGAGCAAATAGGTCGCAACGTTCACGCCTACGTGGATGATATTGTGTTAAGTCGCAAGTTAGCCAGGATCTTATTGGTGATCTGGCAGAGACATTCACAAATCTCAGAAAATACAACATGAAGCTCAACCCCACAAAGTGCGTCTTCGGAGTACCAGCAGGAAAGCTATTGGGATTCATAGTATCAGAAAGAGGCATTGAGGCCAATCCTGACAAGATAAAGGCCGTGATGGATCTCCAAAAGCCAGAAAAGATAAAAGATGTGCAGCGACTTACTGGTTGCGTAGCAGCTTTGAGTCGCTTTATATCAAGATTGGGAGAGAAAGCACTACCTTTGTACAGACTGTTGAAAAAATCAGACACCTTCGTTTGGGACGCAGAGGCCGACGAAGCTCTGACAGCCTTGAAACATCAATTGACAAATGCTCCAGTTCTGGCGGCTCCAAAGATAAAGAGCCAATGCTACTATACATAGCGGCAAATTCCCGCGCTGTGAGTGCTGTCATGGTTGTGGAGAGACAAGAAAGGAAAGGAATACCCTGTCCAGAGACCAGTATACTACGTGAGCGAAGTCCTCACAGCTTCCAAACAGCGTTACCCACAGTGGCAGAAGTTGGTGTTTGGAGTGTTCATGGCGAGTCGCAAGCTGAAGCACTACTTCCAAGAGCATCCAATAACTGTGGTAGTTCAGCACCATTGGCAGATATCATTCGTAATCGAGAAGCTACTGGAAGAGTCGCTAAGTGGGCGATCGAGTTGGGACCACATCACATCAGCTACGAGCCGCGCACATCAATTAAGTCGCAAGCCCTTGCAGATTTTATTAACGATTGGACAGAAATCCAAGTTGCTCCTAGCATGGCAGAAACCAAATACTGGACCATGCATTTTGATGGGTCAAGACAGTTGCAAGGCTCGGGGGCTGGAGTTGTTCTAACATCTCCCAAGGGAGACAAGCTGCGGTATGTGTTACAGATACACTTCAACTGCACAAATAACGTGGCGGAGTACGAGGCACTGCTTCATGGTCTACGTATAGCAAAGGAGATGAACATCAGTCGCATACGCTGTTTTGGCGATTCAGACTTGGTGGCACAGCAGGTCTCCGGAACGTGGGACAGCAAGGATGCGAACATGGCTGCATATAGAAGAGAGGTGGACAGAATTGCTGGACATTTCACTGGATACCAAGTTGAACATATTGATCGGAGACAAAATGAAGCTGCGATGCCCTGTCTCGGCTTGGATCCAACAGACAGTCAGTCCCACCCAATGTTTTCCTGGATGAACTGCACAATCCATCAGTCAAACCTCCAGCAGAGATTGACATTGCAGAGCCAGAGGATGATTCAACTTTAGTCGCAGCCCTGCATGAACAGCCAGGATGGACAGAGCCATACATGGCATATTTAAGTCGCGGAGTGCTGCCGGACGATGAAATTGAGGCGCGCAAAATCATACGACGATCAAAGGCCTATACAATCATCAACAACGAATTATACAAGCGCAGCGTGTCAGGAGCATTCCAAAGATGTGTCTCACCAGAAGAGGGACGAAAAATCTTGCACGAAATTCATTCAGGCGATTGTGGCCATCATGCTTCGTCAAGATCTTTGGTGGCAAAGGCGTTCCGACATGGATTCTTCTGGTTAACAGCATTAGCAGATGCAGAGCAAATTGTCAGAGTGTGCGATGGATGTCAAAGATACGCTAGGCAAGATCATATGCCAGCCAAGCACTTCGCACAATACCCATCACATGGCCTTTTGCCGTATGGGGTTTTGACATGGTAGGGCCTTTCAGACGGTCTTCAAACGGAAAAACTCACCTCTGTCATGGTGGACAAATTCACAAAGTGGATAGAAGCAGAACCTGTGGGAGATTGCGAGGCTGAAACAGCAGTCAAGTTCTTGAAGAAGGTCATATTCCGCTTCGGTTACCCCCATAGTATCATTACAGACAATGGGAGCAACACCTCTGAAGGGGCTACACAGATATTTTGCGCAGACAATGGGATAAGATTGGACCTCACGTCAGTAGCACACCGCAGAGCAATGGACAAGCTGAGCGAGCTAACCAGGAAATTCTCCATGGAATTAAGCCGCGCCTTATTGAAAAGGTCGAAGCATCTCCAGGATGTTGGGTGGAAGAACTGCCAGCAGTACTGTGGAGCTTAGAACAACCCCTAACAGATCCACAGGATTTACACCATATTTCATGGTCTATGGAGCAGAAGCAGTCATGCCCAGCGATATCATACATGATTCACCAAGAGTTGCGGCTTACATCGAGACAGATAATGAGATAGCTCGGCAAGACTCGGTGGACACATTAGAAGAGGTTAGAGACTTGGCAGCATCAAGGTCAGCAGTATATCAACAAGACTTGCGACGCTATCATGCCAGACGCATCAAAACCCGCACCTTTCAAGAAGGCGACCTAGTACTGCGACTTAAACAAGATCACAAGGGAATGCATAAGCTGTCCTCTCCATGGGAAGGACCCTACATCATCAGCAAGAAGCTAAACAATGGGTCGTACTACCTGCTGGATGTAAGGGAAGAAAGCAGCGAACGCCATGATTTCGAGGATCGTCTCGAGGCACCTCGCCCTTGGAACGTCGCACACCTGCGACCGTACTATACATAAGAAAAGGCTAATCAGAGCCAAGCATCATCCTTTCCAGCTTTATAGCTGAGTATCATCACAGCCACTCAGGGCTAGAACTTCAACTTTGGTCGCCACCTAGGCGCGACCTATGCAACATCTGATCGCCACCCAGGCGCGATCGACCCTTGTATCAGAAACCGGCTGCCACCTAGGCGCGGCCGTAAACTTTGTATCATCTCTGGTCGCCACCTAGGCGCGACCGACCCCATGTATCACCATGGATCGCCACCTACGCGCGATCCAACCCTATGTATAACACTCGGTTGCCACCTAGGCGCGACCTTATGTGTCATCATAATCAAAGCTTATCATAGCTTAGCCTATCATGGCAATATCATTATGTTTCTTGGGGTCTTTGTTACCCTGAAACAGCCATTTATTGGCAATTATCAAATTTACCTTAAGTTGGATTGCTACTCGCATTATGTGGCCAAAGTACTGGGGTGTGGCGTCAATCGAGCTTGATTGCCTATCATGGCCGCTCTCGACCCTGAACACACATGTTCCTAGGAAATACTGAGTCGCGCGAGTGCCCACTTAAGGATTCAGATGGCCTAACTAGAGGTCGATGTACTGCTTATAGTACGGCAACACCAATTACAATTACTTGTAACTTAACAATTGTTTTATTCATGATATCAAGTTACAGGTGATGACCTTCAGAGTTCTCTGAGAAGAATTGAGATGATTACCACATACATCCTCTCAATCCTTGGGGGCTACATCATATTATCATCAAAAATTTGAAGATAGATCGTCATCAAGTTCTGAAGCTATCAGGATACTCTAACAAAGAAGCTCACGAAGTCAGATGATCTTCCAGGTGCGAGTCAAGGCCAAACTGCACAATTATAAGTCGCGAAACAAGGAAAAGCGCGGCCTAAGCATTCAAGATCAAGAAATACTATGAAGTTCAGGCCACGCTTGGGGGCTAATGTCGGGGGAATACTTTCTGGATTAACCCGCGGCCCAGTGCGACTTACTCGCACGGACAAAGGCCCACTTGGGAGCAAGCCCAATATTGAACCGCCATAAGGGGAAAGATCTAGAAGACATATCCCGGAGGACGTGAAGACCAAGTAGTCTCCGAGTAGGCCTCTGTGGATGTATTCCTTATGGGGAAGTTTCCTTTTGTAACCTAGCGAGCCTCTGTGTATATAAAGAGGACTCGCAGGACTTAGAGCGGGTCAAGCTATCAAGCCCTAAACCCTAGCTCATACGGCGAGTACCAGATCGGATCGCCTCCATTGTAACACCTCGATTATCATATCAATACCAATCTAGGGTAGGCAGGAAGTAGGTCTTTTACCTCACATTGAGGGGGCCGAACCTGGGTAAATCTGTGTTGATCTTTGTTCCTGCGATCCCAAGCTCGGAGATGCTTGACTCGCGTAATCCCACACCTACGAAGTCATCTATGACACCTGACGTGACAAACCCACGACAATATACCCCTCAACAAAATGTGTAGCTGAGAGGAAGAACGGGACTCTCATGGATATGGCAAGGTCCATGTTGGCGGAGTTTAAATCTCCGCTCTTCTGGGCCGAGGCCATCTCCATGGCGTGTCCTTCATCAAACCGGCTATTCTTTCGCATTGGAAAAGGAAACTCCCTATGAAAGCTTTCCGACAACAAGGCCAACATCTCCTACTACCGTGTGTTTGGTTGTAAGTGTTTCTATAAGATCAAAGGTGTTCGTTTATCTAAATTTGAGTCCAAAGCTTTGGAGGGTATTTTGTTGGTTACGGTGCCGAATCTCACACTTATAGAGTCTACAACAAAGCCTCCGGACTGTTGTGGAATCTTGTAGTGTGAAGTTTGATGAAAATGATGGCTCCCAAGTGGCGCAATTTCATGTTTGTGATGTAGATAATGAGGAACCTCAAGATGCAATTAGAAGGATGGGAGTTGGTGTCTTTTGTCCCATTGAGATCCACCATGAGGCACCTCAAGGAGAATCAAGTTCTATCTAAGTAGAGCCTTCTACATCACAAGATCTACTCCCACCAATGGAGCCAATGATGCACCAACCCAAGAACAAGTTCAAGACCCTCCTCATGATCAAGTAGCTATGCAAGAACCAGGTATTGTTTTTGTCAATGCTAGCCAAGGCAAGACCAAGATCAACCCTCTACTTCATCCAATGAAGAAGTGCATATTGAAGATCAAGGTCATCAAGACGGTCAAGACGGGGACTCAAATGATCAAGATGATCAAGTGATACTTCCTCGCTCCAATGAGGATATCGAAACCCGTCGTAAAGCAAGAGTTAAAATAGATTTAGAAATAAAGTTTCATAAGCTAGAAGAAATCATTGGTGATCTACATAGCAATGTTACTACAAGACGTCAATTGCAAGCTTTAGTGAGCATCAAGCACATATCTCCATGGTGGAACCAAGAAAATCTTTGAAGCTCTTGAAGATCCGGATTGGTTGGAAGCCATGCATGATGAACTCAACAACTTCAAGCGCAACAAGGTGTGGAAGTTAGTTGAGAAGCCCAAAGAGTGCCGCAATGTTATAGGCACAAAGTGGATATTCAAGAACAAGCAAGATGAGCATGGAATGGTTGTGAGAACAAGGCAAGATTGGTGGCTCAAGGGTACTCTCTAGTTGAAGGCATTGATTTTGGAGAGACCTTTGCTCGCGTGGCTCGCCTTGAGTCCATCTGTATCCTTCTTGCATATGCATCAAATCATAACTTTAAATTGCAACAAATGGATGTGAAAAGTGCTTTTCTCAATGGTCCTTTAAAGGAGTTGGTATATGTTAAGCAACCACCGGGGTTTGAGGACCCCAACTTTTCTAACCATGCCTACAAGCTTGATAAGGCGCTCTATAGTCTCAAATAAGCACCTCGGCTTGGTATGAGCACCTAAGAGAGCTATTGCTAGACCGTGGTTTTCAAGTGGGGCAAATCGACCCAACCCTCTTTACCAAGAGGGTTGAAGGGGACTTTTCACATACCAACTTATGTGGATGATATTATCTTTGCTCATCTAACCAAGCTTTTAATGATGAATTTTCAAAACTTATGACCGATAGGTTTGAGATGTCCATGGTGGGGGAGTTGAAGTTCTTTCTTGGTTTTGAGATCAAGCAATTGAATGAAGGGACTTTCATCTTTCAAACCAAATATACCCAAGACATGCTCAAGAGATTCAAGATGCAAGATGCTAAGGAGAAACGTATTCCTATGGACACCAAAGGTCATCTCCAACTTAATCCGAAGGGTATTGATGTCGATCAAAAGGAATACCACTCCATGATTGGTTCTTTGCTTTATCTTTGTGCATCTAGACCCGATATTGTTTTGAGTGTAGGGTGTGTCCAAGGTAACAAGCCGCTCCTAAAGAGAGCCATTTGATGGCGGTCAGGAGAATCCTTCGATATTTGGTTCATACCCCAAGTTTGGTTTCTGGTATCCAAAGGGCTCATATTTCTCTCTTGCCGTTATACGGAGTCGGATTGGGCCGGTTGTCTTGATGAATATCAACTTCCGGGTCATGCCAATTCCTTGGTAGGTCCTTGGTGATTGGTCTTCTGAGAAGCAAAATTGCAAATCTCTTTCAACTGCCGAAGCCGAGTATGTGGCCGCCGCAAGTGCTTGCACTCAATTGTTGTGGATGAGGCAAACTTAAAGGAATACAGTGTCACTTGTGACAAAGTGCCTCTTTTGTGTGACATGAAAGTACTATCAAGATTCCCCACAACCCCGTGCAACATTCAAGAATGAAGCATATTGAGATTCGTCATCATTTTATTCGAGATCATGTTGCCCGAGAGATATTGAGCTTGGCTATGTCCCCCCAAGAATCAACCTTGCCGATATATTCACGAAGCCTCTTGATGAATCAAGATTCACTTTCTTGAGGAATGAGCTAAATATCGTGGATTCAAGGAGCTTGACTTGACTATCTTGCATACACACCTATGTCTTGACTCTCTATTTGGTTTAGGTGTAGGCATGGACAAGGGGAGTGCGTCCTAATCCATTGGACTATCTTTCCCCCCATTAGGCCGATAGTAAGAACTCATTTTGTCTCTATACTTTCATTTCATGAATTGTGAGCTTAAATGACGAGTAGTGGCGTGAACCCAAGATATATCTTCGCGGTATCACACCACATATACTCATACATGGTGGCCTAGGCCACCGCCCTCTTCCTTGTGAAGAGTTGGTTCTTATTTGGGTCTTATTTGAAAATATTTTGGAGTTTTAGGTCTTTCCTTGGTTTATGGAAAACACACTCAACTTGGCATTTTCTTGTTCGATTCTTGCAAGCATGAGTGTGAAGTACCAATGACAGTTTGGCAATCTTATCCCAAGCCTATCTTACCTAAAAACTTTCTATCTTATGCACACAGTTAGGATCGGAATATCCGACCTAGCGGTTTGTCACGTTTTTAAAGAGAAGAGGTCGGGTGAAGGGCTCACTCGAGCACTTTGTCCACCCCCGACCTCCTCTCTCTCCTCCAACGCCACCGCATGCCGTCCCCGTGCCGCCCGGCCCCTCCGGCCGTCCCCAACTCCGGCTCTTGGCCGGATTTGGTGCTCCTCCTCCCCGGGAACTCCTCCCTCCAAGCTATTTCCTCAATGGATGAGGGTAACTTCTTCTTTCTCTAACCCTAGTGTTTCTCACCTAGTCTTTTATAAGAAGTTATTTTTGCTGTTTCCTTTGAGGGTAGTGGTTCACATTGGTATTAAGAACACTAGGCTACCACCCTTTTGTCGATCTAATGTTAGACCTAGGATTTGAATCAATTTGTTGTTGCTGTTTTCAGACCGGATATTCCGATTCAGGTTGAAGCGGATATTCCGACAGTCGGATTATCCGATTCCTGACAGAACCGGATATTCCGAGTTGCACAGTTTGTGTTTTTCAGCAACATTTTGATTTGCCCAGGAGTAAGTAGATTCAACTTAGGGATGCTCTCCTATTGTATCTTGTACCACTCCTTGTTCTGTGACTTGTGTGTTCTTATCCCGGCTGCCCATTGATGACGTGAAACACACGTTCGTTGGGAGACCCCAAGAGGAAGGTATGATGTAGTCAGCAGCAAGTTTTCCCTCAGAAAGAAACCAAGGTTATCGAACCAGTAGGAGCAGCAACTCTTCAGAAGGTTGTCAACGGCGCCAGAAAAATAGTTGTGCGGGAGTCTGGACTGTTGACGTGGAATCTGCACACAACACAATCAAACTACTTTGCCCCAACGAAACAGTGAGGTTGTCAATCTCACTGGCTTGCTGAAAACAAAGGATTAAACGTATGGTGTGGAAAATGAGTATTAAATTGCAGAGAATGAAAAAGGAACAGTTTGCAGTTTGTGGTTGTTTAATCAGTGTAAAAGAATGGACCGGGGTCCACAGTTCACTAGTGGTGTCTCTCCATAAAAGATAACTAACATGTTGGGTGAACAAATTACAGCTGGGCAATTGACGAATAGTGAGCGCATGACAATGCATATACATGACATGTTGACTACTATGATATTTAATTGGGCATTACGACATAATACATAGATCGTTATCCAACAGCATCTATGACTAATAATCCACCGCCGGGTTGTCATCCGAGTCCCCGTTGGTATTAAGTTGCAAGCAACGGATAATTGCATTAAGTAAAGTGCGTAATGTAAACAAACACATATGCCCGTGGACATAGCATCGTTAGGTTATCCCTAGTGGCAACAGCACATCCACAACCTTAGAACTTTCTGTCACTGTCCCAGGTTAAACGGAGACATGAACCCACTATCTAGCATAAATACTCTCTCTTGGAGTTACAAGCATCTACTTGGCCAAAGCATCTACGAGTAACGGAAAGCATGCAAGATCTTAAATAACATATAAGATAGATTGATAATCAACTTGACATAATATTCAATATTCATCGGATCCCAGCAAACACAACATGTAGCATTACAATAATATGATCTTGATCATGTAGGGCAGCTCACAAGATCTAAACATGATGGCACAAAGTGGAGAGACAACCATCTAGCTACTGCTATGGACCCGTAGTCCAAGGATGAACTACTCACGCATCACTCCGGAGGCAGGCATGGCGATGTAGAAGCCTCCGGTGACGATTCCCCTCTCCGGCAGGGTGCCGGGAAGAGGTTCTGAACCCTCCCGAGCTAGGGTTGACGACGGCGGCGTCTCTGGAACTTTTCGTGGATATTTGCTCAGGTACTTAGGGTTTTCGCGTCGGGGGGAATAAGTAGGCGAAAGGGCGGCGGCTGAGGCCCCGGGGGCCCACACCACCCAGGGCGCGGCAGAGGGGGGCCCGCGCCCTGGTGGCGTGTGGCCTCCTGGTGGCCCTCCTCTGCTGCTCCTTCGCTCCGTCAGGCGTGTTCTGGAAAAATAGGACCCCGTGTAGTTTCGTCCAATTCCGAGAATATTTCCAGACTAGCTTTTCTGGAATACAAAAACAGCAGAAAACAGGAACTGGCACTTCGGCATCTTGTTAATAGGTTAGTCCCAAAAAATGTATAAAAGTGATATAAAGTAGATGCAAAACATGTAGCAATTGGTATAAAACAAGCATGGAACATCAAAAATTATAGATACGTTTGAGACGTATCAGCATCCCCAAGCTTAGTTCCTACTCGTCCTCGAGTAGGTAAACGATAAAAACAAATAATTTTTGAGGTGACATGCTACTATCATAATCTTGATCATATAATATTGCAAGGCACATGTAAATGAATGAAGTGATCCAAGTCAATGGTCTATAATTTGCTATCAAATAGATAATGAGTAAACAATGAATCACACAAGCTAAACGTTTTCATGAATAGTACTTTCGAGACAAGCATCAAACAGTTTTGCATAAGTGTTAACTCATAAAGCAATAGTTTCTAACAAAAGGTATTTAATCAACACAAAGGAAGAATTTAGTTTCAGCATTTGCTTCAACTTTCAACATATTTATCTCATGGATATTGTCAACACAAAGTAGTATAACAAGTCCAATACATTGCATATAACGCATGTTGTAACAAAGTTGACACTAGTGTTTGCTTGTGGAAGACAGAAAGAATAGGAAAACTGACTCAACATAAAAGTAAAAGAAAGGCCCTTCGCAGAGGGAAGCAGGGATTAAATCATGTGCTAGAGCTTTTAGGTTTTTGAAAGCATATAGAGATTGCATAAAATATTTGATACTCCTCCCAACCTTGCTAACACAAGCCATGGCTAACCGAATCCTCGGGTGCCTTCCATCAATCACATACCATGGAGGAGTATCTATTTTTGAGAGGTGTTTGTTAATTGTCAACGAATGGTAGCGGGTGAGAACAGTATTCTACCTGTCGAACGGACTTTTAAGAGCGGCTCCCATGAAGGACGTTATTTCTACCAGCAAGGCAGATCATCCCTCTTTCTCTTTGGTTTACACACATTCAGGTATTTCACTGTTTGTCATTGCTTACTGATGAATCAGGGCAAAAGTGTGAAGAGAATTAATTGGTTAAAGTTGTAATTAATTGGGACTGGGCACCCCGTTGCCAGCTCTTTTTGCAAGTTATTGGATAAGCGGATGTATATGCCACTAGTCCAGGTGTAAAAGTCCACTCGACAAATAGAATAAAGAATAACCACACTAATTCCTCATGAGCTAGTAAACATTGACACAAAAAGGGAATAATAACATTTTGAATAATTTAAAGGTAGCACATGAAAAATTTACTTGGAGTGGCAAGGAAATACCACATATAGGTAGTTATGGTGGACACAAATGGCATGGATTTTGGCTCAAGGATTTGGATGCACGAGAAGCATTCCCTCTCAGTACAGAGTTTAGGCTAGCAAGGTTATGTAAGCAAACAAGAATATCAACCCGTACACCAAGTTTTATATGACAAACATATTGCAAACGTTATAAGACTTCATACCGTCTTCCTTGTTAACCAAACCCTGTTATTAGAAAATATCTAGACCTTAGAGGTACCACCGATGCAAACCAAATTTTCAACAAGCTTTACGGTAGTTCTTCACTAATAGGCTTAACTCATGTGATGCACAATTTAATCATGATCTACTTGTTAACTCAAAACAATTGACAAGCATCAAGTTATCCATTTTAGTGATCTACAAGATTAAGCAAGTTTTTCCTTATACCAATTACCACATGCAACATTTTCTGAACCAACCAAACACCAATCAATTTATTTCATCAACTCTCCAAACAAATATAAGTGAAGCAAGAGAGTACTTTCTACAAAAGAAAGCTAATAGCTCTGACAAGAGATACATGAAAACAAGAGCTAAAAGCTGAACAGCGCTAGATATGAATACTCAACAAATATAAGTGAAGAATAGGAGTATTCTCATGAAAAAGCGGAGCGTGTCTCTCTCCCAATCAAGAATGCTAGGGTCCAGTCAAGCTTTATTGAAAATAAAATGCAATACTGAAAATAAAAAGCACACAGACGCTCCAAGAAAAGCACATATGATGTGAAAGAATTAAAATATAGTTTCACTAGAGATGACCTGATAATTTTGACGATGAAGAAGGGGATGCCTTGGGCATCCCCAAGCTTAGACGCTTGAGTCTTCTTGAAATATGCTGGGGAGATCCATGGGAGCCTCCCCAAGCTTAAGCTCTTCACTCTTCTTGATCCTATTATATCATCCTTCTCTCTTGACCCTTGAAAACTTCCGTCACACCAAACTCAAAGTAGATCTCATTAGAGGGTTAGTGCATAATCAAAAATTCACATGTTCTGTAAAGACGCAATATGATTTGTTACTTTAAACATTAGCTACAGCCACTGATGTTATGTGAAGCTCTTCCACCCAAAAAAGAATTTCACTCAACACTAGTAAAAGAGAGAATGCGAAAAATAAAAAGGCATAATCTGTCTAAAACAGAACAGTCCGCAAAGACGAATTTTTTCGAGGCACTTACGACGCTCAGATCGAGAAACTCTGAACTAATGAAAGTTTCAGACATTCATAAAGATTACGCACAAAAATTTTCAGATTTTTTAACAATCTGGTGATTTTAGGAATTTCGTACAGTGAACAGCAAAAATCTGTTTCTGCGCAGCAATCAAAATTAAGCATCATCTTATCATTAGAGGCTACTCTTGGCACAACAATGCGAGAAAATAAAGATACAAAGGAGTTGCTACAGAAGTAAACAAACTCCTTGACTCAATAAAAGAAAAATTGCAGAAAAATAAAATGGGTTGCCTCCCATAAGCGCTTTTCTTTAACGCCTTTTAGCTAGGCACAAAGCATGCATCAAGTATTACCAAGTGAAGAAAGGTCTAATTCATCAAAAGCTTCATCAAGAACAGGGTTTGTCACATTAGGACTTTTCAGTTTACGTAATTCTTGGGAAGAAAATTTAAATAGACCATTATGTGACTTACCCTCAAGCTCATTGAACACGTTATCCGTTTTAACGCACCCGTGGGTTTTGGTTTAGAAATTTTTGGAACATACATAAATTTTTGCTTTCTCCCCACAAAAGCCTTTTGCCTTTTAGTTTTAATAGAGGTAAAAGTAGAACTTATTACATCCATAGCCTCCTCTAATTCACCAATCCTAAGATTTTGATTATCTTGAATAGTACTAGTTTCTAAAACAGCAATTCTTTCATTAATGGTTCCCAGTGATTCATCAACTTTGCTAGTACTATCAAGGAGATTTGGCAAATTTTTCTCTATAGACTCCAATTTCTTTATAACATCTTCCAAGGTGATCTCATTTTTAATGTTACTAACAGGTGGTGTTCCTACTAGGCTCTCAATAATATAACTAGCTTCCAACGCAGGGTACCAAGAAAGTTACCTCCCGTCAAAGTGTCCAAGACATATCTATACCAGCTAGTTATGCCAACATAAAAATTTCTAAGCAGGATCATAGTGGAATATTTTTTAGCACACCTACGATGAGCATCGCTGATTCTATACCAAGCATCTTTCAAACTTTCTCCACTTTGTTGCTTAAAAGATCGAACCTCAACTTCAGGAACCAAAACATGATGAGCCGAACCAGACATGATAACTAACAGAAAACAAAACTGAAAATAAACTAAATGCAAGTAACTAATTTTTTTGTGTTTTTGATAATTGAAAGCAAACAAGATAAAATAAAATAAACTAAGCAAGACAAAAACAAAGTAAAGAGATTGGAAGCGTGAAACTCCCCTTGCAGAAGACTGCTGTCTCCCCGGCAACGGCGCCAGAAAAATAGCTTGATGACGTGAAACACACGTTCGTTGGGAGACCCCAAGAGGAAGGTATGATGTAGTCAGCAGCAAGTTTTCCCTCAGAAAGAAACCAAGGTTATCGAACCAGTAGGAGCAGCAACTCTTCAGAAGGTTGTCAACGGCGCCAGAAAAATAGTGTTGAGGGAGTCTGGACTGTTGACGTGGAATCTGCACACAACACAATCAAACTACTTTGCCCCAACGAAACAGTGAGGTTGTCAATCTCACTGGCTTGCTGAAAACAAAGGATTAAACGTATGGTGTGGAAAATGAGTATTAAATTGCAGAGAATGAAAAAGGAACAGTTTGCAGTTTGTGGTTGTTTAATCAGTGTAAAAGAATGGACCGGGGTCCACAGTTCACTAGTGGTGTCTCTCCATAAAAGATAACTAACATGTTGGGTGAACAAATTACAGCTGGGCAATTGACGAATAGTGAGCGCATGACAATGCATATACATGACATGTTGACTACTATGATATTTAATTGGGCATTACGACATAATACATAGATCGTTATCCAACAGCATCTATGACTAATAATCCACCGCCGGGTTGTCATCCGAGTCCCCGTTGGTATTAAGTTGCAAGCAACGGATAATTGCATTAAGTAAAGTGCGTAATGTAAACAAACACATATGTCCGTGGACATAGCATCGTTAGGTTATCCCTAGTGGCAACAGCACATCCACAACCTTAGAACTTTCTGTCACTGTCCCAGGTTAAACGGAGACATGAACCCACTATCTAGCATAAATACTCTCTCTTGGAGTTACAAGCATCTACTTGGCCAAAGCATCTACGAGTAACGGAAAGCATGCAAGATCTTAAATAACATATAAGATAGATTGATAATCAACTTGACATAATATTCAATATTCATCGGATCCCAGCAAACACAACATGTAGCATTACAATAATATGATCTTGATCATGTAGGGCAGCTCACAAGATCTAAACATGATGGCACAAAGTGGAGAGACAACCATCTAGCTACTGCTATGGACCCGTAGTCCAAGGATGAACTACTCACGCATCACTCCGGAGGCAGGCATGGCGATGTAGAAGCCTCCGGTGACGATTCCCCTCTCCGGCAGGGTGCCGGGAAGAGGTTCTGAACCCTCCCGAGCTAGGGTTGACGACGGCGGCGTCTCTGGAACTTTTCGTGGATATTTGCTCAGGTACTTAGGGTTTTCGCGTCGGGGGGAATAAGTAGGCGAAAGGGCGGCGGCTGGAGGCCCCGGGGGCCCACACCACCCCAGGGCGGGCAGAAGGGGGGCCCGCGCCCTGGTGGCGTGTGGCCTCCTGGTGGCCCTCCTCTGCTGCTCCTTCGCTCCGTCAGGCGTGTTCTGGAAAAATAGGCACCCCCGTGTAGTTTCGTCCAATTCCGAGAATATTTCCAGACTAGCTTTTCTGGAATACAAAAACAGCAGAAAACAGGAACTGGCACTTCGGCATCTTGTTAATAGGTTAGTCCCAAAAAATGTATAAAAGTGATATAAAGTAGATGCAAAACATGTAGCAATTGGTATAAAACAAGCATGGAACATCAAAAATTATAGATACGTTTGAGACATATCACCCATCTATTGCTTTATCTCACAGGTGGTTCGAGTAGACCTCCGAAGAAGTCCTATGAACTTAAGCGTCATTTTATTGAGAATGGAGATGGAGTTGGTGTTGATGAGACTGAGTTGAGAAGGCGAGTAAGAGAGGAAGCTAGAAAAGAAAAAGCACCAACTAAGAAGTCTGTGAAGCAAACTGCCGCTAGACCTCCGAAGAAGGGCAAGGAAACTCGCCCCAACTACTTGACCATGAACAGCGTTGACTATGCCACAGTTCGTCAGTCTAACTGGTATTAAAATGTGCCCCGTGATGTCCATATTGAAGATCCATACTTCTGTTGCATGGAGCAGATCTATAAATACAAGAAAATCTATCTGTCTTTTCAGCACCCTATTCGCCCAATGCAGCCCTACAAACTGCAAGATATGAAGGCCAAGCTCAGTTATGCTCAAGCTGCAGATGTGATAGAACAGATGGGACTGGTTCCACTCATGGAGGGGCAATGTCCTTACAATGTGCCACTAGTCCTCCAGTTTTTCTCTACCTTGGTGATCGAGGGTGACATTCCCAAGACCATGAAGTGGATGTCTGGTAGCACTCAGTGTACCTCCTCTTTTGCTTGGTTTGCTGCTATCCTTGGCTATCCTTTCTGAGGCCATCCTCCTGTTGGTCGCCGTATGCATTCTCTTGAGAAGCCCAACAAAAATTTGTTGAAGGACATGTATGGAGCTGGTGCAGTTATTGGCAAAAGTGAGGTCCTCCTACCCCTATATGATCAGCTTGTGTGCATCTTTTGCTCCACTATTGCTCCCAGCGGAGGTAACAATGACAATATTGTCACTCCCCTTGCCAACCTTCTTTGCCTTGCTAAAGAGATTGTTGAGAATGAAGACCCAGATGATGATTTTAAGGTGGATGTGATGAATTTCATTTTTCATGAGATGTTTGAGTCTATGGTCAGTGGACTCACTATCCCATATGCTCCCTACATCATGCTGCTCATCAAGAACAGTTTGAAGAACAACTTCAAGAATTATACTATGCAGCCCCATCCTTACAAGAAGGTTTATAAGAAAAAATATGTAGTCCAGCCATCTTCTGCTGCTGCTGCTCCTGCCAGAGGTTCCTTCATGGGTGATGCACGTCGTGGTGCCCCAGTCAGCCTCAGGTTCCTTCCTTTGCACCGCAGATCAAGAAACTGAACTGGTTCCAGCGGAACATCCTGTGCATGAATGCGGACATCCGGAAGGGACAATATGATGCTTATCTTGAGCGGGAGAACATTCTCAAGCGGCTTCCTCGCCTTCCATATGATCCCCCAGTGACTGCTCCTCTTTCCTATGATCAGTGGAACAAGGACTCTCAGTTTCCATGGGCTCAGCTTGACACTCATCTCCTAGAGACAGCTCCTGCAGGCCCTTCCCGGCCATCCTACACTCGTGCTCCTACTTATAATGAGGATGAAGAAGAATCTGATGCTGAGTACGAGGCCACTGATGGTGATGATGACGTGGATGCTGACGATGCTTCGGAGTCGGAGTGATCTTCTTGGGACGTATCCAGGGCTGGGCCGGCAAAATTTGGGGCCCTGTGCCAAATTCTAAAATGGGTCATACCTAGGAAAAAATTGAAGGAGTCATACACATCAAAAAGCCATTAGAGTTACTCTCCTACAAGCTTATTGAGTATGAAACTCACTTGGTCGAAGGGCGAGGGACGGGGCAAGAGGCGAGATGATGATCGTGCACGGCGCTACAGATGAAGGCGGACCCGTTGAAAGTCGCTCAATTCGTATAATTTAGAAAATCAGAGTGGTGACTAGACAACGAGTGTCTCGGCTTAGCGATTCGCTCGTTGGACCGGCAGTTCGAACTGTTCACTCAACAGTTAATAAAAGATAAAGTAAAGTCAAAGATGTATGTAATTTTAAACAAATTTAAAGATGTACGCTAATAATTACTCCCTCCGTTCCATAATATAAGATGTTTTAGTTGTTACACATATTTTATAGATTCGGACTAAAATGAGTGGACATATACAATAAAACGTGTTAGATACATGTGAATGTGAAAAAAGTCTAAAACATCCGGTGAAACGGAGGGAGTAATATGAGGAGCTACTGGATTTAAAACGTACGCCTACTAACGTAGCACAATTATTCGCTCGGTGTGACAAATCTCAGGATGCATGCTAGTAATTAATTTTGAGGAGCTACCAGAATTAAAAGAGATGCCTACGAACGTATAACAACTAGTCGCTTTGGCTTACTTCAGCTGTATGTTAATGAAAATGGTCATCTCATCTTCATCTGTTAATGAACATGGCAGCTCTCCACAAGGAGAGTAAGTTAATACTGGCTAGTTTTCGTAGTTGCCACCGTTTTATTTTTGGGATACTGAGAAGTAACAATTAGTTGTGGGTACTATTCAGCGCGTGCCACGCCGTCGCGGCGTACCTCGTTGTGGTGTCCCATATTGCTTGCGTGGTGGTGGTGCTCGAGGAAGCCGTTCTCTTCGATGCCCTGCGCAAGAGCCGCGCTCTCCTCACCGGCAAGTTCTGGGCGGCAGCAGCGGTCTTTGTCCCGCTCGACCTCCAGATAATTATCCAACCACATAATTCATTACTGGTAATATAATCCTGCCTTCTTTGACCTCCAAAAAATTTCCATCGAACTCTTAAAACACATTGCAATGCATGTAGATGCTGGTCCCATGTCATACGTATACGTTTCATGACAAACAAACACGTTGTTGGGTATGGAATCTCAGTTGAGTATCATGATTCCAGGCTGAAATGATGGCTAATGTAACACCCCTCCCTGGCACATATCACCAGAGAGGCAGTCGTCCCGTGCGCCATCCCAAGATAAATGGCCGCACGTCACAACAGTGTAACATAATGGACATCATTACACAATCAGGCACATCAGTGCTACAAATGGTTTACAAGGCCATCAAGGAATGACGAAATATCAATTCCAGTATGGCTCTGGACAGAGTTTTTAACTGGCAGCGGAAGACATATGAGAGGCTACGGCTTGGAGCGGCTCCACTCCACAGGTTCTGGCTTTGCTACTGATCCTAGCACGCTCTTGCTTCAAATCCTTCCTAAGGTGGAAGATGAATCCTCGACAAAACCTGGCCACAATCACAAGGCCCGTGAGTACATTATTATGCACTCAGCAAGAATTCGCCACTTACTACAAACAATCCAACAATCATGCAGCAAGATATACATTTGAAATAAAATCCTACACATGGCAAGAGCCTACTCTAGGTACTTGACATA
This sequence comes from Poa pratensis, assembly GCA_947311845.1. Lineage (NCBI taxonomy): Eukaryota > Viridiplantae > Streptophyta > Magnoliopsida > Poales > Poaceae > Poa > Poa pratensis. Next base: position 17,431,695 of record CAMZMU010000100.1, on the reverse strand, counting down.
AAAGTAGCATGGCATCACAAGCAAAACATGGCATAAGCAAACAATGGGGTATCACCAGTGCAGAGTCCAAGCCAGGTGGGGTTGGATCGTGCACCGGCAATCACACAACGAGCTTACCTGTGACGAGTAGACGAGTGTACCAGTTGGTACCACATAATACACGACATCACCTGTGATCACTGCTAGGCCCTCTGGCCTCATCATTTCACCATGGGCACGCACGGTTGATGTGGGCTCTGGCCTAACTATAGGCTTCCCAACGCATCACACCGCCATCCCTATCACGGGTTACCATTAACATCTCAAGACAATATTCCCTGCATCATCTTATTTGTTCATTTAGTGTAATCCGGTCGTTCATTAATTTTTTTCAAACAAATCCTAAGTTTAACCTCCTGACACGACAAAGACACACAGTGTGACCGACACTGAACTGTTGTTCCATATCCCAGGAACGGGGCTAGCTTGCTAGGTTGATGCTCTCGAGAGTTTGCTTTACCACCTATCAGAATGCACCCCACTCAGCCGACACTTCAGGTTCATCACGCCCAAAGTCGTACTAAGCAAAATACACTCACATGACGGTCCACTTGCTAAGACACTCTCCTGCACCACCCTATGCGCGTGGCACAACGGGCAAGTAAATCCGGCACATCCCCCGGCGCGACCGGGTATGCCTAGCTCCGGACTCCCTATCACAGTCGAACCCGTGCCTGTCTACCTCTACCCTCGGACAGCGCAACCGAACGACTGCGCCCAATGGATGGCACAAAAGGGGCTCAACAACCTACTAGGTCACGGTTTCCATGGGACAACGGTGGTATCGCATGCAAGGGTTCAGATTAGTGGCACTATGAACAGACCTTATCGCTGTTTGGAGGGGTGTTTCATTTAATCAAGTTTCATCACAACAAGTTCCAAAACAGAGGATTAGTCCAGCATAATAATCACGACATCAATATCATATATCAACAACAACAAGGCATTAGCAACATAATGCTTGCACGTATAGATATCAACATAACAATAATAATAATACCCGCGTGACTGTGGCGGGAGACCCGGCCGGTGTCACTCGGGGGTTAGTGTTCACAGAATAATAGCATAATGTTTCAAACGGATGACGGTGGTGGGAGACCCGGCCGGTGTCACCGTAAAGAATGAACCGAAAAGCACTCATAAGAATGAGAGAGCATCCATTCCACTCGAGGGTTATCTCGGCGTGGTGTCAGCAATCTCGGCAAAAAGAACCAAATGGAAAGTCAGCTCCCAAGCGTCGCAGTCCGGGTGGTCTACGCCAACCATATTTGACGGAGGGACAAGAGCAAATAACTCTTTTTGGCAAATGCCCCCAACTCCGAGGATCATAAGACGACATTCGTCCGCTCCTCACCTCGGCGAAGAGGAAAAAGCAAACAAAGCCCCGCAAGCGCGAGACGCACAGTTGTAATATTTTCCCCCATTCCTTTGACTGAGGCGGTACCACCGGCCATTGTCTCGGAATGTGAGTGATGCACAGATAAGCAGTTATATGGTAATGCAATAACTTAAAATGCAACGTGATAAACATACAACAATACAAGGCTCATATAAAATATGGACAACATACAGACATGCAACGATAATAGCAGACAGACATAACAATTTTAACAGTAGACAGACATAAACACCCGGCATGGTATTAAGCAATCAAACAAACAAGCATTGCGGGATGGCTCATAGCAAGTGGTTAGCTTGCCTGCGAAGACCGGAACCGTTTGGCTTGGAGGGTCACGAACGTCACGATTCAGGGGCTCGGTTTGCCGGTACCGCGGGATACCCTATACACGCACACAAGGTGCTGAGTATACAAATGTTTTACAACAAGGGTAAGACTAGTATCACTGGACAGATCGTTACAAACTAGGAATTTACAAATTTGAATCACTCCGATCGGAGCTACGGTTCAAGAGATATTGTCGTTTGAAGTTGCTCACCAGGGAAAAAAAGAAAACCTGCGCGAGAGAAAAAAAAAAGCAGCACGGGCTGCTTCTGTCGCGCGACTGGGCCGTCGCTGGGCCATCGCGCGTCCGCGCGCGTGCGCGCTCCTTGCTGGGCCGAGGGCGGGCCGTAGCCTGCTGCGCCGTAGCAGGCCGTGGCTGGGCCGCCTCGCGCCAGCGCGTGCTGTGCTGAGCCCTGGGCTGGGCCACTGCTAGACCGGGCCGAAGGAAAGGAAACGGCTCGACAGAGAGAAAAACAGAAGAGCAGGGATCGGTCTTCGTCTTCCTCTGGTGTCCACGCACTGGATCGAGTGCGGCCGGCCGGGGACGGCCATGAGGCACGCGTGGGGGCCGGCCGGCGGCGGTTACGGGACCGGGGCGGCGTGCCGCGGCCGTGGAAGGAGGATCCGGCGGCGGGGTAGCCTCCCACGCGCTCACCCGAGCTCGTGGCGCTCGGCCATGGTGGCAGGAAAAAAAAATGCGAGCTCTCCCTCACCTTGGGCACCGAAAGGAAGGGCAGGGAAGAGGGAGGTGGGGAGGAGTGGCTAGGGTTGGCTCTGGGCTGCTCGGGGGTGGCCTTATATGGAGAGAGGGGAGGAGAGGTAGGTCGTGGCCGGTGCTGCCATTTAATGGCGCCGAGGTCATGGATGACGTTCTCCGGCTACAGGGAGGTGATAGGGTCGACTCTGGCTCGAGCCAGGGGAACAGGAGAGGGCTGGGTCGCGGCTTGGTCGAGCTGGAACACGGGAACAGCAGGGGAGCCGGAGGAACAGCGCGGCGTTGCCGTCTGGCTGGATCAAGCCGGTGGTGACCACGCCACAGGCAATGCCGACATCGGCATCGCGATGATGCTCTCACCCTAGGGCTCTAGAGGAGAAACTAACCGCGTTACCTTGCGCCAAACTTAATTTCCCACAACTTTTCCGACTAAAGTTTTTGCAAACTTGCAAGTTGGTGCGACTACAATTTTTGAAATACAGTACTGGTCCATTTTGAAAACTGATGTTTGGAGAGGCAAACCATTTTAGGTTTGAACAAGACTTGGTCCAGAGGTGTAGGATCTCCTAGTGCTTGCATCTAGGTGCTTACTTCCCACAACAAAAATCATTTGGTGTGTTTTTTAACACAAATAGGTTTTAGGGCAGAAACTTGCACAGGGAAAAGTCCAATACTCTCATCACAAGGTACCAAATATTTTTGCATAAATGGGTTACATAATGCCTAGGGATCATTCCCTAATTTTCATAGAATTTTTGGAAACATAAAAATAGGGGTTCCTTTGGAAATTGCAAAAAGGCATGAAAAGGGCATTACAAAGGAAGTACCTCAAATATTGCTCAAATGAGGTTGGGGCAATGGAGTGAAATGTTCAGGAGGTGAAATCATGCACCTTCCCAAAATGGCATAATTTTTGGATGAGTGTAAGGTGTCTAGATAATTTCTGGATCAGAAATGGCATTTTAGAGAATAATGTCCAACTTGGAAATATTGCATTGGAGTATGCAATATTTTTGCAGGGAATGTCTTTATATGGATGTGGGAGTCCTCTGGTATTTTTAGTGGAATTTATCTAGCTATGAAAATGGACTTCCCTTTTGTAGGTGGAGGAAAAGGTTTAAAAGGTTCGATAGTCGGGGCTAGGGTTTTCGAGAGAAAACTTAGGCAACAAAATTACCACGGCATTGGAGGGGTTCATGGATCACCGGGAAATTTTGGAGAGCAATTCCAAAGTCAAATCATCCCCAAAATATTTGCAGAAACATTTAGGAAAACAGAAAAAGTTTTTCAGGCGTCAGAAAACACCGCTAAAATTAGGTTTGAATTTTGGGGTGTTACAGACCTTCCCCCCTTAAAAGAATCTCGTCCTCGAGATTAAGGAGGTTATACAAGATAATTCTTGAACGATCCATTTATACCCCATTTAAAAACTTTTTCTGCAAAATATTAGAGTTTAACACTCACGAGATTAACACTCCACAAGATTTTATTTAAAACAGTATGATATTTCTACCATACTCAATGCATTTAAAAGATGGCTTGGCAGGGGCTCACTCAATCAATCAACATAGGATCTACCACCATGGTTAAAATTAAATCTATGGTTTTGCTCAACTCAACACAAACATGGCAAGATCAACCAAAATCTACAACCAAACTATCAACCAACAACCAAAGATTTTTCTTGGGTAAAGAATTACCCACCATTTTATAAAACCAAATTATTGAGGGATATCCTAATCATACCCCTTGCCTAGGGTTTTGTTTTAGAAAAGCTGCATAAACATTTTCACGTTTACACAGGTTTTAGAAAACCAAAAGGTTTCTTTTAAAAGAAAATATCCGTGTCACCAATAATTGGTTCACAGACACTGTGGGATAGGCCATTTCCCAAAATCATTTTGTAAAGATTTTCCCTAAAAGAAACACTGGAGAGACGAGGGGATGATTTTCCTGAGAAAGGGATAGAGGCACACCGTGGCTATCGGCTTACTCGCTGACATGTGGGACCGGGGTCCACCTGGCAGTCTCCTTCTTCCTTTCTCTCTTCTTCTTCCTCGCTCTCTCTCACTCTGTACACGGCGGTTCCCAGTGCGCGGAGCACTCCCTGCGGCACTGCTGCGCGTGCGGTCCGTCGACGTCGCGGCCATCACGGCTTTGGGGAACATGTCCTCGATGGTTTCGCGCCACCGCTCGCGATTCTTTCTCTTTTCCCGCGTGCGGTGTCGAGGAGCGGCGTCCGAGCTCCAGCTATAAACCAGATATCTCTGAAATCCTTTCTTCTTTCATCGCAACCATGGGCTTCGTTCGAGATTTCTTCAGAGCCTATGTCGAGATCATGGAGGATGGGGACTTCCTCGAGTGTGTTGCTGCCTTGGTGTTCTTCGTGGTCTTGGTTCCGATGGTGGGAGCACTGTTGTTCGCGACGGTGGTCCTCCTGATCTTCGGCCTGTGCAACTGGTGGTCTGGCACTGGTGCTGATGCTGCGGCGGAGCTGGCGGCTGCGGCGGAGGGGCAGGCTGCGGCAGAGGAGCAAGCTGCGGCGGAGGGGCAGGCTGCGCCGCCGGTGGCTGAGGTGGCCGCTCTTCCAGCTGGAGGTGAGCCAGCCGCTCGAGCCGTCCGTCGCCGTCGCGCGGCTCGCGACTCGGCTTCGGGTGAGCCAGGCTCATCTTCTAGCAACACCATGAGCTTGAGAGGGAGTAGGATTTCTGGGGTGCCTTCGCATCTGCACTGAGGTAGTTGTAGTGTTCTATGTTGGAGTAGAACTTGTATCCTTTGATTCTGTAATTTCCCTTCTGTACTGAACTTAGTAGATGTATCAAATTTGTCTCCTCTGATGAACTGGAACAAGATTTTCATTTCTGAACTTTTCTCAGCTGCAACAAACCTGGTCTTGCAGCACAGATAGAATTGCAGAGGTACTAGCATACAGATAGAAGAACTTGCTGCACTGAGAAAATATCTTTTAGAAAATTAATCCTGCATTTTATGGCCCAAAGCATTTGCAGGAGGGTGGCATAACATCTCAACCATAATGGTTAACAAGAGAATCAGAACACCAAGTTTTATTACGCTGGTTCAACATCACCAGAAAGCATACAACAACTTACATTGCAAGCTAACACAAGAAAAACAAACAACCTCGCTGATTCTCCCTACCAACACACAAGCGCCACTCGGGCTAACTAAACAGGGTTCTACTCAGCTTGACAGCCTCTGGTAGTCGGTGGAGCGGCCGAGACGAAGAGTGGTGTCCACATCTCCATCTTCCGCGGGGTGGGGAATCGCATGCGCGCCTTCGAGGATCATACCTCGCTCTTGGGGGTGCTGCTGAACTCGAGCTAGTGCTTGCGCCACAGATGCATCAAGACCGCGTTCCAGCAAATCATCTGGGAACGGGAGTCCTGTGCCCTGAGCTTGCCCATGGGCGGGGGTAGGTAGGTTCCTTGCTCGACTCAGTTGCATGCGAGCAATACCAAGGTTGCGCCTTGTGGTCATGAGTTCCTCCATCAGAGAATGGCTGAGCCTTGTCATTGCACCTCCGTAGGTGGCCAGGGTGATTACGGCAGGGTCGACTTCTTCTCCAATGGGAGTTTGGATAGCATCCGCACCATGCTGGGGTCTGGCTGGGAGAAGGTGGAAAGCTCGACTTTTCGCCATTGCCGGTTCTGAGTACCGCAGGCGGACGAGACCTTCCCAGGCTGCTACCTGGATGGCTTGATGGATAGTGGCCATGCTCCTACCTTGGATCAGGTAAGACGGACTTGTGCCCAATGCACACGAGCCGACATGCACGTCTGCTCGAAAATCACTCCCGGCAGGCGAGAGTGAGTTCTCGAGCACCACGTATCGAGGGCGAGCAGGCCTACCAAGAAGAACACAGACGGCCTTCCAAAGCATCAGTGGAAATCCGCCATGATCCTCGGCAGTGGTCTCTAGGACGATCTTGGGGTTCGCCATCGGATTATTTCTGGATCTGGGTGTAGGATGAGATGAGAACGCGGGATTCCTTTGCGGGATCCTGCTTCAAGAGGGTTGGGTGGCTAAGGATAGCAGGCGAGGTTGGGGATAAACAGCAGCTAGGACTGGGGTCTCTTAGAAGCTGGGTTGTGTCGGCTCCTTCCATGGAAGAAACCGGCGAGCCTTGCTGGGTGGATTGGGTCACATCCTACTGTACCTTACTGTGGACCGACACAGCCATGCCGGTTAGGCGGAGATGGGTTAAATCCATCGGGCTCGCTGTCGGGCAAAAGTAAGGCTGGGCTTTCCATGCTAGGGTAGTCTACAGCCAGCCTGGTGCTCTGATACCACGCTCTGTGACACCCCTCCCTGGCACATATCACCAGAGAGGCAGTCGTCCCGTGCGCCATCCCAAGATAACTGGCCGCACGTCACAACAGTGTAACATAATGGACATCATTACACAATCAGGCACATCAGTGCTACAAATGGTTTACAAGGCCATCAAGGAATGACGAAATATCAATCCAGTATGGCTCTGGACAGAGTTTTTAACTGGCAGCGGAAGACATATGAGAGGCTACGGCTTGGAGCGGCTCCACTCCACAGGTTCTGGCTGGGCTACTGATCCTAGCACGCTCTTGCTTCAAATCCTTCCTAAGGTGGAAGATGAATCCTCGACAAAACCTGGCCACAATCACAAGGCCCGTGAGTACATTATTATGCACTCAGCAAGAATTCGCCACTTACTACAAACAATCCAACAATCATGCAGCAAGATATACATTTGAAATAAAATCCTACACATGGCAAGAGTACTCTAGTACTTGACATAAAAGTAGCATGGCATCACAAGCAAAACATGGCATAAGCAAACAATGGGGTATCACCAGTGCAGAGTCCAAGCCAGGTGGGGTTGGATCGTGCACCGGCAATCACACAACGAGCTTACCTGTGACGAGTAGACGAGTGTACCAGTTGGTACCACATAATACACGACATCACCTGTGATCACTGCTAGGCCCTCTGGCCTCATCATTTCACTCTGGGCACGCACGGTTGATGTGGGCTCTGGCCTAACTATAGGCTTCCCAACGCATCACACCGCCATCCCTATCACGGGTTACCATCAACATCTCAAGACAATATTCCCTGCATCATCTTATTTGTTCATTTAGTGTAATCCGGTCGTTCATTAATTTTTCAAACAAATCTTAAGTTTAACCTCCGACACGACGAAGACACACAGTGTGACCGACACTGAACTGTTGTTCCATATCCCAGGAACGGGGCTAGCTGCTAGGTTGATGCTCTCGAGAGTTTGCTTTACCACCTATCAGAATGCACCCCACTCAGCCGACACTTCAGGTTATCACGCCCAAAGTCGTACTAAGCAAAATACACTCACATGACGGTCCACTTGCTAAGACACTCTCCTGCACCACCCTATGCGCGTGGCACAACGGGCAAGTAAATCCGGCACATCCCCCGGCGCGACCGGGTATGCCTAGCTCCGGACTCCCTATCACAGTCGAACCCGTGCCTGTCTACCTCTACCCTCGGACAGCGCAACCGAACGACTGCGCCCAATGGATGGCACAAAAGGGGCTCAACAACCTACTAGGTCACGGTTTCCATGGGACAACGGTGGTATCACATGCAAGGGTTCAGATTAGTGGCACTATGAACGACCTTATCGCTGTTGGAGGGTGTTTCATTTAATCAAGTTTCATCACAACAAGTTCCAAAACAGAGGATTAGTCCAGCATAATAATCACGACATCAATATCATATATCAACAACAACAAGGCATTAGCAACATAATGCTTGCACGTATAGATATCAACATAACAATAATAATAATACCCGGGTGACTGTGGCGGGAGACCCGGCCGGTGTCACTCGGGGGTTAGTGTTCACAGAATAATAGCATAATGTTTCAAACGGATGACGGTGGCGGGAGACCCGGCCGGTGTCACCGTAAAGAATGAACCGAAAAGCACTCATAAAATGAGAGAGCATCCATTCCACTCGAGGGTTATCTCGACGTGGTGTCAGCAATCTCGGCAAAAAGAACCAAATGGAAAGTCAGCTCCCAAGCGTCGCAGTCCGGGTGGTCTAGCCAACCATATTTGACGGAGGGACAAGAGCAAATAACTCTTTTGGCAAATGCCCCCAACTCCGAGGATCATAAGACGACATTCGTCCGCTCCTCACCTCGGCGAAGAGAAAAAGCAAACAAAGCCCCGCAAGCGCGAGACGCACAGTTGTAATAATTCCCCCATTCCTTTGACTGAGGCGGTACCACCGGCCATTGTCTCGGGAATGTGAGTGATGCACAGATAAGCAGTTATATGGTAATGCAATAACTTAAAATGCAACGTGATAAACATACAACAATACAAGGCTCATATAAAATATGGACAACATACAGACATGCAACGATAATAGCAGACAGACATAACAATTTTAACAGTAGACAGACATAAACACCCGGCATGGTATTAAGCAATCAAACAAACAAGCATTGCGGGATGGCTCATAGCAAGTGGTTAGCTTGCCTGCGAAGACCGGAACCGTTTGGCTTGGAGGGTCACGAACGTCACGATTCAGGGGCTCGGTTTGCCGGTACCGCGGGATACCCTATACACGCACACAAGGTGCTGAGTATACAAATGTTTTACAACAAGGGTAAGACCAGTATCACTGGACAGATCGTTACAAACTAGGAATTTACAAATTTGAATCACTCCGATCGGAGCTACGGTTCAAGAGATATTGTCGTTTGAAGTTGCTCACCAGGGAAAAAAAGAAAACCTGCGCGAGAGAAAAAAAAAAGCAGCACGGGCTGCTTCTGTCGCGCGACTGGGCCGTCGCTGGGCCATCGCGCGTCCGCGCGCGTGCGCGCTCCTTGCTGGGCCGAGGGCGGGCCGTAGCCTGCTGCGCCGTAGCAGGCCGTGGCTGGGCCGCCTCGCGCCAGCGCGTGCTGTGCTGAGCCCTGGGCTGGGCCACTGCTAGACCGGGCCGAAGGAAAGGAAACGGCTCGACAGAGAGAAAAAACAGAAGAGCAGGGATCGGTCTTCGTCTTCCTCTGGTGTCCACGCACTGGATCGAGCGCGGCCAGCCGGGGACGGCCATGAGGCATGCGTGGGGGCCGGCCGGCGGCGGTTACGGGACCGGGGCGGCGTGCCGCGGCCGTGGAAGGAGGATCCGGCGGCGGGGTGGCCTCCCACGCGCTCACCCGAGCTCGTGGCGCTCGGCCATGGTGGCAGGAAAAAAAAATGCGAGCTCTCCCTCACCTTGGGCACCGAAAGGAAGGGCAGGGAAGAGGGAGGTGGGGAGGAGTGGCTAGGGTTGGCTCTGGGCTGCTCGGGGGTGGCCTTATATGGAGAGAGGGGAGGAGAGGTAGGTCGTGGCCGGTGCTGCCATTCAATGGCGCCGAGGTCATGGATGACGTTCTACGGCTACAGGGAGGTGATAGGGTCGACTCTGGCTCGAGCCAGGGGAGCAGGAGAGGGCTGGGTCGCGGCTTGGTCGAGCTGGAACACGGGAACAGCAGGGGAGCTGGAGGAACAGCGCGGCGTTGCCGTCTGGCTGGATCAAGCCGGCGGTGACCACGCCACAGGCAATGCCGACATCGGCATCGCGATGATGCTCTCACCCTAGGGCTCTAGAGGAGAAACTAACCGCGTCACCTTGAGCCAAACTTAATTTCCCACAACTTTTCCGACTAAAGTTTTTGCAAACTTGCAAGTTGGTGCGACTACAATTTTTGAAATACAGTACTGGTCCATTTTGAAAACTGATGTTTGGAGAGGCAAACCATTTTAGGTTTGAACAATACTTGGTCCAGAGGTGTAGGATCTCCTAGTGCTTGCATCTAGGTGCTTACTTCCCACAACAAAAATCATTTGGTGTGTTTTTGAACACAAATAGGTTCTAGGGCAGAAACTTGCACAGGGAAAAAGTCCAATACTCTCATCACAAGGTACCAAATATTTTTGCATAAATGGGTTACATAATGCCTAGGGATCATTCCCTAATTTTCATAGAATTTTTGGAAACATAAAAATAGGGGTTCCTTTGGAAATTGCAAAAAGGCATGAAAAGGGCATTACAAAGGAAGTACCTCAAATATTGCTCAAATGAGGTTGGGGCAATGGAGTGAAATGTTCAGGAGGTGAAATCATGCACCTTCCCAAAATGGCATAATTTTTGGATGAGTGTAAGGTGTCTAGATAATTTCTGGATCAGAAATGGCATTTTAGAAAATAATGTCCAACTTGGAAATATTGCATTGGAGTATGCAATATTTTTGCAGGGAATGTCTTTATATGGATGTGGGAGTCCTCTGGTATTTTTAGTGGAATTTATCTAGCTATGAAAATGGACTTCCCTTTTGTAGGTGGAGGAAAAGGTGTAAAAGGTTCGATAGTCGGGGCTAGGGTTTTCGAGAGAAAACTTAGGCAACAAAATTACCACGGCATTGGAGGGGTTCATGGATCACCGGGAAATTTTGGGAGAGCAATTCCAAAGTCAAATCATCCCCAAAATATTTGCAGAAACATTTAGGAAAACAGAAAAAGTTTTTCAGGCGTCAGAAAACACCGCTAAATTTAGGTTTGAATTTTAGGGGTGTTACAGCTAACAAACAAGATCAAGTTGTATTCCATGATTCCTGCCCGAAATGATGGCTTTTTTTCTTATTGCTATATATATGAATATTAGAATATTCATCCAAGAATTGTCTTGGAACTTTTAGATGATTTACTCATTTATTTAATATCTTGTTTTCTGTTATATTTTCTAGAAAATAAATATATTCAGGACTCCATTTAGAATTTGGGTTGAAGCACACACATTTTGCTGAAGCCCACAAAAGTTTTCACTCTATCCTCTCTCTTACTGCCAGACTGCTTATTGGACATTGGCCCACTCGGAGGAGGAAACGAAAATGAAAAATAAGATTACGACTCTCGGCCCCTTGTGTGGTTGCGAAATGAATTTAAACTCGTGCGGTATTACAACACAAACACTGGCAATATCGAATGATTAACCTCGAGCCGTATTACATAGGCAAACTCATAATTATCTTTAGATCATCAATTTCATTTGTTATTTCTCGGTCTCTTAACTAATTATTTTGTCACTCAACATCACTTATTTTTTATATTTGCGTAGGAATAGAGTCGTAGATAGAAAATCTCGGGATATACGGAAACTGCTCATGACGCGGTACGACAAGCAACACGGTCTGGTTCATCGCTAGTATCCTGGGGGAAAGTATTTTCCATGTCCTACCCTTTAAATATCATGAAGGTGGGAAACTACGCATCGTTGGATATTATAAATCATCTTATATGAAGGGGAGAAGACATCAAGGTTCAACAGGGTCCAGCAACACCCACATTTCATATCCAGATCATCATCACACCCTTGAACATTATGTCACTACATGATCATCATACTAAAATTATGGGATATTTTTCGGTACATCATACTACATATTTTGGGGTGTAGTATTAAGTAGATCCAATGGTTAGCATCGTTTGGGCCATGGTTAGGCCCAGGGACAACTTAGTAATTTCTTTTAAGGTGTAATCCTAATTAATTTGCTCGTTAATTCCAACGACCGAGGAGCCCACCATCCACCCCACGTTTATTCTTTAACTTCACTTCTTCGTTGGACGCATCTTTCTTCTTTCTCTCTCTGCTTTCTCACATGCTCCACAAATACGGCCGATTACTGCTTCTCCGGTCAAATTAGCACCGCCAACTTTTCTATTCGTCTGGCGGTTTTCATTTTCGTCCTTAGTTGATACCTTCCGAGCCTCTCTCTAACTTGATTTTGGGCCTCCTTTGCCGGCCAGAGGCCGCCTGACCAGAACGACGCCATCTTAGAAGCTCCACACATGTGACCTTGCTCCTCCGGGGTGTCCGTAGTCTGAATCCGGGCCCTTGAATCCCGATCCGGGTCGGGGTCGGGGAGTCCAAAACTCCAAATGACAGTAAATTGAGGATTGATCCTCAGTGACTGCAAATCCAAATTGGGTCGTCAAATCAATTTAATCACAGAATTATGATTGCATTACTGTAAAATTAAAGGCAATTTCTTGATATAGTAGGTCTTGTTCACGATGACGAAAAGGAAACAAATCGATTGATGCCCCCATTAGAACAGAATAATGACCCTGCTTGCCGCCGATTGAACATGGCCATGGATCAACGGCGCAAAGGTTGGTAGAGCTTAAGAATCGCCACTCCTGGAGCCCCGGGTCGGCTAGGTCCATCGTGGAGGACCGGCACTGTGTCTACCTTGCCCGCATCTCCCTGGTAGACCTGGCCAGCACCGGCGGCCAGGGTAGCCCAATACGTCGGTGTTGGTGAGGCAAAGCTTCGGCCATGACAGTTTGCACGATTTCAAAATAGTGCAGTACCTAGATTACCCCTCGCACTGAAATATACTACACAAAATCTTGTGTAGTATTTCCGCTCTCATCCGTTGGATCGCCAGGAATAAACGGTTCATATTTATTTGATGTACCGTAAAATAGCTCAAAATTATACAACTCAGAAGCAAACTAAACAAAAGGTGCAATAGTATCTACAAGCTACTAAATTGTACCGACTCACACACATACGCAGAATCCGAATTGAGACATGTAATTCCCAAACCGAATTCTAGGAGTAGGAATCCAAACAGTACCGTAGCTAGCGGCAGCAACTTACTAGTTGTGTAGTACTTCGCACTTAAGATCATGTCAAAACTCCACCTCCACTCCATGGTCTCCGCCGAGGTTGAACCTTCGCCGGCTCCGGTAGGTGAGTAGCGCACTACAGTGAGTGGTAGCCGTCCCACAAGAGCTGGTAGATCATGGGCTGCGCCACCATTATCACCACCACACCATCGTGCACTGCACCGCCGCGTTAATCGCCTTCCGTTTGACCGACACATGAAACGGTAGGACACTGGCCGTCGGCACGGTCACGGGAACGAAGATGCTGCCGAACAGAGCCACCGCCCATAGCTTGCCGGCCCCGACACGCGCCAGCCTCCTGCGCATGGCGCCAAAGCCGCTGGCACTGGCATCCTCGCCGGCCGGCATCGCGCATATGGCGTTGCACACCATCCCGGCCAGGTACATGGCGCCGCCGACTAGCAGCGTCAACGGCAGCTCGAGCTGGGGCTATAGCCGGGCTAAATGGGACTATAGCCATTTAGCCCCAAAATTCTCAAAAGGCTATAACCGAGCTATAGCTGGGGTATAGCCGGCTATTTAGAACTATGAGCTGGCCCCGTTCATGGAGCACGCGAAAGGCGGGTCGTAAGACTGCGACGTAGGTTCTGAGAATGACGAGAGCATGGAAGAAGGTGTTAGGCACTGTCCGCTTGCGCAGGCCCGCCAAGATGGCCATGGCGTGGGCACGGAAGAGGCCTACGCGGCAGAGCGTAACGAAGGAGATCACGAACATGGTGCTATGGAGCATGGTGAGGACTGCACGGACAAGGATGAGGATGAAGGCACATGAGAACAAGAGATGGGCAAGGCCGCTGTCAACGCCGGCGCTAGGGACGACGACGTGGTAGTAGATGTAGCCGCAATGGACGACGTCGGAGAGCAGGACTGTGGCGAGGCCGTAGGCGGAGAGGCCGGGGAGGATGAACTGGATGAGGAAGAGGAGGGTCTGGAAGCAGCTGATGCCGAATTCCTTCCGCTCCATTGACATTGAGCTATCTCGCACGGTGGCTGTGGAGAAGGAAGTTACGGAGAGTATTAGGGAAGAAGACGCAGCGAGCGAAGCAAGGGGGAAACTTGGTCTTAAAAGGATGCAGCCGTCGGGCTGCAGTGGCTGTGTACCAGACGCGCAACGCAAGCGCTCGGAAGGCCTTCTTTGCTACCCTAGTGAATTTCTTGCCGACGAAACTCTAGTAAAACAGTACCGTGCTTTTTTTTAAGATAAAGAGCATATATTAATATCGCGGAGATACCAATTACACTCAGCCTCTGCAACAACGCAATAACCGAAGGTATTACGGATGCACACAGCCGAAAGACAATAAAAACAAGAACTAAAAAAAGAAAAGTTCCGCTATAGAGTTATTGTCCTTGCAGCAGCACAACCACCACCAAGGCAACACCTGATGTCCAATTCTTCAAAAGCAACGCCTTCAAAAAGGAAACAGTGCCAGGCACAACCAATTAAGGCCAGACCTTGGGTTTTCACCCTGAAGATAGTCCTCGCTCTCAAAACAATGTCTTCAGCAAGACCATTGCCAGACACAACCAATTAAGGCCAGACCTTGGATTTTCATCCTGGAAGGTAGGACTTTGAACTTCACTTGTGTTGTCGCCCCCGCTTACATACTGCTGCCACGATTCCTGAAACTCCGAGCCAGTTCCTCATCAACGCAAAGGCTCCGAACACCATTGCCAGTCCTTCGATCACAGCTTCCATGACATTCTCCCTCTGGCTTCACCATGAATTTGCCCATGATAGCAACAGAGCAGAGCTTCACGCCGCTACCTCCGGCACGACCGAATACCACCCGATCCAGCAGTCTCTAGGCATTAGCCAGTTGGAGATCGCCAGCGGAGCCTTCCGGAACCCGACACTCTGGCCAGATCAAAGAGGACAGGCGCGCGGCAGTTCTTCGTCTTGGCGCAAGAGTAACCCTAGGACCACCGCCATTATTCTTCAGCCTCACAGGCCCCGACGCCACGAAGCCCCTCCCAGCAGTAACGGCCGTAGAAGAGAGAGCAGACCAGCGTGCAGCTGCAGATCGTCGACGGCATGACCGAAGCCACAACCAGACTCCCCGGCAGCCCAGCCCTGGCGGCCCCCAGCGACCCAGATCGGGGCCAACAGCCCAGATCGAAGCCCTGTGCAGATCGCCCAGCACGGCCAAGCCGGCGGCGAACCACCTCCTCCACAGCTCCTCAGGCCTTGGCCGAGACGGCCGTGCCGCCCTGTGCCCTCCGTCGGCGCCCCACCTCCTCCGTGCAGCGCCGCGAAGAACCACCTCCCCTGCCCTCCCACCGATTGGACGGGAAGGGCGCCGCCACCGCCGCCCGCGTCGGCAGCAGCGGCGGCAGGAGATGTAGATCGGAGGGGATTAAGGGAGGTGGTGGGGGGGAGCCTCCGGAGCCGCCGGGAAGAGGGCGGCTCGGGAGGAAGCTGTTTTTCAGAAGATTCTGCACTGTACATCGACTGGAGTGTGGACAGTACAGTGCTACAAGTACGGAAAAATGTTACGGAGCGAGCGCGAGTGGATACTGGATACTAGCTAGATTGAAATGCAAAGTTTTAAATAACCCGCTATAGTTCCGCTATAGCCTTTCATATCTTTTGTCGGACTTGCCGCTAAATAGAATAGCCCGCTATTTAAAACTTTGTTAAAATGTTATACTCCCGGTCGACGAGCCTTGCCGTAGCTAGCACTCGCAGCAGCACGCCATCTATGATCTATCGCTACCGCTAGTGCATCGATCATGGCACCAGAATGGAGTGGCATGCATGTGGTGGCCGCGTCGTCCTGCCTTGCATTAAACAGAGAAACTGAGCTTTGGCGCCGCTGGCATGAAAGCTGACCGGGCGGACCTCACCCTCTATTCCACTGTGGTTTATGGTGATGCAACTGTGGAAGGAAGGTGGCACGAATTAATTATTTTCTCCTTCTTTCTTTTTGAGCAACTGTTTATCTTCTGGAAGCACAAAGGCAAAGCGGAAATTTAAACTGTCAAACAATTCTGAGAAACAACTACTGCCAAACAATGCTGAGAAGATTAAGCTTGTGTAAGAATTACTGCTTGATATTTTGCTATATAGCACTGGAATTGTTTTGTCCGAGACTCCCAGCAACTAAGGAAAATTAGCCAGTAGACGCTATGCTACAAACATGACTATATATGCTGCAACATGGCTATTAGAATTGCTTATTAGGAGCGCCAGTGCCCATAAACTTTACCCCTCGTAGCTCTTTGTAAACGAATTCTCAGCTTTCAAAGTTTATGCCTCTCCCTTGCAAGTTATTAGCAAATGAATGCATCTATGTCATCACTATGTTTGTTTGCCTCATCTTAGTCGTGAGAACTCTTAGGCACCATCACTATGTTTGCTGACATCCTCGATGCTTCCCGCATCTTTGTCATCTCGAAACATCGGAAGGCAACGTGAGTTAATATGCCCGATCAATGTTTAATACTCGCTCCAGTCCAGTGTATAGGTCATGTGCATATCACTAGATCATCAATTTGACCAACATAATACGAGATATATATGACAATAATATATCATTACAAACTTCAGATGCTATATTTTGTAATGGTATAACTTGTGTTATACAATTTCTATCATGTAAATAAAATTAACAATCTAGAGATATGTGCAGGAGCTATATAGCGACTAGAGGGAGTACGCTGATTAGTCATGTTTTAAGTGTCAAACAATTCCAATATGATTAAGCTTGTGTATTTGAAATTTCTTTGAGTGCTAACTGCTAACGTGAAAAGGACAAAATTAAAAGTTTCAACTTTTTCTTTTGATAGGAGTCTTTTTTTTCATGTTCGTTATTTTTTGTGCGTGATATCTTCACTTATTCAATAGAATCATATTGTTCAATTAAAAACTTAGCCGATTGAATAAAGTAATAATACCGTGCGTTGTCGTACCCCTAGCTAGGTGCACAAATTAATGTGAGGGTTACTTTTATTTGGACGCTCCTAACATCATAATATCTGTTTGTAGATGAAAGGCTCAACGATCCCGATTTAAATTAACAAGTCCCTCAGTAGGCAAGGAGTATAGACAGAGTACCCCAAGAGAAAAACAATGTCAAAACCACAGAGGGTGAGTACACAAAGAATTGGCAAGATAGAAAATGAAATGTCCTAGGCTTGATATATTCATCATCTATCAGCTGAAGAGCAAAGGGCGCTGTCGGATAAGGCCACCACCTTCACCGGGATCACCATGGCGCCGTCTTCTCGATCTCATACCATCAGTGCACTGAAAACACCAAAAAAAATACAGAACAGGGCAAATCGTCGAGGATCTAGGTTCTAAAGAGACGTGTGCAAGTAGGTGACACCAACAGAAATGCCGTTGTGCCCCCCCCCCCCCCCCCCCAAGAGGGGAAGGGTTTTCACCTAGAAATACAAGACCAAGAAAGGGAGAGAAGCAAGACTCCTAAGTGACACCTCTAGGAAGGGTAATGGCACCCAAGCAGGGTGTCATCATCATTGGGACTAGACCAGGTGGGAATGGCTTCGACCGAGCCATCTGCCTCCCCCATCTCAACCCATGAATATGCAAAGCTCCGTACTAGACCTCAAAAATCACGTCATACAAAGCTCCCCTGGCGGCCAGATCAGGGAAGGTAGATATCATTGAAACAAAGCACGAATTAGTCCGGATATGCATGACAAGCATAAGATACACCCAAAGTGGATCACATCAACATGGCAAAATCAGAGAGGAACATAGCATATCAAGGTATCTTCTTCTCCGAGGGTTGACGGAAACCGGGAGGGAGGAGGGAGGCCGGCGACGTAAACAGGCTCATTCCAGACCGACCAGGAAGACCGCAGACGGGACAATGGGGTGACGAATGGGGGGGAACTCCTTGGTTATATACACCCCCTCCTATCCGAAAAAAATGTCGGAGGGTGTGCATACGACTTGTACTGCTCACGCTATATTCTAGCGACATGTTTTACGGACCGGAGGTAGTATATTCTTTCTCCTAGAAGGGGCATTGTGGTGAAGTAGAGTGAAGTCATGAAAGAGTTAAGAGAAATACTAAATTTTAGAAATGTCTAGAAATTGTTTTAAACATAAGAAATTTGTGTGCATATATGATTTTTTCTCTCGCGATCAAGACCTCGGTGCAATAATCAACCAAGCACCCCAACTCACCAACCCTATAAAGTTTCGTTTCGGACGCGAATTCCGCCTAACCGCTACCGCGCCCAACCGCAATCTACACCGCATGCACCGTTTCGGGATCTCTGCGTTTCGTTGACTGCATGCAGGGAATCTCGGTATCCACGGGAGCTTTATACAGTCCGATTTTTTTCTGGAACCGTATACTGCGGAGAGATTCCCTCCCGTACGTCACGGGTGTGGACCTACCCCCCACCTTTTACTGCTCCTCCACGACCGCACGTACTGCCTGGTACGGCCCGGGCCAGCGACTTTTTCTCCATCACCGGCGCAGCAGAGATCGGAGACGGCTGGTTGGAAAAGGTCGCCGGACCGGCCTGCGCCCGGTCGTTTTCTTTCGGCGGTTCACCGGCGGGGCTTCTTCCGCCTCAGGTCGAATCGATTGCGGATCTCTGCTTCTGCCTCAGGACGATTGGCGCTTTCCTCTACCGAAAATTCAGAGCAGCTCATCCATCGTCTAATCCTCCATCTAGCTGCCCAGACCCGCGTTTTACCGTTCAAATAAACAACGTATTAGGCCAGCGAGGTCTGATCATGTAAGCTTGTCAGGATATTAACGAGTCCCAGTGATAAAACCATAACAACGAGCCTTGATATGTGAACATGTAACTTTCCCAAATACGTTGGGGGACTTGATGCAGATTTAAGAAGGACTTCTCAGCATGTTTGGCTGCTGAAAAACACGACAGAAAATGCATGTAACTGTTCAAGATCAAGACAGGGACTTGATGTATTTTTAGAATGAACTTTTTAGCATGTTTTCTGGGGTTGAGAATCATGGCAAAAAAAATGGAGTGGAAGGTATAAGAGCAACTTTTCAGAATTCGAGATATGGTTATCATCTTTCCTTTAAACCGACGTGCACCGTTTCGGCGAAGTTACCCCAACAATCATGAACAGACATTTCGTGGAGGAGAGTGAATGCGTCAATACTGACATAATTCAACGTGTCATTGACATACACTCCAACACATGACCGTTATAGTTTCATAAGAGATCACCAACTAACGAATCCGTTTTGCATGACAAATTCGCATCCCGGACGAGATGACAGACAAGGTTTAGTAGTTTTGACAGGCCAAAATAATCTCGTCTATGGCAGATTGTCCCGGCATCGCCTTACTCCCTCGCAACCTTGCAACAGTTGTACTTCTCCGGCATGAGTCCGATGTTACCTTCAATCCCCATGATATCAACCAACAGGTTCATGCGAGACTGCCTGACTCCGTCTCCGACCTGACAGAAATACAGCACGCTCGGGGTAAGTCGATATGACGGTATCACTTCATTTTAACGAGAACTTTTCGTGCATAGAGTTCTGGGAATACCGGGGTTAGGATTCTCTTCAGGCGAGTCCCCATCCAGTTCCTCGCGAAATGCAGGGCGTATATCCCATTGTCGTGGCTGATAAACATCGAAGCAGAGCATCAGTTAGGTAGTATATCGATCACAGCAAAAGAATCACGGAAGTAACGACATTATATATACCAGAGTATATTTTGTTACCCATTACCTCTCGCATACAGAAGTCATTAGTCCTGTTGGGAAGAGAGGTTCCCAATCTGCCATGTCTGGATCCCACCCAGAGAAGAACGCAGAAATGCATTCACAAATCGCAGTGTGCATGTTCCTTGCTATCTTTGAGTGTCGGTTCTGGATAACCTTGTCAGACTCATCTCCATTGTTCATACATGGGTCCAATATAATTATCTTCTTTTGAACGAAGTCCCACACGTATGTCGACCACGTGGTCTGGAATTTTACCGGGAGAATGAACTGATGCAGAAAGGAGTGCGTCAGCAAAAAAGGAAAGATGCATGAACCTTTTGTACGACCTGTTGCTAATACATAAGACAAATATCAGAAAGGAGCGCGCTAACAATATGAAAGATGCATGAACCTTTCTATCAACTGTTGCTAATACATAAGAAAAATTTCAGAAAGGAGTGCGCTAGCAATCAGAAAGATGCATGAACCTTTCTACGACTTGTTGCTAATACATAATAAAAAAAATTAACACAACATCATTCCTCCGTATCATTCATGTCACCTCGGTACATCGATTAATATCGAATGTTATATGAGTCCCTGTGAAAAGGTCCTGGATGTACTTCACGTCTGTTATCCTTGGTATCCTCCTGTCGACGTGGTTCTGAGTGACAAAAGGGGGCGAGTGAATCGTATTAAACATATCTATCATTATCGGGTCCGGATAACATGCTAACACACTGACAGCATATGTTCGGTACCGTGGTTATCATACTATCCAAGTAGATAATAATTCCAACCCCAAAAACAGCTCTGGAACTACGTCGTGATATTGGCTTATTATGCCTGATAGTGAAAAGTGCTGCAAACATTATGCCAACGGGACCTTTCATTTATATGAAGAGGCCTCTTCAAATCAAGTATCGAACCTCCGTACATGGTAAGCAAACACCCATGCCCAACAGAAGTAAACCAGGATTACTGTTGGGATTTAGGCCCATCCTCACGTGTTATGATAGACACAAAGATTGGTAACAATCAACAGGAACGATTCATAAGTTAAATGTTGGGAATCAATGCAGAGACCAATGTTGGCAGTGATGCTAAAACACAGGACCAATCTATAACTTTGGGGTTCCTTAAGTAATCTTTTTGACATTACTAAACCTACATATTTTTAATGGGAACAGCTCCCCGATGCTACTGTGGGCCTTCTGGTATGTCAAACTTTCATGGCAGTTAACCGTTGTCGCATAACACTTGGATAATGTTGCTCGTGATAGTGCCCATGAACTGCGCCAAGTGCACAGACACGGATCCATCCACTCAGAAAAAGGAATGTAATCTGATTGAACCTGAGAGACAGAATCCGTACCTTTTCTTCCATCTAGATGGTGATCCAATGGCGTCAGGCGACGAGTCCGGCTCGACCTCGGTGGCGGAGAAATCCGGGGTATGATTAGGATTGTTTCCCTCGGAGAACTGATCGGCACCAGATTTGGAGAAGGATGGGCTCTCAAGGACAACACCGGAAGAAAAACTCAGATCAAATTCTTCTGAATGATCTGAAACAACGACACCATCGAGATCTTCTGATTCGGCTCCAACTTCGACCTCCTCCGCCGGCATTTCTTGGATCTCCAGCTCCGACTGGGACGACGTACCGTCTTCATCGCTGCAACTCCAACCATTCTCGACGGAACGAGCTTCCATTCTGGGCCAAGGACAGGAGACATAAATTTGAAACCGAAACCAAGATGCGCGAACAGAAAGACAATGGGCGAATCCCGATCGAAAAAACGAAGTATGAGATGGGGAAGCAATGAGACGTCTCACCTCATAAGCAAACTAGTAAAGCTGGGCATTCCGGCGTGTAGCAGCGGCTCCATGGCGGCGGTCGGAGACGGGGAGGAACTGCGAGCAGAGGAGCTCTCCCCAGATCGGGATTCAAATTTGAAAAAACGAGCTCGGCACCTGGGATGGGGTGGGGGGGGGGGGGGGGGGGGGGGGTCGTCCGGGTAAGCACGTGGGTAGCTGCGGCTTCGTACTCCTTCGCTGTACCGTGCCTGGCAATCGTATGCCCGTGTATTCCGCTCGGGATGCCAGTATACGAGCTGGGGCAGCAGTCAACGCGTGCTGGATGGGTGGGGCGAGGCGTGCATCTCGAGCAGAAGCCAACGCGTGAGGATTTAAAAAAAAAAAAAAAAACGCGTGAGGATTGCGGTGACGCGCGCGAGCAGTGAGGCGGACTCGTTATCGTAACGTTTCACATGTTTTGCTGAGCCAGCTAGCTAGCGTAGTGAGCCAGAGCCTCTCTTGCACATCTGCACCGGAATGGAATGGCCATGGAAGTCGTGCACGATAGAGCATTAGAGCTTGCACCGGAATGGAAATGCGAGTGCATTGAGTATCGGAGACCGGTTGTCGCTGGCGTGAGACGTATAGGAGGGCACCCATTCCATTTCGAAAAGCTTGAGTATCTTTATGCAAAAAAAAAAAAAAAAAGCTTGAGTATCGACTCACACAGTAGAAAAAAGCCACCGAGCTCGCTGCGACGTAGCTCGGCCCATCTTCTTCCTCAGTACAGTAGCTCCCCAAACACCGTGCCAATGGACCAGGAACATGAGCGGCAGGTTTTCGACACCTTCTTCAAGATCCACACCCTCATGCGCCTGATCTTTGTGATCCTCCCCGGCCTCTTCGCCTACATGAGCGCCGTGTTCGTCGTCTACTTCATCGCGCAGTGCGGCAGTCTCTTCTTCCCTGCCGTCGACGTCGTCACTCCTCGCTCCGGTGCTTCCAGCAGCCTTCCTCACCTCTTGTCGTCACCGGATTTCTTCCTGGCCCTCGCCTTTGCCGTCGGTACCCAGTATTTTAGCAGCATGTTCGTCATCTCCGTCGCCACCTGCTACCGCGCCATGCCCATCTTGGCGGCCCTGGGCACCTCGTCCGAGTTCTTCATCTTCTTCTTCAAGCCGGTCGCCCATGCCGCAAGCAACATCGCCTTCTTGCGCGCCGGAAGGCTGCTCGATGTTCCTAACGAGTTCGACCTGCCGCTGCTGCTGCCAGCCGCCGCCGCGTACCTGGCAGAGTCAGTGTCCATCGCCGCGCTCTGCCACACGGTGCCGGATCTCCGGAGTGAAAGAGGCAGCGGCTTCGGCGCCATGCACAGGAGGCTCGTGCTCGTCGCCGCAGGCAAGTTCTACGCGGCGGCCGCCGTCATCTCCTGCTCGGCGGTTTCATAATTGCCGGGATGATGGCCTTTCCATCGCAGTCGCGGATGGTGGACTCCGGGACGGCCATGGTTCCGGTGATATACTGCGCGATGGTGGTGGTGATGCTGGGGGCGCAGCCGTGGTCTACCTGGTCTTCCTCAAGAACTTCCGCCCATAATAGCACGGTACTAGCCTACCACCACAACTACCGGAACTGGCGGCGGTTCGTCGTCGACGGTGACAAATGGGGCAAAGCTGCAGCCTGCCTAGCAAGTACTCGTTAATTTGCCTAGCAAGTACTACTATATATTAGTAATTAAGTTATCTTTCTATCTAGCTAGCTTACAGCATTGTCTTAATTAAGTACTACTACTAGAAACCACTAAGTTGCTACGATACTGTTTGGATCACTACTTCTGGAACTCTGTTGTGAATTCCCAGCCATGCCCTGAATTATGAGGATTGTATATGTGTGTGACTCAGTACAATCCCTAAGCTTACCGACTGGTAGAAATAGCAGAATATGTATGAGCAATTGGGCATTAGGACGAGTGTTGCCTGTTGGGGTTACTGCAAGTGTTTAATTTGATTCGGAGTGTGTATACTTGGCCGTATAATTGGACGTGTACTAGGGTGACATGGATATGAGAAAACAGTTAGGGGTGGATATCATTTTGGCACGTAAGGAAATACCAACGGGTTGATCTCGAATGATAAAAATCAGGCAAGAACTAGCAAGAATACAACAACAAGAACAATAGTTTTGGGGATCGGCACAACTATGGGGACAAGAAGTAGACAATATTCCGATATTCAGTGATTTATTTAATCAATTTAACAATTATCTCGTTGTAATGTAGTTACGCATGCAGATATTGTTCTGTAACAGCTGGATTTCCATGGTTACGAGGGAAGCATCTACTCCCTCCGTTCCAAATTAATTGACTTCAATTTGTCCAAATGTGGATGTATCTATACTTGTAACATGTCTAGATACATCCACATGTGGGCAAAAGGAAGTCAATTAATTTGGAACGGAGGGAGTAGTAATACTAGATCATTAGAAGTGGACCCTCCTGTTGGGATATTCATTGCCTTATATCTTTGGTTGTTTGAATCTGAATTTCCGTCCTGATGCTAGGTTAGTATGCTTACCAGGAGCTAAGCTACAGTGTATTAGTTGGCCGGTGTTCCTCAAATTTCCCGCACGCATGGGTTTTAAATCCTCTAGCTAGCTGGCAAATGAAGCATAGGAGCTGCATGCTCTAATAATGTGAAAACACGATTTAATTCTCGGGTGTCTCCTGCACCACAGGGAAGATGACAACATGCGCATGCAACCACATCAACACTTAAATTCTGAGTGGCACCATGTCAGTTTATCTTACCAAAAATGCTCAAAGAGAAGAAAAAAAAAAGCCCTGTCCCGTCCATGCATCGAGCATTGCAAAGTAGGCTTTTCTCTGCCTCTGTGCGCACATGCGTGGACACAAACGACATATAGGCTAGCAATTAATGAATTGATCAATGCTTGCCGCGGAGAGTACTAAACTGGTCCAATCGGCAAAAGATAAGTGTACAACACTGATCCGCGGAAATATGAGCACAAAATGGAAGTTTTAGATTTTTTTTTACAATTACTGAAGTATAATCCAGCTGCATGTTAACTGTACATTCTTTTGTCAGTTTCGTCCGAATAACGAACAGACAGTGGGAAAAGCCACTTTTGCTCCGGGCAACAGTATCCCTTTACTTTTGAAAAATCAAAAATATGTTTACAATAGTCAAAAAATCTGGATGTAGCCAATGATACATTGCATCCTACAAACATGTAAAATCACAATATGTTTTTTCACATTATGGGCTACATAAAAATGACAAATCTTGTAGATTTTGAAGATTTGAAAGTGGCTATACTCAGATCACACTTTTTTTTGTATAGCTCAGAATATAAAGCATTTCAAATTATAATTTTGCACGTTTATGAGATACATTATTGACAACACTCATGTTTTTTTCACATTTTAAAAACATGGAAATATGATTTTATTGAAGATAAAAGAAAATGAGCACTGGAGCTTAAGGACAGTTCAGACTTGGTCGTTAGCTGATGGGACAAACCATACACTTCGTTTGTGGCATACAGTCATCTAAATGCAGTTAATTTGTACACAAATAGTTTCAAATCTTAACAATAGTGTTCTGTACACAGCCTCGCACATATTATAATCTAAGCATGCATGTCTCTTAATCGGAATAATCGGATCAGACACACAAATGTTTCATACGACTGCAGAGCCATCTATATTAACTTACTAATAGTCCCAAGCTCTCGACTAAAATGTGAATTGAAGCAAACTAGTTGGTAGTAGAAATCAAGCTTAAGTGTTAACACCACCGGCTGCGCCACAAGCGCGACGGCGAGCACCGCGTAGAGAGCCACGAACATGGCTGCCCCCGCGGCCACCTGGAACCCCGGTCCGAGGTCCAGAAACCCTTCAGCACGGCGAGGACGCAACCGTCGAGCGTGACGAAGACGCACGCGGCCGCCCCAAACTTCCCGGCGAGGAGCTCCCGGCTCCTGCGCACGGCATCCAAGGGCGCGGCGTCCTCGAGCACTGACACCACGCAGGCAAGATGGCCCACCACGGCGACGTACGCCGCACTGGCCCACCCCAACAGCCGCACGGGCAGCAAATTCTCGACCTGGAGCAGAACCCGAAGCATGGCGACGGCGACGGGGAAGGAGGTGTAGACCACGAGAAAGGGGACTGCCACGAAGAGGAACGTGGGGAGGAGCTTGACGACGGGGTGGTCCTTGAGCACGCGGTCGGCGGCAAGCAGGTTTTCGCCCGTGCGGTAGAGGGAGGCGACGCAGAGCACGTAGGCGGCGGTGTAGTCGAGCCAGAGCCCGACGGTATAGCTAGCGGCCAGGTCCGCGACGACACGGAGGCAAAATCCGTCGTCGAGGATAGACGCGACGCGCATGCGATAGTGGCTGTGGAGAACTCAGCTAGCAAGATTTCACGATTCACGGACGCACACAAACACAGAGGCAGAGAAAGCAATGGGGCGGAAGGGAATTGCCACTGGCTATTTTCCTTTGAGCATTTCTGGTAAGTTGAGCTGACATGGTGCCACTGAAAGTTAAGGTGCTCATGTAGTTGCCACGGGACAAACATGGTAAAAGAGGGTGGCACATTGGTCAAGGATGCATATGTGTTACACTGTGGCTTGGCGCGCTCCTGATAGGTAAACAGAACTAGCATCGTGATGAAAATTCAGATTCAAGCAATCAGGATACAAGACGATTATAATTTCATTAGAGTAAGTGCAGCTCTAATGATCAAGAATTCAAGATATTATAGAACAATAGTTTAACTGATTGAATTACTAAATATCGGAATGACTTGGTCGTCGTAAAAACTTCACAGTACCCTCAATGTAAGGTAGAGATCATCCTTGTCTTGAGCTGCCCCACAACAGTTGTCATGACCTTTCTGAGACTACGGGTGAAAACCCTTGACCGCCGGTTTTGACGACAGCAACGAACCATGTCGTTACCCCCTCTTAGGGGCGTCATCGACTCGACGTGGAGTTTCAGTATCATTTGGACTCGATCCGGTATCTTCGGTGGCAAGTTAGGCGCTCCTTATTTTCTTTCTTATCTTTATATGCTCTGTAAAAGGTTCCCCTAGTCATTTTGTATTGGTTCAGTTGTTTGGCTTTATTTACGGGCGAAAGCCTGTTTCGAGATATTGCATTACCTAGGTCCTTGACCATTCAATTCACAAAGGAGAGAGGAGAGAAATTCTTGTCAATAAAACAGAGAGGAGAGGATCAGCGATGTGTGTCTGTAGGAGGAAGGTGACCATGGTGGGGTGAGGGTCGGCGAGCGTGCCCTGTTGCTCCCCCTTCCAAGCGCGGCCGGAATCGTAGCATGGACAAGCCGACCATGGAGCTCGATAGGCGGGGGAGATGGCCCTCTAGTCTCCCGAGGCAAGGACGTCGCCGCCAGAAAAACTAGGTTGCGCTTGCCCTCTAGTCGTCCACGAGCATGGAGATCACTCCATCGATGTATTCGTATTTCACCCCGTTTTCTAGTGCGAGGACTCACCGAATGGCGCTAGTAATCAGACGAATCTGGCTCGTCTTATCTGTCTCCTCCCAGCACCATCGTGGTCGATCCGCTCGCCTCCAGTCGGCCTCGTCCTTTCCTAGCCGTTGAACATGCTCGTGGTGAGTTGCTGCTTCTTCTGTGCCGTCTCTATCTTCCCTGTATAACATGTATCGTCGATAGCCGACGGTTGTTGCCGCTCACGGATGTCGTCAGAGCTCCTCCGGTGACCAAATGGTCACGCGGCGCCGCGAGATGCCTCCTCGCTAAGCCCCTCTCCCGGTCCTCGCCCCCACAGCTTCGCCGCGTGCGTAGCCTGGTTAAGACAAAGCCGAGAAGAAGAAGGTAAAAGAGAAAAAAATGGATTCAGCTATTTTGCAGGAAAAAAAACCTCCTCTTAATATTCTGAAAAAATACCGGTACTCCGATGACAAGTGGATGGAAAAAACCGCGACAGGGCTGGTCGTGACCAATTCACTCATCTCGTACGAACTGAGTGCCCGGTTTTCACATTCTGCGAGTTGAATGAACAATTCACTTATCTTCGCAAGAGTTCGGTAACTGACACTGATGTTAGTATCTCTTTAGTTTACTGTCAGCTAGGAATGCATACAATCAGGAGTCCGGATTGTGGTGACCAACTGATCTACTCCTGCTGATCGATCGTAACTTGACAGCACCATATAGTGTGTAATGTATCACACTAGTGGAAACAGGGCCACTGGTCCCGGGTCGTAAGGGCCTCTAGTACCGGGTGTCCACCCGGGACTAGCAAGGCGACACTAGAGGCCCCCCCTCTAGTACCGGGTCCGTTACGACCCGGAACAACAGGCTCCCACGTGGCCGCCGAGCGCGGGCGTGGTGGAGGACCTCTAGTCCCGATTGGTCATACGACCCGGGACCAAGGACCTCACACGTGGCAGCCTGTAATTTTTTGTTTTTCCTCCCAATTTAATATTGAAATGGTGCAAAAAAATATGCGTTTAATTAATTAAAAACAGAAACTACATATAACATATCAAAATGTTCATAAATAAAAATATGTTCACGTCTATCCGGTTACATGGAGGTGCTCATAACCGGGACTAGAGCCCGTCTATTCGATTACACGTGTGTGGAGATCATAACCGGGACTAGAGCCCGTCTATTCGGTTACACGGGAGATCATAACCGGGACTTCACCGCTATTCTCCATTGTATTTTCCTTTTGTAGGTATGACTTCGCTGAGCAGAAACCCCGCAAGTTCCTCTGCTAGTGCTTGAAAGCGCTTCTTTAGTGGCATACTCTCGCGCAATGGCTCTGCCTATAAAAGAAGGAGATCAATACGAATATTAATCATGACTATCAAAAATTATGAATGACACTGGAGATCAATTGATGAATATGATTGTTCACGTACGTCTAAAAATTTCTTTGGGTCCCGCTCAGTGACCGAACGACGAATCCACTCGCAAACGAAATATCCACAGAAATTGGTCCCCTGTGGTTGCCTCTCGATCCACTTTACGAGAATAGAATTCAATCAAATCATAGTCAACATATAGTGGTATTGAAAACAATAAATAAAGAGATGCGCGAACCTAGCTAGACCGTACTACCTACCTGTGGGTGAACAAAAGTCAGCTGTTCTTCAAATGAACCTGAACCCTTTGTCCTCGCTTTGAATTGTTTCCAAACCCTGCCGGGCAAAAAAAAGAATAAATGAGTTATTAGTTGCTTGATATCTCTGAAATCAATAAGAGAGACTGATATAGTGCGATAATGTTTGAAATTACCTTTGGAGCGTATCTAGAATGCTTTGGTACCTCTCCTTAGGCCAGTCCAATGAGTCGTAGACTTGAACTCTTGATCTATCAACTTCAATGACTAGCAGAATGTAATGATCGCTGCGCATGATTATATACACGTCAGTAACTCATCAGTTACACTTAATTTGTACAAGCGAGTAACACTCTCTTACCTGAAGAAGTAAGGAAACATTATCTCCGTGTTGAAATGTTGCTTCATTAGGGCATTTAGCAAGTTCTTCTCCGTGTCCTTCACGTGGTTTTTTAGTGTCCTTGCATTAACTCGTACTGGGTTAACGAACCCAAAGCCATAGATGCCCTTTCTACCACATTCATCACTCTTCATTCTGCATAATACCGTAGTGAGCATAATTAGCGATGGCAATGAACGAGCTGAGAGCTAAAGACTTTATCTTTTTTGGAAATAAATGAATTGAATCACTTACAGACAGTAGGCACCGACGAGAGCCAAGTCGAGGGAGTCAAGGTTGTATAAGTACCAGAGTTCTTCGAGCTGAATTGTGAACATGTCTTCACCCGCGAAATGATTTTTTGTAACTTTCACACAGATCAAAAAGTCATCAAATTCCTTTGTGGTTTTCATGTACCAACTATGGAGTTGTCGCATACATGTCGGTAGACACTTTATCTGATCACCTCGCAGCAGGGACCTCCCCCATTTCCATTTCCATGAATCATCTACATCAGACGGAAAGAGATTTTCGTTGTCCAGTTGAGCAAGAGTAATACCAGCATCTGCAGCAAAGTCCTTCTTCAAGGATAAAGTAGGAATTAGGTCCGTCACGGAGCCATGACCACTGGGTATAACTACGAGCGGGGCTATCGACTGGTTTGCCTGTTGTCCGAGCTGGGCAACGTCTCTTTTCCCTCTGGCACTACTACTTCTCGTCTTGGGAGAGCTACTACTTTTACTCAGAGCTCGTAAATAGTTATCTGGCTTATTTTTCTCATATTGCGATGGTTCCGTGATGAATCCAATAGCCCACTTGTTTTCCTTTGCAGTAAATGTTTGCTTTTCCTCGGGCTTTTTCCGTGCAAGCTGTCTTTTTGTGTCTGCATCCACCCACGCATCCAATTGCTCTTTAGTCATGTCGCAAGCTCTGAGGTCGTCAAGGCTTTTGGGTACTTTTGGGAGGGGCGAACGTCGGGGGTCTCGCCCGAATCCCATGGACGACGAAGTGGCGCCCTTCCTATGTCGGGGCTCAGGAGTCGGCTCATGCGGCGGTGGAGTCGGCTCATGCAGCGGCGGAGTGGGCTGACGCAGCAGTGGAGTCGGCTCACGCGGCGGTGGAGTCGGTGCACGCGGCGGTGGAGTCGGCGCACGCGGCGGCGGAGACGACTGATGCGGAGGCGACTGATGGTTGTCGTCCCCTTCATCGTCATCAGGTGGTGAATCGTGAATTGGCGGAGACGATGGTGGCCTTGGCGCCCAGCCTTCAAACTTGATGTATTTCTTCCGCCATAGAATTAGACCACCCACGACGTCCCCTAGCACCGACTCATCATCAGCTCTTGGGAACTCAAGGTTCAGTGATTCATATCCTTGTACAACTTGATCCACGCCGACACGAGCATATCCATCTGGAATGGCATTGCCAAGCCACGATGCTGTAGAGTCAATGGAGAATGCATAGCCGTCCGCCACCTTCATGGATAAGTTAAATACTGGGACATGCAGCTCACAAGTTGTTTTCTCCGTGATATAATCCACGGGGTAACTTGTCTCATCATCACCGACCATAACCGAGGAAGCCACGCTGCTTCTGCGATGCGATGGGCCGCCTTGACTCGCTTGTTCCAGCTGAAGAGTTGGCGCCCCTTGCTCGCGCATTTGATCTATTTGCTTCTGCTGCTCCTTATAGAGAGCAACCATCTGGTCATGATTTCTTTCTAAGATCATCAACCGGTCTGATTCCTGCTGCTCCTTCCTCCTCTTTGCTCTCAATCGGCTTCTATAAGAGGCACGGTCCTCGGGAAACCCTTCAATCCACGGCACTTCTCCTAAGCCTCGTGTTGATCCTCCTTTTTCTTTGGTCCCGAGGGCCTCTGACAGCTCGTCCTTCTCTCTGTCGGAAATAAACTTTCCCTCTTTAGACTTGGCAATTAAGTCAATAATTTTTTTTTGGGCTCCGTTGACTACTTTGCTTTCATCAATTATTAACTCCCCTGTTTCCATGTCATACTCCCCTCCATGCGCAAGTAGCCAATTCCTTATCCTTCTGTCCCATTCCTCTGTGACCGGGGTGAGCCCTTTTGCACGCAACTCGGACTCAATTTTTTCCCACTTAGGCTCGGCAACTCGGTAGCCACCTGGCCCCATCTTATGGTGATACTTCTTTTTCGCTGCATTATTCTTATTCGTTTGCGACCTTTTCTTAGCTCGTTCTGATTTCTTGTACTCCAGAAATGCAGGCCAGTGAGGCCGCTGCCTCTCTCGTGTGCCGGTGAAATCCGGAAGTTTCCCATCTTCTTCCCACTCACGGAATAATTTGTTCTTGTAGTTATTGAATTGTTGAGCCATCTTCTTAAGAGCGAAATGCTTGACTTTGTCCGTCATTTTTTTTGTCTTCACCTCATCTTCCAAGACCGGTAGGGTGAAATGTGCAATGAGCTTGTTCCAAAGCACATCTTTGGTTCTCTTGTCGACGTAACTAACTCCCTCTAACTTTGGCTTAATCCATTCCTGAGTGCTGATATAAACGTTGTCCCTGACAGTGACTCCGCATTGATGCACAAACTTAACTGCGTTCGGCACGGGTGCCAGTGGTTGGCCAGTAGTTGCATTCACCTCGTCAATTGTGAGATGCTCATCTTTGCCCATCCCTTGGGCATGGCCTCGTTTAGTGGTTTGGTTCGATGCGGAGGTCTAAAAATATGAAACATGTGTGAATACATATATATGCACAAATCAGTTATTGCATCTGCTCAACATAGGCTTAATATACCTCGCCAGACGGCGTGGGTCCACCAATTTCCGAGTCCTCATCTTCAGCTCCTTCCGCGGGATGCCGAAATTCATCTTCAGCTCCTTCTGCGGGATGCCGAAATTCACCGGGTTCACAAATGTAGGAAAGTAGCTCTTCTTCCCCTTCTCTCGTTGCGAAGGGAGCATCGATATCCATTGTTTAACTAATACAAAAAAAAGATAAAACAATAATAGCATTAGTACAATAATTCAAAGGAGGGAACTATACAAATATGCAACAAAAACAATTTAATATTGCATCTAAAGAAAAAAAATTCAAAAAAAACTTAGGCTGCTGTCCCAATCCCAGCCCAGCCCAAATTTGGGCCAGAACCTGGTCAAAGGTGGCCACCGTGGTCATCGCTGGCCCACCTGCCAGCGCCTACCCGCCCCACCGCCACGTGTGACCGCCCACTGGCCACGCGTGGTCAATGCTGGCCCACCCGCCAGCGACCCAGTTCTGACCCCGCCGCCCTGCCTCGTGTTCCCGCCCCGCCTCGTCTTCACCTCCCCGCCTCGTGTTCCCACCCGGCCGCCTCGCCTTCACCCCCCGTGGTCAATGCGGAGCACGAACAGCCCCCGCCCACCCGGAGTCAATGCTCCTGGCCCACTTGCCAGCGACTCGGGCGCTGGCCCACCCGACGGTTCCCCTCCCGACGGTCCTGGTCTTTAAAAAGGGACGCGCCCGTGCGGATGTGGACACTCCACTCCGCTCCCTCCCACGGTTCCCCTCCGCCCGTCCAGTGCCCTCGCCGCCATGTCGCGCTGGTTCGGGAAGTCCCCGAAGAACGAGACCGGCGAGTCCTCCAACCGTCGCCGCGCTTCTCCACCGCCTCCACCGCCGGCGGCCTTGGGCGTCGTTCCGAGGGCGTGCGGAGGACCGCGCCACCGGTGCGGGTCGCCCACGCACCCGACGCGCCGCCACGAACCTCCACCACCACCGCTGGAGGGAGGAGGATCCGGCGCCGGCGCTACGTGCCGGAGCCGGAGTGCCAGTGGCACTGGGACAACGCCGCCACGCTGGAGTGGCACGACGTCCACCTCCCCGAGGGCTGGCACCTGAACCCGCAGAGGATTCCGGTGCCGGCGGTCCCGCTCCCTGGGAGGCAACTGGACAGGGAGATCGCGCGCCGGCGCCGCCTCCTCCCTCCGGCGCTCCGCAACGACCCCGCCTACGCGGCGGACTCCCCTCACTGGGAGCAGTGGCTCAAGGACGAGCACGAGGACCGCCGCCACTCCTACTTCGCCCCGGCGCCCCGCGCCGTCCAATCCGCCTACCCAGCGCTGCCCGACCCGCTGTGGTTCGAGGAGGAGGTCCCCGAGGACGACGACGACCCGGAGATGCAGGCCGCCTACGAGGCCTCCAACCGCACCCTCGTCGAGGACGAGATCAAGAGGTGGGAGAAGGTGAGGACCGCGGCCGCGGCCCTGATGCCGCCGCCGCCACTGCAGCAGCAGGAGTACGACCCGGACGAGGTCGAGCCGTGGCACTACGCCATGGAACGCGAGCAGGAGCAGGACCTTCCGCCGCCGCCTCCTCTGCCCACCGGCCTCGTTGGCCAGTCCTGGGTCTTTACCGGCGGGAGCTGGGAGGCGCCACGGGAGCAGGAGCAGGAGGCGCCACCGGAGCAGCAGGAGGCGCCACCGCAGCAGCAGGCGCCACCGGAGCATCTCTGGACCCCGCCGCCCTTCTACATCCTCGACGACTAGGCGGCACCGGCACCGGCGACCCTCCCCCCTCCAATGTAATGGCCTTATCAATGGCCTCCCCCCCCCCAATGTAATCGGCCGGTTGTGGCCTAACTATAATGAAATCGGCCCCTTTAGGCCCTAAAAATCTGTTCTTGTTTGCCAACTCCGGCGCCGGCCCCGTGGTTAGGGTCCGCCGCCGCCGCCGCGCGCTAGATCTGAGAGAGGGAGAGAGTAGTTGGTCGGGGGGACGAGCTCACCGCGTGGGTCGGGGGCGAGCTTTGCTTGCTCGGGGACGACGATCTTGCTCGGGGGAAGAGCGGGGACGGCCGCGCCCGGAGCAGGAGCAGGACGGCGACCCACGGTGAGGGCGGCAGCGGCGCGGGGACGAAATCCGGCAGCCTGGCGGCGCAGGGGGCGGCGTCGTCTGGAGCCCGGAGGCGGAGCGTCGATTTGCTGGACTTGGGCAAATTTTCGGCCCGAGCCACTAGAAGTAGCGCCAAAAAGGCCTCTAGTACCGGGCCGTGGCTCCACCCGGTACTAGAGACCCTCTAGTACCGGGCCGTGTTACCACCCGGTACTAGAGGTCCCTCAGGGCCGCGAAAATTTGCGCGCCAAGCCCAGTGGACCTGTAGTACCGGGTGGTCGCACGGCCCGGTACTAGAGGTTAATTTTTTTTAATTTTCTGGTTTCTTACTTTTTTTATATCTTTTGATTTACTTGTCTAAATTAAGTAAAAATTGCTTTCATTTTCCTGTTTTCTGTTTTGGTTTAAAATGAAGTATCACATGCGCTTGGTTTTAAATTAAGTACTACATACGCTTAATTTAAAATCAATTCAAAAATTTATAAATCAAGTACTACATGCGCAGTGGATCATTTCACATCACAAAGTTTGATGCTACATCAAAAATTTATAAATTAAGTACTACATTCCGCCACCGCCATACGCTTGATTTCATTGACATGTCTGTCTTGTCCTCCAGACTATAAATTATATAAAAGTTTAATAAATTATTACACATCATGAACAACATCCCTATTTAGTCTTCGCTTTTTCTTTTTGTGAGACCCTTTCTTCTGATCGCTCCGTAACCATGGACAAGGGTCTGCATATAACTTGAGACTTGGGTCAGTGGTCACTTTGAAGGGCGGAATTTCATGAAATGAGAGTTTCCACCTAGAAGAAATGGGTTAATACACGAAATGGGAGTTTCCACCTAGAAGAAATGGGTTATAGCTAGGGAACCCGAATGTTTTGTGTTTGAGCGCCACTTCGATCCAAGCAGCGGTAAGACGTCTCTGATGATCTACAACCGGCCGGCAAGACATCTCTGATGATCTGCAACCGTTTGGAACGGTCGCAGGTCATCAGAGACGTCTTGCCGCTGGTTGCCCAAAGATGCCTCTCCGAGTGACGCTGGAATGTTTTGTGTGAGTGAGTAACCTGTCTGAGGAGGGGGGCTATATATAGGGTACGTGTGCTTCTTTAGTCCCGGTTGGTAACACCAACCGGGTCATGTGGCTCACGAAGTGGTCGTGATACTGCTGATCCAACAGCTCACAATCCCTCAAAAGAAACACACCCCTGATCCAACGTCTCACAAGCGCTTGAAAGAAACACACGATCCGTGTGCTTCTTTAGTCCCGGTTGGTAACACCAACCGGGACTAAAGGCGGGCTTTGCGGTCACGACACGTGTCCTCCCCCAGCGTTGCCCTGGGCACGTGTCCTCCCCCAGCGCTGCCCTGGAGGTCTTTATATATTGTCGCCGACGGGGTAAACCCTAATCCAACATTCCTAGCCACGAACGCATCGTCTCCACGAGATGGATCCGCCACGCCCGCCGCAGCGCCTTCTGGACGAGGTCGAGCGTGCTCGGCAGAGCGCGCTTGGGCGCAACCGCGGGAGCCTATCCCGCCGTATGCCCACGAGCCCGGCGTGGAGAGGAATGCCCAGCTACCGGCCTCCTGCTCCACCAGGTGCCGCCGCACCTCCACCTGGCGCCGCTGCACCTCCACCAGGCGCCGCCGCTCCTCCCGCGGAGGAGGAGGACGACGACTTCGACTGGAGCGACGACGGGGAAGAGGGTTGTGGGTTGCAGATACAGGAGGCCATGGAAGCCTCCTTCCAGTCTGTCCGCGACTACCCTGTCCAGCGAGCAAAGACTTCCTACCAGCTCAAGGCGAAGGAGGCTTCCGAGCTGGATTGGGCGCTGAAAGACTCATCCTCCATGGATCTTGCCCTCCGCCGCAAACGTGCGCGCGAGAACCGGGCGGCCGCCCACGGGGCTGGCTCCTCCCGCCGTTCCCCCTAATCCTACGGCCTTCGAGCCAGCAAGTCCGTTTATGTAGAATAATGTTGGTGATGTTGGATCAGGGGTGTGTTTCTTTCAAGCGCTTGTGAGACGTTGGATCATGTGTAATAATGTACTAGAGGTTTTTTTTTTAATTTTCTGGTTTCTTACTTTTTTTATATCTTTTGATCATTTCACATCACAAAGTTTGATGCTACATCAAAAATTTATAAATTAAGTACTACATTCCGCCACCGCCATACGCTTGATTTCATTGACATGTCTGTCTTGTCCTCCATACTATAAATTATATAAAAGTTTAATAAATTATTACACATCATGAACAACATCCCTATTTAGTCTTCGCTTTTTCTTTTTGTGAGACCCTTTCTTCTGATCGCTCCGTAACCATGGACAAGGGTCTGCGTATAACTTGAGACTTGGGTCAGTGGTCACTTTGAAGGGCGGAATTTCATGAAACTTGTCGTAATCTTCTGACATGTCTGTCTTGTCCTCCACTCCCACGATGGTTCTTTTCCCTGAAAGAACTATGTGGCGCTTTGGCTCATCGGCTGATGTATTCACTTCCTTATCTTTTCTTTTTTTTGGCTTGGTAGACATGTCCTTCACATAGAAAACCTGAGCCACATCCTTGGCTAGAACGAATGGTTCGTTGTCGTACGCAACATTCGTGAGATCCACTGTAGTCATTCCGTACAATGGGTCTTCCTTTACCCCGCCGCCTCTCAGGTTGAACCATTTGCACCAGAACAAAGGGACCTTCAAAGAAGGTCCATAGTCAAGTTCCCATATCTGCTCTATGCAACCATAATATGTGACCGTGGCCTCATTCGTGCTCTTATCATCAAAGCGGACACCACTATTTTGGTTGGTGCTCTTTTTATCTTGGGCGTTCGTGTAAAATGTATTCCCGTTTATCTCATACCCTTGGAAAGTCCAAATAGTCGAAGATGGCCCCTTAGACAACAAGAACAGCTCATCTGAGACTGTGTTGTTGTTGTTCAGATGCGTTTCCAACCAACCGCCAAAATTCTCCATGTGTTCCTTTGCAATGGCGGAGTCATCCATCCCCGGGTTGTTAGAGCGTACAATATCCTTGTGCATCTGGATATACGGAGCCACCAAAGTGGAATTATGCAGAACTGTGTAGTGTGCTTTTGTGAAAGAATACCCGTCCCTGCATATGTATGATTTCTTTCCTAGAGTGCCTTCTCCACTTAGTCTCCCCTCATGTCGCGATTCAGGAAGACCAATCGACTTAATGCCGGGAATAAAGTCAACACAAAACTCAATGACCTCCTCTGTTCCATACCCTTTGGAGATGCTTCCTTCTGGCCTAGCACGGTTATGAACATACTTCTTCAACACTCCCATGAACCTCTCAAAGGGGAACATATTGTGTAGAAATACAGGACCCAGAATGTGAATCTCGTCGACCAGGTGTACTAGGAGATGTGTCATAATAGTGAAGAAGGATGGTGGGAACACCAACTCAAAACTAACGAGACATTGAGCCACATCCTTCTGTAACCTTAATAGAGTGGTTGGGCTGATTGACTTCTGCGAAATTGCATTGAGGAACGCACATAGCTGAACAATGGATACTCGAACATTTTCCGGTAGAAGCCCCCGCAATGCAACCGGAAGCAGTTGAGTCATCAGCACGTGGCAGTCATGAGACTTTAGGTTCTGGAACTTTTTCTCTGCCATATTTATTATTCCCTTTATATTCGACGAGAAGCCAGACGGGACCTTCATACTGCTCAGGACTTCAAAAAATATCTCCTTCTCTTCTTTGGTAAGAACGTAGCTAGCAGGACGTAGACGTCCTTTATCCGTCCTCATTGGATGCAGGTTCTTTGGGTCTTTCAAAAGTTGCTGGTCCTCTCGTGCTTCCGGAGTATCTTTTGCCTTCCCATACACGCCCAAGAAGCCTAGCAGGTTCACGCAAACATTCTTCGTCACGTGCATCACGTCGATTGCAGAGCGGACCTTTAGGATTTTCCAATAGGGTAGTTCCCAAAATATAGACTTCTTCTTCCACAGGGGAACGTGGTTGTTAGCGTCATTCGGAACAGACTGTCCGCCAGGACCCTTTCCAAAGATTACATCTAAATCCTTGACCGCATCATATATATCTTCACCACTTTGGAGGGGTGGCTTCGGCCGGCGATCTTCCTCACCTTTGAAATGCTGCTGCTTGCTTTTCTTTCTTAGGGGATGCTGAGTTGTAAGAAATCGACGATGACCCGGGTACACATTCTTGTTACCTACATATATACTTTCAGTGCTATCTAAACAGTGTGTGCATGCATTGTATCCCTTGTTCGACTGTCCTGAAATGTTACTAAGAGCAGGCCAATCATTGATGGTTACAAACAACAACCCTCGTAGGTTAAATTCCGCTTGTTTGTACTCATCCCACACAGGTACCCCTTCATCACGCCACAACTGTAAAAGTTCATCAACTAATGGCCTCAGGTAGACATCAATGTTGTTACCGGGTTGCTTCGGGCCTTGGATGAGCACTGGCATCATAATGAACTTCCGCTTCATGCACAACCAAGGAGGAAGGTTATAGATACATAGAGTCACAGGCCAGGTGCTATGACTGCTACTCTGCTCCCCAAAAGGATTAAAGCCATCCGTGCTAAGACCAAACCTTAAGTTCCTTGGGTCACGTGCAAATTCCTTGTACTCTGTATCGATTTTTCTCCACTGCGACCCATCAGCCGGGTGTCTCAACATCTCGTCGCTCTTGCGGTCTTCTTTGTGCCATCGCAACAACTTGGCATGCTCTTTGTTTCTGAACAAACGTTTCAACCGTGGTATTATAGGAGCGTACCACATAACCTTGGCAGGAACCTTCTTCCTGGCGGGCATGCCCTCAACATCGCCAGGGTCATCTGCTCTGATCTTATACCGCAATGCACCGCATACCGGGCATTCATTCAAATTCTCATACTTCTCACCGCGGTAGAGGATGCAGTCATTAATGCATGCATGTATCTTCTGCACATCTAATCCTAGAGGGCAGATAATCTTCTTTGCTTCATACGCACTCTCGGGCAATTCGTTACCAGCCGGCAGCTTGTCCTTCACTATTTTCAGTAAACTCCCAAATCCCTTGTCAGATAAACCATTCGCTGCCTTCCATTGCAATAATTCCAGTGTGGTACCGAGCTTTGTGTTGCCATCTTCGCAAGTTGGGTACAACTTTGTTTTGTGATCCTCTAACATGCGCTCCAACTTCAACTTCTCAAGTGTAGTTTCTGCTAGGGTATGTGCATCAACGATGACCCCACGTAAATCATCATGTATGATGGGATCATCTGGTACCTCTTCATCATCAGCTTCCCCTGTTGGGTTACCAACATATTCAGGGTACATGTAGTTGTCATCGTTCTCTTCTTCTTCGTTATCTTCCATCATAACCCCTTTTCTCCGTGCTTGGTCCAACAATTATAGCCGGGCATGAAACCAGAAGTTATCAGGTGGAGGTGAATTCTGTCTGTGTTAGGGTAATCCTTCTCATTCCGACAATTCTTGCATGGACAACACATAAAACCATTGGGCCCCTTGTTATCCTTAGCCACATTGAGAAAAGATTGCACGCCATCCATGTACTCTTTAGAGCGTCGGTCAGCGCACATCCACGGATGACTCATCTGCAAATCACCGCTAAAACCCATTACGATAAACCAACATAATAGGAAACATATCATATTCATTAATACAAGTTCATCACATTAAAACCAAAGTATAGTAGTGACCAAATGTAATACATAGTTCTCATAAAACATAAATTAATTGAAACTAGAATACAACTATCTAAAGAATTTAAATCCAACAACAAATGCGATCAGAATCGCAACTAAGGTAACTATTGAACCAACAGCATAATGATACCAAGCCTCTTGACTAATGACATATTTTCTAATCTTTCTAAGCTTCAAGCGCATTGCATCCATCTTCATCTCGTGAACAGCGACGACGTCGGTAAGCTCGACCCCGTGAGCATCAACGATGTCGGCAATCTTCAAGTCCAATACCATCTTCTCTTCTAGGCATTGGAGACGAAGATCTTCACTTATCTTCAATTTTGCTTTCAAATCGTTGTTTTCTTTTATAAAAAACTCTACAATAGGGTCGGCTGGAATTTCCGGTTCAACTACCTCCTAAATAAAAATATATCTATGTCAATTTGGTCGGCATGATTGTTATAAACACGAAACAAAATAAATAGTGATAAAAATATACCACATCCGAATCATAGACCGGACGAGGGACGACGGGGACGGATATCAAAACCATGACACTATACATAAAAAACATAAGAAAATTATACAAGAAAAATAATTATGCAATCAAATCATACAAGTAATTTTGTAAAATAACAGATAAAAGAAGAGGCTCACCGAGGTGGTGCCGGTCACGGGATGGCGGGGGCTATCGACGGCGGTGAGGACCGAGACGACACTAAAATCCACAAATAATAAATTAATTTGAGCTCAAAATACATAAAAAAATGAACTACCTAGCTTAGGCATTTCATCAAACACCTAGGTAGCACTATAAAAATGAAATGAGCTAAACTTGTATGGAAATGGCTAAAATTCGGCCGCCGGGTGAAAGGATCAAGTGTTGCTAACCCTTGGAGAGATGGGTGCCGTCTATCTTGACAAATCTTGGAAAAAAATGGGGCTACACTTGAGCTTGAGAGAGGAAACAATGGAGATGATCTTGAGAGTTCAAAATGGTGGCTGGCCCGGGGTGGGAGATGATATAGCGGGACCTCTAGTCCCGGGCTGTACCAC
Organism: Poa pratensis; assembly: GCA_947311845.1. NCBI lineage: Eukaryota > Viridiplantae > Streptophyta > Magnoliopsida > Poales > Poaceae > Poa > Poa pratensis. The sequence goes on along the minus strand of CAMZMU010000100.1, from coordinate 17,390,898 downwards.
GGCCCGGGACGAAAGGTCCACCCTCCTGTCTCCACCCTGCCGCTGACTGCCTCGGTCCCGGGTGGTATCACGGCCCGGAACTAGAGGTGCCCTACAACCCGGGACCCGACCTGCGCAGCGTCGGAGCAGCCGGCCCGGTACTAGTTCCCTCCTCTAGTCCGGGATCGAACCACGCCCGGGACTAGAGCCCAACACCCCTCTCCACCAAAGCCCTGTTTCCACTAGTGTCACACCATGGCACCGATCGACTGTGTTGCACCAGAATGGAGTTTCATGCATCTGCATGCATGGGGGCAATGACCACAAAGCTAGGACGAATACGTAGCTTCATGGAGTGTAAATGGCTGGCAACCATGGAGATCGTGATGACTGACGAGCGTGCCTTGTCGTCGTGGTTTTTGCTATTTGAGTCGATACTACGCCGCTGATGCTTCCCAGAAACGTAGCTGCTACGGCTGGCCATTGCTTTGTGACTAACCACGGTTGGCCAACCTGATAGCTGCTACGGCCTACGGATGCCCGGACCTCAAGCTCTTCTCCACTCTGGTTTTGTAGCGGAAAAGGTGGCAGGAGTTAACTCTCCTCCTCATTCTCATTGTGCAGCTCTTGTTTGTATTCTGGGAGCGCATAGGCTATATGGAAATTTAAAGGTGTAGGTGCTGTGGCAAAAGTAAAATTTGAAATATCAAACAATTCCAAAAAGAATAAACATGAGTTTTACACATTGTGTAAGAAAAAGAAATTTAGCGCATACATTTTGCTCCTCTAGAGGACCGAAATTTATCCTTTTTCCTCGTTAATGCAAATCAAATGCTCATTAAAAAAACACTTGAAGACATGGATACTCAATATATACTCCCTCCGTCCCAAAATAAGTGTCTCAAGTTTGCTAAAAAATGGATGTATTTATACATGAAACATGTCTAGATACATCCATTTTTATGCAAACTTGAGACACTTATTTTTGGACGGAGGGAGTATTTACAATTTTTTTAAGAAAAATAAGATTTTACATCAATTTAGTGCTCACCACGAGTCCAAATGCTCATGGGTGTATTTTCACATCTTTCAAATGGCGGAGTGCTTGTGTTGTATTCTTAGTCGTTCCCATTGCCCGAATTTAAACTTTTATAGGCACTTTAGCAAAGTGACCTAACCAAAGTGCTCTAAAATCTCGACCCTGACTTAGCAACGTCGACATTTTTTCGAAAAAGAGAATATATTAATATCGTGGAAATACCAATTACATCCAGCCTCTGCAACAACGCGATGTCCAAAAAATACTAGGGATGCACACAGCTCTACAATGAAATGAAGAATAAAAAACAAAAAGATCCCTAGAGTGATCAATTCCTTATAGCTACAACACAAACCACCACCAAGACAAAACCTGGAGTCCAAATCCTCCAAAAGTGACGTCTCCGAGAAGTGCACAAGCGTCGTCGCCGACCGAGCATAGTTCATAGATTTTCACCTCGAAAAAAGTCCGCCCTCTGAAAACAGTGCCTTCAACAAGACCATTGCGAGACACAAGCAATTAAGTTCAGACATTGGATTTTTACCCTGCGAGATAAGACTTTGTACTCCTCCTGTGCTGCCGCTCAAGCTAGCCGATGCCGCTACTACAAGTCACAAATCACCAAGCCAAGTACTCATCGCCTTGAAGACTCGGTTCGCCATTACAAGATCTCAGCCGCCATGATGTTTTTCTCCGCTGTTGACACCAAAGAAATCAAAATACCGACATGTCTCGTGATGACAACAGATAACGAAGTTTCACGTCACTCCATCCTAAAGCCTCACGGCCAAAAATATGGGTACGCACGACCGAATTCCATCTGATCCAGTAATCTACAGGCATTAGGCGCCCAATGAAGATCGCCAGCGGAACCTTCCGAAACTCGTCACAGGCCACATCAATGAAGTCTAGGATCAGGCAGAACACTGTCTTGGTGCGAGAAGAACCCAAGGACCGCCAACTTTATTCAAACCGCACCTGTAGGCAACAGTCATCGCAGCCTCACCGTGTCAACCGCGCCACGCAGAGACCACGAGTATGGCCAAGCACCAACAACGCTAGAAGGTCAGGACCGGTCACACCCGACCAGATCCACGACCTCCAGCCCCACGCCGCACTAGTAGAAACAAGGGCTTTTGTCCAGAGCCACATCGGGCTCTAGTCCCGGCTGGGTAACGAACCGGGACTAGAGGGGGGACTAGTCCCGGTTAAAAGGCTACGAGGCCGCAACAGACTAGTTCCGGGTCGTAAGGGACCTCTAATCCCGGCACGTAATACGAACCGGTACTAGAGGTGTCTGGCTCGGCAGGACCACGTGCGAGACACCTCTAGTACCGGCTCGTATTACGAGCCGGTACTAGAGGTCTGTCTTTAAACCTGTAAATCTCCCGCCGACGGTGAGCTTTGGAAGATGATCAGCCCGGCGTTTTGATTGCGCTTTGGAAGATGATCAGACCGGCGTTTTGATTGCGCTTTGGAAGATGATCATCCCGGAATTTAATCATTTCCGCCGCCCGCCGGCTCCCTCTGTCCGCCGGCCTCCCTCTCCGCCCTATATAAGATACACTAATCCATGGCCTTAAGCACACCTAATCTCTCTCTAATCCTTGCAAAAACTTTCTCTCTCGATCCTTCTCTTCTATTCCAATGGAGCCACTCGCGCGCGTACTGATGTCTACGTGTGCTTCTATTCTTGTAGACAGTGTTGGGCCTCCAAGAGCAGAGGTTTGTAGAACAGCAGCAAGTTTCCCTTAAGTGAATCACCCAAGGTTTATCGAACTCAGGGAGGTAGAGGTCAAAGATATTCCTCTCAAGCAACCCTGCAATTAAGATACAAGAAGTCTCTTGTGTCCCCAACACACCCAATACACTTGTCAGATGTATAGGTGCACTAGTTCGGCGAAGAGATAGTGAAATACAAGTGATAGGGATGATTATAAGTAGTAACTGCAATCTGAAATAAAGATGGCAGCAAGCAAACATGTAGCAGAACTTGTTGTAAACGGTGTTTCAATGCTTAGAAACAAGGCCTAGGGATCATACTTTCACTAGTGGACACTCTCAACAATGATCTCATAACTGAATAATAAAAGCTACTCTTAAACACTCTCTTGTTGGATAACAAACACCATTCATTGTGTAGGGCTACAAAAGCACACCTCAAGCCGGAGTAAACAAGCGCCACAACGTCATAAAGGAATCTCACACGGTGCACACACTGTCACCTTTACACCGTGGAGAGTACCGGAGTTCATATTAAAGTAACCTATAGAGTGCATAATAGATAAAGAGTAACATCTACATATTCAACTAGATTAGCACAACTGAACACAAGTAAATACTGCTCGGGATTATTCTCCTTCTTGATAACACAAGAGTACTACGTGTAGGGCTGCAAAAGCACTCCTCAAAGTCTGAGTAAACAAACACCACAGTTCCCAAGAATAAGCCATGATAATATCTAAAATTCATAGAGTCACACAAGTACCCACACTGTCACCTTGATACCGTGTTGTCACAATGACTCCAGAAACTAGACAAAATCACTTGAGTAGCATAAACATTATTAATGTATTCAGCGATACTAGCAATACACATGATCACATAAAGATCACACCATGTGAGAGAGATGAACCACATAGCTACCGGTAGAGCCCTCAGCCTCGGGGGAGAACTACTCCCTCCTCATCATGGGAGTCAGCAGCGGCGATGAAGATGGCGGTGGTGTCGATGGAGATGACTCCGGGGGCAATTCCCCGTCCCGGCGGCGTGCCGGAACAGAGATTCTGTCCCCCGAAACTTGTCGTCGATGGCGGCGGCGCTGCGGAACTCTTCGTGGAAATTGGCTTCGTTTTTAGGGTTTTCGCGTCTGAGGCAATATATAGGCGAAGGGGCGATATCGGTGGAGGCTCGAGGGGCCCACACCACCTGGTGGCGCGGCAGGGGGCCCACCCGCGCCGGGGTGTGGTTTGGCCACCTCGGCGCCCTCCTTCGTCTCTCCTTCGGACTCCGTGACGGCGCTGGAAAAATAGGGACGTGGCCTTTTGTTTCGTGCAATTCCGAGAATATTCGCAGAAGTACTTTTCTGAAACCAAAAACAGCAGAAAACAGGGAACTGGCACTGTGGCATCTTGTTAATAGGTTAGTCCCAGAAAATGCATAAAAGTGATATGAAGTGTATATAAAACATGTAGCAATTGGTATAATATAAGCATGGAACATCAGAAATTATAGATACGTTGGAGACGTATCAAGCATCCCCAAGCTTAGTTCTACTCGTCCTCGAGTAGGTAAAACGATAACAACAAATAATTTCTGAGGAGACATGCTTTCACACAATCTTGATCATAATATTGTAAGACATGTAAGCTGTGATCAAATCATTCAAGGCAAATGTATATAGTTGATATAAGATAATAAAGCAAGAGTCAAACAAGCTAAAAGTTTTCATGAACTATTGCTTCAAAGACATGAAACCGTACAAGGTTCATTAAAGATGATTTAAGTATCCAGCATAGGAGTTCTATCCTTCAATCCAAGCATCAAGCAAATTTTCATAACATAGAAGGATTCAGCCAAGTAAACATAAACATGAACGTCATGAATCAACTGTTTCGAAGTCTACTCAACCGGTGAGCGCAAGCATTTGGTATTGGCACCAGGATGTTATGGCAAAGAGAACATTAATGGGGGTTTGGAAGGCCAATGGAAGAAAGTCTCACAAAGCTATAAGTGATCATTAGACAAGAGGAAGTCTTATAATCGAAGCTATGTAAGGAGTAGTGATTGCCATGCAACGGATGCACATAGAGCTATATGTGTATGAAAGCTCTCTAATGGAACTAGTGGGGGTGCATCCAACTTGGTTGCTCATGAAGACCTAGAGCACTTTTGAGGAAGCTCATCATTGGAATATACAACCCAAGTTCTATAGTGTAAATTCCCCACATAGTTATACTAGTAGAACATGAAAACTCTCTCACATGGAGTATAGGTGCTAAACATGAGCACAAATGATGACTATGAATACTGCAGGTGCTATAACATGAGCACAAGTGTGATAAAGGATAGTAATGTTGCCCCCTTTTTTTCTTTTTTTTCTTTTTTTTCTTTTTCTGTTTCACTTTTCGATGGCCTCCATGGCTCTTTTCAGCAGGGGCAACACTCTAATATGATTACAAACTTTTTGGTACAAATAACTCATAATAACAAAACATGATGTATAAAACTGTATGCCTCTGCCAGTGTAGCAGGATATGCAATGATCTAGCGTAACATGGGTAAACCACACATCAGCTGTATAGAATCATGCAAAGCAATATATAAGTGATGAATGACAACAAGTCATGTAATGTAAATGGATGTTGCATGGCAATATATCTCGGAACAGCTATGGAAATGCTGTGGTAGGTAGGTATGGTGGCTGTTTTGAGGAAGATGTATGGGCTTATGTGTAGGAGAACAAGAGGAAGTCTCCCACGGGGTTGGATGTACTGGCGAAGTATGCACAACTCTCAATGTGAGCAGAAGGCAATGCACAGCACCGAAGAGGCTAGCAAATATGGATGGTGGAAGTGCCAAAAACCGTAGCTTAACATTAGTCAAAAAGAACTCACAAGTTTATTGCAAACAACTAGCAGGTTCAACATTAAGAGCATGATTAAAATTCACTCCAAGAAGGGCCGTTCACGGCGGTACAAGTACCCCGTTAGATCCCTCGACCTTCAGCACAACTTAGTTATTACAATGAACTTTCAGACATGGAAAGCTATCAAGTCCAACTACACCTTCAACAATTTTAGTATAGTTTGTAGTACGGTACAAGCTAAAGACAACAATCCACTAATGATTTTAACTTAATTAACCAGCAAGCTTTACCATCTAAATACCTCAAAACATTTGCAAAGAATCAAGTTATCAAAGTTTCAATGATCTACAAGATTATGCAAGTTTTCATCATACCACTACCACATGTAGCATTTTCTTTCTTCCAAGCAAACACCAATCAACTTATTTAAACATAAACTCTCCAAATGATAATATAATGCAGCAAGAGAGTATTTATAAACACGTGCTAACAGCTCGAAGAGATGCATGAAAAACAGGAGCTAAAAGCACTGCAGTAGCTAGTTAAGAATACTCAACAAATATAAGTGAAGAACATGAGTATTCACATGAAAAAGCGGAGCGTGTCTCTCTCCCACACAAGGATTGCTAGGATCCGAATTTATTCAAACAAAACAAAAATAAAAGCACACAGACGCTCCAAGTAAAGCGCATAAGATGTGAAAGAATTAAAATATAGTTTCACTAGAGATGACCTGATAAGTTGTTGATGAAGAAGGGGATGCCTTGGGCATCCCCAAGCTTAGACGCTTGAGTCTCTCTGAATATGGTTGGGGATGAACCACGGGGGCATCCCCAAGCTTAGCTTTTCACTCTTCTTGATCACATAATATCACCCTTCTCGCTTGATCCTTGAAAACTTCCTTCACACCAAACTCAAGACAGTTCTCATTAGAGGGTTAGTGCATAAACAAAAATTCTCATATTCTGTAATGAAACAATCATTCCCAAAGCTTCTGGACATTAGCTACAGCCACCAATGCTTTGTGGAGCAAAGAAATCCACACAAACACGTAAAAGAGCGAATGCAAAACAAAAGGCAGAATCTGTCAAAAACAGAACAGTCTGGAATGACGAATTTTTTCGAGGCACTTAAGTTGCTCAGATGGATCTGGCCAAAATAATGAAAGTTGCGTACATATCTCAGGAAGATGCGTGATTTTTCAGAATTTTTGAATTTTCTACAGGGAGAAAGCTCAAATCGTGACAGCTAAAAATCTGTACTGCGCAGAAATCCAAATCTTGCATCAACTTTCAATATAGAACTTTACTTGGCACAACAATGCGATAAAATAAAGATACAAAGGAGTTGCTACAGAAGTGACAAAACTCCTTGACTCAAAGAAAATAAAAATAACAGCAAATAAAAACGATGGGTTGTCTCCCATAAGCGCTTTTCTTTAAAGCCTTTTAGCTAGGCATAGTGATTTTGATAATGCTCTCATATGTATAAGAGTTGAATATAAGAGAGCATCAAAAAGCAAATACCAAACACATTTAATCCACTTCCTATGCAAAGGAGTCTTGTAAGAAAATAAATCAATAAAGCATAAAGTGACTAGCATAGGAAGGCAAAACAAGTGCAACTTCAAAAATTTCAACATAAAGAGAGGAGACTTAATATTATTGTGATATATGAATCGTGTCTCCCTCTCTCATAAGGACCAGTAGGTCTTAAAGTACCCAGCAAATAAAAGCAAATCAAGAGAAAGCTCAAAACTTCATCATAAAGAGAGGTGTTTAGTAACATGAAATTTCTATAACCATACTTTCCTCTCTCAAAATAATTTTCAGGCATCATGAATAAACTCAACAATATAGCTATCACATAAAGCATTCTTATCATGATCCACATGCATAAAAGTATCATTACTCTCCACATAAGCATGAACATTATCATTAGTAATAGTGAGAGTAAAAGTATCACATCCATCATTGTAATCATCATAAATAGGAGGCATAGAATAATCAAAATGATTTTTATCCTCAATAGTAGATGGACTGAGAATATCATATTCATCATTGTAAACATCATATATAGGAGGCATATCATAATCAACATAAACTATATCCTCAATAGTAGGTGGACTGAAAATATCACAATGATTATAATCATCATATATTGGAGGCAAAGTATTATCAAAGCAAATTTCCTCCTTAAAGCTTGGGGGACTAAAAATATCATATTCATCACAACCAGCTTCCCCAAGCTTAGACTTTTCCATAGCATTAGCAATAATGGTGTTCAAAGAATTTATAGTAATACCATTGCTACCATCATGCAAACAAGCCTCCATAGGTTTTTTAATTTTCTCTTCAAAAGCATCATGTCCTAATTCAATATAAAGTTCATAAAGATCTCTAATTTTTTTGTTGTTTTCCATTAAGCCTAACTAGTGAAAATAAAAACAAGAAACAAAAAGATATAATTGCAGAATCTAAAGGAAATAACTTCGAGCACTCACACACTAGCAACATACTAGAAAATAGCTTAGTAGCCAGAGGATGTGAATACCTTTTACCTTACCTCCCCGGCAACGGCGCCAGAAAATAGCTTGATGTCTACGTGTGCTTCTATTCTTGTAGACAGTGTTGGGCCTCCAAGAGCAGAGGTTTGTAGAACAGCAGCAAGTTTCCCTTAAGTGAATCACCCAAGGTTTATCGAACTCAGGGAGGTAGAGGTCAAAGATATCCTCTCAAGCAACCCTGCAATTAAGATACAAGAAGTCTCTTGTGTCCCCAACACACCCAATACACTTGTCAGATGTATAGGTGCACTAGTTCGGCGAAGAGATAGTGAAATACAAGTGATATGGATGATTATAAGTAGTAACTGCAATCTGAAATAAAGATGGCAGCAAGCAAACATGTAGCAGAACTTGTTGTAAACGGTGTTTCAATGCTTAGAAACAAGGCCTAGGGATCATACTTTCACTAGTGGACACTCTCAACAATGATCTCATAACTGAATAAATAAAAGCTACTCTTAAACACTCTCTTGTTGGATAACAAACACCATTCATTGTGTAGGGCTACAAAAGCACACCTCAAGCCGGAGTAAACAAGCGCCACAACGTCATAAAGGAATCACACACGGTGCACACACTGTCACCTTTACACCGTGGAGAGTACCGGAGTTCATATTAAAGTAACCTATAGAGTGCATAATAGATAAAGAGTAACATCTACATATTCAACTAGATTAGCACAACTGAACACAAGTAAATACTGCTCGGGATTATTCTCCTTCTTGATAACAAGAGTACTACGTGTAGGGCTGCAAAAGCACTCCTCAAAGTCTGAGTAAACAAACACCACAATTCCCAAGAATAAGCCATGATAATGTCTAAATTCATAGAGTCACACAAGTACCCACACTGTCACCTTGATACCGTGTTGTCACAATGACTCCAGAAACTAGACAAAATCACTTGAGTAGCATAAACATTATTAATGTATTCAGCGATACTAGCAATACACACGATCACATAAAGATCACACCATGTGAGAGAGAGATGAACCACATAGCTACCGGTAGAGCCCTCAGCCTCGGGGGAGAACTACTCCCTCCTCATCATGGGAGTCAGCAGCGGCGATGAAGATGGCGGTGGTGTCGATGGAGATGACTCCGGGGGCAATTCCCCGTCCCGGCGGCGTGCCGGAACAGAGATTCTGTCCCCCGAAACTTGTCGTCGATGGCGGCGGCGCTGCGGAACTCTTCGTGGAAATTGGCTTCGTCTTTTAGGGTTTTCGCGTCTGAGGCAATATATAGGCGAAGGGGCGATGTCGGTGGAGTCTCGAGGGGCCACACCACCTGGTGGCGTGGCAGGGGGCCCACCCGCGCCGGGTGTGGTTTGGCCACCTCGGCGGCCTCCTTCGTCTCTCCTTCGGACTCCGTGACGGCGCTGGAAAAATAAGGACGTGGCCTTTTGTTTCGTGCAATTCCGAGAATATTCGCAGAAGTACTTTTCTGAAACCAAAAACAGCAGAAAACAGGGAACTGGCACTGTGGCATCTTGTTAATAGGTTAGTCCCAGAAAATGCATAAAAGTGATATGAAGTGTATATAAAACATGTAGCAATTGGTATAATATAAGCATGGAACATCAGAAATTATAGATACGTTGGAGACGTATCACGTACCTCCGTCTCGGTTGTGCTATTTCATCAAAGAAGATATGCACTTCAAGGTATGGGTCACCCTCCGTGCATCCCGCGTGGAGAGGTGGATCCGCGATGTGAAGAACTTCTTCCTCGACGCCGCACCGATCAAGTGCGTTGGGCTCGACTGCGAGTTCACCGACCCTCTCCCGGGTCGACAGAGGGATCTTCCACCCGAGAAAAGGCAGCGCGCCACCGTCCTTCAACTCTCGGTGGCATCCGAGACTCTTGTCTTCCAGATCTGCAAGGTTAATAGGGTACTGCAGCTCCTCGCGGATTTCTTAGGTGACAAGACCATCAAATTCTACGGCGTGGCTATCCACAATGACGTGCGGATGCTGCGCTACTACGGAATTGTTATTCCGTCCGCGGTCGACCTCTAGAGGGATAACTGAAACCCAACCGACAATCCTACTCCGAGTCTCTATGCTCTCTCCAATGCTATCATTGGGACAAAACTTGAGAAGAAGAATAACAACAAGAAGAAGGACGAGAAGAAGGGCAAGGACGACGACGACTTAGAAGACCTCCGAATTTTCGGATGGGGCAACATTCCATTGAGCTACGATCAAGTCTTGTATGCCGCTCTGGACGCTCGCCTCGGCTTCGAGATTGCACGGAAGTGGGATAGTCTACGTGGCTATAATACCAATGACGATCGTCTTAATGTCGTTAATGAGTAGACTAGCTATATAGTGATGTGTGTGTGGTCCCGTTGTGTGTTCTCATGTATTCGGTCAATTCGGTCCATTCGGTTACTTAAAACTAATGACCGAAATATTTGGATTCCTATCATTTTTCTGATCGATTCATACATATTATTTGTCGAATTTTGATTTACCGGTTTAAAGATACGAATATTTCCATATTAAATTGAAAATGACAATAATAATGTAAAATTAATTTTCTTGTTATTTGAATTCAAAACTATTAGTACTTAATCATTAATGTTTATGTTAACATAGGTTTGGAATTCAAAAAAATAATATGATTTTTCTCTACAAATGACAAAATAATGAATTAATAATTATTATTAATTAATCATTAATATTTATGCAAAAGATGATATGGACTCCTATCATTTTTTTGATCGATTTATACATATTTCGAATTTCGATTTACCGGTTTAATGATATGAATATTTCCATATTAAATTGAAAATGACAATAATAATGTATAATTAATTTTTTTGTTATTTGAATTCAAAACTATTAGTACTTAATCATTAATGTTTATGTTAACATAGGTTTGGAATTCAAAAAAATAATATGATTTTTCTCTACAAATAACAAAAAAGAATTAACAATTATTATTACTTAATCATTAATATTTATGCAAAAGATGATATGGACACAATATTTAGGTTCCTATCATTTTTCTGATCGATTGATACATATTATTTGTCGAATTTCGATTTACCGGTTTAAAGATATGAATATTTCCATATTAAATTGAAAATGACAATAATAATGTATAATTAATTTTTTTTGTTATTTGAATTCAAAACTATTAGTACTTAATCATTAATGTTTATGTTAACATAGGTTTGGAATTCAAAAAAATTATATGATTTTTCTCTACAAATAACAAAAACATGAATTAATAATTATTATTACTTAATCGTTAATATTTTTGCAAAAGATGATATGGACACAATATTTAGATTCCTATCATTTTTCTGATCGATTTATACATATTATTTGTCGAATTTCGATTTACCGGTTTAAAGATATGAATATTTCCATATTAAATTGAAAATGACAATAATAATGTAAAATTAATATTTATGTTAATATAGGTTTGGAATTAAAAAAATAATATCATGTGACATCAAAATCTAGAGGATAATAAGATTGATACCATAGTATTATGAGGATGTTCTCAGTACAATCTTGGAAGCAAATTGGAAAGGAACTCAAAAATTAAGCGCGCTGGGTGGAGCAGTGTGAGGATGGATGATCGATCATGAAGTTTGATAACTAGTGCGAGAATGGGGGCAAAGCGTGATGTGACTTGATATTAGGGGCGAGACCGATCGGGAAGTTTGATCGGTAGTGCGAGGATGGGGGCAAAGTGTGATAGGATTTGATATTAGGGGCGAGACCGATCGGGAAGTTTGATCAGTAGTGCGAGGATGGGGGCAAAGCGTGCTGGGACTTGATATTAGGGGCGAGACCGATCGGCAAGTTTGATCACTAGTGCGAGGATGGGGGCAAAGCGAACTAGGATTTGATATTAGGGGCGAGATCGATCGGGAGATTTGAAATATAGAAAAAAATTCAAAAAAAATCGAAAAATTTCAAAAAAAAATATTTCGGAAAAAGGGTCTCTAGTCCCGGGTCATATTACGAGCCGGGACTAGACGTCCTCGACCACGTGCGGTGTCAGCGCCCCGCGTGAAGCTCTCTAGTCCGGGGTCGTAAGCCACCCGGGACTAGAGGGGGGGCCTCTAGTCCCGAATCCGGCATCCCGGGTGGGAATCCGGTACCAGAGGCCCCTACCACCCGGGACTAATGGTCCTATTTCTAGCAGTGCCGCTTGGCAAAGCCATGCTCCTCCAATGATGCACCGACGAACGCCAAAGAGGATCAGAGTGCGCCGCCGTCGCCAATATCCACCGCACCATGCTCGGACGAATCGACGTTGAGCGGATTTTCTGCATCTTTCTTTTACACCGCAAGAATAAAATCTATGCATATATATGTACGTCCATCACATTGTCTCCTCAACGCTTCACGGCGTCTATAACGTCGAGAGGACGGTGTGAACTCAAATGCGAGCTTGGTACACATCTGAACATCGATCACATTTTCGTTCCGGTGCAAGCTCGATCAGAGGCAAGAAGGCAGGCCGGCATTATCACACCTACTCGCATGTGAACTCTGCACCTATTCGCATCTTCTTTTACGAGACCTCATTACTCTTGAAAGTTTTTTAAGCTTGCTGCATGCGTATATTATCTGCATGCATGGGGCCATGACCAGCAAAGCTTGGTTTGTGGTGGAACCGGTGGCACGTATCAAGTCTCTTCTTCTTCTTTTTTCATTTTCACCGGGTCTTGTTTATCTTTTGGAAGCGCAAAAGGCGCTATATAAATTTCAAATCATTCTATTCACCGCGTGAATATGTGCTACTTTCAACCTGTCCGGCGCCTCCTCCGGCTCCCGTTTCATCTCCTTTTTCCACGGCTTGTCGACCGACGAGGGCATGTCCTGGCGATGTCCGGCGCCCCTCAGCAAGCCGCCAAGTTTGAAGGGTAGGTCGAGGAGGACAAAAATTGACTCGGTCCGGACACTTGTGGGTGCGGTTGTGGGTGTTTTTGTGCGTCCGGACATCATTGAGTCTTTGGTGGTCGTTTGGTGGGTACCGGTGGAGATTCTCTAATGTGAAAACACGTTTAATTAACTGGAGACTCCTCCAAAAAGATCACAGCATGCATGCTGACTCATGACATGCACCCTCTCTCTTACCAAGTTTGTCCCTGGGCAACCACATCGACACTTCAATTTACAGTGGAACCATGTGTGGTCAGTTTAGCTTGCAAAAAATGCTCAAAACATAAAGACCTGTCATGCATCGAGCATTGCCAAGTAGGATTTTCTCTGCCTCTCTGTGCTGCCGGTGTACATCGATCTCCGGTGCAAGCGCGATCTATCAGACGCCGTGTCCACACTGATATGCCATGTGAACTCTGCCTGCTCTTTCTTGTACCCCGCGGTAAGAAAAATATATGCAAATGTCTTCTCGACGCATCTGCACATGCTGTAGGTGTACATGGATCACATTTCCATTTCGTGCAAGCTCGAACTCAAACGACGCGGTGAGGCCCGCCGGCCATCTCCACACCGCAGATCCCATGTGAACTCTGCCGGCTAATGGCTGTGGGCTCGTGTACATGACCGGCTACCATTTCATTCCGGTGCAAACCTGCTTGAGAGGCTCTGCCTCGCTAGGCTAGCTACTTGGCTAGGTGAGGAAAACATGCATGTGAAACGCATAGGTGTGCTTGTTGATTATTGCAGCTAGGAGGTAATGCCGAGAAGGAAATAAAACATATATACACACATATTTATTTCTTATCTTTACCAATTTAGGCTATCTCACAATTTATATATTTTTATAATCTTTATCTTTCTCTTAATCCCCCATGACTTCGCCCTAGCTACTTCACCGCAATGCCCACTCATGAAAAAAACAAATAACGAAGTAACTGAGACGATATATAGGATGGTCCAAATGTAATCCTGACATTATTTCGTGCACCTATCGAGGGGTATGACAACTCACGAGAGATGATTTATTTTCAATCAATAATATGGATCAAATAAATAAGCGAACATATCACATAGACATAGTAACCAATATGAAAGCTGAGAAAGATATCTTGGTGGGATTCGGTTAACCATATTTATATTCTGGTTTTTTAATCTAAATAGCCATTTTCTGTAATAGGATAAAATAAGTTAACCATTACATGTAACGCATAGGAGTGTTGTTGATTATTGCAGCTAGGAGGTAATGCCGAGAAGGAAATAAAACATATATACACACATATTTATTTCTTATGTTTAGAAATTTAGGCTATCTCACAATTTCTACACATTTTTATAATCTTAATCTTTCTCTTAGTTCCCCATGACTTCACCCTAGCTACTTCACCACAATGCCCATTGATGAACAAGAACATATAACGAAGTAATTGAGACGACATATAGGATGGTCCAAAAGTAATCTTGACATTATTTCGTACACCTAGAGGGGTATGACAACACACGAGAGATGATTTATTTTATTCAACCTGCTATGTTTCCAATCAATAATATGAATCAATTGAATAATTGAAGATATCACACAGACAGAATAACCAATATGAAAGCTGCCAAAGATCTCTTTGTGGGATTTGGTTAAACATTAATCTTGTGGTGGTTTTGAACCTAAATAACCATTTTGTATAAATGGATAAAATCGGTTAACCATTACTGGCAGAGACAGGCCACGGGCATCAATGAGATTCACTACAGGAATCTCCATATATGCCTACAGCCAGATGCCGTCGGCAAAGACACAAATGCCGTCGGCATGTGTATGCCGACGGCCTTTGCCGTCGTCTTCTGCTGCCTCGGCATACAAAGGAAAAACCGTCGGCATATAATGGCCGTCGGCATATGGCACGTATGCCGACGGTTTTCTTTGGCTGTCGGCAATGCTTGGCCGTCGGCAAAAAAGAGTGCATCACGTCCATCTGACGCCGTCTGAAGCTACGCCGACGGCAAATGCCGTAGGCATACAGCGGCCACGTGGCACGATCTGGTGGCTACGAACGATAACTATGCCGATGGCCAAGCAGAGAAAATGCCTACGGCAAATGCCGTCAGCATATTTGATGACCAGAACCAAAAAAAAATAAATAATAAAAGGCTAATTACAAATACATGATTCAGCATTGGAAATCACAATGTATTACATTCAACAATGGTTAATCCCCTATACAATTTAGTTTCAGCCACCAATTGCAATTGTTTCATCCACCTGTCAAAAGCAACAAAAAAATGTTCAAGAAACAGCTAAAACAGTAGCACTAAAGGCTCAACTACTTAAGTGACCTAGGCAATTCGAAGGCATGTAATTTCACAAGAAAAACTTGTCACAGTAGTAGTAATACTTGTAAATGGTTATATGTGTGGTACTGCTGCCTACATATGCAATGCTATTGCTGCCTATACATGTGGTGCTACTAGTATTCAGCCATTCAAATTTTTATATAAGAAAAAGGCAAGCTAATCAGTTTTGATGCATAACATAGTGTTGAAAGTCTCTTTGCTCAGAATTTTACATGACCAAATCCTCCGCTGATTCGTATTTTTGACTTGAAGCTGAATTAGCTAGGAGGGGAAGTGGATGTTGGTGGGAACTTACATAGCAGCGAGCGACGAGCAAAGTTGAGGAAGACCGACGACTCGAGCCACAGAGGTCGCAGACCAAAAACTGTGGCAGGAGCAATTTGATGAAAAAAGGCAGCAGCAACCTTGGGTCGTCAGCTAGGCTGGAGCAAGTGTGCCTCTCAGCTCAAGGCCTGGGACGCGTGGAGCCGAGCATCAGAGCACATGGCGTGTCATCGGCACCGTCACGAGTGCCGCTGTACACGGTCGGCCTCACCAGCGAGCTGCGCAGCGTGTCCCACACAATCTCGGTCCAAAAGGTCTGCTCAAGATTACATTTTTTTTCATCAATTACACAAGCTGCTCGGTAGTAAAACTGCAAATGTACTGTAATAATGAAAGAGGGGCAGAGTAATCTTACATGGAAACTCTGAGCAGCTTCGCCCCTGCGGTTCCAATTGTTGACGGGCGATTGAGATCCTCGCTTGCTGACAGAGCGTGCATAGACCGGAGCAGAGGCTTGGCATGCAGCAAAGATCCGGGCTTGGCATGCAGGTGCAGAACTCTGCATGTTCAGAAAACAGGAAAACTTTGAACCTGTAGGTCGATGGAACGATAGACACCAAGATATGCACAGCTGATTACTAGAGAAAAGGATTGCATGTAGTATTAGTAACAGGTTGCTGCTCTATTACATATACATGGTAGATCAATGAAACAACATGGATGTAGCATCAGGACATGATCATCTACTCCAATGGCCACTACGTGCTTTCACGCTCTTTGCAAAAAAAAGAGTATGTCTCACTAAAAGGAACTATCAATGTTTGACTGATCCATGCTCATGCTCCTCATGCTATCATCAATCACACAATGTGCTCACTAGTAAAGCTGCAAGTGTCCTGTAAACTTACATTGAAGCTCCCAGCTGCAACGCCCCTGCTGCTCGAATAGATGCATAGCCCGCAGCTCGACGGTAGCAGTAAACATTGGTGAAACGTAGGTGCATAACTCTGAATATTCAGAAATGAGAACTCTGAAGATCGATGGAACGGGAGACAGCAAGGAATGCACAACAGATTACAAGAGAAAAATGCAATACCTTGTAGCCTAGGCTGTCGTGAGGCGGGCGGTGGCAACACCCCCGACCTAACCATGGTTAGGGGTCAGATCGACCAGCTGGAGGAGCACCGGCAATCGTCCGGGAGGGTAATCTCAGCGTGCTACCACTGGTCCTTCCGCCAACGCTACCGCCAGGCGTGCTACCACTGGTCGAACAAGGGCTGGTATCAACACCTGCATGCATGCACGGCAATTAACAGACCAAGAAGAAAGCTCGCTCCACATTTACGCAAACAAGATCTCCTACTCTAGAGCTAGGCCAAGCATCAACCAAGGAAAAACTTTCAGTAATCACCGACAAATGTCGGCAACTTTCATCATATACCAGTACTAACATGCATGATGGCTGCAATTAAATATTGGTGAGCAGATTGTTTAGATCATCATATTAACAACTAGTGGATGGCAAGAGACAATTGGTACACAGCCAACCCAAATCAATTGATACTAATCAGAGCATTATGAACTGTCAATCAACAATAAGAAGAATAAATGGAAGCATCAGCCCAGAGCAAGACTAGCACGGTCAGGAGGAGGAGCGTTCCCAAAATTAGGAATAACTATTTGGTGTTAACACGCAATGGACACTCAATCATTGTTTACCCTCATCTGGCCGATAATTATAAAGTGGTAAAACATGTGGTGCCGTGCCAAGCTACAGCATGCACGTGGTAATGAACTGCAGCCACTCACTAGCAGTTGAATGCAGCGAGGTGTAGAGGGAGAATTGCACACGCAGAATCCGAACAAAAATTCTCGGCAGATCAAGCGATATATAGCAGAGTGCATGCAACAGATCGAAGCAGTACTAACTAGGTCGAGGCCGGCCGGAGTGAATGGAACCAGCAGCATAAACAATCAGATCGATCTCATTGTACAGCTACGGATAAAGATGAAATTTTTATTTCCAAGAGAAGAGATGCATGCAGGCAGTCGTAGCAGCAGCAAGTAGTCGGGGACCCAGATCGAAGAAATGGTCTCACCTGTGCGGAGCGGGAGATTGAGGACAACCGGCGGGAGGAGGAGGAGAGCCGACCGGCGGCGGCGACACGGCCGGTCGGCCTAGAGGTCCGGGGAGCGGCGGCGGCTTGGCCGGAGAAGGCCGAGCAGCGCCGTCCCCTGCTCCAAGGAGACGACCCCTCCCTGCTCCAAGCGCGCGGTGGCGTCGGCGCCGTCACAGTCCTGAGACCCGTCGCCACCGCAGACCACCGCTCGATCTGACTCGCCGACAGGCACGCGCGCGCCGCTGTCCGGCCAGCTCGACGGAACGCCGCGCATCGCAGCACGCGCGCGCCGGCGAGCAGGCCGCCGGCGATCTGATGCGGGAGAGAAAGAATGAATGAGAGGCGGCGGCAGCGTGGGGAGAGGATGAATGAGAGGAGGCAGTCGTCTCTCGTTGATAGATAGATAGTGTTAGGGTTTGCAGATGGACGGTTGGATTTCCGTGCGCTTCAGATCGCTCGCGAGAATTGGAGCAGCTTAATTAGCGTGTGAAGTGAATTATTTGTCCAGCATAATGAGCTTCCCTTACGTAGGAGACAATTACTTGTGGGGAGTAATTACCATGCCGTGATTGAGGTCTTTCCGTTATTACTACTGTGACAAATTTTTCTTGTGAAATTACATGCCTTCGAATTGTCAAAAGTGCCAAAAATGACTTTTCACGTGAAGCAAGTGCACAAAATATGGTACAAAATGGCACCCATAAATTTTCACATAAAGTAGTGCGTATTTGATAAATAATTCTTAAGTATTAGAAATTTTCTCGCTTCCGAGCTAATTACGCCTATTTAAATGACTTTATGCCGATTTTTCGAAAGTAATTCACATTTGAACTACAACCGTGTGATAGTTTGCTCTGATTTTTTTTTCAAAAATCATTTTAAGGTACACAAGTAGTGATTATATCACAGAACCGTTGATAATTTTGAAAAAATTGACCTCTTTCAATGAATAGCCACAGCGGCCATTTTGACCATATTTTCGAAAAAATCAAAGAAAGAGAAAAAATAGTCAAAAAAAGAAATCTTTTCGCATGGAGTCCTTTTATGTGTACTAGTTGCCAGGGAAAATGATAAACTTGAGTTTTTACAAACTTTCCAGAAAAATACTTCACAAAAAGGTCTATCGTCTATAAACATCTATAGGTTTCAACCCAAATGATCATGTTATGGCAATTCTCGCGCCATAGTTTGTGATAAAGTATCCATATTTGGCGCATGGGTGTATCTTGGTATGGGAAACAATGGTGCCAAACTGAGTTTTCAAATTAATTATAGAAATGTCATTTTCTATTTTATAAGTGCCAAAAATGACTTTTTTGTGAAGCAAGTGCAAAAAATATGGTGGAAAATGACACCCATCAATTATTCACACAATGTAGTCCATATTTTATGGATAATCTCCAAGTATTAGGATTTTTCTCGCTTCCGAGCTAATTACGCCTATTTAAATGACTTTATGCCGATTTTCCGAAAGTAATTCACTTTTGAACTACAACCGTGTGATAGTTTGCTCTGATTTTTTTTCAAAATCATTTTAATGTACACAAGTAGTGATTATATCACAGAACCGTTGATAATTTTGAAAAAATTGACCTCTTTCAATGAATAGCCACAACGGCCATTTTGACCATATTTTCGAAAAAATCAAAGAAAGAGAAAAAATAGTCAAAAAAAGAAATCCTTTCGCATGGAGTCCTTTTATGTGTACTAGTTGCCAGGGAAAATGATAAACTTGAGTTTTTACAAACTTTCCAGAAAAATACTTCACAAAAAGGTCTATCATCTATAAACATATATAGGTTTCAACCCAAATGACCAAGTTATGGCAATTCTGGCGCCATAGTTTGTGATAAAGTATCCATATTTGGTGCACGGGTGTATCTTGGTATGGGAAACAATGGTGCCAAACTGAGTTTTCAAATTAATTACAGAAATGTCATTTTCTATTTTATAAGTGGCAAAAATGACTTTTTTGTGAAGCAAGTGCAAAAAATATGGTGGAAAATGACACCCATCAATTATTCACACAATGTAGTCCATATTTTATGGATAATCCCCAAGTATTAGGATTTTTCTCGCTTCCGAGCTAATTACGCCTATTTAAATGACTTTATGCCGATTTTCCGAGAGTAATTCACTTTTGAACTACAACCGTGTGATAGTTTGCTCTGATTTTTTTTTCAAAAATCATTTTAAGGTAAAAAAGTAGTGATTATATCATAGAACCGTTAATAATTTTGAAAATTTTGACCACTTTCAATGAATAGCCACAGCGGCCATTTTGACCATATTTTCGAAAAAATCAAAGAAAGAGAAAAAATAGTCAAAAAAGAAATCCTTTCGCATGGAGTACTTTTATGTGTACTAGTTGCCAGGGAAAATGGTAAACTTGAGTTTTTACAAACTTTCCAGAAAAATACTTCACAAAAAGGTCTATCGTCTATAAACATCTATAGGTTTCAACCCAAATGACTAAGTTATGGCAATTCTCGCGCCATAGTTTGTGATAAAGTATCCATATTTGGCGCATGGGTGTATCTTGGTATGGGAAACAATGGTGCCAAACTGAGTTTTCAAATTAATTATAGAAATGTCATTTTCTATTTTATAAGTGCCAAAAATGACTTTTTTGTGAAGCAAGTGCAAAAAATATGGTGGAAAATGACACCCATCAATTATTCACACAATGTAGTCCATATTTTATGGATAATACTCAAGTATTAGGATTTTTCTCGCTTCCGAGATAATTACGCCTATTTAAATGACTTTATGCCGATTTTCCGAAAGTAATTCACTTTTGAACTACAACCGTGTGATATTTTGCTCTGATTTTTTTTCAAAAATCATTTTAAGGTACACAAGTAGTGATTATAACATAGAACCGTTGATAATTTTGAAAAAATTGACCTCTTTCAATGAATAGCCACAGCGGCCATTTTGACCATATTTTCGAAAAAATCAAAGAAAGAGAAAAAATAGTCAAAAAAAGAAATCCTTTCGCATTGAGTCCTTTTATGTGTACTAGTTGCTAGGGAAAATGATAAACTTGATTTTTTACAAACTTTTCAGAAAAATACTTCACAAAAAGGTCTATCATCTATAAACAATCTGTGAGTTTGTATGCCTACGGCAAAAGCCGTAGGCATATTTGCCACGTGTCAGAAGCTGGTACTTTCTGGCAAGCTATGCCTACGGCTTTTGCCGTAGGCATACAAAATCACTTTTTTTTATGCGGAAGGGAAAAAAAGTTGTATGCCGACGACCTAACTAAGGTAGCCGTCGGCATATAGTGTGGCGTCGTCAGCTTGGTAACGGCTGCTGGGTTGTTTGCCGACGGCCAGACATATGCCTACGCTTTTTTAAAAAGCCGTAGGCATACAAAGTATATGCCGACAGCCCGATATATGCCTACGGCTGTTCTAAAAAGCCGTAGGCATACAAAGTATATGCCGACAGCCGAACATATGCCGACGGCTTTTGTAAAGCCGTAGGCATACAATTATGTATGCCGACGGTCCCGACAAAATGCCGTCGGCATACATTTAGCCGTAGGCAACTATCCGTTTTCCTGTAGTGATTGGATTGGAGGCTTAAGTGTAGCTATTGTCACGTATTGTAGCGTTGGTTAGAAAAGGTTAAACAATGGTTAGTGAGGTTCGAACAATTGTGCAATGATGGTCGCAGGTGCTCGACATGACGCGGTGAGACCAAGTGAACTTTGTCGTCTCGTGGTGTCCACGCATTGGCGCCATTCTATTCCGGTGAAAACGTGCAAGCCTCTCTACCCTAGAGGGGCGAGGAAAATATGTGAAACACATAGGGTAGCTGCTTTGTTGATTATTGCACCTCGGTGGCAATCACCACACAAACTCATGGATACACAAAAATTCCTTATGTCGACATTTAATGTTTCTCTTAATTACCATATGATGTTAGTTTTATTTTAAACCTTTGGTAGGGAAATGTAGACTAGCTAAGAGTTGCTCTAAAGGCCAAACACGTTTAATTCACTGGAGTATTTTCCACCACAGAAAAGATGACAACATGCATGCCACCCTCTTTTCCCAAGTTTGTTCCTCGCCACCTTAACTTACAGTGGCACAAATGTCAGACCAGCTTACCGAAAAAGCTCAAAGGAGAATAAATACGTGTGAGCGAGCATCGCCACCAATGCAAGTCCCTTTCTCCCTTGCTGTGCCTTCTGTGCCTGCTCGTGAATCTCTTGCTTCAGTAGTCGTAGTTGAGATCTCCACCACCACCTGCCACCACGGTACGCGCGTGCTTCCTTCCATCAATGGAGTGGGAATGGAAGCCGAAGCGGCAGAACCAGCTCGGTGCCCTCGGGCTCGCCGGAATCTGCCGCGAGACCAGCCGCGTGGTCCGCCGGGCCATCCTCCCCAGCTTCGACAACTTGGCGCTCCCGACGCTCCATCTCTCCGCGGCCTTGCTCGCCACCGCCATCTACGCCCAAGTCACCTGTGACCCCGACTTCGACCATTCTTACAGCCTGCTCGGTCTCGTCGTCGCGCAATGGGTCATCTTCTTCACCCTCGAGCTCCTCTTCCTCATGGCCCTGCTCCTCTGCACCGCCGAGTACGTGCTCCGCGTCGCCTCCCTCTACCGTACGAGCGGCGACTTCCTGGCCACCGACGGCGAGGCCTTCCCCTTCGTCCCGTTCAGGCGGCTCGCCCTCACGTTCCTTCTCGTGGTAGTCCCCTTTTTCCTATTCTTCAGCTCACTCTTCGCCTTCGCCTACCTCCGGCTCGAGATCAAGATCGCGCTGCCGCTGCGGCTGCTGGGATGGGCCGGCTTGCCGTACGTCGCCGTCGTGGGCCAGCTGGCCTGCGTGGTCTCGGTGCTCGAGGACGCCGCCCTCTTCTCGGCCGTGCGCAGGAGCCGGGAGCTCATCGCCGGGAAGTTCTGGGCGGCCGCGTGCGTCCTCGTCACGCTCGACGGTTGCATCGTCGCCGTGCTGCAGGCTGTCCTGGCGGTGGTGGTGGACGACGCGCTGAGCCTCGGGGTGGCGTTCCGGGTGGCCGCAGGGATGGCGATGTATGTGCCTCTGTCCGCGGTGCTCGTCATCGCGCTGGTAGCTCAGCCAGTGATCTACGTGGTGTGCAAGAGCTACCAGGAGGCGTCGACGGCGACAATCAAGGGCGTGGAGCTGCAGACTGCGCAGTAGCTCACTGCTGACACTGCAAGTCTGCTACTACTGAGGTAGCTATCCTGGGAAGTTTAGTGCTAATTAAGCTTTATTTCTGCTATCTACTTAGCCTGCAGTCGTATTTGAAACATTTTGTATGTCTGATCCGATTATGAGACATCCATGCTTGGGATATTGAATATTACATATTATATGTGTGTTTCAGTGTGTGAAAGGCTCGCTGGATTTTTTCTAGAACTACGTCGTTTTCCTCTGTTGCACTGCGATTTATCTATTCTATGCAAATCAAGGCCTAGCTAGCAGTAAGAAGTTCGTTCATTTAGACAACCTTGCGCCTAATAAGATCCTAAGCTCCCTGGAGAATATTAAAAACATTGTTTTTAGAACTGAAAAGGAAAACCGTTCATATACATGTAATGTATGTACATACTAATTTTCATCGACGCCGATTTTAAAATTTTATCTGCAAAATAAAACGCGATTAGAAAATTAGAGTCTTTTGCTTTTAAGAGCCAAAAATTTGTGTTTTCTGCATAGCTCAAATCGTTACATATTACTTATAAAATTATAGTATATAGGTATGTACATCATGGGCGCACCTTTTTTATTACCGAGCTCACCTACTCCCGCACATTTTTGAAATTCGAAAAAAATATGAAAACACTTCAAAAATTATGGAAAAATGACAACTAACATATGATTGTGTACTAAGTATGTACAAAGTTTCGTGGTGAAGTGACATTTGTTTTGCTCGGTGTGAAATAAAACAAAATCTATACCCATTTGTCTAACCAAACATATCCGAAAATGAGCATTGTTTTCCACTTTTCTTGCTAGCATAGCGAGGCAGAGCCTCTCTTTCTCGTTTGCAACGGAATGGAATGGCGCCTGTAGGCCATGGACACGAGCCACAATTAATCAAGAGTATGCATAGTTCACATGGGATTAAGTGGACAATGCCGGCCAGCTTCACCGCGTCATGCCGTCTGATCGGTAGATAGAGCTTTTGCACAGGAATGGAAACGTGATCCATGTACACCTAAAGCATGTGATGTACGCGTTGAGGGTCGGAGATAGACAAGTTATCGCTTGTCCGCTTGTCTCGGACCCTTTGGCGCTATCGGTCACACGGCGCGACATCGGTAAACCTGCTTAATTCGGGTATACGCGGGCCGTTTCTCCGGTGGGAGGTCGCCCACTTGGCTTGCCACTGGGTTTCACCGGCCTAGGTTTTTTCGTTCATCACTCTATGTTATGTATCCGCTAGGGTTGCACCCCCGGTCTCTCTCGTTTGTCGCTGCCATTGGGCTTGGCCTCGTTTGGGTCCACTTTATGGCTATTGGGGTCGGTTTTACGTCGGTGATTATATGATAAGTACATGGAGTGGAGTGCATTTTCAGCATCTGTGCCCGGTTGGTATAGGCGTTGATTGCTGAACCTCGTTAACATATATTCTCTCTCGTCTACTTCTGCAATTATCTAACTGCGTATAATGCTAACACTTAGAATACAACCTTTCCCCGCAAGGATGCTTGTAACTCTCGCACGCTGAACGAAATAAGTTCTGCAAGAAGACAACCGTTACAATAAAATCTTCCACAAAAAAAGAGAGAGGTGGACAATGGGGTTTTGGGACTAGGACCCAACATCACCGGCTTTGAAAACTACTCCCTCCGTTTTTTAATATAATATGTTTTAGCATTTGTCCACATGCACATGTACAACACACGTATTAGTGTGGATGTTTACTCACTTTAGTGTGTACCTAGACAATATGTGCAACACCTAAAACATCTTATATTAAAAAACGGAGGGAGTAGGACCCAACAAAATCTTCCACCTTTTGTTATCAGCTAAATAAGGGGGTCCACAGTGAGCTGCTACCATGTCGTTGACATGCGAAAGTGCAAATTAAGAGGTTATCAGAGTCAACTACTTCGATCTTGCTTTTGATATAATAGGGGAACTATAGTGCAAATTAATTTGGCAACAAGAATGGAAAGCAAAAGAAATCTTGGAAAAATGGAGCATTTACGCGTATAAGTGTTTAGTAGTCTTCCTTTTGGTTCCAAGAGAAATACCAAAATAGGAACATCTGTTGTGCCCAGCGAGAAAAAAACACAAATTTCGGTGCTCCAGGAAAGCAAAATGTGAAAGCACCAATAGTGTTTTTCTTTCGATCTGCGTGCCGTAAAACTCATGCATGTTCCATCATTTTGGAGTTGTTTGAAACTTCAAATTGTTAGAATCCTAGCAATCTCCTTTCAGTAGATCAACGTGGGAATCATGTGTGTGTGTGTGAAAAACAGAGAGAGAGAGAGAGGGATCGGAGAGATACCTTCGTTGTGGGTCGATGAATTCGACCCGGAGGCCATGGTGGTGGCGGCGCTGTGGCGGCGGTGGTGCTTCCCGTCGCTACGCGCTAACCCTAGATCGGAGAGGGATGTCGGTGGGGGGTGGCTGCGCACGGTCAACCTCGTGAGGCGTGCAGGCCGCCCCCCCCCCCACCCTTTATATATAGCGCGGCGACAGGGGCCCACCGACCATTAAGGGTCGGGCGCCCCCGATCAGGGCGCGATCACAGGGATCGTGGAGCCGTTGGACTCCACGTGTGGAGATCATATCTAACATTCTCCCCCTTGATCTCAACTTTTACTTTTAACTTTTTACCTTTACTTTACTCGTTTCATCACCGATTAGTACATAGAGCATGTTTCATCGTCACAGCTCAATTGCCGATAGAATCAGACAGCCACTATATACTTTTCAGTTTTGAAACAAAAACTTTACTTTTGGGCCTCTGTGATCCAGGAATCATAGGCTTTCCATTAATCCCATGCCGGCTATGTGTTTCTGGAACACATCGGGTGGTAAGCCTTTCGTTAGCGGATCCGCAAGCATTTCCTTTGTCCTTATATGCTCGAGACTTATAGTTTGATCCTGGATCTTATCTTTCACAACATAATACTTTATATCTATTGCCTTTGTAGCATTACTCGACTTGTTGTTGTGAGCATAGAATACTGCGGGCTGGTTGTCACAGTACATCTTTAGTGGTTTGTCAATACAATCTACCACTTTCAAGTCGGGTATAAATTTCTTTAACCATATCGCCTGCCCCGTGGCCTCATAACATGCTATAAATTCTGCATACATCGTGGATGCAGCAACTAATGACTGTTTGGAGCTTTTCCACGAAATAGCCCCTCCTGCGAGAGTGAACACGTACCCTGACGTGGACTTTCTATCATCTTTGTCTCCCGCAAAATCTGCGTCTGAATACCCTCTTATCTCTAGGGAATCAGATCTTCTATATGTTAGCATGAGGTCTTTTGCGCCTTGCACATAACGCAATGCTTTCTTTACCATATTCCAGTGTTCATGGCCTGGATTTTCTTGATATCTACCGAGTACCCCGGTGATAAAAGCTAAGTCAGGGCGAGTGCACACTTGTGCATACTGTAAGCTTCCAACAGCCGAAGCATATGGTACTGCTTTCATTCGATCGATCTCATATTGACTTTGGGACATTGAAATTTCCCAAAACTATCGCCCTTGACTATAGGAGCAGGTGAGCGCTACTTTTATGCATATTATATTTCTTTAGAACCTTTTCTAAATATGCCTTTTGTGATAGTCCTAGCACTCCATTCTTTCTATCCCGGTGAATTTCTATGCCCAAAACATATGAAGCTTCACCAAGATCTTTCATATCAAAATTTGAGGACAAGAATTTCTTTGTTTCTAGTAGTAGACTGACATCATTGCTGCAAGCAGAATATCATCCACATACAGAATTAGGAAAATATATTTCCCACTTTTAAACTTTGCATAAATGCAGTTGTCCTCAACATTCTCTTTAAATCCAAAACTTTTAATTGTATTATTGAACTTTAAATACCACTGTCTAGAGGCTTGCTTTAACCCATAAATGGATTTCTTTAGCGGCATCCCATATGTTCCTTCCCCTCCATGAAAAAACCGTGGGTTGTTTCATGTAAACATTTCTTCTAAATCTCCATTTAGAAATGCCGTCTTTACATCCATTTGATGCAACTCTAAATCAAAATGCGCAACTAGTGCCATGATGATTCTGAAGAATCCTTACATGAGACCGGAGAAAATGTCTCATTGTAATCTACCCCTTCTCTTTGCGTAAAGCCTTTTGCCACAAGTCGCGCTTTATACTTTTCAACGTTTCCATTGGAGTCATACTTAGTTTTGTAGACCCATTTGCAGCCTACTGTTTTGGCTCCTTTAGGAATTTCCTCTAAGTCCCAAACATTGTTAGAACTCATCGATTTCATCTCGTCTTCCATGGCTTCCAGCCACTTCGAAGAGTGAACGCTTCTCATGGCTTCTTCATATGAAGTGGGATCTTCTTCCATATGAACTGTTTCTGTATTATAAACTCTATAATCACTAGAAATAGCTGATTTCCTAGCTCTTTTAGACCTTCTGAGAGTCTCATTCTCTGGCACATCATGTGTCTCAACGTGCGACTCTTCTTCTAAATGTGGCTGTCGTCGCTCCCTTTCATGCTCAACAACGGGTTGAGTCGGCTCCTGACGGACAGGTTCCGAATCTTGCCTCGTTGTGGTCACGGGTGGAGTTACAACAGGTGCTTGCACCACAACCTCTGGGATTATCGGTGCAGGTACAACAGGTAGGGCGAAAAATGGCTCATGGATCATCGGAAAAGGTGCACACACCCTCTTCTCCTCAAGATCAATTTTCCGGCCTACCATGCTCCCCCTCATCATTTCGTCCTCCAAGAAGACCGCGTGTCTCGTTTCTACAAACTTTGTGTATCTGTCTGCACAGTAGAAACGATAACCTTTTGATCTATCAGGATAGCCAATGAAATGGCAAGTTACTGTTTTGGGGTCTAACTTTGCAATGTGTGGATTAAAAACTTTTGCCTCAGCTGGGCTCCCCCAGACTTTCAAGTGGCGTAGAGAAGGAACTTTCCCTGTCCACAACTCGTACGGTGTTTTGGGCACCGACTTACTTGGTACTCTGTTGAGAATGTGAATGGCGGTTTTTAACGCCTCCATCCATAATCCCAATGGCAGTGTGGAATAACTCATCATACTGCGCACCATATCCATAAGAGTACGGTTACGCCTTTCAGCTACTCCATTTTGCTGTGGTTCGCCCGGCATAGAATACTGGGCGACTATTCCATTTTCCTGTAAAAACCTTGCAAAAGGTCCAGGTACTTGACCATATGGAGTGTGCCGACCGTAGTACTCCCCCCCACGGTCGGACCTGACTATTTTAATTCTTTTATCATGTTGATTTTCAACTTCAGCTTTGAATATTTTAAATTTATCCAATGCTTCAGATCTTTCTTTAATTGGATAAATATAACCATATCGGGAGTAATCATCTGTGAACGTTATGAACGAGTCATAACCATCCACACTTTTCACCGGAAATGGTCCACATATATCAGTGTGAATAATTTCTAGTGTCGCTGTGCTTCGGTTTGCACCCTTTTTAATTTGTTTTACGTATTTTCCTTTTATGCAATCTATGCATTGTTCGATATCTGAGAACTCTAACGGAGGAAGAATATCATTTTTAACGAGGCTTTCTATTCTTCCCCTCGAAATATGGCCTAATCGACAGTGCCATAACTTCGAAGAGTCATGAGTTCGCTTTCTTTTCTTTTGTTCTTTGTTCGACAAGGAATTTGTTCATTCACATTACTCACAGAATGCACTTTTTCACGCAAGGATAACAAATAAAGCTTATCATGAAGTAAAGCAATACCCACACAAGCATCTTTAAACCATATGGCACACTTGCCATGACCGAAATAACATTCATAACTGTCTTTATCCAAACACGATACACTTATTAAGTTTCTGTGAATCGAAGGAACAAATAAAACATCTCTAAGCATAATATTGAAACCATCAGCTAGCTCCAAGGAGATGTCGCCAACAGCTTCAACTTCTGCTTGAACTCCATTTGCGACTTCAATGTGTCTTTCGCTTCTTTGCAAAGTCCTTGTCGAATGGAATCCCTGTAAAGAATTTGCAACATGAACAGTTGCACCTGAGTCAATCCACCAAGTAGATTTTGAAAACTGTGTATACAGGGATTCATTTACAAAAGAAACTGTGTCTTACCTCTCTTTGCCATTATCATCTTGAGCCAATCTGGGCAATCTTGCTTGAAATGCCCTTTCTTCTTGCAGTGGTGGCAGTGTCTTTGTCCACTTGCTGATACTGCTGGGGACCTTTGCCATGTGGCTTATACTGGTGGGACCTTTGCCATATGGCTTTGAAGGGAACCGTAGTTCCTGTTCTTGTTGTCCTTCACGAAGTTCAAGGAGCCCCCATTCTGGGACTTCAGCCTTTCCTCTTCTTGCGACAACATGGCAATGGTCTTTTCAATGTCCCATTTTTCAGGTGACACATTGTAATTGAAAAATTTCAAACTGTGGTGGCAGTGAAGCCATCACCAAGTGAACTATGAGTGCAGGCTTGAGCTCCAGATCAGCCTCCATGGACTTAAGCTTAGCAGCCATGTTGCTCATTCTGAGAATGTGCTCCCTTATGCCATGTGCACCTCCATGATACTTTTCTGTCACCAGCTGTTTTAGCAGCTGGGTAGCATATGTCTTTGAAGAACCAGTAAACTGGCTCTTTATCTTTTGGAGATACTCTCCCACGGAGATACACTCTTCAATTGAGCCCACAATAGCGTTCTCAACTGTGTTCTTTATAAATGCCATGCACTTTTTGTTGGTGTTCACCCACTTTTGGTTCTCTAGGGTGTATCCCATCTCCACTGGAGCATGGTCCCTCAACTTTTTCTGCCAAGCAGATTCATCATCAGTTGTCTCTCTTACGGCTCTGCTGGCCTGACTGGCTGTGGAGCATTCACAACCCAGTCAACCTCAGCGCAGATAAAAGCCAGTTCAACTTTCTTCCACCACTCAGCGTAGTTGTCACCCCTGAGCGTCGGAATGTCCTTGAGGCAACTCATCAGGTGAAAACTTCCTGAAACCACAAGGATATGAGATAACAAAAAACAATTGCATGCATTAATCCAACGTTGGTATAAATCAAAACATACAACCGTTTGTGCAATTAAAACTATATCACCGTTGGGCAATAAAAGAAATAAATGCACCTTTTAACACATAATAAACAAATCATGATCATGCTATTAACAACGTTGGTCATTTAATAACAGAATCATAATCATCATTAATATCACTTTATTATGCTTTTAATTCTCACTTTATTGCTTTCATGCAATTACTTTTTACTATTTTGCAGCGGAAATTATGAATAAAATTCATAAACTTTTATACTTTTCAGAAACATTTCTGTATACTTTTATATTTCCTAAACAAATTTTCGTTGGAATAATTTGAACAGGAAAAACTATGCAAAATTTAGCACAAAATTGGACAAAAAATTGCCAAAACCGTGCTAATAAGAAAAAAACTGTATACTGTGCAGCCCACGGCTATCCGCCGCGCGGTGCGACGCGAAACTTCGGCCCGCAGCGGCCCATGGCCTTTTACTATCCGTCGCTCGCGGCGACGCGGAAAATGGCCCAGCGGCCCATGACCTGCTTTCTTTCGGCCCACTGGCCCGGCTGGGAGCTAGTGTTAGCCCACGGCGCATCCTGGCCGTCCATCGGGATCGGACGGTCGTCCTTGATCGTCGCTGGATCAAAACCAGCCGGCCATCCGTGCCGAACCCTAGCCCCCATTTTTCTCTTTCTTTCCCGCAGCTCTCTCGCCCCTGTCCCGCGTCGCGCCGCACGCCGCTAACCCCTGCCTTTTCCGTCCTTCACCAAAACAGATGCCCGAAGGCCAAAACGTGAAGAAACGGCGGCGCCTCCCCTGCCCCCTTTGCCGGCGCGTGCATTCACCCGAGGGTGAGCGCATCGCCGTCAAGCGGCGCAGGTGGTGGTGCCCTTTTTCGGCGACCGGCCGGTGAGGATTTCTTTTCCCTCTTTTTCCGTGTCTAGGGTTAGGATTTTCTTTGCTTTTTCGAGATCTTTTCTTTGCCCCGAGGGGTATGTTCTTCGTCCAGATACCCCACTCGGGTGCACATCTGGATCGAGCGGAACTGGCACGGCCTTGCGGCGGCGCTTCTTTTCCGGCGAGCCCGAGGGCATCCCGGTGAATTTCTTTTCCCCTTTTGAATTAGGGTTCGGTATTTCCACGGGGGGGGATCTTTTGCTTTTTCTTTTTGCTTTTCAAATGCTACCGAAATTAAAACTAGGATCCAATTCGTGCTCTGATACCATTGTTAGAATCCTAGCAATCTCCTTTCAGTAGATCAACGTGGGAATCATGTGTGTGTGTGTGTGAAAAACAGAGAGAGAGAGGGATCGGAGAGATACCTTTGCTGTGGGTCGATGAACTCGACCCGGAGGCCATGGTGGTGGCGGCGCTGTGGCGGCGGTGGTGCTTCCCGTCGCTACGCGCTAACCCTAGATCAGAGAGGGATGTCGGTGGGGGGTGGCTGCGCACGGTCAACCTCGTGAGCCGTGCAGGCCGGCCCCCCCACCCTTTATATATAGCGCGGCGACAGGGGCCCACCGACCATTAAGGGTCGGGCGCCCCCGATCAGGGTGCGATCACAGGGATCGTGGAGCCGTTGGACTCCTACGTGTGGAGATCATATCTAACACAAATTTTCGTTTTGCCAAAACTCGTGGGTACAATTCTAAATTCTCGTATTGAACTTGTGCTTTGAAAAGACAAACAAGATCAAACTGTTGAACAGGAAGGAAGAAGAAGAAGAGACTTGAGTCTTGCCACCCCTTTCCGGCCGTAACCAAAGCCAAGAAGAAGGTGGCGTCCGGCCAGTCGTGACAAGAGAATCTGGTGGTGGGCAAATCGTGGGTCGACACGAAAGCCTGGCTAAGCTATAGCCGCGCTCCGTTTCCGGGAAGCAACACGAGGCGTGCACCCATTCCGGTGCAATATATAGTCGGTGGATGTGGACGTGCAGCAAGCGTGAAAACGTAGAGACCCTAGCGGTAAAAGAAGATGGACATTTTCAGCGTTGCATGCATGCTAGTCACTCCTATTTTATTTCAGATCGAGATAATCAAGATTGATTAACTTGCATGCAGGCAGAGCCGCAGATGCACTATTTATGTTTTGCTCATAATTCTTAACTGATTGAACCTGAATTTGCAGTTTTGTTGTAAACATTTAGCAGGGAAATAAAAAGCCTAAGAGTTTCTCTAACGCCAAAACGCGTCGCATTTAATTGTCTAGTGTCTCCTCCACCAAAGAAAAGATGGCATCATGTAATGTCAAAAAAAAAAAAGATGGCATCATGCATGTTGACCCAACACCACGTACATGACCACCTTAACTTTCAGTGGTACCATGTCGGATCAGCTTACCAAAAATGCTCAAAGGATAATAATGACATGTCACAACATTTTCCATGGAATTTAAAGGTCGATCTCCTAGTTAGTATTTTGAACGTACGGGATCTCCTAGATGCTGCTACTTGGAAAAGTCCAACTGAACAAAGTTATGGGACTTAGTATGATCGATGTCATGTTCATCGATTAACTAATATAACTGCATCTAATTTGATTATGTGGCTAGTACATGTTCTTTGACTTTACTGCTCGCGTGCCATGTATTATTTTCTAGACGCGCCAACTCATGGATCCAAACATGAAGCACTTGTAGTAATTCAGATATACTATATCACATTAGAACTACACTTCCAGTTTATAATATCTTTTTTTGAACGCGGCAGAAGCTTTGCCTGTTTGTGTGATTTCTATACTTCCTGTTTTTTTTTTTGAGATCGAGGGATTACAGATAAAGAACACAGAACTGGAAGTACAATCCTCAGGAAAATGTGGAAAAACAAACCCGAACTTGAGGATCCAGCACCACCGACACCGCCTCACCACGGTGACCGCCGACCGCGCGCTGCCGCCGAACTCCACCCGAGCCGGCGAACTGCAGCGAACCGCGGCCAGGAAGCCGCCGACGAAGCCGCCGTCTTCAGTCAACCGCCTGGGTATCGGCGGAGCAGGAGGAGCTGGTAGACCACCAGAGCGCAGCCATCGCCTTGGATCAGCGCTGATGCCGTCGATGCCGAAGACGACCAGAAGGATCTGAACCCCGGCCTCCTGCACACCATCACGAGCCCCACCGCCGCCAGAGGGATCGACGGCAAGGAAGAAGCAAACCTGCAGCCCAAAGCCCGCCGGAGACGAAGCCAAGGAGGGGAAGCCGCAGGACAGCACAAGCGCGACGACGCCGCCCTTCCCGCCACGGCAGCGCCGCCCGCACCCGATCTACTCACCCGGAGCGTAGATCCGGGGATTCCCTGCCCTCCCGCCGCCGGAGCGGCCGGCGGAGGGCGAGGGATCCACCCGATACGCCGGCGGGAGCTGGGCGGGCCGGAGTCGCCTCCCGCTCGCCTCTGTCCACTGTAGAAAGGGGGGAGGTTCCAGAAATAGTGAGGTGTAGGAAGAGAAAGACCAATTATACTCCTGTTTGTGATATCATTGTTTGAACGCCTTATATCTTGACTGCTCTAATCTGAACTTGCATATCATGGTGCTAGTTTGTTTAAAACCTCTAGCAGGTAGGCAAATGAAGGCTAGCTAATTATGAGTTGCTGTAATTCCAAAAAAAGATTAATTTTCTGGACGGAGCCCCTTCACCACGTACAGAAAAGATCACAACATGCGTGCTGCCACATGCCACCCTCTTTGATGAAACACGTGAACACTTTGATTTTCAGTGGCACCATGTCAGTTTATCTTACCAAAATTGCTCAAAGGAAAATAAAGACCTGCCATCGAGCATCACCGAGTCCCTTTCATCTGCCTCTGTGTGCCCTCATGAATCATGATATCTTGCTTCAGCTGTGGCCTGTGAGTATTTGAGCTTCCTTCCATCCGGATCACCTTTCCAATCCGGTGCGTCTCCGATCAGCGGTGAGGCCGGCCGGCCGGCCTTGTCCACACTGCAGATCCCATGTGAACTCTGACGGAGAATGGCTGCTGGCTCGTGCCCATGTCCTGCTGCCATTTCATTCCGGTGCAAACCTGCACGAGAGGCTTTACCTCGCTACGCTAGCTAGATCAGGAAAACATACATGTGAAACGTATAAGGGGGTAGGTGTGCTTGCTAGATTATTGAGACGATATGAGGCTACAATTCTTTATGTTTATGTTTACGAGTTTAGGCTACAATTTCTAGACAACTGAAATTTAATATTTCACTTAGTTCCCGCATGAATTAATCGTACTTCACCCCAATGCATATTCATAGACATGAATATATTTATGACAAAGAACTGTATATAATTGCGATGATATATAGGAGGGTCGAGACAAAAGTAATCGTGCCATGAATTTGCGCACCTAGCAAGGTGTATGGTAACACATGAGAGATGATTACTTTATTAACTGGCCATGTTTTTGAATCAACAATATGAATCTATTAAATAAATGAAGATATCATATGGACAGAAGAATCAACATGAAAACAAAGACTACTATCAAAACCAAAAGCTGCATGAGGACATTTGTTTTCACCTCATCAATCATCAAATTGTCCAACAAAGAAACAACAAAAGATCAAATATGAACTAGTGTGAAAGTAAACGCAAATGTATTTTTTGTTAAATACTCATGCCTTTCAAGAACGATTTTTTTTTACGATGTCTCTAACGTCAAGGAAAGGAGCAACACATACAATTTTGAAGTGCAATAACCAAAAAAAAATGAGGCCGAGTTACAGGTCCTTATGTTCACGTGCACCTGGTGAGAATATACAGGTTCAATTCCATATGGCGTGGACCATTGCAGATATTTTGTGTGCTCAATCGAGCAAAGGAAGGTCGAGTTGAAAGACACAGGTGACTTGGAGTTCAAGATAGTCACGTGGGGTCGAATTGATGGTGGAGATATAACCGAACTATCTCGAATCGTGATACGTTCTAGCCGCTGGTCACCTACTTGGTTACGATTTCGAGTCGACCGAGGGGTAGGCACCACCAGGTCAATAAAGGAAGGCTGAGAGAGGCAAGGGATTAAAAAATCACGAGTTAACTAGCCCCGATATATCCGAAGATTTAATATTTTATTTATACCACCTTCCTAGAATTTGATGGGTATGACATGGCATATGCTTTCCCGCCGGATACATCAACGATTTGGACGTTATTGATTGTCATACCACATCATGAGCAGTTTCTGTGTATCCCAAAATTTTCTACCTATGGCAAGATTTCTACGGATATCTCTAATATAAGATATGTTGATTGGTCAAATAATTATAAATGAGACAAATATGAACATATGAGAATGACCTCAACATAAATATGAGTTTGTTACCAGATGAATTATGGCGTCTGCAGTAAGTGAGCTCCTACCTTTGGGTGATATGCAAAAATGCAAGATGGTCCTAAGGGTCAACTGCTTACGGCTAGCCGTTCTTTCCATAGAATTAGTGAATCCTAGATTCGTAGGGCAAAATATTTTGGCCCAACAAATGAATAAGAACAACGAATATCTGGACAAGCACATTGGACATATTGGAGGGAGGCAAAATGACTCCAGGGATCATGTGCTGTCCTGGTCAGCAATACATTAATATAATAATGAAATATAGAAATACTATAAATAAACTTAAATTTGAAAAAAAATGAAAGTTTATAGTTATAAATGTTGAATAGTCTTCCAGGGAGGCTACAATTCTTTATGTTTATGTTTACGAGTTTAGGCTACAATTTCTAGACAATCTGAAAATTTAATATTTCACTTAGTTCCCGCATGAATTAATCCTACTTCACCCCAATGCATAATCATGACCATGAACATATAACAAAGAACTGTATATAAGTGAGACGATAGGAGTGTCAAAACAAAAGTAATCGTGGCATGAATTATTGCACCTAGCAAGGGGTATGGTAACACGTGGGAGATGATTATTTTATTAGCTGGCCATATTTTTGAATCAACCATATGAATCTATTCAATAAATGAAGATATATATCATATGGACAGAAGAATCAACCTGAAAACAAAAACTCTACAAAACCAAAAGCTGCATGAGAACAATTTTTTTCACCTCATCAATCATCCAATTGTCCAACAAAGAAACAACAAAAGACCAAATATGCACTAGTGTGAAAGTAAACTCCAATATATTTTGTTGGTAAAAACGCATACCTTTCAAGAAAGATTGTTTAACGATGGCTTTAACGTTCAATCGTCAAGAAAAGAAGCAACACATAAAATTTTTAAGGGCAAAAAAATCAAAAACCACTATTAAGCCGAGAGCACTAACAACAGACTAGGTAGGATAAAAGTACCATTAGCTGTAAGTAGTTTATTTCTGCACACTGGAGCTAGTCATACCTTTCATAGGAATCAAACAGTCTTAGACTTGTAGGAAAAAAGTACAATTATCTCAATGAAGTTGGTTGTGACATACATGCTAGGATAATAATGAAGCTGCAAGTATATTATTGTCTGCACCCAGGAGGCAATGCCACTAAAAATGCACATATACTAGGATCGAACGACTAATCAACATATTAAACATTGATTAGTTATATTAAATCACTTTGCCTTTTTGACCGGAGGAGCTGCCAAAGATGGCGGGAAGTGGCGAGTATTGTGGTGGTAACTAAAAGTTCTTCATGACTGCTTAAATCTTTGTACGATAGATGCATCCAGTGGCTAATAATTTGCAAGGAAAAGACATAAACTTTGAAAGCTGAAAATCCATTTAAAAAGATCCACGAGAGGCAAAGTTTCATGGCACCGGCGCCCTATACGACATCTCCTCCTAAATGAGCAATGAGAACTATCTCGAATCAAGATGCGTTTTGATTGGTGGTCCATGCCTACTTGGTTACAATTTTTGAGTAGGCGAGTGGTAGGCACCATTAGGTCAGTAAAAGGAGGAGCTGAGGGAGGCAAGGGATCTGAAGATGTATGACTTCAGTGATACCACCTTCATGAAATTTGATGGTGTTAGACGTGTACTTGTAGGACATGTCTAGTCAGACGAAATCAAGGATGATCTTGAGTTCCCCAGGGTCTCGAGTTCGAGTCCAGGTTTTCGCAATTTATCCTAAAATTGCTATTGCCCCCTCGGTGTCCACGTATAGTCATTTACAGGCCACGTACAGGCACGTCATGCCTCTTGAGCCTGCCTCTGACTCTACACGTGTTGACTTGTCTTCCCTTATCTTCCCGTCACACGTGAGGGGGGGGGGGGGGGGGTGTTGATGTGTATAAGTGGATTGCCTATCTCTTTTCATTAGATCGGTCTTTTGGAATAGTGGTCAGCGCATGAAGCTTAGCATGGTATCAGAGCCAAGGTCTCGAGTTCGAGTCCTAGCTTCCGCACTTTATTCTAAAATTGCTATTGCCCCCTCGGTGTCCACGTATAGACACGTATAGGCACCTCATGCCTCTTGGGCCTGCCTCTGACTCTACACGTGTTGACTTGCCCATCACACGTGAGAGGGGGTGTTACAGTATATGTGGGTTGCGCTGGCCCTTTCCATCAGATCGGTCTTTTGAAATAGTGGTTAGTGCATGAAGCTTAACAGATTAAATATTTTAGATTTTTTTCGTAAATTGTATGGTGGAAATATAATTGAACTATCTCGAATCGGGATACGTCTAGCCGGTGGTTGCCTACTCGGTTACGAATTTCGAGTCAGCAGAGGGGTAGGCACCACGAGGTCAATAAAGGGGGGGGGGGGGG
Source organism: Poa pratensis (assembly GCA_947311845.1). Classification (NCBI taxonomy): domain Eukaryota; kingdom Viridiplantae; phylum Streptophyta; class Magnoliopsida; order Poales; family Poaceae; genus Poa; species Poa pratensis. Next base: position 17,353,169 of record CAMZMU010000100.1, on the reverse strand, counting down.
CAATCGAGGCAAGGGATAAAAAAGCTCACGAGTTAACTAATATATATCCGAAGATTTACGATTTTAGTTATACCACCTTCATGAAACTTGATGGGTATGACGTGGCGGATGCTTTCCCGCCGGATACATCGATGATTTGGACTGTATTGATTGTCATACCGCGTCATGAGCAGTTTCCTTGTATCCCGAAATTTTCTATCTATGGCGAGATTTCTACGAAAATTTCTAAAATAAGGGAAGTTGACTGGCCAAATAATTATAAATGAGACAAATAAACATATGAGAATGACCTCAAGATAAATATGAGTTTGCTACCAGATGAATTATGGCGTCCACACTAATAAGTGAGCTCCTACATGGTGGGTGATATGCAAAAAATGCAAGATGGTCATAAGGGTCAAGGTCAATGCTTACGGCTAGCCTTGCTTTCCGTAGAACTAGTGAACCGTAGTGAAAATTAATTTGCCACACAAAGGAAGAACAACAACGGATATCAGGACAAGCACATTGGACATATTGGGGGGAGGCAAAACGACTCCAAGTTTTGATAAAATAAATATAAATAAACATAAATTTTAAAAATATAAAAAATTACAGATATAAGTGTGAATAGTCTTCCATGTGGTTCCAGATTTTACCTGCCAAAAGAGGGGATATTTGATGTGTCCCGAAAGAAAACAATATACAAATTTCGGTGCTCTAGAAAAGAAAATGTAGGCACTATTTTTTTTTCTTACACAAGATGTAAAATTGACGTTCCACGGATATGGTTTGACACTTAAGAAGAAGAAGAAGAAGAATTCGTGGCACCTTTCCTTGCAGACAAACCAAAGTCGAGAACTCTGGGAAGCATCACCGGCGCACAGTTGAGCGCAACATCGATTCAAACGGCAAAAATGACAGGCAAACCACGACGAAGCGGAGAACTTGCCTGTGGCAAGATGGTTAGGAGGGTGGTTGTACCCCCAGCCCACCAGAGTTCAAACCCCAGGTTTGACGCTGGTGTTTCTCATTTAAGGCAGAATATTGTTCAGTGGGAGGCGACGTTCCCGTCGACAGCGAGGCGCCCGTGGTGACTTCATCAATCTCAAAACTCGACCCGCTGACTCGGTCTCTCGGAGGTGCTCATAGGGGTAGGTGTGCGTGCGTGCGTTCATAGGGGTGAGTGTGTGCGCGTGTATATGAGCGTCTGCGTTGTACTGTGTTTCGCAAAAAAAACCACGACGAAGCGGTGACGCTCCATGGTCGATATGCGTCCTTTTCATCACCCATGCATGCTACGTGTGAAAAACGTGGATGGCGTTAGGGATGAAAACAGAGCAGAAACTTTCCGACTTTTCCGCGGAAAAACGGAAACAGAACGGAAATACGGAAACGGAATTTTGCAAAACGGAAACGGAAACGGAAACTTTTATGCGGAAATGGAAACGGAAACGGAACAACGTATTCCGGCGGAACGACCACGGAAACGGAAATTCCGTTTCCGATAATACGGAACTTACCTTTTTTACCACGCGGTGCTATCTGAATGCAGCAGGCCTAACAATTTTAATGGGAACACTGAGGCAGAACCCAAGATCTGAACAAAAAAAAATGAAGTGACCATGTGTAGTCCCTACGTGCTTGCATATCATCTTCCTCTCGTGGCATTCCCGGTTCGGCAGTTCACTGTTGCACTAGGGTTATGGACGACAGTAGGTATTTTTGGACAAAGTTGATGACTTATAAACACTATATTATACTTTAATTTATTTCATCTTATAAACCTGATATTTTTTTGGTTTGCTTGAGTTTTCCTGCATTATTCAAGGGGTTGCTTGGTTTCGACAAACATCTGGTTTCTGTTCCGTGTCCGCACCGTATTCGGTCTGTATCTGTTTCCGACAATATTTGTTTATGTATTTGTTTCCGGGGTTTCTGAATTCGTTTCCGCTTCCGCAAAAAAATATGAAAACAAATGTGGCACCACTCAGTTCCGTCCGTATCCGCTCCGTTTTCATTCCTAGATGGCGTGCAGCAAAGTGTGAAAAACGCGTCGAGAGACGAGAGTAATGAAGTGGTAAAAAACGATGGAAATTTCACCTCTGCATGCATGCTAGTTATTTTATCTCAGAGATAACTAAGATGGATGAGCTTGCATGCATGCTAGTTATTCCACCAGCCCGACATCATTCATTTAGCTCTCAATTTCTCTATCTCCATCCTGCTACAAAAGAACAAAACTCGTTCTCCGTCCCTCGATTTCTCCATCTCTCCCCACCAGCCCGACCTCCCCCTTCCCCTCCACTGCTCCTCCCCCGCCATCACCAGATCACAAAAGACCGCAAGTCACAACCACCATACGTACCTGCTTCCTTCCATCAATGGACTTGGAGTGGAAGCCGGTGCAGGAGGATCTCGGTGACCTCGGCTTCGCCGGCATCTGTCGCGAGACCAGCCGGGTGCTCATCCGCCATATCCACCCAACAACCGGCCGCGCCCTCGAAAGTTCCGACCTCATCCTTGGATCCATTGTCCTCTGTTACTTCTTCATCTTCCTGCTCTCGATCATCTTCACCGCCAGCTACGTGTTACGCGTGGCCGCCCTCTACTGCACGGATGGTGACTCCGGCGCCGCCGACCGTGTCCTCCGGGACCTCCCCCATGCGCCCCTCCAGCGGCTCATGCTCATTTTCATCACCGTGCTCCCACTTGCCAACTTGTACTTCACCTTATCCGCCCTAGCCTGGCTCGAGATTCCGCAGCTTGACGCCTCCGACAAGGTCGTTGTCCTGGCTCTGCAGCTGCTCGGCGGCGCCGCGTTCCTCGCTGGCGCGGTGTACGTCACGGTGGTGTCCCATATGGTTTGCGTGGTGGCGCTTCTGGAGGAGGTGGAGGACGAATTCGGCTTCAGCACCGTGCGGAAGAGCCGGGCACTCCTCACCGGAAAATTCTGGACGGCTGCAGCCGTCTTCATCCCGCTCGACGCCTGCTTCGCGGCTCTGCGAATGTACTTCCTCGATTTGGTGTTTGACGACGCACTGGGCCTCGGACGCGGGTTCCAGGTGGCCGCGGGGGTGGCCATGGCCGTGGCTCTGTGGGCGGTGGTGGTTGTGACGCTGGTGGCGCAGCCGGTGGTGTACCTCGTCTGCAAGAACTACCACAACGAGGTCGTCGACAAGGTCCACCTCAACTACGTGGGAGAATACCAGCGGCTCGACGTCGACGGCGACAGCGGCGTGGAGCTGCAGGCGGTGAAGACGGAGGAGCAGATCCCTGGAGCTTCGCAGTGCCCCCTGCAGGCCAGTCCCGGCCGGCAGTTCTACTTCTACCTAGTACGTAGCGCTGATTATTTCTTGTACTTTGCTTAGTTTCCAACAAGATCTGAGGCAATTAGTACTAGCTACTATTTGCTGCTGCTATACAGCTGCAGGCAGCTCAATTTGGAGATGTTAGTAGTCTTATGATTATGAAACTCTAGAGATGATGTGATCCGATTTATGGGACATGGATGCTTTGTTCTGTCATAATCATTGTTGTGCTTATTATTAACCATTACCAATTCACTAATACGTTCGTTTGGATGCATGAGGCGTACTACCGCCAGCACCAAACTTGTTGTTTTTAGAGGTTTCTTAAGGAGCATGAGGGTGAGGCATTCTATTTTATTTGGGCCGTCCATTCACTACAGAAGAGAATCATGTGTGCCGAGTATTGGTCGTTTGCCGAGTGTATACATATACGCGGTCACTCCTGTAAAACTTATGTTTGATCTTTACGTAATTGTTTGACATTTGAAATTTTACTTTTGCCACTGCTCCCGGCTATAGTTTGAATTTCATATTGCCTTTCGTGCTTCCAAAAGATAAACAGAAGTCTACATCTCTAGCCAAAGGCCACTTGCTACTTTGCTTTCGAGGCCATCCATTCCATTTCGGTGCAAGATTCGTTGCCATCTCAAGGATAGGATAGTATAACACTAGCAGCAAATGTGGAATTTTAGCAGTGCATGCTATGCTAATTATTATACCGCAGAGATAAGAGCGATTAGCCTGCATGCAGCAGGAGGCAGAGTATGACGTGGTAATATATATAACATTTCTATGTACTTTCATGCTTAGTCTAAACATGCATACATGTACCCCCTCCAGCACACACCGACATTTACAAAGTGAGCTGAGATCTAGCTATTTTAAACTACAACATATATGATTAACACCACCATCCTCCTTAATTGGACGTGAAAAATCTCGAGGGATGAGAGATGGCTTTTTCTAGAGATTAGAAGGGCTAAGTACCTCCAAAGCGAGGAGCTATGTGTCGCCCATAGGGGGGTCCCAATTTTACGCTATTGCCAAACAAGACAATCTTCTAAATTGAGTTATATGGCTTGGTCGACCATTCTTTCTGACCATCTTCTTCGACCCTAATGCGACTTTTGTCCTACAGGTCCATGACCGTTGATGAGGTGGATTATTGTCTGATTCTAGGAATTTCTTGGCGCTAGCCGTATTGTTAGTGCTACCGAGTTAATAATGGTTTTTGGTTCGTGCGCATCAATTTTTTTTATATGTTGCTCCATGTCCTAATGATTCAAGGTTAAAGCCATGTTCAAACAACATTTCTTGAAAGGGGTAAGTTTCTTTAAAAAAAGTTTACTGTCGCCTTCCTTGCATATTTAGTATTTTATTGTCAGGAAGAGGACCAACCGCTAGCGCTATACTAGCTAACTTATCAGACGCCATATTCGCCTCCATGGAACAATGCTGAAAAAATACATCTATGGACTTAAGCAAAACAAAATGCAATCTTCGAATATAGCTACAGCTGGTCCATAAGTGTTGCTGCCATTCTTCATAACTTTGATGACTTCTGAACAGTCTGAGTGCACTATCATACATCCCATCTCTTTCGCCAGAGACATATCGTCGTGAAGGACACAAGCTTCAGCAGTATATGCATCCTCAACAAAATGTAACATACAATTATTTCCTGCAACAAAGAATCCTCGATCATCTCAAACAATTGCACCACAGCCAGCACCTCTGTCCGAATCAAAAGACGCATCGACGTTCACCTTCACGTAGCCCTCCTTTGGCCTGACCCGTCCATGGCGGTTAATTCCCGGGTATTCCTCCCTCTTCGTCCTTGCATAGTTGATGACTAGCGCTGAAATGGACTGGGCTGTTTGTACTGGCTGGCGAAAAGGTTCACCATCTGTTACCTAACGACGCTCCCACCACATACACCAGATAGTTGTTGATATGAGGACCGCAAGAATTACCTCCGGTAGCATCGGCGCTGCCGCTGTCCTGTCTAGGAGCAGACACCCCAGCACCGAACAATGATCTTTATGATCGTCGCCTTTCAGAGATGATCCAACACATCCTTCACCGCGGGCACTGAAAATAAGCATGACAGATGCGTTCGCAATCCAGCGGACATAAAGGGCACTGGGAATTGTTTTGCATGTCTATTCGCTAAAACCACAAGGCAGAGTATAGCACCCAACATCGATCGCCAGCAATGGATTTTGATTTTTTTTCCAGAACCCTCATTGACCATATGGTCTTCCAAACTGGCGAAACACTACAAGACCCAAACATATTTGTTCTTCTAATTTTGCGCCCATGTTGATGATCCCACTCCGTATGATAAGCTGATTTAACCATTTAGATACCACTTGGAGTCCATGTTACGGGCCAAAGGTTTTAGATTTTGAGGCAATCTTTGTAGATACAACTCCAGGCGCCCTCTGATTTAACCATTTAGATACCACTTGGAGTCCATGTTACGGGCCAAAGGTTTTAGATTTTGAGGCAATCTTTGTAGATACAACTCCAGGCGCCCATGTTGCCGAAGGAAGCTGCAGGCCAGGGGATCATCAGCTCAACTTGTAACAGCAGCAAAGCTGATTACAACTGCTTCTACCATGCAGAAAAGCTGAATATTTATTTATATCCCTGGGAACATGAAGAGGATCAGCATTGACATTGCTATATTGACAAGAATAACTGCACAAAGTGGCATATAGACTGCAATTTCGTAACTCCATAAGTACCTGGCGGGATTTTGAAACAAATCCCCATTGTTTTCTGCAGTATGCAGCCAATCCAACCGAATCTTAAACAATCACCCAATCCAATGCGCTACTCTGTCTGTTACCTGATCACGTACCCTGGAATTATTCAACATAAAGTTTGAAGAAAGAATTAAAATATCTTCCTCGCCAAACACCCACTAATAATAGAACCTTGGTAATACCTGGAAAAGGTTATTTCGGGACAAGCTGTCAGAAGTGTAACCATCCTTCCAGCTGAACCAAGCTGCAGGCCTTCAGGTCTGTTTCAGACATGCAGAGAATGGAGTGTAATATTCTTCAGTGGTAGGGTCCTTACTGTGATGTGTGCATTATATTTGACACAAGTTATACCAAACCAGAGTCTACAACCAATGACCGGAGATTGCATTTCTTGCACTTCGACCTATATATCGCAAACCAATGCAATCCGATGTTGGCGCGACGGTGTTCTATTCACACTGTTCAGAGCAGCTAACCAAATTATGCAAGACAAACCACCTGGATAGGTAAATGGCATGGTGAAAAATCATGCAGGTCGTTTGGTGGCAGGGTCGCTGCAAAGATGACTAAAGTGCCAACTGATGATCCGACAGACTGAATGTAGATTTGAAATAAATGACATAACAGTGTTACAAAGATAGATGGCACCATCATTCACAAGTAATGGCCAAAGTAATAGCAGAGAGCGAAGTTGGCTCTACATTCTATTCTATTTGGAGGCAAATCGATCAAATAATGGGCATAAAAGCAAGCTGCTTGTAAATCTGAACAAGTCCATCAGAAGCAATAGCACAAGGATGGTACCAATTCTAAATTTCTAATAGAAATAACAAAGAAAATACAGTCATTTTAACTTTAGGTTCCAGTTCCAATTTTGTAACAGACTAGCATTAGAAAATGTAACTAACTAAAATTAATGGATATTATAGCTGCACATTGTGGTAAGACCAAAATACTAATATATTCGATGTTTTGTAAGAAAGAAAAGTATGACATGGAATTTGACCTGCTGATGCACCTTTTGTTGAGCAATAGTTTCTTTCTCTAGCCAATAACAACAGCAACACACCAGGTTTTAGGAAACAAATTATCAGTTTCATCAGGCATTAGCAATGACCAAACCAGCTTGTAAAACAGGACTAACCAGCTTACTGCGCAGAGTGAAACTTTGTTGCGCCATACACAGTTACACATTTTCACCACATGCTCTTGGTTCAAGAAACTATGAATCTAGTTGGTACTTGACCTCTGCAAGCGGCCGCATAGTCTTCAGCAAGGTGCGGTGCAGCTTCCTTGTGAGGGCAGATGAACTTGTCCACAAATACCTTCTCGGTTGCCTTAAAAATTGTACAGTAGCTCCAATGATGATCTATAAATCTATTTTCTTTGAGAAACTTTACAGCATAGAACCGGGGCCGTAGCCACCCCTCTAGACTACGAGAGAGCATCGACGAACAATGAGCAATGTATGCCGGTTCCAACCCCAAATCGGAGATGAGGAACCCGGACTTTCGCTGCAGTGACTCATTTGACCTCCTGAGCACACTCGGAGCACTACAAACAGCAATGCCCACCTCAGCATCCGACCACCTGAATGTTTTCTTCAAGTAGTCCAGTTTGACGGCAATCTTCTTCTCAGTGAGGGTTGCAACAGCATGAAGAACATGCCTGAACATCACAGAGCCGCGGGGCACACCTAAACCTTCGGCTCATGCCACCATTGCCCGGAGACGTTCCAAGTGACAGGTGAGCATCCTGGGTGCAGCTATCCCCAGCTTGGCAATATCGCAATCACCTAGCCCACACTCCCGCAGGATAGCGACGTTGGGCTTCACGACCCTCTCGAGGTTGCTTGTGAGGAGACCAGTGTGAAATTTCAACGGTCGGAGGAGGTTCTCCGAGGAGCCGAACAGGGGCAGGTAGTACTGCACCTTGGAGACTAGGGATGAAATCGGAGCGGATACGGACGGAACTGAGTGGTGCCACATTTGTTTTCATATTTTTTTGCGGAAGCGGAAACGAATACAAAAACCCCGTAAACAAATACGAAAACAAATATTGTCGGAAACAGATACAGACCGAATACGGTGCGGAGACGGAACAGAAAGCGGATGTTTACCGGAACCGAGAGACGCCATAAATAATAAAGGAAAAGCCAAGAAAATCAGCAAACTTTTCAAGTTTCTAAGACGAAATAAAATTATAAGGAGATAGCCTGATTAGATAATATACTATGCAACATTAAAAAAAAATATTATCGTCCTTATCCATAGTAGAACACTGAAATAGAGAACTGGGAACAACCTGAGGGAGAGTTGATATGTGAATACATAGGTCCTAAACGTGGTAGTTTGAGATTCTTTTCATTTTTTTAAATGTTCTCATTAGAATTTCCGTGCTTGTTAGATTCGGATTTTACCGCGTAACAAAAAACGGAAAGTTCCGTATTACCGGAAACGGAATTTCCGTTTCCGGCGCCATTCTGCCGGAATACGCTGTTCCGTTTCCGTTTCCGTTTCCACATAAAAGTTTCCGTTTTCGTTTCCGTTTTGCAGAATTCCGTTTCCGTTTCCGTATTTCCATTTCGTTTTCGTTTTTCCGCGAAAAAGTCGGAAAGATTCCGTACCGTTTTCATCCCTATTGGAGACGATGTGTCTGTAGCGGAATTTGTCGGGGCGAGCGAGACGAGGCGCACGATCTCAGTGTGTGAGAGGCCGAGGCCGGTGAGGCCGACGACGTTGGGAGCCAGAATCATGTCCACGCTGGCGCAGAGGAACCGTGGGTCCTTGGCGACGATTGCGGCGACATCGGCGGTGGAGAGGCCGAGGCCGGCGAGGAAGGCGAGGACGGCGTCGGGCTTGCAGGGGGACTTGATGTGGGAGAGCTTCGGGTAGGCCTTGAGGGCTTGGGTTCGGGCGAGGCCGTAGGTGGCCACGAGGTACTCCTGGGCGGTGAAGTTAGGGGTTGGGAAAACGGCCGGCGCGGCCTCGTAGAGGAAGCGGTGGAGATAGAGGCCGGGATAGGTGGCGGGAGAGGAGAGGAGATTGGACAGGATGCAACTGCGGCGGCGGAGCATGGCGCAGTGGCGGCGGTGGTTGCCGGCAACGCTGGGGAAGGGTCAAAACTGCTGGCGTCTGTGGAGTGTATCGTCTACTTTTTTTCTACTAGTTCAAGTCAGTTCGGCCCACGGAAATCCCACGGAACTGCGGCTCGTTCACAATACTATTTTCGGAGAGGGAAAAAAGGAACACATTTCTGCTATAGGTTCACGGACACAAACTGGAAACAATGCTCTCCCGAGGATCCATATATTTTTCCCTTTAGATTTTTAATGTTTTGATCATATTTCATCCACAGGTGATGGCTGAAGAACTAAGGAATTCTGGTATGACTTCACTTCTACCAGAAGCACAAAAGTTCATATCACGAGAGTTTCGTATTTATATTTTTTTTAATGCCGGTCACGTGTTTTTCATGTGCGACAAGGTAATCTGGCAAACTTGTGCCCCGCAAAGTGCAATATGCAAATTTGATTGGCTATGCGGTGCTAGATATGGACCGCTAATCGGATGTTGCGCCACGACACAGAATCTCACTCCGTTTGTCCCCTCTGCGACCAAGAACTAGAAACTGCTATCCACATCATACTCAGGTGTGTTTTAGCAAGAGAGGTCGTCGAAATTTCGAACGAAATTCGCGAAATTAACGATTCTCGCTATGGGGCGAGAAAGTATAATCTCGGATGAAATTTTCGTTTAAATTTGAATAAATCCAATGGGTTACACTACAAAAAGCTGTAGACCATGATATAGACAAGTACTCGCCTCTACCCTACTGGTTGAGGACTCGTGTAGTTGATTATGAGGTTCTGTGTTTGATTCCAGCAGCCCCATTTTTTTTTTTTTTGAAAATAATTTGAACGTCAGACCATAAATTTGTCCGAAATTTTTGAAATATTTCTTCGAAATTTCGTTGATTTCTCGAAATTCGCGAATCTCTCTGAGGTGTGAAAGAAATTAGAAAAACGAAATGTTAAACCCTAGTATGGCACACCCTGATGTGTCGCTGCAACTTGCTCGCCCTGGTTCTAGCCACAGACGTTGATCGAGTGGTGGACAGATGAGCGCCTTCGAGTGCTGTGGCGTCATAGGAAGGGCTTTGATCCCTCGTCCTCCTCACGGTTTGGTCCGTGTGGACGGAACCAAACGCTCGAGTGTTCCACCATTCCGTAGAAACGCCCCCATTGTCTGCGGCGGGATAGACGAGGAGATCAAGCTTCGGAAGATCTCCGGTGCCGTTAGGCTGGGCATGCCTTGGATATTGATCCGTAGTTTTTTTTGTTTGTTCTTTAGGCATTGTTGTTCTGGCAGAGCTTTCTAGCCTAATCACATGGCAATGTGTAACCGCATCTTCTGATGCCGGACTCGCTGTAAACATCTACTTTTTTTTCTAATGCTCAACGCAAAGCTTTTGCGTGTTCGCAAATAAATACAAACTCTTGTTTATCTTATGCAAATTTAACGTGTGAGCAGTGTCAAAAGTAAAATTTGAAATGTTAAATAATTCCGAAAAGATGAAACATCAGTTTTACATACCACTGGGCAAACCACCAATACCGGGCATACACGATTATGAAAGGCCCATATATATACATGTCTCTGATGTGCCGTAAAAAACCTCTAAAAACAACAAGTTTGGTGCCGGCAGTCATACGCCTCGTGCATCCAAAACGAACGTATTGCCAGTAGTGAATTGCTACAGTTGCTTAATAAGCTCAACAATTACCAGAACAAAGTATCCATGTCAGCACTAGGTACTAGGTAGTTCTAGGTCGAACTGCCGGCCGGGGACTGGCCTTCACCTGCAGGGGGGCACTGCGAAGTTTCAGGGATCTGCTCTGTCTGCACCGCCTGCAGCTCCACGCCGTCGACGTTGAGCCGCTGGTACTCTCCGACATAGTTGAGGTGGGCCTTGTCGACGACCTCGTTGTGGTGGTTCTTGCAGACCAGGTACACCACCGGCTGCGCCGCGAGCGTCACAACCACCACCGCCCACAGAGCTACGGCCATGGCCGCCCCACGGCCACCTGGAACACGCCTCCGAAGCCCAGCGCGTCCTCAAGCACCAGCTCCAGGAAGGATATCTGCAGAGCCACGAAGCAGCCGTCGAGCGGGACAAAGACAGCCGCCGCCGCCCAGAACTTTCCGGCGAGGAGCGCACGACTCTTGCGCAGGGTGCCGAAGAGGACGGCATCCTCGAGCATCGCCACCACGCAAGCAATATGGGACACCACGGCAACGTATGCCGCGCTGCCAAGGCACGCGAAGCCGCCGAGCACCTGCAGCAGCAGGACGACGGCCTCGTTGGAAGCGATATGCTTTATATGCAGTATCGCGGACCACGCGAGGCCGGAGAAGAGGATGTACGACATGGAAATGGGGACCACGTGTACGAACATGCGTCGGAGCCGTTTGACGGCCTCACGTGGGAGGTCCCGGAGGAGGATGCCGTCGCCGGCGCCAGAGTCGCCATCGGCGCAGACGCGCAGTAGAGCGAGGCGACGCGGATCACGTAGACGCCGGTGCAGAAAAACGAGAACATGAGGAGGAGGAGAATGAAGACGGCCTCGAAAAAGCAGAAGGCGAACCCTCCGGCGACGAGACCCACAAGGTCGTCGGTGTCGTCGAGGCGTGAAAGGATGGCGTTGTTGGCGGCGATGTGCACGAGCAAGAGCGCGGTGAGGATGAAGGCGCCATGGTCGCCCAACGCTCTAGAGAGGATGGCGCGGGGGAGCACTCGGAAGGTCTCGCGCAAGATGCCGGAGAACCCGAGGACCCCAAGATCAAGCTGATCCGGTTCCCAGTCCATTGGTCTAGCAGGGTATGCTGGCTGAGAAAGGAGCTCGAGAACAGAAAAGAGGGTGGCAAGTTGTGTTCCGGCGGGGCAATTCCTTATAACCCCCAGTCACTTAAAACCCCACATGTCATAGACAGGGGGAGAGGCCTGTGGGTGATACTTAAGCCACGTGGGGGGGGGGGGGTTATCGTAGATTTCCCCGTGTTCCGGCCGGGGAGGAGTCGAGGAGGAGCAGTGGAAAGGCGAAGGGAGGCCGGGCTGCAGGTTGGAGAAATAGGTCTGACGGTCGGAATAACTAGCATGCATTATGCAGGCTAATCAATCTTAATTATCTTTGACATAAAATAACTAGTACTAGTAGGCATTAAGCAGGCTAATCAATCTTGAAAGTTTTTCACACTTGCTGCACGCCATCCGCTGCTGACATATTTTGCGTAATTGTTTGACATTTGAATTTTTTTACACTCTCGAAACAGGTTTTCGCCCCGCTTTATAAATAAAGCAACTATTTGAATTTTTTTACACTTGCCACTGCTCCAGGGGACAGTTTGAATTTCCATATTACCATGGTGCTTCCAAAAGATAAACAGGAGTTTCTATGATGCCCACGTTCCTATCTTCCGCTACAAAGCAGAGTGGAGAAGAGCCGTGAGGTCCGGCCAGACGGAGCAGCAGGCAGGCCAAGTGGCCAACCATGGCTAGACACGAAGCAATGGCAGAAAGCTAGATGAAGCTAGGCACGACGACCCTCGCGGCTACATTGTCGAAGCAGGAAGGATGCTTTAAAGGCCACTTGCTACTTTGCTTTCGAGGCTATGGATGCAGATGCACGCCATTCCATTTCGGTGCAAGATGCGATGCCATGGTCTGAAGGATAGTATATGTACACAAGCAGCGAAGTATGAAAAACAAAAACCTGGGCGTCGAGAGTAATACTGGACTACTGGAATTTTATGGATGGTAATATATAACACCCACAAGCCCACATTAACAAAGTGTGTAGGTCACACTAATTTGGTAGGATTGTGATCATATGGTAAAAATGGTCCAGGACATCCATACCTAAAAAACAGGTTGCCACCGTTTTTATAGTTGCCACCGTTTTATTTTTGGGATACTGAGAAGTAACAATTTGTTGTCATAAACCATTTTGAGTCTCGCAACTTCCACCTCCACTTACATAAGAGGCTTATATTTTCCATCCTCAAATTCTTGACTCCAGACCTCCTTTATATTTGGATCTACAAATGCTAGCCCACTTGAACATATGATACTTTTTTTTTCTTTTTCTTTATAGCCCAGATGAAATTTCTTCTGTTTTTTTAACTTTTTCATAAAGGTTTAATTCACCGAAAACATGGACATGTCATAAAATGAATGTCGGAAAGGACTAGAATCTTATATATTAAGTCTGTCCCCAAAGTATGCAGAGTCCAAATCCATGCATCAAGCCTTTTCGATATTTTGCATCTAAAAAAGCCCACTCAATATTCTCAAGAGTAGCAGAAGTAACACGAACCCACAAGTCTCATAGAGAGTTTGCCCACGTGCAATTGAATATATGGTCATAAACCTTCACAATGTCATTAATTATCACCCCCAATAGTAAATCCTTCACCCTTCATGAAATTAATCTTTAAGCTAGACATCAACTCAAACATGTATAACAAAAGCTGTGGGTTAATAGATTTGTAAGAACCGTGACCGATATGCAATACAATGTCCTCAATATACTGTAAAATCGCCACACCGTTGCCATTAAGATCAGGAGCTAACCAGTGATAAGATTATTCTACTAAGCGTGAAGTACCGTTTTAACATCAAGGTTAAACAGACGGTTTAACCATTGAGACATCAAGGTTAAATAATCAAGATAAACCATGAGCTAAAACAGTGATAACATTATGAGTGACAAGATTGGTAAGACAAGTAACATCAAGATTAAACAAAATGAGGACAGGGAACTCCCTGCCTAACCACTTTAGAACTATGAAAATAAAAGCCAAATTGATTATTTAAATTAAAATTAACAACCTATTGTGCAAATCTGCTGGATCGGAGTACACCATTTTCCATTAAACATCCTCTAGCTTTGTGACAACTTACAACGAATTCCCAACTAACTTATCGTATGCATTTTCAAAATCAAGTTTAAAAATAATGCAAAGTTGGTTTTAACATGATTATGATGCAAATTATCATGATATTAAAAGTACATCCACGATGTTACTATGATTAATGAAGGCTTTGTTCAATGCTGAATAGTTTGGCAGCATAAGTATTTAGCATCAAGGTTAGAGTTTTAGTAATCTACATATAAATGCACCTCACAAAAACAAATTGGAAGAAATTGTTGAATTTCATTAGCATATGAAATATTAGAAAGTAAAGTAATTACCATAGCTGAGACATGTCACATAAAGAGTGCCAATATAAAAACACTAGGAAATATTCATGATGTTCATAAAACTTAGCAAGGATATTATTAGGATGAAATGCACAGTTAATATGCATAGAAAAGATACAATTTTTGCATCTTTAAGATATAGTAAAAGGCATGGTTAAGCGAAAAGTGCTATTTGGATCCCTCGCTCAATGGGCTCGTTCTTAGAATCATCAAACACCGATTTTTAAATCTCACAAAATTCATGAAAAAATGTAAGAGCTAATCTACATAACAAGTATGTACGACACAAGTTTCATGGAAATACATTTTCATATGTGATCTACACATAAAAAAGACTATTGTGGGATCAAAACTGTGTTTTTTTAATTTAGATCCATAATTTTATGATTTTTATACCCCATAATACATCATATTCTTATAAAAAATCATAGACGGCGATCATATCAGTATTTAACCACACATACACAAAAAATAGTTTAAAAAATATATCTAAGTAGCATTTTCAAAAAAAAAACTATGAAGCTTCATGAAGACCGATTCTAAAACGACGCTCTTTGAGTTATGTCCTCACTATCACCAGGAATCAAGGTTTCACATTACTTCACGAGACATGGCAGATATGAGAAAGATTACCATGCACAGAACCATGAAGCTCTTCATAATAAGAATCAACATTCTCAAGGAATTTTTGTTGTCCCCAATAACCATTATTTAATTAACTGACTTCACAATGTTTTTTCTTCTTTTATTCCATTCCCAATTATGTGAAGAAGGAAGTGTTCTTATCACCATAAAGCAGCCAGCACTCATGTGACTCCGAACCAGTAGTTTTTTTTCTTCAGCATGATTATTGTACACTCATGTGATCTCTCAAACCACTTGAATTGTACAACTCAACTCAAATTTCAGCATTAGAGGATACATATCCATAACTTCTTCCAATTGCTCTAAGGCCACTAACTCTAATTCCAATGTCATTTCAATTTTTCCTTATTTTAACATGCCCATATAAATTTGAGCCCCAACTTAGAAAATGAGTTTTTGATCTCCTTGCTTGATGTTCAATACCTTCATTCTTCGACCAGGAGGTTCAATACCTTCATTCTTCGACCAGGAGGTGTCAAACTTAATATTCTAGGTTTAGGCTTAGAAGCAATAGTATATTCACTAGAATCTAACATAAGGGGATTGTGGTCATAATAATCTCTAGCTATTTTTTCAACAAAGACAAGAGGGATGATATTTTCCCAATCCGGAGACATTAACACCATCTCCAATTTCTCAATGTCTCTAAAACATACTAACATTAATTGATCAAACTGCCGTTATGCGTTTGTATATCTTCTCGAGTACGCCAGCGTAGCCATACCACACAAAAGAACACAACCTGGTTGAACTTTGTATCCATTCTTTCTGCTTTGCATAACTTTGAGTAAATTCAAAAGCGAGAAAAAACAGAATGGAAGATGCTGACCCATGCCATGCATGCCCACCCTCTTTTACCAAGATTCTGATTGGCCAACACAGTGAACACTTTTATTTTCAGTGGCACCAGGTCATCTTTAGCTTGCCAAAATGCTCGCAAGGAGGGTGAATAAAAGACCAGATAGCGAGCTATGAGCATTTTCTTCAGTAGTCCAGTAACTTAACCACCATACCGCTCTGGATCGACCAATGGAGTGGTAACCGGAGCCGCAGGATCTCGGTGGCCTCGGGTGTAGGAAATTGTGTCTTGCAACATTTTATATATCTACTACATTGTCCGGAATTAAACTTCAGTGTGGAAGTGTCACGGAAATAACAAGCAATTATTGATGTGCAGTACTTAAGGAAATATACTTAAGGAAGCCGGTACGTCTATACTGGAACACAGTGTATATTAATATGCTGGAATTATATCCGGGAACAGTATAGAGTGGAATGCCAGGTTGTCCGTAGGAATGGCTCTATGGATTGTTAAAACCTGCGAGTTTGATTGTATATTCAAACTCGGCGCATGACTCACACATGTGTGCTGGGACCTAATTGTTTAACAGTAATAGGCTCGGTAACTGGCTGTTAGGTATTGTGGTTGTTCTAACATGTCACGAGTCCTATCTGGAAACAGATTGATTTATCTGGAATTTGGAGTCAATATAAAGGTCCCACACTCTAGCCTCAATATGCATTGTGAGCGGCACCACCGATAAGGCAGAGGAATAGAGGGTAGGCCGATTTAGGTCCAACCCTAATTTTTCTACATTGATATCATCGGGTTCGCCGGCATCTGCCGCGAGACGTGCCGAGTGCTTCTCCGTGCCATCCTCCCCCCACACGAAAGGCGGCACTGGCGTCGCCATTTTCACCACGCTCATGGTCGCGCACCCGGCAGCCATCCGAGCCATCCTCTCCCACGCGCCCCTCGGCGTCGACGACGGTCCCGGCCTCCGTCTCACCGCCTTCTTCCTCTTCTTCTGCCTCGTCGAGATGGTTTATTTTTTCGTCCTCCTCCATATCGCGCTCATCTGCACCGCCGACTACGTGTTCCGCGTCGCCTCCCTCTACTGCACCGACGGCGACTCCGGCGCCACTGATCGCATCCTCCGGGACCTTCCCCGAGCGCCCCTCAAGCGGTTGTACTGCACGTTCATCCACGTGGTCCCCCTTGCCATGTCGATGGTGTGCCCCTTCCTCACCGGGCTCGCCTTCCTGCAGCTATACGAGGTCGTCTTCCTGCCGTTGTGGGTACTATTCGACGCGTGCCTCGCCGGCGCGGCGTACCTCGTTGTGGTGTCCCATATTGCTTGCGTGGTGGCGCTGCTCGAGGAAGCCGTTCTCTTTGATGCCCTGCGCAAGAGCCACGCTCTCCTCGCCGGCAAGTTCTGGGCGGCAGCAGCGGTCTTTGTCCCGCTCGACGGCTGCTTCGCGGCTTTGCAGATGTACTTACTGGTGGTGACGGGTGAAGACGGAATGGGCCTCGCCGCTGGGGCGGTCATGGCCGTGGCTCTGTGGGCGGTGGTGGTGTTGACGCTGGTGGCGCAGCCGGTTGTGTACATGGTGTGCAAGAACCACCACCGCGAGGTCGTCGACAAGGTCCACCTCAACTACGTCGGAGAGTACCAGAAACTAGCCGTCGACGACAAGAGCGGCGTGGAGCTGCAGCCGGCGGAGACGACGCCGCAGCCAACTGCAACTTCGGCCTAAGCCGGCAGTACTACCTAGTACTGACTATTAAGCTTTCTCTACTACGGTACTTACCCTAGCTTAGTTTAATAGTTTCCAAGAAGATTTGAGACAATTAGTAAGTCTTTTTATTTTCGGGTGTGCTGCAGGCTGCAGCTACCTAATATTATTAGTACTTTAGTAGTCGTATATGAAGCTCTATATGGTCTGATCCGATTAGGGGACATTCATGCTCGATCCGTTTTTGTAACTATATATTTGTGTATGTGAGCTAATATAATTTGTGAAGTAAACAAACTAGCCAGTTTCTGGCTACACAGGGTGACATCTCGCATTGCTCTCATAGTGCCTCAGTTTCGGGGTGAAAACCCTAGATCCGTTCTTAATTAGTTGTACCTGGCAATGGCGATTCTTGTTAAAGGCATTGTCTGGTGATTAGACATTCTCCGGAGTGAAAACTCTGGTGCATTCGTACCATTCTGGAGGTGTCGCTTTGAACCTTTCAGAGAGTTCTGGTGTCGCCATTGGTGGTGATTTGGTCATACTGGTGTGAGTCTTAGTCGCTTAGGCGGGTTTTTTTTTTCCTTTCTTGTTTCTTTCTTTTTCTGGTTGTACTCGCCCCCATGGGGGCGCCTCCTCCTCCACATGTGCCAGTTGGAGGAAGGGTTGTCGCCGAAGGCCATAGTGGTGTTGGCGCAAGAGCTCGAGGCGGACACTACCAACTGGATGAATGTCATCGTCGACTCGGAGCACCAGCTTATGTTGTTGCTACGCCTCAACTACACCTCCTCCTGCACCGCGGCGCCTCTGACGCCTCCTCCTCTACCGTCACCAAGTCAATAGGCTAAAGCAAAATCATAGAGTGTCATATTAATCTCCACATTTATCTTTTCTACTAGTGCTCGCCCTTGATTTTTTACTTTTTCACTGAGTACTATATAATCTTCCTCTTTCACCTGTGCTTATCCGTTATTGTTTTTCATCATCATTTCATTAGCTCTTATAACCTTGCCCTGTATTTAAGTTGCTTGCTTTCTTTCTACTTATGCATCATCACCGTCCCATTCTCTCAAGATTGGTAAACATATATACTCCTAATAACTCGCTATAGTTTAATTATAATTTCTGACCGCGCCAATGTCGTCAGGTTGTCGGAATTCTTTGTGTTTTGGTACTGAGGTTGTCGGACTTTTTTTTTGTCAGGGTGTGTGCTTGGCACCACTATGTGTGCCACAACATTTTGTCGATAGATTTCTGGACTCAAGGTGTAATACAAAATATGAATGTTGTTTAATACAATACTATACAATTTTTCATATCATCCGTGGTTCTCAACTAAGTTAAATCTGTTCTAAAAAAATAAATAGTATTAGTTTACTGAAATAAAATTTGTGGTGTTCAATATGGTAAATATGATACCCTTGCAATTTTTTATGGTTTTCACATAATAATCATTACCCAAAACATAACCATAGTTGATTTCTTTTTACGTCAGTAGCCCGTGTAGGTGCATGGTAGATGACTAGGGTGACATGGTGTTTTGGAGAATTCAAAATAAGAATTCGCCCATAGATTAAAATGAACCATATCAGAAACGGTGATATTATCTTAAAAATAAACAAATCTAGACCTTTCTCTGGTGAATGTATTTATATGATGTAATCAACTCCAGTTTTCATGAGGTCAAATAGACTTCTCTACGCTTGATGGTTTGTAATTATATACGATTTAAGCGAGCCAGTGATATCATTTAGAAATTAGTATGTTTAATGTCACTAGAACCATTTTCGGACACATGGAGTGGGCTTAAGATGATGCCCCTGCATTTGCGAGGGGCACCTGGCTAGTTATTTACAAAAGGAAAAAAGAAATGTCCCGTCCTTGTTAGATGATTAACTTAAGTCTATATGCTTGTGATTTGCAACAACTATTTCATAATTAACTTAAGCTAGAAAGAAAAGTTGGTGCTTGTACTTACTTTGTATAGCCGAGATAAATTGTTGTCTTGAGGATTGGTTGGTTGTTAATTATTTCATTAGTTCCCAACTAATTGGCAAACTTACTTGAAATCCACACACTCATGATCTATATCCCACTTGAGGCATTTCTGATAGATTCCGACACACAAAACACTTATTACTCGGGAAACTTGCACGTTCTCTCTAATACAATACGTATATGGATGTGTTGTTAGATGAGTACAAACTCCTACCTAGCTAATTGAAAGATCCGGCGAGCCTCCGTCCTCTTGCAAAAAAGACGTCTTCGAGTTCCGAGCCCTACCTATCTACCTCAGCCTACAGACAAAAACTGCATTGTTGTGTTTGTTCTTCACCTTTCAGATCATTGCATAGCTCTTGCTGGTGCTTAGCTCGATAATTTGTTCCTCGATCAGAGATGCATGATCCATCGCGCGCCCTTCTAGATGCTGCCTCTTGTTGTTGTGTTTGTTCTTCAACTGTTTCATGCATCTTTCTATTACAACAATCGTGGGTATTTAAACCTCGATCTGGCAGGCAAATTGAGCCTAAGAGGTGCTCTAATGCAGAAACACGATTAACTTTCTGGATCAAGTCCCTCCACCACGTACTGAAAAGATCACAACCCATGCCACCCTCTTTTACCAAGTTCGTGCTTGGGCAACCACCACGTGAACACTTTGATTTTCAATGGCACCATGTCAGTTCATCTTGCCAAAAATGCTCAAAGAGAAAATAAAGACGTGTCAGCCACTCAGCGAGCATTGCCAAAGTCCCTTTCTCCCCATCGCTTCATCTGCCTCTGTCTGTGTGCGCTCGTGATCTCTTGCTTCAGCAGTAGTTGAGTTCTCCACCACACCACCTGACCACCACCGTACGTGCTTCCTTCCATCAATGGAGTGGGAGCAGCAGGATCTCGCTGCCCTCGGCCTCGCCGGCATCTGGCGCGAGACCAGGCGCGTGGTCCGCCGGACAATCCTGCCCAACTTCGCCAGCTTGGGCCCCCCGTTGCTCTCCGCGCTCTTGCTCGCCAACGCCGCCGCCGGCAGCTCCCTCTCCTCCCGCGTCGCCTCCTGCAGCCCCGGCCTCCTCCGTCTCCTCACGACCGCGTCCGCCTGCTTCCTCCTCGAGATCGTCAACCTCGGGCTCTTGCTCCTCTGCACGGCCGCCTACGTGCTCTGCGTCGCCACTCTCTACCGTACGGGCGGCGACCTCCTCGCTGCCGACCGCGTCCTCAAGGAGGACCTCCCCGTCGTCCCGCTCTCGCGGCTCCTCTCCACGTTCCTCCTCGTGGCAGTCCCCTTCTTCGTTGTCTCCATCTCGCTTTCCGTCGTCGGCGCCTTGCTGCCCCTGCGTCTTCTGGGATGGGCGACCGCGGCGGGATGGGCCAGCGTGGCGTACGTCGCCGTGATCTGGCAGCTGGCCTGCGTGGTCTCGGTGCTCGAGGACGCCACCCTCTTCTCCGCCGTGGGCAGGAGCCGGGAGCTCCTCGCCGGGAAGTTCTGGGCGGCCGCGTGCGTCTTCGTCAAGCTCGACGGTTGCATCATCGCCGTGCTGAAGGCCTTCCCGGCGCTGGTGGTGGACGACGCGCTGGGCCTCGGGCTGGCGTTCCAGGTGGCAGCGGGGTCGGCGATGTTCGTGGCTCTGTACGCAGTGCTCGTCGTCGCGCTGGTGGCGCAGCCGGTGGTGTACATGGTGTGCAAGAGCCACCACCATGAGGTCGTTGACAAGGCTCACCTCGCCTAGACTCGCCGTCGACGGCGTGGAGCTGTAGCAGGTGCACGGCGCCGCAGCTGAACCTGCAAGCACTACCGAGCTAGCTATCCTCGGTACCTGGTTTACTGCTAACTATAATCTTGATCAGGATCACTATTATCAGTCTATCAGTAAGTTAGTATGGTCCTGCAGTCGTATGAAAGAAAATTGTACTCCCTCCGTTCCAAATTACTTGTCATCCATTTGCCAAAAAGTGGATGTATCTCCGTTCCAAATTACTTGTCAATGGATGACAAGTAATTTGGAACGGAGGGAGTATGTCTGATCGGATTATGATTCATGAGACATGCATGCTTTGGATTATATTGTGTGTGAGGCTGAACAGTAGTACAATATTTTTTTGAAACGGGGCAAAAGCTTTGCCTTATATTGATATAGGAGAAACAAACACAGCACGGCCTAAGCCAAACATAAAATGCATGAAAGTTAAGTAAGGTAAGGTACTGATACAGTCACCCCACACCGTCCAGTCTCTCGGAAAGAAAGATCGTCATCCTCTAAGCAACAATCTCGGCGAGAGGCTTATCTCCGGCCAGAATCCAGTCCTTGCTCTCATCTTTGATCTTCTGAAAGAGAGTCGATGGCATCGAGAAGGTGTTGTTGAAAACACGAGCGTTTCTTTCCTTCCAAATCTCCCAAGTGATCAACGTAACAGCTGACTTAAGACCCTTCGGATGCGCCGTGGGTGACTTGGTGGCCGCTTGCCAATAATCAAGAACAGTTGGGCGTCCTGATCCTAAATCCTGAACCAAGGACGGCAAGAGAGCTAGGAGGCAGCCGCCTGCCAGATTCGTCTGGAATATCTGCACTCAAAAAGGATGTGTCTTGCTGTTTCATTCTGGCATCTGCATAGCTGGCACAGGGGGTGTGAGGCCAACCCCTCTTGGCGAGACGGTCAGACGTCCAGAGTCTGTTCTGCACCACGAGCCAGGCAAAGAATCTGCATTTGGGGGAGCCCAAGTCTTCCAAACCAGGTTGTTGAAGGAGGAGGAGTTGGATCCGATGAATTGGGCTTTATATGCGACCCGTCGAGTATTTCCCGTCCGACGTGAGCGTCCAAGTGATGGTGTCAGCGGTGGCAGGATTTAGAGCGATGTCCTGGATAAGGCCCCAAAGGTTGACAAACTGCGTGATGTGCTCAAGAGTGAAGTCCTGGACAGCGATGTCTGCCACCCAGTTGAGGTTGGCAAGGGCGTCTTGAACGCAGCGCTTCTTCTTCTTTGACGCCACGAAAATCTTGGGTGCTAGAGCTCTAGGAGAAGTCCCGTTGAGCCAGGAAGAGGACCAAAAGCTCGCAGTAAACCCATCCCCAATGGTCACATTCGTGGCGGCATTAAAGAGTTCCCGGTCAGTGTCGTCATTTGGCGTTTCAAGCCCCACCCATGGCTTTTCCGGAGCCGTCCACTCGAACCACAACCAGCGTAGCCGAAGGGCCCTAGCGAATTTCTCCAGGTCAAGAATCCCTAAGCCTCCCATCTTTTTTGGCCGACAAACCTTAGCCCAACTCACTTTGCATTTCCCCCCAGTGACAGTGTCGCTCGCCGCCCAGAGCATTGCTCGGCGAAGTCTGTCAAAAGCCTTCATAGTAGCTTTGTCGGCCTTGATCGCAGTGAGGAGGAAAATAGGAAGGGCAGTGAGGACCGATTTGACTATAGCATCGCAACCGGCTCTATTGAGGAATTTGGTCTTGTAGGGGTTTAATCTTGACGCCACTTTGTCGATGTAAGGTTGCAGGTCGACCCTTCTCAGCCGACCCAAAGAGAGGGGGAGGCCGAGATACGTGATGGGGAACTGACATTGTGCAGCCTGGAAGTTAAGCAGTGTGGCAGTGAGGTCAACCTCCTCGCAGCGGATTGGGGCCACGAAACTTTTCTCAATGTTCGTCATGAGGCCCGTGACCAAACCGAAATTTTGGAGCACAGCCGTGAGGTTATTGAGATCATGCGCCTCTGGCTTCAGAAAGATGATCGCGTCGTCAGCGTACAAGGAGATACGTGATTTTATGAAGTTGCCCGGCAGCGGATGAAGCAGCCCTTGCTCGGTTGCCAGCTCAAGGATTTTGGGGAGCGTGTCGATAGCGATGTCGAAAAGCAGCGGGGATAGCGGATCTCCCTGTCTTAGGCCACGGCCGTGAATAATCTCTTTGCCAGGGGCGCCATTCAGGAGAACCCGAGATGTGGATGTAGAGAATAGTAGTGAAAGCCAGGCCCGCCACCGCGGAGGGAAGCCCATGCGTTGCAAGAGGTCCAGTAAGTAGTCCCAACGAACGGTGTCAAAGGCCTTGGCAATGTCGAGCTTTATCAGTAGGGCTGGCGTGTGCTTTTGATGGAGGCGGCGAGCCACATTCCTGACATACATGAAATTGTCGTGGATGCTTCTATTCTTGATGAATGCGCTCTGGCAGGGTGAAACGATGTCGTTCATCTTGGGGCGCAACCTTGAGGCCATTGCCTTAGCTATAATCTTGGGGACGATGTGGATGAGGCTGATAGGCCGATAATCCTTAAGACAGTCGGCACCCTCCTTCTTCGGCAGAAGAGCAATGTTGGCGCTGTTGATGACTTGAAAGTTGTTGATCGAGAGCTCAGAGAAAGCGTCGATCACCTTCATGAGGTCATCCTTGACGATGGGCCAGCAAGCGCGGAAGAAGTTAGAGGTGAAGCCGTCCGGTCCAGGAGCCTTGTCCACCGGGAGGTCGAAAATGGCCCCCCCCCCCAATTTCCTCCTCGGAGAAAGGGAGGCCAAGATCGTCCAGCTCCCCGATGCTTGGGTCAATGGCGTCCCAATTGAAGTCCACCTGGCGAGGGGTCGGAGCACCCAAAGTGGAAGTGAAGTGATCGTTAATGAGCTGCTCCTTCTCAGCGTGGTTGACAGCCCATCCCCCATTTCGCCGCAGTCTCTGAATGACATTTTTCCGGCGGCGAGAGTTCACCCGAAGATGGAAGAACTTGGTGTTAGCGTCTCCCTCGCGGAGATAGTTGATCCGAGAAGCCTGGCGTTTGCGAGCTCGCTCAAGCACAGACAGACCCATAACACGCCGCTTCAGCGCGGTCTGAGAGTAGCCTCCGCATCAGAGAGGGCTCTAGATTCTTGAACGGTGTCAAGCTTGAGGATGACGTCCAGGGCCATAATGAGCTGCTGCTTGTGGTTGGAGAATAGACCCTTGCTCCAGGAGCGGAGTCTTCTTGCGACAGTCTTGAGCTTGTGATTGAGGATGTGCACCGGTTGAGTATGGGTGGAGACCTGATTCCAAGAAGTGCTGACGATATCGTGGAAGCCCGGCATCTTTGTCCAGAAATTCTCGAAGCGGAATGAAGGAGGCTTGCGAGGGCCGCTATGGTTGGAGAGGAGCAGAGGGCAGTGATCAGAAAGGGCAGAGGAAAGAGCCTGCAGGGTGTGGGAGTCGAAAGCAAGGTCCCAGCTGGCATTGCAGAAAGCCCGGTCGAGCCTGATAAGGGTAGGGTCGATTCTCTCGTTGCTCCACGTGTATTTCCGATTCAGCAGTCGAATCTCCTTGAGGTGGCAAGTGTTAATAGCGTGTCTGAACTGGCCCATGAGACGGAGGTTCAAGTTGGCGTTGTTCTTGTCAGCAGCCTGATAGATAAGGTTGAAATCCCCCAGGATCAGCCATTTAGAGTCGTCCGTTGGAGCAGCGGCCATCGCCTCATCTAAGAAAGCTCTCTTTTCCGGGTCCGTTGAAGGCCCGTAAACAGTGGTCAGCTTGAAGGTAGTCCCACAGGCACAGACGGTGACGTCAGCCGAAATCAGGTGAGTGCCAATCTGAATATTTGCCATGGTGACATGATCTTCGTTCCATAGCAAAAGGATGCCTCCTCTCGTTCCAATTGCGGGGCGGTGTGCAAAAGAGCGAAGCTTATTGCCCCCAATATAGGCAGCTGTCTGTTGATCGATAAAATCCAGCTTAGTCTCCTGAAAGCAGGCGATGTGGCATGTGGTTTGGGCGATGATTGCGTTGACTGTGTCTTTCCGGGCTTGATCATTTAGCCCACGCACATTCCAGCATAGGATATCCAGTATAAGGCCTAACATAGAGAAGCTCGAAGGTTGACGACGATGATGATGGTGGCGGCGCGGAGGCGCGAGTGGCCCGAGAAGCTCGAGCGGTGGAGGAAGCCGGAAGTGCTTGCTCGAAAATGGCAGAAGATGCCGCTAAAATGGAGGCAGTGCTCGCGCTCGTGGAGGTGGAGGTCGAGGCCGAACTCGTAGAAGTAGGCGAAAAATTGCTTCGCAAGGTAGTTGGCGAGGAATTGCTTCGCGTAGCAGCTGTCGCTTTAAGTTTTTGCAGGTTGCGATGCATGGTCTTAGTCGGCGTACAAGAAGACAGAAACGTAAAATGGAGGAGCACGGACTGATGATCAGGCATTTGCGGCCAGCTCCGTGCCACCTGCTCCCGCCATGGCGATGAGCGCATCATCCGCCGCTAGGACCGATGGAAGGTTCAGCTTGAGTAGGGTGCCCACCGCACGAACAGCAGCATCAGGCATCGGGGAGGTCTTGTACAGCTCGGCGAACTCCTTCGTCGCCGTCAGCAGCGGCATCTCCTGCACTTCAATGCCCAACTTGGAGAAGAGAACGTTTCTTGCCTTGTCGACAGCGGGCAACTGCGGCTTCCCGGCGAGCCTGTCGCTGCGGCGAACCGGGGTCGGTGCCATCTCCTGGCTGGTGAGCTTCGGAGGCCTGGCAGCCGGAGTCGGGAGCAGCGGCACCTCCGGGTGGCTAAAGAGAGCAGCCACAGCTCTCTGAGCCGTCGCTATCATGGCCAAGTCCTCGCCGGCCGTAGGGAGAGGAGGTCCCCGATCGCCGCTTCCTCGTCACTTGCGCCTATCACCGTGTCGGTCATCCCCGTGGCCACCTCCTCGTTTTCTTCGAACCAGGCATCAATCCCGCGCTCAACCTCGACGTCATCATCCCATTGCAGCGGCACCACACGATCAGCAAGATCAAGGCCAGTGGCAAGCTCGTGATGAACTTGACCACCAGCCAGTACGGCCTTCTCTTCTAGCACTTCCAGCACGTCCTATTCATCTTCCCAAGCACTGGGCTTCCCCTGTAGCTCTTCCTCATTTGGCTGCACCCATGGCTTGAAGGTGGTACATGGCGAGGCGAGCCTGGACGAAGCTGCCGTGAACCCCGGCGGCGGCGAGCAGAGTCCCGCGAGCCAGTCGCGGCAAACCTCGCTGAAAGGCGATGGCGACGAAACGGGACGAGGCGCGGGCTGCGGAGAGGGCAGTCCGAGGAAAGCCGGCATGGAGGCGCGCGCCGTGTCCAGGCCGGAGATCATCAAGGCCTGCAGCTTGGCAGTGACTCG
The DNA here is from genome assembly GCA_947311845.1 of Poa pratensis. NCBI lineage: Eukaryota > Viridiplantae > Streptophyta > Magnoliopsida > Poales > Poaceae > Poa > Poa pratensis. The sequence continues at coordinate 17,326,599 of CAMZMU010000100.1, read as the reverse complement.
TCGTCGAGAGGACAGGGGCGGAGCTGGCTTCGGCAGCGGGGCGATGATTAGCGAAGGAAGGCGGGGCGCAGTTGGAGGAGCAGATTCTGTGGCATGATGCCTGCCGCCGTGGCCGCGGCTGTGCGAGCGACGCCGCGGCGAACGCTCCCGCTCGCGGACCACATGGCGAGAGTGCGTGCGGCCAGAGGATGGCCGACGCGAAGCACTGCGGTGGTGGCCGTCCCCCCCGCGCCCCGCGTCGTCTTCGTCGTCGTCATCATGTCGGTGGCGGCGGGGCGGACGATCATCGCATCTCGAGCCCGGCCTAGAAAGGCTGCGCCCATGGTCGCCGCGGGAGCGACGCTGATCCTGGTCGCCGCGAGAGCGGCTACGGCCATCTCCCCGACGCTCCGTGCGGCTTCCCGCATCGCGAGTCTCCCTGTCCTCGTGCCTCCTGCTCCTGGAGGCCTGCGGGCGGTCGAGGCGGTCCCGACCCAACGCCGGAATGTCGGCAACCCCGGCATTGAAAGAACCCCCAGGGGGCCGCCGTCGATGACCCCCTGCGTCCACTCCGGCAGGTCGCGCGTGGATGGCTTGAAGTCCGAGATGGCCGCGCCACCGTCCAAAGCCGGCGCGCCCGTGTAGTCCTCGATGCACTCGACGTGTAGCAGCACTCGAAAGGTAGTGCCCCTCTTCCATTGATCGGGCCTGTCTTCCGCGACGCGCACCAGATGAGACAGTCCTCCTGGCGCCTTGTTAGCAAAGGTGCACCACAGCACCTTCGGGATCAGGTGCGGATCCGCCGTCCACGCCCAAAGGCCGAAGACGGACGTGTTCTCCATTGTTGTGAACCCGTCGTCGAGGCGCTGCACGGCGCACCTCCGCCCCACGACCCTGTCGACGATCTCCGTCCGCCAAGCAAAAGGCGGCAAGCCATCCACGGCGAGGTGGACACGATAGTGCAGGTCCGCATTGTAGGCTTGCCCAACAGCCCTCCACGGCCGATAGTGGATGTCGAGCCCGTTGCGCTTGAAGGTGGCTCGATCCTTGCGCAGGACCTCGTCGCGGCGGCTCGCCGTGTCGAACTTGATCAGGTACGGCTCCGGGAAGTGGTTGCTGACGGAGAGCTCGGCGGCGCTGAGGCGAAATTCCCTCCGGAATGCAGACTCGACGGAGTGGCGATCTGTCCCTGGCGGCGGCTCGATAACCCAAACCCTGATGGTCGTGCGCTCCTAATCGACACGAGCGGAGTCAAGCTCGAAGGAGGAGGCCATGACGGTGTGGTCCACCTCCGGGCGCGTTGCCGGGGCGCCGAGGAAGTCCATGCCGCGCGTGGCTGAGTCGCCGATCATCTCCATGCCTCGGAAGCTCATGGCGGCCTGAGCGCGCAGAGGACGGGGCGGCGGTGTCGTGGTGGACGGGCGAGGAGGAGGCGCAGCGTGCGGGTGACGCAGAGCACGGGCCGGCGATGTCGGTGGTGAGGCCGAGGAACCAGCAGCCTGGCGCGGAGATGAGGCGCGGCTCGACGGGCAGCCGCGCGCCCGATGTCCAGAGCGGCCGCAGGCGTCGCAGCGCACAGGGTCGCGGCAGTCTATGGAGCGGTGCTCTTTGGCGTTGCAGCGGCGACACGGAGGAGAGCGTGAAGCAGGGGAGCGGCTGTGGTGGTTGGAGCTCTGGTTGGATCTTGGGTGGCTTCTGTCCAGGAAGGAATGAGTTGAGCACTGGGGAATTGAAGGCGGACGGGTCGGGTACAGGCCGTGACGGGCCACAAGCAGAGCCGCGCGGCGCTCTCGACGCGACAGCACGAGCGGCTTTAAAATTCTATGTACAAATTAAGTGCATTTAGATAAAGCGCACATGACTCTATGCGCCAAACGAAGTATATGATTTTTCCTATATTTATTTAGCTTTTTCTATTTTGGAGAAAAGTCTCTTTTTTAGCTAGGTTTCTTTTGGTTTGTTGAGAAATCCTTTTTTTTCAGCTAGGTTCAACTTTGACTCGTGCCCTGGGCTGGCAGGAGGACCACGGGCTGAAACGGGCCAAGCTTTGGAGAGAAAAGACTTTCGACCACTACAATATTAAAGCCCACTAAATGATCAGCAAATCAGGCCCCAGATTCTACGTGTGCTCGTTTTTTATGCACGGCTCAGGTCTTGCGCTAACGACGTCAAATATGGGGCATTGACACTCAATAGTCCTAATGGAGCACCAGATTCAGGTAGCCCGTTTTGAAGTCTTTTTAAAAACCTGATTTAGGTTTAAAAATATTTCGGAAAACATACCTGGATGTAGTCGACCATCTACACTACTAGCATACAAATTTCCAATGTGAAATAGCTTGTATTTTGGGCCAGTAAAAAGACAAATTGAACGTATTTTGAAGATTCAAAATTATCACTGCTCATGCCCCGGGTTTGCATATTTGTCATTTTTTTCTGAGGTCAGAATACATGGTATTTCATATTGAATTTTTTCAAACACGTAGAAAAAGTGTTGACTAAATTATGGGTTTTAAGCTTCAAATTTGAAATTTTCAAAAAGTTAAAAAAGGACTATTTGTAACCCGTGTGTAATATCACCGCAGTCACATTGACACCTGAAACTTTCTACATGAATTATGCTCTGTTTAGAAGGACCTTTTTTTCTTCAGAAAACTCGGTATTGCGATGCATGCACTGGGCACTAAGGCTTCTTTTGGAAGCAAAATACTTTTAATGTTTCCTAAAAAACTACTGGAAGTGCAATGTTGTCTCCCGGGCTAACATGGTCCTGTCCAAATAAAAAATCATAAAAAATAGTAAAATAATTCAGAAAACAATCTGAAACAAGTTGGTGGTGACAAGTGTGGTGCTCTATGCAAAAACAAATCGGTGTTCTCATTAACCTATTTTGGAAATCCCATTTTGACCATTTATTATTATTTGCACAGACTAATACAAATGTCGTTTCACAGCGAAACTTAGCACGTATGTAAAAACTTGTATATGCTTGTCACCAAAAAATTTCCAAAAAAAGTTTAAATACATTTTTATATATTTTCATTCGAGCATGAGCATATGAGCTCACCGCCATTGTGGATTTCCGTAATTTACAAATAATGCAGTTTCAAAAGTCAAGGTATCCTCAAAACTTTTTTTCTTTTAAAGTATTGGACAAAGTGGTCCAACCCTCTTTTTTTCTAAACCCGAGAAAAGAGAATACTTCAAATACATTTTGGTTTTCAAAAGTCGAGGTGCCATAAAAGGCTAAAAATCATGATGATGTTGTGCTTCTTAGTTATGTAACAAGAGTGGTCACAACCTTTTTTGTAAACTGCAAAAATAGTGCATTGTTGCAAATACAACATTTTATAAAACTATATTTTAAATTAAATCTAAACACCACAAATTATTCAAAATGGTATTTCTAAAAACAAATGTGGTACTCCTAGAGTACTTAAAAAATTTGCTGTCAAACACACCCTTATTCATGTGAAGTAAAAAAATAATACATGCACTCCTAAACTAATATTCTAATCCATAAAAAGTGATATTTAGCAAATTGTTTTCATAAAAAATAAAGTTCATATACATCACATATATTTAGAAAAATCTTCATGTATTAAAGACATGTGCTTTCTATTAAAGCATGGCCTTTTGGCCTTTACTAAAAAAAATCATCTATTTAAAACTAACAAGAAAAATAAAAAATATGAAAGAAAAATAATTGAAAAAAAGTAAGCCACATGACGGGCAAACTAGAAAAAGGATGAAAAAGAGAAGACTTACAAATATGCGAAAGAAACTAAAAACTGGACTGAAAATCGAAAATCATATTTACGAGTTTCAAAAAAATTGGAAACAAAGTCCAGATGTAGCGGATGATGTATCCTACGAACGTGCAAATTTGTTTTCTTCAAATAATTTGTAGTTTGACTTACATAAAAAGACAAAAGTATGGATCTGAGTATGCGTATTTTCAAATTTCTAAATTTATCAGATTTTTCATTTTTATGTAGCTCATAATATAAGTATTGGAATTTCATATTTTGCACATCTGTGTGATACACCATTGGCTACATCCAGATTTTTTTCAAAAAATTTAAAACTCGAAAATAGAATTTTGTTTTTTAAAATAGTAGGAGCTCTAGAGTTCCGGAGACAAAGTGACTTTCCGATTTCTTTATATTTGTTTTTATCTATAAGATTGGCCAAGCTTATTCTACATTCACTTTTGACTAATGAGAGAATATCCCTTTAGTTAACGAATAAATTCGGATGATCTTTTACAAAAAAAAGAAAGTCTCCGCAGCTCCAAGCGGCCCACAAGATCCGGCAGTTGAACAAAATTATAAAAACGAAAATGCCGAAGGGGCGTGGAGCACGCTGCCACGCCACCGGCAAACACGTTGCTCTCGCCTTCAATTCTTCTCGGCCCCTGATGTCTCACCCCCATCCATTCATTTCACCCTCCCCCTGCTTCCCCACTGACATGCGGGCCCCATAACTACCTGGCCCCACGGGCGAGCGACACGTCGCGCGATAGTGCGCAAGCTTTTATGAATTCAGCTGCCTCCATGGAGAAAACGATGGAGTAGAGAAGATGCCGCGCACACTCTCTCTCACTTGATTGGCGGGCGCCTCTCGTCCTCTCTCTCTCTCTATTTCTTCTCCCCCTCCTCCTTGACTCCGCCGCAGTCCCCATCCGCTCTGCTTCTTGGAGTGGGAGAGCTAGAACGACGCAGCGACGCAACCGAGGTAAGAGGATCGATTCATCACCGATTAAGTAGGTGTACAGATGCTTAATCAAGTAGGTGTTCTACTTGTCTCTTGTTTGGTCGATTCGATCGTAGTATCTTGCTTGTGAGCATCGCCCGTCGTCAGTAGGTTCTCTGTCCATGTCGAGCTTCTAGTTTGGTGTATGTGCTGTCTGATTTTGGTTTTGATTTGGTGCCTGTCTATCCTGATGTGCTGCTAAGATTTCTGGTTGTACTGGTTAATTTGCCTGCCATTTTATCCTTGTGTGAGTTGAGAACTAACACCTGCTACCGTGCTGTGACCTGTGAGTGAGCTCCTGATTAATTGTGTGCAACATAGTAGTACTGCATATGGACATGTAAACCCTATTATGATATGCGTACTTGTGAGCTTTCTTGGTATGGATCTAGAGCTGTTGTAGTGAAGTCCGAAGACGCTCCCAAAGCTGTATACTCTGCTTCACTTCGAAGCTTATCCCCTTGATGCGAGATTTGAGCTAGTAATAATAAAAAACTCCATTTATCGACAACATGTCCTGAATACTTTAGCTCCCAAAATGGACACTACCGTCGTTTGACTCCAGTATATGGTATCCTAATGTTGGCTAATCGAGGCTGCCATTTGGCCTTGAGCAGGTCCTTGGAGTTTCTGAAACCATGGGGCAGAGGCATCTTTTCCTGCTGGCCACTTGCCTGTGGGCTCTCTCGTGTGCCCCCGCGCTGCTCGACGCTTCTTCCTCGCGCGACGGGCTGCTCAGGATCAGCCTGAACAAGAAGAGTCTGAGCTACAAATCTCTGACCGAAGCCAAGCTGGCGAGGCAGCAGGACGGCAGCCGTCGCCTGCTGAAGACCGGCGGTTTGGACAGCAGCGACGACGTCGTGCCCCTCGTCGACTACCTCAACACCCAGTACTTCGGGGTGATCGGCCTCGGCACCCCGCCGCAGAACTTCACCGTGATATTCGATACCGGGAGCTCCAACCTCTGGGTTCCCTCTGCGAAATGCTATTTCTCGGTCAGTCTTCTTCGTCAGTCACAAGTGTACTAATTCACATGTGTTTTAAGCTGTGGCAGTGTTGCGAATTATTTGTTTTTTGATCTTCGATGTGAATGCAATGCTCTGCAGATAGCGTGCTACCTCCACCCCAAATACAAGTCCAGCAAATCGAGCACATACGAAGCAGATGGTATGTAGTTTTCTCCGTTTTGAAGTCTAATGTTTGCACTGTTCACGAGATTATTGCTGAATGTCTGCTCTGTTTTCTATTCAAATTATTCAGGCGAGAAATGCCAAATTTCATATGGTTCTGGAGCAATCACTGGGTTTTTCAGCAATGACGATGTGCTGGTTGGGGACCTTGTTGTGAAACACCAGGTACTAGCATAGGAATTGGGTATAATCATTCTGCATGCTATCCTTCACCTAGGGCACTTCTAATACTGCATTTTCTTCCCCCATTTCAGAAATTCATCGAGACAACCCGTGAATCAAGTGTTAGCTTTATCCTCGGGAAGTTTGATGGCATCCTTGGCCTTGGCTACCCTGACATCTCTGTTGGGAAAGCCCCTCCAGTATGGTATGTTTCCAAGCTATTTAAATAGCTTATGTGCAAATCACATCAGCCACATTGCATTGCCAGTTTATTAACTGAACATTGCTTATCCTCTTGTGTACAACAACAGGCTGAGCATGCAAGAGCAGAAACTCCTGGCCGACGATGTCTTCTCGTTTTGGCTCAGCCGGGATTCTGATGCATCTTCTGGTGGAGAGCTCGTCTTCGGTGGGGTGGACCCGGATCACTACGTGGGAAACCACACCTATGTCCCTGTGAGCAGCAAAGGTTACTGGCAATTTAACATGGGGGATCTCTTGATTGATGGCCACTCTACGGGCTTCTGTGCCGATGGCTGTGCTGCTATTGTGGACTCCGGGACTTCACTGTTGGCCGGCCCAACTGTAAGTATCGATATCTTGAAATTACCGATCCAAATATTCATTGTCTTTGTTCAATATTTGTATGATCATGTCCACTGGACCCACTGATTTCATTGCTAAGCTGGAGTTACTGATCAGTGAATGCTAGATAGTGTATGGTATCTGTTCAAATATGGTCAAGGCCTGGAAGTACTGAACTAGATTTAGGACTTTGTCAATATGGCATAACTAAATTGTTTTCTATGTTGTGCTGTTTGCAGGCTATAATTACTCAGGTGAACCATGCAATTGGAGCCGAGGGAATTATCAGCACAGAATGTAAAGAAGTGGTGAGCCAGTACGGAGAGATGATCATCGAGTTGTTAATAGCACAGGTTTGCCTCATACTCCATTCTCCATCTCTTTTTCGAACCTCCACATATGGAATATGTTTGGTGAGAGGATTGTGTTATATGTTTGGGCAGACACAGCCGAAGAAAGTATGCGGCCAGGTCGGTCTGTGTTTGTTTGACGGTACTCACTCTGTCAGGTTTGTTCATTATGCTGGAACCTTCTGAATATGCATGAATTAAACTTCCCTTTAAGTACTATTGTTGAACTCCTTCCATGATGCGGTAAATTTATTTGTCATAAACTTCGGCAGTAATGGAATTGAATCTGTGGTTGGTAAAGAAAATGTTGGCGCGGATGCTATCTGCGCAGCCTGTGAGATGGCTGTTGTGTGGATTGAGAACCAGCTGCGTGAAAACAACACGAAGGAGCTGATATTGCAATATGTTAACCAGGTTACTACCTTTCTGTTTTTCCTTGTCCTTTATTATTCTCTGATGTAATGTAATTTGTGCAAAATAAGTAATTGGTGAAAAGCTTTTTATTTGTTTTATTCCAGCTGTGTGAGCGTCTACCGAGCCCTAATGGAGAGTCGACAGTCAGCTGCAATGAGATCTCGGAGATGCCGAATCTTGCTTTCACCATTGCAAACAAGACTTTCGTGCTAACGCCAGAGCAGGTGTACTTTAGTTTCTTAATTACAGCCCTTTTCCTACCTTTAATAACCATCATTTTCACCATGCATTGTTATTGGTAAACAATCAATATGCTTGACCACCTGAATTTTTTGCTGATCATAGTCTGAACAAGTTATCAGCAAACTCAAACGTCAGTGTAGTTCAGGCGGTACTTTTGAAGCTTGATTTTGTTGTATAAACATTTTCTAGGAACCTTATACCTTTAGACTGATATAGCATTGTTGATTTAACATATAATAGGTTTGATCAGAACCTCTTGATCAAACTTTGTAGAAGAGAACCTCTTAGGTTGAGATTTAGGATGAGACGATTAGTACATGGCATGGAATTGAGAGAGAAATGAGTTTCTACCATGCTTGGTAGATACCATGCATGGATCCACAGTGTAGTATGGTTGGGGATTCGTGCAGTTTTTCCAAAACATGACGATACATTCTGAACATGACGATACAAAATACCACATGAATCTTCAAGCACCAACTAGAATTTACTGTTTGTTCGTTTCTATTCTACTCTTATGTCTGATCCATATAAAGTTTCAAACCATCTGAAGTTAAACCTATCTGTATTCATCATGCACATCTCCATACATACTTACACTATGGAAAACTTATGTTGCAGTATATTGTGAAACTGGAGCAATCAGGGCAAACCGTCTGCATCAGTGGGTTCATGGCGTTCGACATACCGCCACCACGCGGTCCCCTCTGGTATGCATTATAACATTGTACACTGCCTAGTTCCCTACAGTTTGCCTCTTCTTTTTGTCCTCTTCTCAATACAGAATTTGCAATGAACCCTTTTAGGATTCTTGGGGATGTCTTCATGGGCGCTTACCACACTGTGTTCGACTTTGGTAAGGACAGAATCGGGTTCGCAACATCGGCGTAAGGAGTCAAGACCACTATGATGTCTTTACAAATTTCCACGTATCCTAGAATAGTTTGGGCATCTTCCACACGGAAGCCCTGTTGTATGCCACGGATTGATAAAAAGCTGAAACAAAAGAACGAACCTTTTATTTCTTTCTTGGACAACGAATAAATGGATGCCTAAACTCTGAAAAAAAGTATCTGAATCCATTATGGTTAGTGTTGTATAATGAAGAATTGAGTGCATGCGAGATGAAATAGGCAACATATGGTTTGTAAAGGTATAATACTGTATTCCTTGAACAGATGAACATGTATCAATCAATGTAATAATAAGTTTCTTCTGGAACATTTCTTCTTCGTTTATTAATATTTGTATTGAGTTCTGATGTGAGCTGCTCTGTTAGAATTTGTGAGAATTGCAAGGAATAATTTGAAGTGGCTAATCATGGTTGGTCCTGGATAAGATGGGTATAACACACAAGGACATTCAAAAAAGACTAAGGACTCCTTTGATTCAAATTCGACTCGGCCTCTCTGCATTGCACTTTGCAGGGGTAAGGCTTGACTCGTATAATCCTTCCCCAGACCCCACCTGGTGTGGGAACTTCTAGCACTGGGTCTGTCCTTCTGTACTCCTTTGAATCAAAGGAGTAACACAGTACTTTTGCAGGATTTGGATCCTTAGGATATATTTTTTCTGCCGTAGGTCATTTGATTCAAATGATTGGAGCCGTTAGGAATTTTTTGCTAAAGAATTTTTGTTTGCACTCTCTTTTGGAGAAAATTTTATAAAACTTTTATGTTCCCTACCTTAATGAAAAAAGGCAATGTGCCATCTTTTGTGAGTAACGGGGCAAAATAATTTCACCTTAGGATAGTGCTTTTTTTTTTTTTTGAGATTACAAGGCTAGACTACTGCATTTTGTCACCATCTAGGTCTTCTGAAGCCAAGGTTCTGATGGAGATGGGCAGATCATGACGCCAGGTCCTGTCTTCGATGGAGTATGAAAGCTTTGCGAGTCCATCGGCAACAGCATTGCATACTCTGTGAACAGAGACGACCGAGCATTCCTGGAAGGTGTTGATCAGTCTTTTGGCTTCATCGTAGTCAAAGCAAAGGAAGGACCTGTTGGTATCTGCAGAACGAAGAGCAGAGGCGGCAGTATTGCAGTCAGTTTCCAGGATTATCTTGTCATAGCCTTCAGTAGAAGCTAGCCTGAGGCCCAATATCAGTGCTTTGATTTCGGCCTCCTCAGCAAGGCGGCAGTTCGGGATAGAGCTGTGCGCAGCCAGTAGCACCCTGCCGTGCTCATCCCTGATGGACGCCCCGGCACCACCAGTCATGGCCGACTCGCGGAAGGACCCATCGGTGTTAACCTTGGTCCACCCTTGTGGTGGAGGAGTCCACTTGGGGCTAGCCGAAGGAGGATTCGGAGTTGTTGCGGGCAGCCCGTCTACCACCATCTTCTGCTTGCGATCATTCGGGGCAGAGGATAAGCCGGAGACATTCTGCAGGTATAGCAGGTAGCTGACAGATTCACCAATTGTAGCCATACCTTTTTGGTGAATGATATCATTCCTGAGATGCCAAGATCTCCAAAGCAGCAACAGAATCCTGGCTTGAGATCTTTTATCACAATGAGACAGCAGAAGAGGCAGCCAGTCGGAGCCCGTATAATGAAAGGCGGCTTCATCAGGGAGGTTCCAGTGCTGTCGCATGGCATGCCGGAGAGCCGCCGCCCTGGTGCAGATCACCGTGGCATGGTAAGCATCCTCCGTGCCATTCCCGCAGATTTGACATTGGTCAGAGAGCTCTAGAGTCCTTCTGGAATAGTGCTTTTTTTATCTGGTATCGCCGCAGACTACACGGTCAGCACCGGTACACTGCCATTCAGCTTCTTGAATGGCTACGCCACACCGACAGGTAACCAATAAAGATTTTTTTTGAAACGGGGCAAAAACTTTGTCTTTTATATTGATATAGTAGAAGCAAACACAACACGACCTAGGCCAAAGTAAAAACTTGAAAGAAAGGTACTGATACAATCAACCAACACCGTCTAGTCTCTCTGAGAGAAAGATCGTCATATCTTCAGGTAGCAGTCACCTCTAAGCAACAATCTCGGCGAGAGGCTTATCTTCAACTAGAATCCAGTCCTTGCTCTCAACTTTGATATACAGAATGAGAGTCGATGGCATCGAGAAAGTGTTGTTGAATACTCGGGCGTTTCTTTCCTTCCAAAGTTCCCAAGTGATCAGCGTAACTGCTGACTTGAGACCCTTGGGATGCGCCGTGGGAGACTTGGTGGCCGCTTGCCAATAGTCAAGGACAGTCGGACGTCCTGTTCCTAGGTCCAGAACCAAGGAAGGACAAGAGAGCCAGGAGGCAGCCGCCTGCCAGATCCGTCTTGAATATCTGCACTAAAAGAGGATGTGTCTTCCAGTTTCGTTTTGGCATCTGCACAGCTGACAGAGGGGGGGGGGGGGGGGGGTGTGAGGCCACCCCCTCTTAGCGAGACGATCAGACATCCAAAGCCTGTTCTGCACCCCAAGCCAGGCAAAGAATCGGCATTTGGGTGGAGCCCATGTCTTCCAGACCAGGTTGTTGAAGGAGCAAGTGTTGGATCCGATGAATTGTGCTTTGTAAGCCGACCCTGTCGAATATTTCCCGTTCGACGTAAGCGTCCATGTGATGGTGTCTGAGGTGCCTGGGTCCAACGTAATACCCTGGAGAAGCTCCCACAGGTTGACGATTTGCGTGATGTGCTCTAGAGTGAACTCATGAACGACAATATCTGCGACCCAGTTGAGGTTGGCAAGGGCGTCCCTAACGCATCGCTTCTTCTTCTTTGATGCCTGGAAGATTTGGGGGGCAAGAGCTGTCGGAGTGGTCCCGTTAAACCAAGAAGATGACCAGAAGCTTGCGGTCAGCCCATTCCCGTTGGTCACGCTCGTAGCAGCATTAAACAACTCCCTATCAGTGTCGTCTTTGGTGTTTCGAGTCCCACCCATGGATTTTCTGGAGCCGTCCACTCAAACCACAGCCATCGCAGGCCGAGTGCCCTTGCGAATTTTTCAAGGTCAAGAATCCCTAAACCTCCCATCGACTTTGGGCGGCAAACCTTCGCCCAGCTCACTTTGCATTTCCCACCCGTGACGGTGTCGCTTGCAGCCCATAGCATAGCCCGACGCAGTCTGTCAAAAGCCTTCAAAGTTGCTTTGTCGGCCTTGATAGCCGTGAGGAGGAAAATTGGCAGGGCAGTGAGGACCGATTTGACCAGCGCATCGCATCCGACCCTATTGAGGAATTTGGTCTTGTAGGGGTTAAGTCTTGACGCCACTTTGTCGATGTAGGGTTGTAGATCCACCCTCCTCAGCCGGCCTAGAGAGAGAGGGAGATCCAGATACTTGATGGGGAACATGTTTATCGCAGCCAAGAAGTTAGTAGCGTGGCAGCGAGATCAACCTCCTCGCAGCGAATTGGGGCCACAGAGCTTTTCTCAACGTTCTTGAGGAGGCCTGCGACCGCACCAAAATTTTGGAGCAGAGCTGTCAGATTATTGATTTCCTGAGCATCGGGCTTCAGAAAGATGACCGCGTCGTCAGCGTACAAGGAAATGCGTGATTTGATGAAGTTTCCCGGCAGAGGTTGCAGAAGCCCATAATCGGTTGCCAGCTCGAGAATCTTGGGGAGCGTGTCAATTGCGATGTCAAAAAGCAACGGGGAGAGCGGATACCCCTGTCTCAGACCACGGCCATGAATAATCTCTTTGCCAGGGGTGCCATTGAGAAGCACCCTAGAAGTGGTCGTGGAGAAGATGAGCGAGAGCCAGGCTCGCCACCGCGGTGGGAAGGCCAAGCGTTGCAATAGATCAAGCAAATAATCCCAGCGGACAGTGTCGAAAGCTTTGGCGATGTCGAGCTTAATCAGCAGAGCCAGAGTGTTTTTTTGATGAAGGCGCCGGGCCACGTTTCTGACATACATAAAGTTGTCGTGGATGCTTCTATTCTTGATGAAAGCGCCCTGGCAGGATGAGACAATGTCGTTCATCTTAGGGCGCAGTCTTGAGGCCATTGCTTTAGCTATAATCTTGGGGACGATGTGGATGAGGCTGATAGGGTGATAGTCTTTAAGACAGTCCGCCCCCTCCTTCTTCGGCAGAAGAGCAATGTTGGCGTTGTTGATAACTTCAAAGTTGTTGATGGAGAGCTCAGAGAAGGCATTGATCACTTTCATTAGGTCATCCTTGACAATAGGCCAGCAAGAGCGGAAGAAGTTGGAGGTGAATCCATCTGGCCCAGGCGCTTTGTCAGTCGGTAGGTCAAAAATAGCCCCCTTGATTTCCTATTCAGAGAAAGGGAGGCCAAGGTCGTCCAGCTCCTCAATGTTTGGGTCGATGGCACCCAAAGTGGAAGTGAAGTGGTCGTTAATGAGCTGCTCCTTCTCGGCGTGGTTGACGACCCAACCCCCATTTCGCCTAAGCCTCTGAATGACATTTTTTCGGCGGCGAGAGTTTACGCGTAGGTGGAAGAACTTAGTGTTCGCGTCTCCCTTGCGGAGATAGTTGATCCTAAAAGCCTGGCGTTTTCGAGTTCGCTCCAGAACAGAAAGACCCATCACACGGAGTTTCAGCGCCGTCCTGAGTGTAGCTTCAGCTGTAGATAGGGCTCTACACTCCTGAGCAGTGTCAAGCTGGAGGATGACGTCCAGGGCCATGATGAGTTGTTGCTTGTGGTTGGTGAAAGGCCCTTGCTCCAAATGCGAAACCTTTTTGCAGTAGTCTTGAGTTTGTGATTGAGGATGTGCACAGGTTGGGTATGAGTGGAGGCCTGGTTCCAAGCAGAGTTGACAACATCAAGGAACCCCGACATCTTCGTCCAGAAGTTCTCGAAACGGAAAGATGGAGGCTTGCGAGGGCACTGTGGTTGGAGAGCAGCAGGGGGCAGTGATCTGAGAGTGCAGAGGAGAGAGCCTGCAGGGTGTGGGAGTCGAAAGCAAGGTGCCAGCTAGCATTGCAGAAAACTCGGTCATGATCACAAACGCATGGATCGGCAAGATGGCGTGGAGATTCAAAAGTCTCCCATAAAAGACCGGATGTTATTGAGAAGGAGATGTTCTCTTCTACACATACATATAATTTATATACTTAGTTTTAATCTGCAGCAACATATTTACGCTCCCTACAGCTTTGAGTATTTCTTGACGACTTGTTCATAGCTCTTCATCTTCTCTGGTGTTGACATGTTGGTTAATATGGTGACTCTTGCTGTTGATACTAAATCTTTGCGCTCCGACGTGGAAGGATCCATCAGCCATATCTGGACCTCCCAAACCTGTCAGAACAAAAATGAAGTTCAACAACACATAGCCATCGCCCAACCCAGATGTTGCTTGAACAATTTAAAACCTGAAGAAACAAGCAACAGAAGAGGGGACATACGCACACCTATACTTCTGCAGAATGCTTAATTAAACAACTGGTGTATTGTATAATGAATTCAGTTAGCTTAACTAAGTATCATCTGAGATTCTGACAGATGACGCATGGAAATCTGATGGTTAGTGATGGTTTGCCTGACATTAATCTGATACTTTTTTCCCTCCTGAACATTTTTTTTTTTGGGTATGTCTGAAAGAGACAAGTGTCTATCTTGCTAGGAAGCTAGCACGCCAGAGAGGACTTGTGAGGCAGGCAGAAGAGTCAAGCTTGTGCAGCTGAGCTTTCCATTTCCATCACCCATGTCCTTTATTTTTTCCAACCCCAACCAAACCGTTTTCCATAAAAAGGAAAAATCCCAACTAACCAGGAGTGTTGACAATTCCTTCCACGTGCAGCTGCTGATTAATCAAAGTACAATGTGGCCTTACTACTTCTCAGATTGAAAAATCAACAGTACGTTCCTACCAATTGATTAGTTTTCTATCAACAGTACATGTTCTTGCGATCTGGTTTATTTTCTTTGGTATAAACACTGAGCTTCGTCCCAGATGAATGAAGGTTGCACGATGAAACAGCACATGGTAGAGGTAGGGATTCAGGAATTTGTTTCTTGGAGGAATTTGTTCCGTGTGGGAATTGGGGTGGAGGGGACTATGGCATGGTATGGTACCTGGATGTTGCGGCCGACCTGGATGGGGTTGGCCTTGGCCTCGACCCGGTCGCCGAGGCGGGCGGGCCTGAGGTGGTTGATGGAGAGCTGCACGCCGGCCACCCTCTTGTACCCGGACGCCATGTACCCCCGATGCTCGCCGATGCCTCCGCGATCAGCGCCGACACGCCGCCGTTGAGCATCTTGAACGGCTGCGACCACGCCGATGGAACTAATTTATTCAGCCGTCATATACAATTGCACAGATGGTTTTGTATGGAGAGACGTACCTGGCAGCAGGTCTCGGTGACGGTGAGGCGGCCGAGGACCTCGTCCCCGGTGATGCGGGTGAACTCGAAGCCCAGGGCGTGCAGCGCGTTGTCCGGCGGCGTGCCGTCTCCGAACCCGGGGGCGGTCGGCCGCGGAGTGGGGACGACGCTGGAGGTTTGCCGCTCTCGCCGGCGCCGGCCATGGCGTGGTTATTGGTGGTGCGTCTGTCTGCACTTGCTTAACTGAAACACGGAGCAGGGTCGCAGATATGACGAGATGGGAAAGACGATAACGGAGTCGTCACCATGAGTTACTTCTGGGCTTGAGGTGGATATGGGCCGTAAGCATTGCCCAAATCCTTGGCCGGGCCGTTGTTGGGCCTGCTGTACCTGGTTTCCTGTTCGTTCAGTGAAAGCAAACTCCAGTTTTTCATCAATGATTCTAAAAAAACAAATAACAGTTTTCATCAATGGAAACATCTGCTCCTATCAGCCAGAACACCATGACCGAATTAGTTCAGCTTCTCTGCTAACATTTGTATTATTTCTGTTAAGACTAGGAGGCTGAAAGTGGGTCATCCTAACTTTCTATTTCTTCAATCTGGTCCTAGTACTCGACTCGGTTCAAGGATTTATTTTGCTAGACTGACCTCCTCCACCGGTTAAGACACAAGTCTAACTATAGAAAAATTAATATAGCTCATGGATTTTTCATACGCTACACTGCCTGGAAATTTTTGTGTGCCTTGTCTCATAAGATGGCCAGTCAGATGGACTATGGCTCTAGATCTTAGAACACCCAATATTAGGGCGACACCCGGTCGATTTGCTCTCGCCGAACTATGCTCTCGCATGTCATGGCAGCTTCCGCTACAAAATTAACAGAAGTGAGGTCTTATACCATCTTCTGAGATGTTTACGATGGTACAGGATCAACAGTCTAGCCCTATTTCTACATAACTGACCATGGTAGCATGTGTCTTTGCGTTCTCTTAAGATCACGTTGGAGGAACTTTATTGTAAGATTTTTATGTATATGGTGGGGAAACAATTTTGTTTCCACTACAACTTTGTTGTGTGCTTTGGTTTGGCTTAGAAATATCGTTGTTTACCCTAAGAAGGAAAAAAACTACTTACACCGTTTTGATTTATAAGATGTTCCAACTTATTCTGAATCACATGTATCTCGACATATTTTAGTGTCCTGCTCACATTTCACTCAATATGTAGTCCACATTGAAATATAAAAAATATTTTATAATTCAGAATGGAGGGAGTATATCTCATAGAAAAACCGAAACATGTTTTTGTTTGTTAGGGAACGCACCATTACCAATTGTGCTATATTTGAAATTTTTCTTTGGAAGAGAGAAAAGTGAAAAAAAATCGTTAGATAAAAGGTGATTTCTTAGTAAGCAATATAAGATATATTTTCTTATTATACGAGATGCCATCTCTTAATAACAAGTATGCTAGTTTAATTTTAATGACCCCCTAATTTGATAAGAATACTAGTATACTACATTACTTTTAGACTTAAACTATAGTGCAAAATATCTTTCGCCTTGCTTAGAAGGCACACAAAATGTATAAGATAAAACCATTTTATTTACCACTTGCACGCCCTTAATCAGCCAGAAATGACTTAAAACAGGTTGCATGCTTAGCAGACAAACACAATGGCGCATTATTGGTAGGAAATCAAAAGTGTACGAGATATATTATCACAAGCTTATATATTGCGCCGGAATGCTGCTTTGCCCCCATGCATGTGCAGATGTGCTAGAACATGGCGGCACATGTTGTCATTACGCTTCTGCGACATAATCATAGATTTTCCCTTGAATAAAACTAGGATCTGAGAAGAAATTAAGTAATAATGCAGCACCAAGTGCTAGAAGTCTTCCGGCCATCCAACTTGTCGAATCCTGCCACATAAATCAGCGTCTGGTTTAGTTAATCAGCCTATGCTTGCGGCAACGTCGACACTTCCAATCCACTGACGGTGTCAGCATTCAAGACTCTAACCCAAAACCTACAACGTCAAGTGCGAGACTATCCCCCATTGTCTCGCGGGCGACATGGCGGCTAAAACTCGCAGACGGACTGCAGTCCAACATCATTCGGCTTCGAGTGGCGACATCCGCGGGTGTTGTTTCGGTTCTCCTAGTTTTAGAAACAATGTTGCGTTTTTCCTCATCCTCCTCGGAAATAAAAGGAAACCCATGATTCTGGTATCCTCCTATGATTTGGATGATGGAAGAGATGTCACTAACCTTAAGCGGTGTTAATAATAAGAAAATTTGAAAGATGAAGATCCCGCTGAAAAGTAAGGTGTTTGCGTGTTATCTTCGTCGAGGGGTAAGACTTGCCAGAGATAAACTTGCAAAGCGGAATTGACAGGGAAGTAAAAAGTGTGTTTTCTGTCATCATGACGAGTGTATAAAACACCTTTTCTTTCATTATAATTTTGCTAGATCTATATGGTCAACCATCCAGTTAGCCTCTAACTTGTACCCACCTCGAAGTGTTGCAAATATTTTCGGTAACTGGCTCAACGGTGTGGATTCTAGGTTTAAGCTACTGATTAGGCTGAAAGCGATGCCGTTATATGATCGCTATGACTATGTAGAAATGAAAAGGTTTTTAATGATAAAAATTCATCTCTTATGTAGGTCATCTATCGATGCACAGCTAAGATCGGTTCATGGTCGCCTCTACAGCGTGTGGAGCACCGCGACCTGTTCACGGAGGTGTCTACGTGGTTGGAGGATACGGCGAGTGATTTTTTCCCCAGCATGGATGACAACATAATCTGAGGATCTGCCCTCCATCACCTTAGCCGTTTATACAATTTCTTATTATGATATGTAATTCCCCTTTTTAATTTCGCCGTTGAGACTTGTGGAGGCTGTATGCATCCTAGATATGCAGAGGCCAGGTGTAATGCTTAAAACTCTTTAAGTAATAAAATTCCTTTTATCTAAAAAAAGCGGCGTGACTATTTCGAGTAGATGTCAGGGTGGTGCCTTGGATTTAATGACATTGTGACTTGGGTGGCAAGGGAAACTCGGTCACGACATGCCCTTCATTCACTTTTATCCATTTGTCCTTGAAAGTTCTGGCTGTGTAGTTATGAAGCCATAGATGTAGTGTTGTGTTGCGAATCGGTAGCGACAATGCCCACAAATAAGAATAGTGGTACCACAAAATTTTGCTGTCACCCCCGTGCCGCTCCCCATACGGCACCAGGGGTGCAGACCGACGCCACTTCGACCCCCCCCCCCCCCCCCCCTACACACACACACTCCCACGCTGTCGCTGCCGCCGGCTCCTGCGCCGGAGTGGCGGCGGCCCCCCGATGCCAAATGGGGCCGAGGAGGAGGTGATACCACTTCTCAAGTGATACCGTGATACCACTTCTCAAAATTCAAATTTGCAAGTTTAAAAATTACAAAATAAATATTTGGGTGATCATTAGAAGTGTGTTTACAAATCATAGAATTTGTGGAATCACATTCGAAATACACTTGGAGAAACAAAAAAAATCCAAAACATTTATAGTGTCACAAAACGATAAAAACATGTAATTTTTGTCTTCTTGTTTCTTCATGTGTTCGGATTTTGGTTCTGAAAATTTTAGGAATGTGAACGCACATCTTGTGAACACCCACAAGTTTTTTTTTTTAAAGTTAACACTTCAAATTTTGAATTTTGATGTGTGGTATCATGGTACCATCTACGGAGTGAGATGTTTTCCAGCCGGGGAGTTAACGTGGCTTCGCAACGACATCTGGCCGGCGTCCGTTTACTTGGACGCGCCCACACCACGCTCTCTTCTGTACGACGCCGTATCTTGCTTACTGCAGGAGCATTTGATGCCCTCGTCTGTTTTTACGGGCCTCAGCATATCATGTGCCTATATATTCCAAAAAGGTTCCCGTTGGGTGATAGTACAAAGATATTTTCGGTGCATGGCCCATTCTATGCATGTGATCCAGAGAACATAACTAGAGCTAATGATTAACATGATTTGAGTGCGAATGTACAAGCCCTTCATTCTAAATTATAAGATGATTTACACTTCTCTAAAGCCCATCTATCTAGAAATATTTCAGTTTATGTTCACTCATTTTGATCCATATGCAGTTCACGTTAAAGAAATCTAAAACATCTAGTTCAGAACGAGTGGAGTATAGAACACGATACACATGCCGATAGTTTCTTTAATGAAAATCAACAAAGACCCGTTGCTTTAGAAAAAAACTTGTAAGTCATGATAGGACATTTAAAGAAGGCACATACAACTCATTGTAGAGTTCAATAAGTTACTAGTGGTATTTTGGGAGAAAGTCAACGGTTAGTTGCAAACTCACTTCGACAAACACAGTATGTTTCTGTTTACTCCCCTGGTGAGCTAATAACAGGATAATGCATGCTTATTTGACTAATGAACTTAGCGAGGTAGTTGACCTTTCTTGTTTTTCGTGTCTTAAAAAAAAGATTTTTTGACAAAAGAGACCACCTCACCGAATGAATTGTCAAAAAGGACCACCTCCGAAAATTATTGTCAAAAAAGACCACCTACACCGTGGCGGCATGCGTGCCAAACGACACGTGTCCCCTGCCGCCACTGCCCATGGCGGCTATCACCTGCCGTCACCGCCCATGGCGGCATACAGGTGCAGCGATGGGTGCAGCGATGGATTAATACTTTTACTTTCTTTTTATAATATCAAGTGGTGGGCCCAGCCGCCACACACATTGACAGCATGGTGATGTGGCTACAAATTTTATGGGCCATGCCGCCACAGCCCATGGCGGCATTTGCTTGTAGCATGGCAGGTTCATGTGCGTTAGTGCTTGTGGGCCCAGCCGTGATGGCCGCCACAGCCAATGGCGGCAGGGGACACGTGTTGCCTGGCACGCCTGTCACCACGGTGCAGGTGGTCTTTTTTGACAATAATTTTCGGAGGTGGTCCTCTTTGACAAGTCATTCGGTGAGGTGGTCTCTTTTGTCAAAAATTCGAGTCGATACTAGTACAGAAATGGCTATTAGTGGCGCGCCAATTTGGGATTCTGTGGCGCACCCCCAGGTTTGCTGGGTGCGCCACAGAATTCTCGCTACTAAATTTTTTTCTGTGGCGCACCTGGCTTGGTGCGCCACAGAATTTTCACATTTCTGTGGTGCGCCACAGAATTCTCAAAAATTGAAAAAATTCAAAAAATGCAAAAAAAATAAATAAAAAGTTTCAAAAAAAATCAGAAAAATCAAAATATGAAAAATCATAATTATTGGAATTATTTTCAGATTTTTTGAACTGATACCTTCCCGCTAGGTCACCCATCCTCAAATTGCTCCAACCCTAGCACGCTTAACTTCTAAGTTCCACCCAATTCACCTACCTTGTGCTACTCAAGTTCTTATTGATATATATATCATATGAACCCTCTTAAGTCTTGTATGTGTATATGTGTGGTATGTGTTATAAATGTGTGTTTTTAAATTTCAGATTTTTCAAAAACTTTTAAAGTTTCAAAAGGAGATTCAAAAGTTTCAAAAGATCCAAAAAAATTCAAAAAACTTTAAAAAATTCAAAAAATCCTAAAAATTCAAAAATGTCAAAACACTTCAAAAAATTCAACAATCTTCTTTGTTATACATTTCTGTGTCTTTTTTTGGACTTTTTGAATTTTTTATTTTTTTTTAAATTTTTTATTTTTTTCCTTTTTTTGATTTTGCTGCGAAAAATCGTCTGTTTGAAATCACTTTTTTTCTTTTGGAATTAGAGGAATCTGTGAATTGCGGACCGGGTAAACCCGGGTGGATTCGAACTCGGATTTTACTCTAGTTTTTTTGACATATTTTTTGCATTATTTCGACGTCGTATGCAAAAGTTATGGCCGTTACAAGTTTTTTTTCCTGTTTGTTGCAGAAAAGGTCAAAATTCATATTTCAAAATTTCTATACCTACTAGACACTCAAACCTAACTACATGTCAAAGGATTCTATTTATTGAATTTTTTTTCATTTTCTTTTACTTCCTGCAAGACTAAAAAGGCGATCCACGAGGGGGGTGGGATTTGAAAAAAATAATTCTGTGGCGCACCAATCACCTTTCTGTGGCGCACCTGGCAGGTGCGCCACAGAATTTTTTTTCCAAATTTTAACTTGCCCCCCAGATAACTTTCTGTGGCGCACCTGGCCATGTGCGCCACAGAAATGTGTCTTTCTGTGGCGCACCGGGCTTGGTGCGCCACAAAAAATAATTCTGTGGCGCACCAATTAAGGGTGCGCCACAGAGTGTCCATCTACCTATATAGGGTTTCCCTACTAGTGCGAAGCGGAAATAATCAACAAGTAGGTTGTGTTTGCGATCACGATGAATTAACCATGATAATTCAAAATCTAAAATAATTTCATTCTTCTTATTTAGTTTTAGGTTTAACCAATTTGTCTCCGATTTCATGGTTATTATGGTTTAACGCATAGAAAACGGTTATCATTTCTACATAGTTCATTAATGATTCTTGTATTGATGCTTAACTAACCAAAGACGACATGACTTATAAGCTGTTACGGTTAGTATATACTCCATGAGTACCAAATTATAAAATGTTCGGACATTTTTTTCTGAATCGGATGTATATAGATGTGTTTCGGTGTGTCTGTTCACTCATTTTACCCCGTATTAAATATTCATATTTTAAAACGGAGGGAGAACCATTATTAGAAAATATTTGGAAGCGGGTAATAGAAACCGGACACAGGAAAACCGTTTAGCTGCCGGTCGTGACACATTAAATCGCCTTGGTTGACGCGAGTTAATAAAACTTGACAACCAATCACGTAAAAGGTGACGTCCGGTCGAACGTTGTTTCCACACGCGCGCCGACCGGCCGGCCGGCCGGGCCGGTGGTGCACCGGCCACATGGATGGCCGGCGATAACGACAGACCTGGCCATCTTTTCCATTTGTACGACCCTGGATTTTCTTCATGAATCTTTCTGGTTCGCTCGATCGTACACATGAATGCATGCAAGATATTTCCCACTGCGTGAAGGACTGACGGAGCATGTGCGAACGGAGAGAGAGAGTGAATCTGCTATTTTGTGTCATATGCCTGTTCGGAGGAGAGATCAGCGGCGGACAATCATGTCTGTGGAACCAGGTTCGAGCCGACGAAGTTCGATGGTATGGGCAACTTCGTGCTATGGCAGTCGAGAGTCAAGAACCTGCTGGGACTGCAGGGTTGTCTGAGGATGATCAAAGCTGATGCTACGAAGCCTGCCAAGATGGATGCTAAAGACTAGGAGGAGATGAAAATCAAGACAGCCGGCACCATACGGTTGTCCCTGTCTGATCAGGTTCTGTATCATGTGATTGACGTGGATTCACCGAACAAAATCTGGGCAAAGTTGGAAGCACAATTCCTGGATAAGACTGCACCCAATAAGTTGTATCTGAAGAAGGAGCTGTATGGCCTCAAGATGCAAGAAGGGTCGGACCTTACTAAGCATGTCAACACCTTCAACCGTGTGATCTCGAACCTGGCACGTCTCGAGGTTAAGGTGGAGGATGAGGACATGGCTATTCTGATGCTTACTTCATTACCGAAGTCCTACAAGGGCTTGGTTGTTACTCTGACGTATGGCAAGACCAGTATCATTGCAAGCGAGGTTAGTACAACGTTGTTATCTTATGATCAAAGGGAAAAGAAAACTTCAGAGGATAGTAATTCTGCTGGTGCAATTGATGGTCAGGCGTTTTTTTGTCAAGAACAACAATGGTGGGAAGTCGAAGAAGAATAAGCCGCAGTGTTTTCATTGTAAGGAGTGGGTCATATCAGGAGGTTTTGTCCAACATGGAAGAAGGATAATGGATCCGCAAATGTTGCTGCTGCTGATGATGACAACGAAACTCTTGTTCTGGAGAACGAATTGTTCGATGAAGTGTGGGTGTTGGATTCTGGAAGTTCTTTTCATGTGACGTCTAACAAGGAGTGGTTCTCTTCCTACAATTCTGGTGATTTTGGAGTGGTCTAACAAGCCGATGGTACGCCTCAACGTGTCATGGGCATGGGAGATATCAGAATCAAGACTCAAGAGGATGACAAAGTGGTGCTCCAAGATGTTAGATATATGCCGAGAGCTCGAAGGAATTTAATTTCACTTGGGGAACTTCATGTTAAGGGCTATCTCTATCGTGTGGACAGGGACAAGTTAAACATGGGGGTCAAGACGAACAAGAAGCTAGTGATGAAGGGCAGGAGGACCAGCAGCAACTTGTACAAGGTGCACGTGTGCATTGTTCAAGGTGGAGCTGGAGAGAGGCAAGACGCGGGGACATGAACGGTCGAGGCAGCCGAGCCCAAGGAGTCGGGTGTTGGCTCATGCGAGTGAGCAAAGAAGAAGACCAAGTTCAACATACACAGGTGTTTTGCACGAAGATGACATATTTGCCAAGGTGGAGTGTTATTTTTGTGTCAAATATGTGTATAGGCTACAGTTGGACTTGGATTACGGTAAGGTTAGGTGTTGGAGTCGAACACTTGTAACCTGGGCCTAATATATAAAGGCACTGGTGGTAGCCAAAATAGACGAGCCGAAAAGTTAGGTTAGACATAAGATCTAAACTAGGACGGACGGCGCCCGTGGCAGGGGCGGCTGGACCGGCGTGGCGTGTGTGATCTGATGTGTCTATATACCGTGACGGGTTTGTCGTCGATGGTACTATGTGATTAGTACATGGGGAGGAGCGCCCGTAAGCATGCCCCGCAGATGTAGGCGTTATCGCCGAACAGTGTTACCAAACGTCGTCTCTCCCTCTACATTTTGCAATGATCTGCTGCGTATATTTACAACAAAATCATCAATGTGTACATTTTCTCATTTACTACTGTGTTTTTGACACACGTTGTAATTTGACTATTTACAGGGTTTGCTGATACCTACTTGCCCATAAGTCGTGTGAAATGATGAAAATATGATCATCTTTTTTTTAGACCGAATTCCATTTTTCACCCCACAACTGTATATATTGTGACACCATTACCCCACTTAGCGAGAGTTCTACCGAAATATCCAATCTAGGGAATATAGAACACAGTTTTACCCCGTTTTCGTATTCGGTATCTTTAGTTATATAAACCGTCATGTTACATCGATATTGTATGTCAAAAGTAACAAGTTGGAGGGTCTCATCGACAATCATGTCTAGTTTTCTCTTCTCCATCTATTCGATTCCTGGTCCTCGTCTTGATGTTTTTTAAGGCTCAAGCATCGCCTTAGATCTTGCCCAATAGATGCACGTGAGAAATATATGGTCCAAAATTTGTAAAATGGGTAATCTACACACTTTTTTATTAGATGAGATGAATAGTGTCACAAATGTTAAATTATAGGGTAAAAAGTGTAACGCACTTTATTTTTTATGAGAAAGTTTGCTAATACAACTTTTACTTTACTCATATGACATATCAATTATTTTATCAAAGCTAAGAAACTCTTGTCTACATGTATCCTAATAAACGAAAAATTCGAATTGAGGTACAATACTCTCTCTACACTTAAAATTACTCAATATATACTTTTTTTTTGGTCAAAGTCACTTTTATGAAATAAATAGAGAAAATATCATCGTCTTAGTACCAAATCAGTAGTATTAGACCCAATGAACCATCATTAATGAAGTATACTAAATGTTGAACAACATACATTTTTTCCAAATGAACTTGGCTAACTCTTGTCATGATGCTCTGTGGTCTCTAGTGGGCTTTGACCTATGTAGTGAGAGTGGGCGTGGCCCCGGTGTTCTTGTATGATTTTCCCTAGGTTTTCCGCTAATTAATTGGGCTCTTCTTCTCGATTAATGGATAAGACAAAAAAAATGCCTTCGTTTATTTTTTTTTACGAAGTTTAACTTTGAAAATACATATATGTGAAGTAATTTGAATTACAGTAAATAGTAGTAACCTGTAATAAGTCAGCAATAATTCTCTACCCAATGAGCTACTAGTCAGCATTTGACTTATATTTAGTTTCTGGACCTAGCTAGTTAACTTGTATCGGTCAACATGGCCGGATCCACTGCTTTATCGTCGATCAACGAAACCGACACCAGTTGACCTTATATAGCTAGGTCTTCGATCTCTCCAATTTTTTTTGAAATGACTCTGCGTAGTACTTCATCATTTGAGTGTGTGAGACGTACATTTCAGTTTCATCACCGAATCGACCTGACAACGAGACTCGCGTACCCTACATGCATGCATTCACTACAAGATGTCAATGCTCCAATAATTAAGCAACTTGCCTACAGAAAAATACTTAAGCAACGATCCTTAACCGGCCTTCACGTGGCTGTTTGTTTTTACCTTAAGCTAGCATCTTTCTTGAGAAGAAAGATGGTTAGCTTCCTTCGATTAATATATAGTGTAGACACTTCCCAATTAAGCATCTTTAAAGAGTGAAACGCACCGGAGGTCATCAAGTTGCACGAAAATGAAGGATTGGTCACCAACTTGAAAAAGCTCAAAACGGGGTCACGAAGTTGTGGCTTAGCGTCTTTTGGTCATTCAACCATTATTTATTTATGTTTAATTGCATATCTCAAGTTCTGCTTGTCACAAAAATACAAACTAAAATTCTACAGATAGCTACCGATGTGTAGAAGACAACACAATTTGATTTGGATTAATTGGAGTTACCAAACTCCCTACATAATTGTTTTAATCCAGTAGCTTAATAATCATGTTTTAGCTACAAATCAAGTTCTGTCGATCCAAAAATTAAATCCTTTCAGGGGTGACTAACCATGACCAAATGTGATCTAACAAAATTGGTCCTAATTCATTTGGGTTAACCAATAAACATCTATAATTGTTTTAGTGCAGAAGGGTGTTCTAACTTCCACTTTATGCTAAACAATTATCATTGCATAATTAATTCTACCAAAATTAGGGAAGCTAATAGATCACAGTACCAAGCTAACAAAATTGGTTTAGAATTATTTGGCTTAACAGAGTATCAGAAAAAAACAAGTTTATATTTTAAACCTTCTGTGGTATTTTTAATAATGCATTTTTATTATTTATCTAAATTAAATGAAACCACTTGGGTTGGTTAAACAATTTCATAAGCTTTCCAGAACATTTGGATTTGATTTATTTAGATTTGTAAATCTCTAGATATTGAATTTCCAAGTTGATGTCAGTACGGAATGACCAAAAGACGCTAAGCCACAACTTCGTGACCCCGTTTTGAGTTTTTTCAAGTTGGTGACCAATCCTTCATTTTTGTGCAACTTGATGACCTCCGGTGCGTTTCACTCATCTTTAAAGTACATACAAAATTTTGTTTGGAACTGTGCTCCATGTAAATTAACACTCCGGTCTTCCGTAATCAGGAAGTTTTAAGAAACCTTTTCCCTCTGAGGCTCTGTCGGCGTGCATCCTCATTAGGTAATAATGGTCACTGGAAATCCGTTAGTGGCCGGTGGATCGATCGTCGCGGCTGGGGGCTGGTTTTCAAACCCTTGTGTTGCGCGCGCGCCTAAAATTTTAGCTAGGAGCACACCATTCACGCATCTAGATCCGGCAGCGAGTTTGACTGTCAGGTCCGGGATTTCTCTCTCATAGCAGTAGCACCACCATGCATGGCCTTATCTCATCTGACATGCAGTAATAATGGTCGAAGGAACCTAGACCTTGTGGTCATATGGCCGCCTGTGGTGCTGAATTCCACTGTTGGCAATCACAGACGTCGGCAACGCATTCACTTTGTAGCTAGCACACTGACATGTTCACCAACTGGCAAGAGCTAAATACCCTGGGTAGTTAAGTAATTTCCAAAGCATAATATGTTACTAGCTCTTAGGATTACATTCGTTACGGTACACGAACTTGATGAAACGTGAAACTACGGGGTCACTGTTTGTGTATGACGGGCGTACACGCATCAGTTCGCGGCGACGTGGCGTTATTTTGTCTGAGCACAATGGAGAGGGCGAATTTATTTGAACAAAACCCACTAGGACACGACAAATCCTGTCCTAAACCCCCCACTGACACTCACGTTGTCTGCCTCTTTGTCTCCACTTGTGAAATAGGGGAGGCGCTGCGTCGGCCTCTCCATAACCGCCATCGTCGGCGGACTGGGCTCGTGTAACTGGATTTCGTCGTGCGGTTGGAGCGGCGCCTCCGCTGAATCATGGGCTTGGAGGAGGCGGTGATGGCTCCAGTTCATCGCCCCGAAGGAGACCCACCCCATGCATATAGAAAGTTCCCTGCATGCTCATGAATCTCGACGGCTTTGTGGGAAAAGTAGCGTTTTTTTAGCGATTTGCATCATGTATAAGTTAATTCTAGGGTTTTTTGTAGGATTTCGGGTCTGGGGTATGTGGGTTTGGAGTTGGCCTTAGGGTTTATGAACCGAAGAACACATCTGACTTGGGCACGATTTGTGATGAATTATTCTACGAACTCATGTACCAGGTCGTCGTATCACCATGTTCTCAGTAGAGTTCAATCATGTACCGACTCAGCATACGCCGGCCAACAGTGACCGTAGTTTCACGTTCCATCAAGTTCGCGTAGCGTAACGATTGTATTCCTGAGTGTGACTACCGTATTGTGCTTTCGAAATTAATTTAAGTGCCCCAATGCATTTCTTTTCTTGCGAAAAGTTCAACCAATTTATTGATCAAGAATTCTAAAAGTAATAAAATTTACAAATAAGTCTTCGTATCACCTAACGAAAACTACAAACACTAAAGCGAACCGAAGGCGCGCCGCCGTACTCACCCCTCCCTCACCGGAGCCGGGTAAAGCTTGCCGTATTAGAGCTTCTTATATTAGACAGACGGGAAGTTCTCGTGATAAGGCTCTGAGGGACCAGCGCAATGAAGTACCCATCGCCATTGATGACAACCGTAGATCAAAAAAGCCAGACCTACAACCACACAAACGGACACAAAAACATACTAGATCCAGAAGATCCTCCCGTACACACCTCCACGCGCCTTCCGGCTGCACTACACACACCACCAGAGCCAGGATAGTTAAGTGCCTCGGTGCATTTAACTCAATTCGCAATGAATGTCACGAGGGAGAAGCACCGAACCCGACCGAATCGGTCCGACGTCCTCAACCGCCACAAGTGGCCACGAGATGTACGTTGCAGTACGAACGTCCCTAACGTTCTTCTCGCCGCCGGCGCATGCCGTTGTCTTGGCCTCATCGATGGATGGATCGGCAGCAGCGGCCATGATACCCGTCCATGGCTCCATGTGCGCCTGTTTTCTCCACATGATTCGCGGAGCCAATCGATCCATCGATTGGAGCCACCGGTGAGCACGTGCCCGCGCATGATTCTGTTCTCACGGCCTCACCCCACGAGAAAATGAATTGAAGAAGATGTGGGACGCACCCTACGCGGTGACCTACCATGACTTGCGAGCCGTCCGATGATGTGGGTCCTCCAAATCCGACGGCTCACGACGGGGGACATCGAGCGGAAGTCCCTGTGCCGCCCTGGGTTTCCCTTTGGTTGCCGCAACGTGCACCCCTTCCTATCCTGTCTTCCGGATCTTGCCTCCCCACCTTCCCCTACCTCTCTCTCTCACGGCCACCATCACCATGGACGGATATATATTGGCTCCCATAGCCAAGCAGAGCAGCCGGTTCTCACTCCACAGCACAGTTCCATACTTCCATACACACACACAAAAGCATCCATTTGTTTCATACTACTCCTTTGGCTATCTACAGCACAATAGTAGCTAGATACACATAGATCGATCGAGCATGGGTTCTTGGAAGCGCACCATCACCACGCCCTTCAGGAAGGCCTGCACCATCCTCAGCCCGCAGCACAGCGGCGGGAGCGGCAGGAGCGGCGACGACGGTGGAAGCGACGCCGGCGGCGGGAAGAAGACGCCCCGCGCGCGCCACCAGCTGAAGCGGTCCGGAGGAGCGGCGGCGGCGGCGATGGCGCGCGCTGGTGGCGGCGACGTGGCGGAGAGCCCTTCGACGGCGCAGCTCTACGGCGACGTGATGGCGTGCGCCTACGAGGACGTGCAGGTCATGTGGTCCATGCTCGACAACAAGGCCAGGGTCCTCGACGCCGCCGCCTCGTGACCGCCCGTGCCCGCTCCATCGCCTCGGATCCGTCCGGTACATACTCGTGCTACGTGCAGAGGCGACTGCTCGACCATGAAGCTTTCTTTCTCGGTTGATTCAGTATGATCGAAATGAATCCCCGGCACTGCTGGCATCCATGGCACCTTGTTCCTCAAGCAGAGGTGCTTTGTTGCTAGCTTAGCTTGGAGTGATTTGATTGCTGCAACGGCATTAGGACGGATCTTTGGCTGAGGGCATGCATGTTTATTTCTCTTTTCTCTTTTCTCTTCCTTTTTGGTGACAGAGATGGGTGTATTAGCCGAGTCATTGCATCATCCGATCCACCAATCATCAATCATATGGTTTTTGAAGATCTGGCCGGGGACCCCTTGTGAACATGCCATGCACGTGCTTTCTCCCTGTCCTTGTTTGGTTGCCGACATGTCTTACTTTTGGCAAAAAGATGATGAAGCTTAACAGTATTTCCCACTTTCCGCACTTATAAGAGGAATCGAACCATCTAGTTGCATTTCCAATAGTTTGGCATTAATAGTAGCAAAGGACCGAGATACAATATTTTTCTTTTCTTGGGTGAAAATGAAACATAGACGCTATCTATCAAGGTTCTCAAATGCAGGTACCGGCAGTAAAGGCTCCCATCTCAATAAGGGCAGTGAGATAAATATCTGCGTGTTACACAATTCCGGGTCCATCAAACCAACATCTTCAACCCACATTTTTTTCCCCAAAAAGGAGAGTGTAACCTTGGCACCTACATCAATCGATGTGTACATTATTTTTTGTACGAAGTTCAACATTCGAGACCATTAGAAATTAGAGACCACAGAAGGTCGATACAAGAATCAACCATCCGAACATAACTAGCATATACTAAGTAGACATCTTGTAGTCTACTAGTATGCCGTCAACCACTATGATTGAAGGTATTCTGAGCAAAATATCAGCAGTCCGTGTATCCAAAAGCCATAAATTTCCGTTGTTTCGGCCGGAGAAGGCAAAACTAAAGTTGAATCTAGTGTGTGGCCAAATAAATATCTGCACCAAAATTTGAAGCCCCAGGGTCGTAGAGGAAGATTAAGTAAACTGCACAACTAGCCATAAAAGACGAGCAAACTGACATGAGTGAAACAAATGCTAGATGGTCTCTTCTGAGTCGCAAAACAATGTTATTTTCATCCATGCCATTAATGTCCGACATATTATTTTTTGGAAATAAAACTTTTCTATGAAGGAACCGATTTTTTAATCTTGTGTGAGATCTTTAAGTATCAAAGATACTTGCAAAGAAACTCGTTATGGCCATTCATAAGGTCTCTGTACATAGATTTCATCGAAAATATCCTACAGTCAGTTAGCCTTCAAACAAAGCTATCTGTCTCATCAGATAAATGAGCCATCATCAATCTTTGGCATAAATGGAGTCATGCCTTCCACTTATCACAAGTTAAGGCTCATATAAACCAGATGTTTAGTGAAACCTAGGATAAAACATAGAGACCGAGACGATTTTCGGTGCCCAATGTTATATAATGATGGGTACTGTTGAGCAATAGGATCATCCGCTCGTCCCAAAACCTATTACACAAAAATATAATGGTAAAATAACCTCTATGAAATAACTCATCATTAACCAGTATAATACCCTTCCAAAAAGAAGATTCTCTAGGCTTTGCCTACACTTGGGATATCTACTTACTCAGAAGGTATTTATTGTGTAACAACTCCACACCCCATTTTCATTAAGTAACAAAAACATACATTTGTTGAAAAAAGTTGTTCTTAAGTTCAAGTACCTCTATGCCCAACCCACCTGATCTTTAGCTCTACAATTGATATTCGACATTGTTAACCGATGTTTATGTTTATTGTCATCACTTTGCTAGAAAAAAGTTATTTGTAGAAGTCAAGACACTTATCTGCCACTTTGCGTATTAGTCAGAGCAGAGTTAATGAGAATAAGTTTGTCTCCATATCAAAGCAACTTTGTCTTCGAGCATCCAATCTTCCCTTCAATGGGCCTGTCTACTGGTGCCATTTTGAATTACGCAGTTTTATGTAGTGGATAAGAGCTCCAAGGTAACGAAAAGGGAAGGAACATGATCACTCACAACCAAAAAAAATTGTACTGTTGTTTCTAATATTTTGCCTTTGCAAAACAATATAACTTTTTCTTGTGAAAATTTATCTTGCGACAAGATATTTATTCAAATTAAAACAGTAGTTTCATATTAATGACCTTCTCTAAGTCATTTTCCATAAATAAAATATTGTCGTCAGCATATTGCAATACGAAAACTACTGTCAAATAGATGTGGGATGATACCACTTACTTAACCATCCTCGGTTGCTCGACAATAAAATTGCCAACTTGTCCACAACTATGTTGAAAAGCATTGGAGACAGCAAAGCCCCTATCTCAAGCCTTTGCTCATCTCGAAATAGTGTCCACTATCATCATTGACTTTTCTTAGAACATTCCCTCCTTTATCAAACTTCACAATCCACCACTTTAATGAGTAATCAACCTAGTAACTTGACTAACTGATTATGGACAATTTTGCCGCACCTTCCACCTTTATAGTCCTTTATTGCTGCAACAACTAAATTTTATTTTCTTTTTCTTTATTATCTTGTAAAGCTATCCATTTATAGCTGCAAAGTTCTTCCAGTTTTATTTCCTAGATGAAGCAAAGTGTACCTAGAGTTGTATCAGTCGTTGATATCACTTTAGAGAGTACTAATCCTACGTTTGTAAATAATAACTTCCTTACTTATCGAAAAGGCTACAATAGATCCCCTACACTTGTGGGCTATCAGTTTTCCATTATTGGAAATTGTAAATAATACGTTTCTTATTAAGTCATAGTATCAATCTTTGGGGAGGTCTTTTTCTAATATCATTTTGCTATCAAACAATTATGGATCTTAGTAACTTGGTAATGAACTTACTATTATGGTTTTCACCTTTTTTATGAGTAGGTTCCCATAACCGCAAAATAACCATAGTGTACATGCATTGTTGTTAGAAGGTGAATTGTTGGCATTATTCCTTGATATTGAAAATTCCATTCATTGTTCATAAATGAAGTTTATGATGACTTTTATTAACTATTATGCAACATATTCTATTTTTAAGATTGTTTTTGATACCCAATAGGCTCCTCGAAGAGAAGTCGACCACCCTCTCTCAACCACATCTCTCACCTATCGGATGGGCAACCATCAGCTTTAAAACAAGAGTCCAATTATTGTCTGCAACTATGTTTATCTAGAGTAATATCCCGAGACATAATCACATATTTAGAGTTGTACACGCATGGTATTATATCCACTTAATCAATAAGCAACACTATTTTAACGAGAAAATTTCATAGAAAGTAATTTAGTTACAAAAAAATACCGAGCATGATCTAAGTGATGTAGTGAAAATGGTTCCTCTCTTATTGATTCTTATCTACTATTCTAAGCATCTAACTGATTTATATGCAGACATGTTTTTTCATGTTGGCACGTAGACATACATTTTGTTGGACAAACATAGTAAACATTCATCGTCCAAAGGACATGGGAGAAGTTATGCGCATTTGAGAAGAGTAACTACGAGATTAAGTTGTTTCATTATTTATGTTTGCGAATGCACAAGCTCTTTTATGAGTTTGTGGAACGATTACTCTTCTTTTATTTTTCCACCTTACTAAAATATTTCCATTATCTTAACTTGGTTTGTAGTTTGTAAAAAAAAATAGGATGTCGAATCGAAAGAGGAGCCATTCCTCCAATTGCATCCATGAACATCAGAGCCTCTTCAAAGGAGGGAGAGCGAAGGCACAAGGGAGAAACCATTGGGAAATAAGAAAACAAACGGTCTATAACCAAGCGAAAAAGGTCTCTATCTATTCACGGTATGAACACCCAAATACGTCAGTTATACTCATATGTCACAAAACAATTCCAGCCGGACATAACAAAAACTTTATATAAGACACCTTGAGAAAGACTAACACTTCGTCATGACACAAATCAACCTTATAATGTCGCCTAAACCCCAATAAATCACATCTCCAAGAATATGAGTGCAGTAAGTTTATTCTCCAAGAAGGGAATGAGTTCGATGATATTATGAAACTTTTCGGCCCAAAAGAAGTAGCAGAGTATGCATCTCCCGTCCATCACTGAAATGAGGAAAGATGCCTATGTATATTTGTACCATGGTTTTTGTAGCTTTTCCTAGATACTTTAAATTTTCAGTTCCTTTTAAGCAGGTATGACTTGTGGTACAACTTTTCACGCTCGTACGACTTGTTGGTGTAGGTTCCATTACTTCCATTTCAGAGTTTAGTCTTTCTACGTCCACTAGAGTATGCCATCATTATCGATATGAGATCTCCACTTGTACCCGTTTTTATTGCATGTTCTGTTGAAACCATTGTGCAAGGAAGGAGTGATACGAGATGTGGAATGAACACATGTGCTCATACCGATGATCGGCAAGCCCAGTGATAATCTAAAATCCCTCGAGCTTATTCCATGACTCTTTATTTTTTTTTATGGACTTCAATATAAGGATCTAGGGGTATCCCGTGTTGCTAACCCTTGTCCAAGTTTTGTTTCCCTTTGATGTAGTACCTATTGGGCTTCATGCACAAATCCATGTTTAATAGAAGCTAGCCATGTGGCCTTGGTGGGATGAATGCCAAACCTCGTACCAAGAAGAAGACAATTGCTTGTTTGAGGGAGGTATCCTTACAAGAAGAACATATCAATCACACAGAAGCGATGACGTCCCACCAACTAACAGCGTCAAACAACATCACCTTCTCCTCCAATGATGGCGAAGTGATGATAAGGATCACACCTTACATAGTTACATGAAGATGAAGAGTAGAACTTTAATACTATCAAGTCGACCATGCCTATTGTGCGTGCTAAAGACAAGAAAAGAGAGGATCCCAAAAAGGATGATCAAGGCTATTTTCAAGAGGATAATGGAGATAACCTAATATGCTCTGGAAAGTCAAAGAAATTAAAGTTTAATGCTCGCCTAACCGTACCAAGCCACTTACCGGAGAGACGCACTCGTAATCTCCAAGCCATTATTGACCGCTACACTGCCAACTCATTGTGCCAACAGAAATTTGAAAAACTCAAGGTATACGTTATATTCACCCTAGTTCCTCTACATTCTAGTGAGACAAAGCTGGCATTAATGGAACCTGTGGCAAGAGATTCAAGGATTCTAAAGATTGAGTAGCTTATATATAGCTACTCTCGAATCTCTGAATATGAAGATGAACTAGGCATGAGCGCAAGACACTGATAGGGGTGTATCTAGACCGAGCAACATCCATGGAATATGCGCAAAGAACATCTATTTAAATGGGCCATCCCTAGAAACTTCCAAGCTTTAGAGAGGCTCCATTACTACCTTGAAGCTTTTCGCTGACATGGTTACTTTTTCCCGCAATTGAGACATGAAGTATGTTTGAATAACTTTAAGATTTGAACTTTTTTTAGAACAAAGGTACATCGTGCCCAAATTTAACTTAATAAAGCCACAAGGTTCACAGGGGTTTTTAAGCGATACATGCTGCAGCATAACAGCTTAAGCCAAGAGAGTACATGGTGACGCAACACCCAAACAGATAGATAAACTAGGCGAAGGAGACAACATCAGCGAGTCCAATGTCCGACGCCCGGGGAGGCAGGGGCAGCAGCTCTAGGCATGTTTTGTGCGTGCAAGCGCCTTAGCTTGCTTGCCATCCAGTGCAGCTCGGCTTGATCCTGGGAGTTTGCCGTAACTGTCCAGCTCTGCAGACTGCAGGAAAATGGCAGTTTTAAAAATAATATCAGCAGGGGAGTTAATCATCTTCTTTTCAATAGTATAAGCGTATTCCTGACATGCCACAAAGACCAGGACTGTGCCATGAAGATAATCCACGCTACTCTACGCATGTGGCCTGACAATCCGACATACTAGAGATGATAGCGAAGAATTGAGCAAAATTCGCAGGGCACCATCTACACCCGAGCAGCTGGTGCAAGACCCTCCAAGCAAATCTAGCAATGGAACAAGAGAAAAAAGAATATGCGAAGCGTTCTCGATTTGGCCGCACAAGGAGCAGCGGCCATCCGGGGGCCATGTCGGATGGCAATCTGTTCACTAGAGGGAAGTCTATCAATAGCCACCTACCAAGCAGAAATTCTAATTTTCAGCGGTATATTAGCGGACCAAACGTCTTTGAAGTGAGCCACTGTCGCCCTACAGTTTGGCATACATTGAGGCCACGGCAAATTTTCCAGAGGGGTCAAGGTACTACGAGATCTGATCAAGGGACCAGCTGATCAAGGAGATGAAGGATCTCCTGCCATTGAACCGCGCTGGCCATATCCAGGGTACGCCTCAGCCGTAGCCCCCCCCCCCCCAACCCACACACACAGCTGCTTGGCGGACATAGATATTAGGGTTGTCGCAAATGGCGAAAATAAGCGGGAACCTCTCCGGAAGGGTTTGATTCTCATGCCATCGATCCAGCCAGAACATGGTCCTAGACTCCTAGCTCCATTCCCAATGGAGTGTCGCGCCCCGATTTTGAACAAATTTTGAATCTTATTAAGGCTGCACCAAAAAGGGGAGCCACCATATTGGGGGCTGCCAAGCTTTAAACTTCGAATCAGATTGTTCAGAAAACATTATCTATCAGGTTAGAATTATCTTGAATGGAGATATATTTCTTGTGTAAAAATTCGTAGAAGTTGAGATTTTTTTGTCATGATCGAGTTGGTGTCTTGATATATGCTAGCTAGGGTCAAACCATCGTTTGGAGAGGTCATGTCCAGCTGAAATAGCCATAAGCCTAGCTACTGAATAAAACTGACCTAATGACTAATAGGATCTCCTATCTGCCCGAAAAAGAAAACCCTCCAGCTTAAAGAGATCAACACCTAATTGAACGATTCTTATTCTCTACCACATGGAATGGAGAAAATTCAAATCTTCCCGACCGTTTTATTGTTCTTGTGAGTATGTTGATTGGGCTTTCTCAGTTCTGCTGAAAAAACATCTTATCTCAATTTGTAGGTTGAGTCCGTGTACAAAAACAAGTACCATGTATATTACCAATTTCTCCCCCACACAGATAGATTGGAAACGTTGATGAATAGCCATATGGCTCATATTTGCACGTTTTGATAAGCAAAACAGGCAAGATATAAAATAGAAATCTAATAGTTAATGAACATGGCCGGGTGCCAGAATATTTTGACAACAATATTTATTCCATTCATTAATGATATGACGAAGATTACACCATACAATTCGACACAGAACGAAACACAAGCACTAATCAAATTTGAAAATTCCACGCCACGGGAAGCTGCAGGCAAGGAACATACCGGCGGCCCGACACTCCGACGATTCGACGGGAAGCAAACTTAAGACTCGGACAGCAACGACGTAACCAAACCCAATAAACTAAAGCGAATGATAGCTCCATCGACGGCCATGCATGCAGCAGCGGCGGCGGAAGGTAGAAGGTAGCCCCCGAACCCCGAACTACACGGTATCGTCGAAGGATGATGGGCCGGGCTGCGCCGAGGTAGATATCCCAGCCTTGGCGAGGAAAGCTTGGAACTCCTCGGTGCTAGGGAGGCCACTGGCGCCGTCCTGCAGGAGAGGAGTTGACTGCAGGTTCGGAGAAACTGGTGGCGCCATCATTAGAGGCGGTGGTTGCACCAGTTGCACCTGCGCAGGAGGAGGCGGGAGGATGGCACCACCACTGACCTCCTGGAGGCGCGCGTCGATGGTCCGGCGTTTGTTCTCCAGCATCGACCCCAGGGCGGCCAAACCCTCCGGTGACAGGGCGTCCAGGCTCCCGCGGTTGCCGTTGAGGAACTCGGAGACGAGGAGGTTGGTCTCGTTGTGCTTGTTCCGGCGCTCGGCGGTCGACAGCTCCGCCTTCGCCTTCTCCACCAACGTCCCGATGAACTCCGGGCCGTCCAGCTTGTGCTTGTACCTCTGTGACTCTCCCACCTCCTTGTACCGACGCAGCACGGCGTCGGCCCCATCCCGCGACGGCCAGGTCACCGGCTGGTCCTGGTCGGGGAGGTACGCGACGAGGCAGGTCGGGACGTCGCACAGCACGGAGAACTCCCTGGCTTTCTTGACCAGAACCGGGAGGCGCTTCTTCAGAGTCCTCTTGCGCTCCGCGCGGTCCATGATGAATTGGATCTTGAGCTTCCCGCTACGACGAACCATGGCTCCTCTAAACCCTGCAAGAGAGGGGTACTACTGTGTGTTCTGTGTGTGTGAGGAGGAATGAGGAGATGGGAGAGGAGGAGAGCTCGTTTTATACCCAAAGTATTGTCCAATATATGGACATATGTAATTGCCAGCAGGCTGGAAAATATATGGGAAAGTATAGTAGTCCCCCGGGGGATCTTTCCCTCCGATCCCCCGGGTCGTCAGCCTGACACCTGTCCACTAAAAAAGGACTAATCCCGCTTTTGCTACGAAAACTCCCGCTTTTGCTACAAAACGTCCCGCTTTTGCTGCATTGTAGCAAAAAACAGTTCGTACACAGAACATAAAAGAAAAAATGTGGCCTCGCCGGAGACCTCACCTGAGACCTCGCCGGAGACGTGGTAGCAAAAAGTTTATGCTATTGTAGCAACAAAAAAATTCTATTGTAGCAAAATCAACTTCGTCGGAGACATCGCCGGAGACTCTCGCCGGAGACCTCACCGGAGACCTCGCCGGAGAGATAGTAGATTTTTTTTTGATCTATTGTAGCAAAACCAGATAACAATAATAGCAAAAAATATATTATATTGCAGCATCGTAAAAAACAAAAAATTCCGGCGAGGTTCTCCGATGAGACTTATGATGCAAAATTCCGGACCGAAAAGTTTTTGCTACATGTAGCAAAAAATGAGACTTTTTTTTGCTACCGTAGCAAAAACGGGCTCTGGGGGACTATTTTCCGGACCGAAAAGATTTTGCTACAATAGCACATTTTTTTTGCTACGGGATCTCCGGCGAGGTCTCCGGTGAGGTCCGGCGAGTCCGGTGAGGTCTCCGGCGAAATCGGTCTTTTCTAATCTATTTTCTGGGCGAACCGTTTTTTGCTACATTGGAGCAAAAGCGGGTGATTATTTGCTTCAGTGTAGCAAAAGCGGGATTTGGTGGGATTTTGGGTAAGAGAGGAGGACACGTGTTGGCAGGGGGATCCGGGTGATCTTTCCCCAGATCACCCGGGGACGCCTAGTTCTCTCCAAAATATATCCGGAAAGAAACACAAAAGATTTTGTTTTCAAAGATAACCATATGCTGTCCAACGCACTGCAAATCTAAACAGACGAAGATGATTAATTCTGGACTAATTAAGAGGACCTCACGACACCTAAAATATCTACAAGAAATTCATCTGTGTTTTCTTCCGAATAATGCATTGCCGGCCGATAGGCACTGTTTAGTTCTGCTTGTGAACAAAAAACTTGCGTGTCAACTTTCAAAGTCGAATAATATGAAGTTCAAACACTTAGAAATTTGCCCGCTGACAAAAGAAAATTTACAAATGTTCCCGCGTAAAATTTTCCAACATTATACTCTCTAGTTCGCTCTTTAAAATACCTATTTACGAATATCTTAGTTGCCAACAACTAATTATAATAATCAATACTACTGGCTACCAACATAAACTAAACAAAAGCAAGTTGGAACAAAAATACGTCATAACTTAATTAGTTTTCCTATAATACATGTATTGTTTACAGAATAAGAGAATTTCCCGCACCAATATCGTGTTCGAACTATATGAAGGTACATAACTTGAAGATAAACTATGTATTATAGTCGCGAAAGAATTAGCTTTGTTGCCCGAATGCCTGGATGAACTTTTCTACTTTAGTACCTAGCACTACATCACCATGAGTCGTATTATCGAGTATGCGGTTCGAACTACAAACCCAGAAAAACAAGTTTATATATTAATATATGCAGTATTACAGCCGGGAAGTCCAAATTGGCTAAGCTCCATGGAGCCCTTTATTTTTTCAAAAAATAAAATTTTACATAGTTTTTTAAAAAACTGAAAACAATCGTGGATGTAGACAATAATATAATCTACCTACGCACAAAATATCAACTCCAAATAACTCATATTCCGGGATACACGAAAATAACAAAAAATCTGACAGATTTTGGAGAGCTCAAATTTTGCACTGTTCAGTACTTTCAATTTCAGATTTTTCATTTTTGCATATCCCAAATACAACATATTTCTAGTTGATATTTTATACGTTGGTAGAATACATTATTATCTACATTCATGGTTTTTTCTAGATTTTTTCAATTTCAAAATGTAATTTTCGATTTTTTAAAATAAACTCCACATGGAGCTCGGACTTCATAACCCTGCATTCGTATTACATCGCCATTAATTAGATAGGAATGGAACCAATTGAATTGTACATGTTTCAAAGTAAAAGAAATCATATAAAGTACAATGTACGAAGCTTAGAACAATTTATATAAGTCCATATGGGTCAGGATTCGCACCAAAATGTTAAATTAGTTTATACAGACTTATCATAGAATTTAAAAAATTCAATCCATAATGAGTACTCTATTCACCAAATAACAACCGATTTTGCGGCTAAAACTACTACCAACTCAAATCATAGAATACCCTCCATACAAAATGTAGTTCATTGCTCGTAATACAAAGAGTTTACCACTGACTAGGTGCATGCTGTAAATTAAGATCTTCAAAGTTTGTCCAGTCATCTGCACTAGCTATCCTGTTGAATTCATACATAATAAAGCAGAAACCCACTCATAGCTAGGTTACCTAAAAGAAATTAATATCCCCCAAAGTATCTTTTTCTCCCCCTCCCCAGCTTACCAAAGTATCGTCCCCTAGAATGTCTCCTATACATGCCAATGCAAAATGTATGACCCAATCTAGCCTCATTGGATATCCCTAATCTCCTTCTTCTCTAACCAAGCTTTGAATGTACCCAACTTCTTCAAAGTTTTGAACTTCCTGTATTACTCTAACATGTATCTTCACTCGAAATAGCGAAACTATATATCCTATGATGGTTGGTGTTGCAAAGGCAAGAAATGTATGAATGACAATTGAAATAGATTGCATGACTGCCTATCTATGAGGCTGCTGAGC
This sequence comes from Poa pratensis, assembly GCA_947311845.1. Lineage (NCBI taxonomy): Eukaryota > Viridiplantae > Streptophyta > Magnoliopsida > Poales > Poaceae > Poa > Poa pratensis. Next base: position 17,286,366 of record CAMZMU010000100.1, on the reverse strand, counting down.
GCGGGAATATGGTGGATTGGTGGTGTATCTATTTAAATATATATTTTATGTTTGTCGTTGCCGTCTCCCCACCCACATAGCAGGCAAGTAATATTGTATCATGAAATTCCAAATCAAAGAAAAAGTTTACTCAGAAAATTATTTATAATACTCCGGCCAAATCATTGATGTTATATATTTACAAAGTTAAATTTGTTCAGAGTGCACCTTCCATATTTAAGTAAACTAGGGCAAACTAAAGTTGAGTTTTTGCATCAAGTTTTCTTACTTAACAGAAACATTTACATAAAGACCGCATGGAGTTTTTTTATGCTTGAAACATGCACAATTTAGTTTGCTATTATGAAAATTATCATTCATCAGCTAGATAAATCCAATTTTATGTGAAGCGAACCAGAATAAAAACCATACTTTGTAAGCTTTGGTTAGAACAGAATTTGGGCGGTAGTAATTATAATCTTTTGTTACAACTTTGTAAACTTTGGTTAGAACTGAATTTGGGTGAGTGAATCGCATTGATAGTATCTTGGATTTACGTTACAATCCATGCTCTTCTCTACTTCATTCATTAGTGTCTATATATAACTAGCATCGTGTCCCTCACAAATGTGGGGCACCGACTATAGTGTTTGGAAAACAGACAATATATAATTTTATAGTCATATAGACATTCACTTTTTATGATACTAAATAATGCGGATCAACCATATTTTGGCTAAACAAAATATCACATGAGAAGGCTAGATTTTTAATTATCTTTAATTTGGTGGCCGGTGTTGCTTTTGTCATTACAAAAAGTACCAAATAGATGGCTATATGTGTCACTTCTACATGGAATTTAATAAGTATAACAGCGGTAAGTTATGACCGTGTGTTAATTTGCCAATATATTTTATGTGATGGTAAATCAATATGCAAGGTTAGTATTTTTTCCATAAGTATTAGAATGATAGTACAAAATCTATGTGTTGTCATCCAAATAATAATTGCGTTCAACCTAGATAATATTTATTTATAGGATATTTCTAGTGAAGTAGCAAAGTAAATCATCATAATGACGTGAAATAAAAAATATCCTCCAAACCAATATAGAAAATCCCGCGTTAAGGGGAAAGCACACAATAAGTAAAAAAGAATTAGTTTTTTCTTGTGAGGTGTCTTTCACACTAGAAGTATTTGCTCCTTTTTTAATACGTGACGGCCTGATGTGTTATTAAACATGCAAAGTTTTGGATACGGAAATTCTCTAAGATGCAATATGAACATGTTACAAAAAATTCTACACAAGGTTGAACATAAATTTAGTGATTCATTTAAGTTTGACATATTTCCATTTATACTGAGTTGTCTTTAATCAAACTTAGAGAACTTTGACTATAAGTTTTCTAGAAGATAACTTAGGATACATGAGAGAATTTGAGTATCCATAGTCCAACATGTATGGACTGTTTTTTTTACAATGTGGATAATAATAAGGATACACCATACAATAGTTAGATGATATTTTTATATTGTTACTATGAGTTATGATATGTTTAGATATATTTATAAAATCTAGTTGCCACCTTTTTAGATTGAATTATGGATAACCAACAAATGCGATGAATTTAGGTATAATAATGAATATCTAGTGTTCATGATATAAGATGTCACTCCTGATTTAGCCTTCAAATTGAAGTGGATATGTGTCAATGTTTCAAACTAGCAACTCTACGATTTGACAATATTTTGTATGATGTATCCACAATATACATGAGGTACATATATCCACGGCAAAGAAAGCACAAGCATGTATACGCTGCCACTTACTATACTAACTGATGAGCTAAATAGCCGGCTAATATTTGGATATGTAATAACTAGCCCAACTAAACTCTAGCTACCATAGTTATATTTTTTTTGCGGAAAGCTACCATAGTTACATATATGGGCTTTCTGGGATTTATCGATGGATGCATGACCCAAGGTGCGTGTCCTGCCTGCCTGCGACAAATCCGTCAGTAGCAAAGCCGGGCATCTGGCCCACTCGGCGTACCCACCGCGGCGATGCATCTTCTGAATATGCAGACCCGTTTTTTCTTCTACTATCTCCAATCCGGAAAAACTGTCGTGAAGTCCCCGGCAATTAATTAGGTCCGGAGGGAGTATTTTTTATTCCGACGAGAACAAAAATACAAGATACTACACTCGCTCCAAATGATGACAAGAAATTATGCAGAATTTTTATATAACTTCCTGGCTGGTGAAGAATTGGTAAAATATCTTGCTAGCCCTTCTGCCCTTCACCATCTTTTAGTGGATAGATAGATGGATCAGGTGCAGTTTCGTCTTCGGTCCCTGTAACCAAATCTGACCACCCAAAATCGAGCGAACGGCTAGGTTGCAGCTTGCAGGGTCAGCTCAAACGGGTTGAACCACAAATTCAAAAAAAAAACTGATTTCTGAAAATCAGTGGAGGTCGGCTCAAAAGAATAAACAAAATGAAGACCAGTATAAGTTGTTGCAAAAGGTGGCCGGGGCCAGCCCACAGGAGTGTAGCAAGTGTAGCCGCATAGGAACCCAAATTATTGACAGCGTTATATTGGATCGGCAGCCCACTAGCATAACCCTAGCCTGTATCAGCACCCTAGGCCCAGGCGAATCACCAACCGGCTATTCGATCCGCTAGCCCGCTAGAGCGCTCGCAGCGTGATTAGCATCTCGCTAGCAGTTCCTCGTCCACACAAGACATGACACAGCTGAACCGATCCGTGTCTCAATTTATTGGTCTCATGTTCAAAAAACAATTCCTTCGTCTCGGGCCAGCTCCCTCCTATTTCTTACCTCAGTCTGCCGGCTCGCCCGAGATACAACTTTCTTTGAGTGACCCGAAGACAGAGCAATCCTCGGCGGCCTTTCCGCGAGTCCACCATCCCTCTATTTGGATTGTTTTTTCAATTTCAATCCCTTAAACATTTTCAATGGATATGAGCCAAGTGCTACCGGGGGCGAACATCCCCTTAGGACAAACGTCCATTTCTAGCGTCTCCCTCGGGTCGCCTCCTCATGGGCGCCGCGGGAGTAAACCCTTGCCTCCACCCCACCACCTCCGCCTCCCTACACTCGTCGTCGGGTGAAGCTGTAGCGGGGGCGCTGGTCGGATTGTGCCTATTAGCATATGAAATTTGAGGCGCTGTCGGGTGAAGCCCCATATCAAACCGTGGCCGGAGCAATTTGATAGCGACATCTCCAGATGTTGTGACCTTCTTGAAGGTGTCAATGGGGATGCTTACGTTTTCTCTACCTACGGCATCTCTACGAGAACCCTGGACCCGAGATGGTCAGATGATGGCGGTGTTTTTGATGTTGCTCTATCTTTGAGGGCATTATTTATTGAGCTTGTTCCGACTAGATGGTTGACTTGTAGTTTGTGGGTGTGCATGCCAGGTAGTTTTGCTCTTTTTACCAATGTCTCTGATGACCGCACGCAAGGGAGCACACGATTCCTACTCTATATGCATGTTTCCATATGCAAAACATACAACAAACAAAACGAATTTCCGCTAATGAATTTGAAGAAGTTGCATAATAGTGAATTATATTAATTAATGGTATGAAAAGATTACATTATGAAATCACTGTGGGGTTCAAAGGACACATATATAAAGAGAGCAATACAATGACTAAGATTTTTATTAATCCACTCTCGCTAACGCGGAACAAGCGAGAAACTACAACAAGGTAGATTCTTGAACCGAAACACTCGAAGGTTGGAAGCATAACCCTGAATAATGTAAGACCCAACAGAACAACTTATACTCAAGAAAAATAAACTAGCGTAGCAAATGTAGATGAGCAAATCTTTGGTTGCCACTCGGAGAATAGCCTAGCCTGCACAAAGATGTCATTCATTTTCTCAGTGGTAGGGAGGAGTTGAGGATACTTATGGCCCCAGCTACGCCGACGTCGAGTACCTCGAAGAGGTATCCAGCTAGAGACCATGGCGTGGCTCACCACCCGTGAATATGCGAGTAAAGCCATCATTTAGTGGTGGTTGAGGTTCCATTATCATAATCGCTACATCTTGGTGTGGGAAAGGAGTTGCCACTATCGGAGCAGGTACCCGTACCACCAGAGGAGGCACCATGGTCGAATTATAGATCATTGGGACATAACTAGGCACATAAGGAGGTGGTGGAAAATGTGGCGGTGAAGCACCCAAGCGGAGCTCTTGGAGGCGCGTGTTGATGGCCTCGACCTTACTCTGCACCATCAACCTGATGGACGGAAAATAGTCCGCAGGCAGGTCGTCAAAGCTTTTTCGGCGACCAGCGAGGAAGTCGACAACAACCATCTCGATCTCTGCATCACGATTTTGACGCTGGATTTTGAACAGTTTCACTTTCAGCTTCTCATTCATCTGCTTGAGGAAGTCTAAGCCATTCAGCTCGATCTTGGTTATCGGCTCTCCCGTATGCTCTCTGTACTTCCGCACGACGTCGGCAGCTGCTCCCGGCGACGGCCAAACCACTGGCTGGGCCTCGCCGGGGCAGTACGCTACGACGCAAGCTGGGACGTTGCAAAGAACGGCGAGCTCGCGAGTTTTCTTCAAGAGAGTGGGGAGGCGCCTCCTCAGTACCTCCTTGCGTTTCGTGTTGTCCATAATCCACTGGATCTTCACCCTCCCATTCACCCTCCCTCTACGAGCCATTGCTTCTGATTGTGTGTTGTGTGAGGAGAACAAAGGGAGTAGGCCCCATTTTGTAGCAGAGAATTATTTGGATAGTCTTAACTGCGCGCTGCAAATATTAGATTTTTTAAGATCGATGTATATATGCTCTAATATGGAGGGCAAATCGTTAGAAATAAATAATAGTGATTTTTTTGGATATAGCAAATCCAAAAAGATATGCTCACATGCATGTATCTTACATTCAGAAATATTTTCCAACATTCATGTTTGTATTTTGTCATATGTATGAGCATTAAGGGTTTCCTACGCATCATATATGTACGTATATGGAAACACTTTGTTCAGAATCGGCTTAGATATGGTAGTATATGGAGGGAAAATCGTTAGAAATAAATAATTTTGTTTTTTGGATATAAGAAATCCAAAAAGATATGCTCACACGTATGTTCCATTCAGAAATATTCCCAACATTCATGTTTGTATTTTGTCATATGTATGGGCATTAAAGGTTTCCTACACGTCATATATGTACATATATAGAAACACTTCGTTCAGAATCGGCTTAGATTTGGTAGTATATATTATTGTACAATTCCGATTGATATCCATCAAATGATCTTGTGAGATCCGTCGTAATCTTTCTAATCTTGATAATGAAGTATCGTCCGCATCCAAAGAGGTGAATGCTGATAACTGAGGGTGTCAGGCGGTGCCCGGATCCAGCCCACTTCTTCAAAAAATACCCTAACCTAACTCGTTTTGGCTCGGTCAGATTTAGCTGATTTTGAACTAAAAGCTGGTTATGCGAGCCTGCGTGGGACCGCCGCCTGAAACCTGACTGATAACCCATGGTGCTTGCTCCGTAGTCTGTTATTTGGTGACGGTCAATAGTTTTTACGGAAATCCGTATTCTCCGTAGCTCTTGGAGTCATTTGGAAAAATGATCTGAAACACCAGTCTATGGTAGGACGTGGATCGATCAGATGAGAATGTACTTTTTCGCGCCTCATGTTCACGACTGATAACTGCATCTTGATGTTAGTAGTTGCCGTGAAGAATCCTGCTAGCAGTGCAGCCATATTGCCTCTTAACAGACCCATATTGTTCATCTAAAAAAGATAATTAAGGACCAAGGGATAAATATGAACAACACTAAAAAGCTATATTAATAATAAGAACTGACTCACTGTAGGCGAATCACATACAACTATCTTAGGGACAAAGGTTTAAACTTTAACCTACAAAAGAAGGAATAGTAAACCATACATTTGTATGAAAAATGGGCATACTATCATATATATGACAAAATATGTCACTTCGAACCAAATAGTTCAACTCTGCATGGAGAAATGTGTCAGACAAAGTGGTTCTTTCACTTGGATCAATATTCACACCGTCGTTCTGCTAATACAGTAGCTCATGAATTAGCCGTTTTAGGCCGTGATGTTTTAACTTTTGAGTAAGCAAGTGTTGCTTGATTCTTCTCCTCCCTGTGTGATGGAATTAGTCAAGCGAGATTCTGTTTCTACTGCATGCATGCAAGCTGAAGTTGTTTCTCACACATGCGTCGTGACTAATTAAGTCTTGGTTGCCTACACATTCGTCAAATAGCAGGCAGCACATGCGTAGTCACGTCGTTCGAAAAATAGTTCTGTTTCTCCGTATGTACATCAGATATAGGAAATGCATCAATTAAAAATAGTCTGAATCTTGGATCAGATGGTATGACAGAGTCGACCAAAACTCCCTTTCGCTCTTGGATATCAGTTATATCACGTTTTGGTTTTGGAAGAAAAAATAAATGAAGTACAGAACATGAACAAAATCAAGTTCTAAGACAAGAATAATAATAGATCTATATCCTTTAATCTCTTCAATGACCCCATGTCATGGAATTGAAACCCCAAGCTCTTGGAGGCGCGCATGGACTGCCTGAAGCTTACTCTGCACCATGTCTCCGATGGATGGCAAGACGTCAATAGGCACGTCCTCGAAGCCGTTGCCGCGGCCGGCGAGGAAGTCGATGATGGCGAGCTTCGACTCCCCTTCGCAGTTCTGCTGCTCGACTTTGGACAGCTTCGCTTGCTCCTTCTCGTTCCTCTGCTTGAGGAAGCCCGTGCCGTCCAGCTCGTTCTTGAACCTCTTCAAGCTCGGCTTGTCTCTGTACTGGCGCACGACGTCGGCAGCCGCCCCTCGCGCAGGCCAGGCCACCGGCTGGCTTTCGTCGGGGCCGTACACCACGACGCAGGCGGGGACGTCGCAGAGGACGGCCAGCTCACGGGTTTTCTTCAGCAGATTGGGAAGGCGCCTCCTCAGAACCGTCTTGCGCTTCGTGTTGTCCATGATCCACTGGATCTTCAGCCTCCCCTTCACCCTCCCCCTACGAGCCATTGCTTATGCTATTTGGTGTGTGATGAGGTGAAGAGATGGAGTAGCTAGGGCCCATTTTATAGCAGCGAATTCTTTGGATAATCTTAATTGTTTTGCAAATATTTGATTTTTTGAAGATTCATGTATATATGCTCCAGTATGCATAGAAAATCTTTAGAGAATATGGATATTAACTCCCAGATAGAAGAAATCCAAAAAGATTACATCACACGGTCTTTCATCCAAAAATATTTTCCAACGGGCATGTTTATATTACGTCATATGTATGAACATTACAATTCATATTCTCGAAAAAGATTTTTCCGCTCATCACATATCTATGTAGATATGGTACTATCCGGTGAATTATACTGTTCGATCCGTTGTTCGTAATCTTCAAGAGGAAGCATATATGTAAAAGGCAAAATCCTATGGGGTATAATCATGGCAAATTAGCGGTAAAACTTTGTACCGTAGCCGGCTCACTGTCTAATCTTCCACCACGGACGGACCGAACAAAAAGAAAGGGTGTCCTGGCATACATGAGCCATTTCTCTCATACTAAGCAACTTTGTGTAATTGTGTCTTATGTGAACATGTGTTAAGCAAAAGAAAAAAAGTGCGGCAAATTATTGAAGAAATTCAATGGCGTTCCAAATTCCAAATGGTATCATCAACCGAAACTGGAAAACCAAACTCTATAACTTAAGAAAACACAATCTGCCCACTCGAATTCGCAAAGCTTAAATTCTTTGGATGGTCATAACTGTTTTGCAAAATATTTGATTTTTGAAGATCCATGTATATGCTCCAATAGGTAGAGAAAATCTTTACAGAATATGGATAATAATTATCAGATAGGAGAAATCCAAAAAGATTACATCACGTTATCTTTCATTCAAAAATATTTTCCAACGGGCATGTATATATATTTCGTCATATGTATGAGAATTAAAATTCATAATCTCTAACAAGATTTTCCCTCTCATCACATATGTATGTAGATATGATGGTATATATTCTTGTATTTTTTTTGTTACGTGACTGATATCCGTTGAATTATACTATGTGATCCGTTGTTTGTAATCTTGAGGAGGAAGTATCATCTGCATATATCTAAAAGACAAAACCCTATATGGAGTATATACAATCATGGCAAATCATCGTATAACTAGGTGCCGTAGCCGGCTCACGGTCTAATCTTTCCACCACAGCGGGCCGAACAAAACTGAAAGGTGTCCTCCCATACATGAGCCATTGCTCTGATATTAAAAAACAAAAGTGCAATTGTGCCTCATGTGAACATGTGTTGAGCAAAAACAATTGCGGAAAAATATTGTAGCAAGTCAATGGTGTTCCAAATCCCAAATAATATCATCAATTGAAAATTGGAAACCTAAGTCTGTAAGTTTTATATAGAAAAAAAAGAGACAATCTGCCACTTGAATTAGTAAAGCTTAAGTTTTCGTGGCAAACTGAATTTGTTGAGAGTATGTGCGAACGACTGGTACTACAACTTGAGGCTACAGGAGAGTTTAATGTAAGAGAAGCCGTCATTAGTTAGTTGTACATGGCGATGAGCACATCACCGTCTTATGATCGTTACAGAACTAAGCTCAGCGTTCTTGCTTGCTCGCCATTTGGCTCTTTGTCCCTAATACTTGATTGAATTTGGAGGTGCCACACGCTAAAATGATGAACCATACTTAACTGAGTGGATTTTGTAAACCGTGTCCTGTCACACACTGAAACTGGCTAGGTTCCTGCTTCCCACGTAGCCATGACATCCGCCTGACAATTTTCGAACAGACCGACAGCAGCGGGAGGAGCTCTTTTTTTTCTGAGGGGAGGCGGGCGGATATGCCGGGCAGTGCGGAGGATGAAGAAAGAAGCAGTCTAGACTGGGCCAGGCCCAAGTAGAGACGGGGGGTACGCGATGGTAAGAAAGCATCGCGGTACGCAATGTATAGGATTTTGCACTGTGCCTACCCTAATCCGGGAGCTCCTTTGTGACGCACGTTAGCGGCGGTATCGCCCAGCGCCGCCTATTAGCTTTGTTACGTGGGCCAGCCCAAGAAAACGTTTCGCTGGCTGTTTGTTGTTCTGTTTCGTCTGTGTCCGTGTGTTAGTACTCCGTACTACATTACGTTTAACTCCTGGTTTTTTTTTTTAACTGAAAATGTCCCGTGAGTTTCAGTCCGGTATTTCCAAAGAAAAAATGAATATTTTAAAATACAAATATTTTTAAAATCTGAATATTTTTAAAATACGAAGCATTTTCAAATTCTGAACATTTTAAAAAAATAAAAACAAAAAATGAAAATGGTTCTAATTTTAAAAAATTGTTCCAAATTTGAAAATAGTTCGAAAATTGTAAATGGTTCCAAAATTAAAAACGGTTCCCAATTTTGAAAATGGTTCCAAAATGAAAATGGTTTCAAAATTTAAAATGGTTCCAAAATTGAAAATGGTTCCAAAATTAAAAACGGTTCCAATTTTGAAAATGGTTACAAAATTTAAAATGGTTCCAAATTTGAAAACTGTTCCAAATTCCAAAATTTAAAATGGTTCCAAATTTGAAAATGTTTCAATTGTGAAAATGGTTCGTTTTAAAAATAGTTCAGATTTTAAAAATTGTTCATTTTTGAAAAATGTTCAGATTTTGAACATGCTAAGAAAATAGAAATAGAAAATTAAAAAACAAAAAATAATAAGAAAAAACGAAAACGAAAAAACAGAAACAGAAATAGAAAAGAAAACGAAAAAAGAAAAATAGAAACAAAAAAGAAAACGAAAACGAAAAAGCAAAAAAAGGAAATAATGGGCCGACCCAGAAACGCGTCACACCATGACTCCTTCAGGCGGCGTGCCGCTAACTGACGGCATAAAGGATTCGCCCCCTAATCCAATCCTGCTGCTGGCCGGAGACTGCTGATCTGTACCGGCCATGTGCAAGCAGCATGTGGCATTCCGATCGGCCACATGCTTTTCGAGCTCGTTCACCGTCCCAAAATAAAAACGGTTCCATTTTAAAAATGGTTCCAAAATAAAAACGGTTCCATTTTGAAAATGGTTCCAAAATAAAAATGGTTCTATTTTGAAAATTGTTCCGAAATTAAAAATTGTTTCTAAATTTTGAAAATGGTTCCAATTTTTAAAATGGTTCCGAAAATAAAAATGGTTCCATTTTTGAAAAATGGTTCCAAAATAAAAATGATTCCATTTTGAAAATGGTTCCAAAATAAAAACGGTTCCGTTTTGAAAATTGTTCCAAAATTTTGAAAATGGTTCCAATTTTTGAGAATGGTTCCGAAATTAAAAATGGTTCCATTTTTTAAAATGGTTCCAAAATAAAAATGGTTCCATTTTGAAAATTGTTCCGAAATTAAAAATGGTTCCATTTTAAAAATGGTTCAATTTTGAAAACGGTTCCAAAATAAAAACGCACTAGTAGGAAAGTGCCTTTCTATGGAATGACATTTTGTGGCGCACCATTTTGGCCTTGCGCCACACAAATACTTCTGTGGCGCACCACGCCAAATGCGCCACAAAATACTATGGCGCATATACGCAAGTGTGCGCCACAGAAACATGGTGGGTCCCCCCTCCGCAAAAATCTGATGACATTTCTGTGGCGCATTGCGCTGGATGCGCCACAGAAAGCAGCATTTCAGTGGCGCATCCATCCCTGTGCGCCACAGAAATGTGGTGGGCCCCCCTCCAACGATTCCCCGCGTGCTTATTCTGTGGCGCACAGTTCTGGATGCGCCACTGAAAATACCATTTCTGTGGCGCATCTCCACCCGTGCGCCACAGAAAAGTCTGTGTGTGCTCTTTATTTTTTTAAAGTTTGTGTGTATTTAAAATAATGGTCTACTAAAAAATGTATGTATATTCTTTTCTTTAAATGTAACCAAAAATATTTTTTCAAAAGAAACACATTCTTTTTTTTAAATGTTGTGTGTATTTAAAATAATGATCTTTTTTTAAAAATGTGTGTATATTCTTTTCTTTAAATTTAACAATTTTTTTTTAAAAGAAACACATTCTTTTTTTTAAATGTTGTGTGTATTTAAAATAATGGTCTTTTTTAAAATATATGTAGTGTTCTTTTTTAAAATTTAACCAAAAATATTTTTTTAAAACCTTTTGAGGCCACCAAATTCTGTGGCGCATCCCTACATCTGGTGCGCCACAGAATAATACATTTCTGTGGCGCACCGAGGAGGATGCGCCACAGAAATTCTTGACTTAGCCGTTTTAGGCGTGTCGATCCGCGCATGCCCAAATCAAACCACTAGTACACCTGCGCGTGTCGCTCTCGACCCACACGTACTCGCCGTCGCCGACCGCCCAACTCTCCGCCGCCGGCCGCCGTAACCCGTCCGCCGCCGCGCCGTAACCCGTCCGCCGGCCGCCGACCCTCTCTCCGTCGCGCCCATCGCCGGCCGCTCTCACCCGCGCGCGCCGCCGCCCACGGACCGGCCATCCTCGACGCCGCGTAGGAACTCGACGCCGCCGCCCTCGACACCTCCATCCCCTCCCCGAGGTGCTGCTCCATCCCCATCTGATCCCTCCCTCTTCCGCACGCACCTCTCTCCTTCCCCTCCACCTTGCACATGAGGTGTTTGTTAAAATGCCAAACCTAAAAAAACAAAAGAAATATGTGTTATGCAATTGCTTGGTGCTAGTTAAATTAAGTTGTTAGAAGTACTTGCTACTAGTTGAGATGAAAATTTTCACAAATTTTGCTAAGTGTTAAATATGGTCACTGTTTAAACATACCTTTAAAACTGACTTGAATTAAGGTATTTGAAGTTTAAAAAAAAAAATTGAGCTTTATCATGAAGTAATAACATAGTGTAAGAGATCCATGAAGGTACATTGTAAATAGGATCAAGATTTGATAATTTTGTAAGCCTCCAAAATTGCTACTTTTTAATTGTCTTGAAGATGCATTTTTAGTTGGAATTAACTAATGCATTATTTTGCCAAATGCAGGACATTTAAAAGAAACTCAGCGTGATTTTAGGTGAGATGTGGATGTGGTGATTTGGATGTTGTATGTGTATGTTTGTTGCCGGTCGGCATCTCCGACCGGAGATGTGGATATGTGTGGATGTTGCCGGTCGGAGATGCCGGCAACTTTGTGAAATATCTACAGGCACCCCGAGAGGCCCTTGAGTTTGCCGGAACGTCGATTAACTTTCGTTCCGGCAAATTCGGGTACTCCATATGTCCATTTTTTAGCAAAGGTCATGCCGAAATTTTTCGTGAATTTTGGCATGACTTTGCTAAAAAATAGGACATATGATTTGTGAAATGTCTGCAGGTACCCCGAGAGGCCCTTGAGTTTGCCGGAACGTCGATTAACTTCCGTTCCGGCAAATTCGGGTACTCCATATGTCCCTTTTTTAGCAAAGGTCATGCCGAAATTTTTCGTGAATTTTGGCATGACTTTGCTAAAAATAGGACATATGGGGTATTGCGACTAATGCATGGGCCGGGGTATCTTAGTACTTAATTAAGCGATTTTTTTCTTATATTTGTTGTACTAACCTTTTGCCTCTTTTTAATGCAGTGCAAACATGTCGGAAGGCGGCCCTTCTAAGCACATGAGCGTCGAAGATCAAGCTAGAGATTTCAACAAGTCGTTCTGGGAGGTGTCCCAGCAGATGGAGGAGGAGGTGGAGGCCGCCGAGAATGAGCAAGAGGACCGGGTGGAGGACGCCGAAACCACAGATGGAGCTGCTAGTGCCGGTCAGGAGGATGACACCAGCACCACTGATGGTGGCGACCACACAGATGCTGCTACCGATAGCAACCCGACCGCTAAGCGGAAGAAGCAAGGAAGGATCGGACACCGCAAGCGCTCGACAACGTCACACACGTGTTCACCAAGGTCACGCCATGTGGCCTACCAGTGGAGCCGGAAAAGCATGCCAAAGGGTACAGCATGCAACTAGGGTGCATCGTCCGGGAAAGCATGTCGATCAACACGAAGGACCTCAGAAGCAAGGGCAATGAGGCTTTGGTCGAAAACCTCCTCACGAAGCTTCACCAACGATACACGTTCCCGCTTCCGTTGAACAAAAAGGTGGACAGTTTAGCCATCACGAAGATGAGCACCGCCTTGAGCAGCTGGAAATTTCGGGTGAAGAAGAAGATCAATAAGGGTCAAAGCTGGGAGGAGATAAGTGCCAAAGAACCGACGCTCGACAAAGAAGAGTTCGAGATATTCAAGGAGTCCTTAAAGTCTGAGGAGGCTAAAAATGGACCGAGTGGGGTAAGTCTATGCGGGAGCTGAACATAGGTAACCACCGTTTGGGAAGCGGCGGTTACCGAGGAAAACAGCCCGTTTGGGAAAAGGAGGATGCCATTGTTGCAAAAATGGGAAAAGAGAACATGTGGAACAAATTCACGGACGAGCAAGTGAGGAACTTTGTCCGGTCCCGCTACTATCTGAACGAGGCGGGGGAATTCGTTACCGACGATGACGATGTGAGGACATTCGAGAAATTACTGGTAAGGAATTTAATTTCCGCGGATATCTCAAAGTCCATTGCGTTGATCTAATTAGATAACGAAGTCATATATTTCTACATGGGTTCACCTTAATTTCCTTTGTCTGCAGGAGGATGAGTTGAAGGATGGCCCGTCGTCCCAGGAGTCGACGGAGCCGTGGGACACGACTTTCAACAGGGCGACGAACGCTTACAAGGATAGGGACAAGTCGAAGCCGCCGACGTCAGCTGGTCGTGTGTCCGGCTTTGGTACGAGCATGAAGTTCGTAGAGTACTACTCATCTGACCCGGAGAAGAGAAAGGAGAGGAGGAAGATGAAGAGGGATAATACCGCCGAGGTTGTGGAGCTAAGGAAGAAGGTGGAGTCACTAGAGAAGCAAAAGTGGACTCCAGTACAGTGGACAAGTTAGTGGACGAGAGGATCCGGACGCTCATACCCCCTGGGTTGTTTGAGGGGTTAGCTGCTTGGAATGCGGGAGGTCAACAAGGGCCCATACACGTGCCCAGCTTCAGCGGCAGCAACTCAACCATGAACCGGGCCGTGTCGCCGGACCTGGTGACCCCACCCAACGCCACCCTGCAGCAGCGGTCCCTTTTGTCGCACCGACACCCCCTCCCGCGAAAGATACCGAGGCGCCACCACCCGAACGGCCGGAGGAGAATGTTAGGCCGGCCGCCGGCACCGGCGCCCTTGTCTCGACATTAGCCGAGATCAACGCCATCGACAAGGTAACTAATTAATTACTTAGTCCGCGTCATTTTCTATAACTCTGCCTTTTATGACTGCCACCTCATGATGCCCAACATTTGTTCACAAAAGGACACGCCTTGCATACTCCTGCATAGGGTGGTACCCGACGGCGAGTTGAAGGAAGTTGCTGAGGGCATGCTCATACAACCATTGTGCCGTGATATGCACAACAATAGAATGAGCGAGGCCGTGATGAGGGTCAGGTGACTGAGGTACTGCCTGAGTTTAGTGGCATCGACCCCCCCATGCAACCTCCGGGAGCCGAGAAACACATGCTCCTTGGAAATTGCCCCAAGTGGGTCCTGGAATGGCCGAAGACCCAAATTCGTCTTGGGGGGTTAAGGCGCCGCTCCACCGGCGCCACCTCTAAACCCCGGAAGCCGATCGTTCGGCCCTCGAAGCCGCCACGAAAACCTGTTGAGAAGGAACCGGCGCCACAAGCAGCAGTCGCCACCACCCGGAAGGAACCGCCGGTCGTTGCCACCACCAGCCGCCACCAAAGACTGTTGGGAATGTCTGTACCGCAACAGCCGTCCGAAGCCAAAGACGTTGCACCTCAACTTGATGGCAACGACGATGATGATGAAAATATCGACGTCGATGGCTTCCTCAACACGGGCGCGAGCAAAGATTTGTTCATGCCTGCTATGGATGAGGAACCACCCTTCCGCGCTCACGGTGATCAACCTGGTCGTCGCACTACATGCCAGCGCCTGAGTTTTTCTCAAAACACGCCTCCGGAAGCCGGCGATCAAGCTCCAGACAAACGGGTAACATTTTCAGCCCTGGCACACTGACACGGACGGTTTGCGCGGGGTTCACTGCACCCCCACCATCCCCAGAGAAGATCAAGAAGTCTAAGAAGAGAAGTAGGCAAGGCACCTCTACGAGCCAGCCAGCTCCTAAGGTTATCCGGGGTCATGAAGACATGACATCACCCCGTGCGGATAGCTTGACCCGAGTTCATGTAGCTGGTAAACCGTTGCTGCCTCCGGAGTGCTCTGCCTCGCAAAAGGACCCATGCTCTCTTTGCATGAAGCTATCTTGATGATGGAGGGCCTGCTTCTTAAAGACAAGAATCCAAATTACCCGGTGTTGACGGTCCAGGTACCAAAGAACGTGGACTTCGTTACTGAAGCCCCCGCCGATCTGTTCTTCATAGCGTTCGAGGACGTCTTCAACCTGTTTCACTCTAGACGGCTGGACTATAACTTGGTCCGCCTATACGCGATCAATATGGCGATGAAGATCCAGAGAGATGTTGCCCCGTACGTCACGGTAGTGGATCCCTACTACATGCGTGACAGTCAGCTGGTGGAAGGATCAACGACACGGGATAAGGCCACGGAGTACCTGAAGAGGTTCATGCTGAACAACAAGAGGAAGAACAACCTTCTTCTACCTTTCTTTCCCGAGTAAGTACACATCCGCTCGCCGCCGTCGTATCTTATGCTTTCTTATAGATTTCTTCCGTTGTTGATCCTTTCCACTGCATTTTTTCCGACTAGGGACAAGTACTGCGTACTCATCATCCTAAACCCGAGGTGGTCCATTGCCACTTATTTGGACACGGGGAGTTCGAGCAATAAGAAAGACTACACCAGAATAAAGGGTGTTCTCGATGAGGCTCTCGAGGGCTACGCCCAAAAGGGAGGCCACTTCGAACAAGGACAGACGAACGGGGAATGTTTCTCGCTGAACAACAAACACCGGTTCAGGCATGGGACCCAGTTCGATTGCATGAAGCAGAAGCATGGCAGCGTGAAGGATGCCTTCTACGTCCTCCATCTCATGAAAGGGTTTGTCCGGGATGCACTGAAAACAAAGTTGCCATCTAGTATCCGAGAATGGACCAAAAATGCAGGGAAAATCGCCGAGGATAAGCTTAGAGAAGACTTTCATCTCATCCAGATGGAGTTGTCGCGAATCATCTACGACGATGTTGTGACAGCAAAGGGGACCTTCAACAAAGCCAGTGGTAGGATAAATCATGCATACTCGCAATAAGTGTTTCTTTATTTTCTTTACTATAGACTTATCATACTCAATCTATTTATATTATTAACCAATATATATACCTATATTGACACTGCACAAATATTGACATGGTTACAAATATGAACACTAATACATGGTTGTATCCATTTCCAGGGTTGCATCAAAGGCAAATCGAAGAACACCTAGCTCTTCAAAATGACAGCCGGACGTGGACGACGAAAGACGGCTACAAACCGTTCCCGGCGCCGCTCAACAAGAAGACTCCTTGATCAGCAGGACGTGGACGTGTACTCAGTTTGATCCTAGTTTAGGCGGTCGTGAAAACTTCATTTATACTAAGACTTGTGTGAACTTTTGTACCAGTTAATTGTCACTATATATGTATGTATCTCGGGCTCTAAGTGATGACATATTTATCTGTCTGTTTTAATACCGTGTCAAAATATATTACTGTTTCTATTATTTTCTGTATAAATACTGTAATATACATGTATTATTGTCAAATTAATACAGCAAATAATCGATAATACAACAAATAATCGATAATTCAGCAAATAATTTAGTGGCGCATGGTAAATAATTTTGTGGCGCACCATATTCTGTGGCGCACGAAGCAAGTGCGCCACAGATAAATTATTGTCAAATTCATCACGCATGGACTAATATTTCTGTGGCGCATGAGCAATATTTCTGTGGCGCATTCTGGAAGTGCGCCACAGAATTTTCTACTTTCTGTGGCGCACGGCAGGGTGCGCCACAGAAATAATATTTTTGTGGCGAGAATTCTGTGGCGCACCCACCATGCGCCACAGAAAGCTATTTTGGTGCGCCACAGAAAGGCACTTCCCTACTGGTGACGGTTCCATTTTGAAAATGGTTCCAAAAGAAAATGGTTCCATTTTGAAAATTGTTCCAAAATTAAAAATTGTTCCGAAATTTTGAAAATGTTTCCAATTTTTTAAAATGGTTCCGAAATTAAAAATGGTTCCATTTTTTAAAATGGTTCCAAAATAAAAATGGTTCCATTTTGAAAATGGTTCCAAAATAAAAATGGTTCCATTTTGAAAATTGTTCCGAAATTTTGAAAATGGTTCCAAAATAAAAATGGTTCCATTTTCAAAATGGTTCCAAAATAAAAATGGTTCCATTTTGAAAATTGTTCCAAAATAAAAATGGTTCCATTTTGAAAATTGTTCCGAAATAAAAAATTGTTCCAAAATTTTGAAAATGGTTCCAATTTTTGAAAATGGTTCCGAAATTAAAAATGGTTCCATTTTGAAAATTGTTCCGAAATTAAAAATGGTTCTATTTTGAAAATGGTTCCAAAATAAAAACTGTTCCATTTTGAAAATGGTTCCAAAATAAAAATGGTTCCATTTTGAAAATTGATCCGAAATTAAAAACTGTTCCGAAATTTTGAAAATGTTTCCAAAATTAAAAAATGATTCCATTTTTTAAAATGGTTCCAAAATAAAAATAGTTCCATTTTGAAAAACAGGAAAAAAAAGGAAAAAAATGAAACAGGAAAAAAAACGAAACAGGAAAAAAAACGAAACGAAACGGTCCGTTGAATTGGGCCGAGCCCCGCGTACCGCGCGACATAGGCGCTCCTGTACGTGATGGTAAGAAAGCATCGCGGTACGCGATGTATAGGATTTCGCACTGTGCCTGCCCTAATCCGGGAGCTCCTTTGTGACGCACGTTAGCGGCGGTATCGCCCAGCGCCGCCTATTAGCTATGTTACGTGGGCCGGCCCAAGAAAACGTTTCGCTGGCTGTTTGTTGTTCTGTTTCGTCTGTATCCGTGTGTTAGTACTCCGTTTCAATTGTGAAAATGGTTCCAAAATTAAAAAGGTTCCAATTTTGAAAATGGTTCCAAAATTTAAAATGGTTCCAAATTTGAAAACTGTTCCAAATTCCAAAATTTAAAATGTTTTCAAATCTGAAAATGGTTCCAAATTTGAAAATGTTTCAATTGTGAAAATAGTTCGTTTTAAAAATAGTTCAGATTTTAAAAATTATTCATTTTTGAAAAATGTTCAGATTTTGAACATGCTAAGAAAATAGAAATAGAAAAATTAAAGAACAAAAAATAATAAGAAAAAGAAAAATAAAACAAAACAGAAAAGAAAAGAAAAAGAAAAACGAAAACGAAAACGAAAAAACAGAAACAAAAAAGAAAACGAAAAAAGAAAATCAGAAACAAAAAAGAAAACGAAAACGAAAAAGTAAAAAAAAAAAGGAAATAATGGGCCGGCCCAGAAACGCGTCACACCATGACTCCTTCAGGCGGCGTGCCGCTAACTGACGGCATAAAGGATTCGCCTCCTAATCTCATCCTGCTGCTGGCCGGAGATTGCTGATCTGTACCGGCCATGTGCAAGCAGCATGTGGCATTCCGATCGGCCACATGCTTTTCAAGCTCGTTCACCGTCCCTGTAAACTACGCGAGGAAGCTCGCCATTGACCTAGCACGGATTCTGATGGCCGGAACAGAGAGTAATTGCCTGCAGCTAAAGTCAAAACCCATCACATCGCATGCGGACGGCCTTCTCGCGGCAGATCAACCAAGCACCAGGTCGCCGTGTTCTTCGGTCCGGCTGCTACGCGCGCGAATGCCTCCCCGCACGTGCCGCGTTCTCCGCCATGCTACTGCATATGATCCTCTACATATGAGCAAGACTTCACACTGCTCAGCCGCAGCCCAGTTTGCTCAGATGGCGCGCCCGTCTCTTTCCCCCGTCCTGCTGGCCTTCTCCCTCGCCGCGGCGTCGCTCGTTTCCAACGCCGGCGTCGCGGAAGCGGCGTCCTGGCCGTGGCACTGGCACGGGCACGGGTGGCACTTCCGCGGCCTCTTCCGCGGCCGCTTCGGCTACCACCACCACCACATCTCGTCCATCGTTTCGGAAGACGTCTACGCAAAGCTCTTCCTGCACAAGGACGACGCCGCCTGCCCGGCCAAGGGCTTCTACAACTACTCAGCCTTCGTCTCCGCCACGGAGCGCTTCCCGGAGTTCGGCAGCACAGGCCGAAACGAGACGCGCCGGCGCGAGGTCGCCGCCTTCCTGGCGCAGATCTCCCACGAGACCACCGGCGGGTGGGCCACCGCGCCCGACGGGCCCTTCGCGTGGGGCCTCTGCTTCAAGGAGGAGCTGAAGCCGCCCAGCAACTACTGCGACGCCACCAACACGCGGTGGCCCTGCGTCCCCGGCAAGTCCTACCACGGCCGCGGACCCATGCAGCTCTCATGGTGAGCAGGGCATCATGTAGCTTTCCACCAATTCCTCCCATGGATCTTCAGAACGATCTTCAGAACACAGTATCTTAATTAAACTCTGTTTGTTTGGGCATGCAGGAACTACAACTACGGGCCGGCGGGCAAGGCGCTGGGCTTCGACGGGCTGGGAAACCCGGAGGTAGTGGCGAGCGACCCGGTGGTGGCGTTCAAGGCGGCGCTCTGGTTCTGGATGACGCCGCAGGAGCCCAAGCCGTCGTGCCACGACGTGATGCTGGGGCGGTACAAGCCCACCGAGGCCGACAGGGTGGCGAACCGGACGGCCGGGTTCGGGCTCACCACCAACATTATCAACGGCGGCCTCGAGTGCAACCGCACCGGCAACGCGCAGGCCGACGACCGGGTCGGGTACTACCGCCGCTACGGCGACATCCTCGGCGTCAAGGACCTCGGGCCCAACCTGGACTGCGAGCACCAGCTGCCTTACTCGTAATCGGTTTATCGGTCGAGTGGAGTACTAGCAGTGGTAGTGAAGACATGCATGCATGCAAGTTTGGTTTGGTTTTAGTTGCCAAACAGTGAACTTTTTCTTAGAGCTTATAAATTCCAAAGGACAGAGCCGACTAGCTTTTGCGCTATGAACTACGAAAAACTTCTGTCAGCAAAAATGATTATGTCCCAATATGTATCCTTGTTAACGTTGGGACACCCGATCTAGATCCATAGGATGTCACCGGCTCCTTCCACGATTCATGTAAGAAAGTGTTTATGTTCTAAAAAAATGTAAGAAAATGTTGAGGTTGTCTTTTTCTATTTCTAAGTTAAACTCAGCATTACTACTTCTAACTATGGTATCTTAAATGTTTATTTTTCATCTAATTGAAATGTCCATGCCACTAACACAGTTTCGAAATTGTTAGCGGCAAAACCTCAAACACTCGTGACGTAGTAGCTTTTTTTAGCAGATAGTGACGCTGTAGCGGGTATCGCTAGGGAGAGGGCTCCCTTTGCGAAGGGCACCGCCTCGTTCGCAGGGCGCCACGTGGTGGACTGTCCGAGGTGGGCAAAACGTAATTGATTTTGGTAGCAGTCCGTCACGCAAAGGAGCTGAGCGAAGCCAGCTGAGCCATCACGCGAATGAGCAGGCCCGCGCATGCACGTGTGTACATTGGACCCGAACCCTGCGCATACGTCTCAGCAGGGCGCTGCTCGCCCGCGCCCTCGGCGTAGGAAGTACGCCGGAACGCGTACTCCCGTCTATGATATGCTTTGTACTTTTCGATCGAAGTACAGAACTAGTAGTACACGGAACATGTCGTACAACTAACATGGTGTACAACTACACAGATAGAAATTCTACAATTAACAAGGTTGTACAACTAAGGAGACACCGGTTGTACAACTACACAGACACATGTTGTACAACTACATAGACACATGTTGTACAGACACAAGTTGTACAACTAAACAGACACAGGTTATACAACTAGACAGACACAGATTATACAGACACAGGTTGTACAACTAGACAGACACATGTTGTACAGACACATGTTGTACAACTAAACAGACACAGGTTGTACAACTAGACAGACACAAATTGTACAGACACAGGTTGTACAACTAGACAGACACATGTTGTACAGACACAGGTTGTACAGATGCAGGTTGTACAACTAGACAGACATAGGTTGTACAACTACACATACACAGTTTGTATAGACACAGGTTGTACAACTACAGACATAGGTTGTACAACTATACATAACCGGTAGTACAAAAAAAAAGTTCGTCGAAACATATCAACATGGGATCTAGTTTTAAATATCTCGACGCGAGGAGCTCAAAAGTGAAAACGGTTCGTAATTTGGATAAACGGTTCTCAAGATATTTCGTTTTTAAAATTTTGATTTAAAAGGCAAAAAGGCAAAACTGTATGCCCACGTACGTGCATGCCCTCCCTTTCTCTCTCATACTCCCCCACTTTCAATCTAATTGTGACACATGGCAAACATGCAGACAAACAAAATTGGATCATGTGAGGAGAAACCGACACTTGTCATAATTAGAACGATTGTGTGGTTCCCTTTGGAAAGGAAACCCTTTTTCTAGTGATTGCCCGCTGTTGTAGCTAATCCGCCACAAGGGAGGAACGAAGCACTAAGGCCCAGGCCCAAGAGGAGAACAAAGGCCAGCTGGCTTGCAGGCCGAGGATGGGCCCGCTATGGCCTTGTAAACCTAAGAGCGATTGACTGAATTCCATATAAGGGACAGGATATTCCCTTAAAAAATACTCACTCCGTTCCAAATTAATTGACTTCCATTTGTCTAAATGTGGATGTATCTATACTTGTAACATGTCTAGATACATCCACATGTGGGCAAATAGAAGTCAATTAATTTGGAACGGAGTGAGTATAAGGCAGACGACACGGATGATAGAATTACCTGGTATCTAGACGAATGACCAACAACGTCATGGATGTTTGAACTAGGTCGGGAGAGATTGGGACGATCAGGCTAGAGTCGGTTCTACTCCACCAAATCAAGTGTTCTGGAGTGACATCATCTAGTATCTTACATCTAGTATCACAGTCAACACGATCCAGTGATTTGAAACAAGCATCCCCAATCGACCAGTTACATGCTTCGCTGCATGTGTGGATTCATGGGTGGCCTATCGCCAGAGTCGAAATCCTCTACGACATACTCAAGTTGAAGACGAAAGAGATCCACAAAGAACGTATCTGGGGCATACAAGAAGGCGATGTTGGATGTTGTCAAGTAGTTTGTCGACGACACCTCAACACAGATCAAGGATATCGACGCCACGAACGTTTTTTCTGAAAGACAAGGTGAGGAGTCGACCTCGATACTGTCAAGTCAACACTCCGACACACAGGAGGCACGGCTATGGGCTCACTTAGCGGTGAGATCTTGGAGCTAGCGGATGTCGTGGAGCGCGTCATCTGTGATCTTATACCTAGAGATAATTACACTAGACACCCAAGAACTAGTCTTGTATGTGTCAAGTACTCTGACAATTTAAAATGGTAAAACCGCAGTTCTAAAACTTGTGTCTTAGTGTAAGACTAGTCCACATGATTTCTGGTGCAAACATGTGGCGGTGTTCTTTTTGCGAAAACGCTCTTATAAATTTTTCTCGGACACAAATGGCCTTGATGCTGCCTTGCATGTGGGTCCCACATGTCACAGGTGTAATACAGAATTAAAGCCGATTTTGAGTGTCCACTGTAATTAGCTCTTACATTTTATCTTATTTTGGGTTCCTTGCGTACCACGAGCAGCGCTTCAAAACGAACAAAGCCTCTTGCACAACCGCTCCGATAACGACGTGTATCAAGTTTGCATCATAACAGATCTCGATTAAAAAAATGGTAGCTTAACAAGGCCATAGCGGGCCCATCCTAGGCCGGTTATTTATTTGTGATTAATTATTGAAGAAAAGCTGAGGCAATCAAGTGAGAAGCTTGAGTAGATACATGTCACATTGCAAACTTGAACAGGGAGGTAATGATCAAACTTCAACAAAGATAATCTCCCACTTCGTAAACCCCGTACATCACGCATACCCAGAGCTTCTTCTTCTTCAGTCTTCACATGGTCCAGGAAACATCATAATTGCCGGTACGCATCAGAAAAGGAAACACAGCCAAGAACTAGAGAACACTGAAGTAGAGAGACGACACCTTGGCCCTCATGAAAATAATATTTCGGAGCACTACTTGGTGATGGCGTAGAGGATGTCGGGGAGGTAACTGAGGAAGGTGAGCAAGAGGCAGAGCTAGAACTCATGCCGCAAGAAAGAAATCAGTTTGGAGATAAAACCTTCTGCTGCTCTCCCACACGAGAGTTATCTGTCCATCTACCTGCAAATGTTTCACCCTCCATATACCATGTGATAAACCATATATATTTTTCTTTCAAACTAGATTCCCGCAGAAGATGTGCAATATGCGCATTTGACTGACTTTCATCTCGTGCGAAGATAGAGGAAGTGATTCTGCCAAAGCCTCAAGAACATCAATAATTGATGACAGTCTAGTTTTCTCCTTGATTTTCAGATACATGGTCTTCCCATCCTCCAAGGTATGCGCATTTGGTACATGGTCTCCCCATCCTCCAATATGGGCATTTGCCAAATCTCAAAAACAGACAGCTACAGTGTCACTAGCGGTTGGTCGCTGACAATTTCCAAAATGTGCTAGTGGCATGGACATTTCAATTAGATACGGAGTATTAAATAAACGGTTAAGATACCATAGTTAGAAGTAATAATGTTGAGTCTAACTTTTGTTTTTGAGTGGGGCTGAGTCTAACTTAGAAATAGAAAATCACAACATCAACACTTTCTTACATGAATTGTGGAATGTAGCTAATCTGGCACAAGGGGAGAACAGAGCACTAAAGCCCAGGCCCAAGAGGAGAACGAAGGCCCTAAGCTAGCTTGCAGGCCAAGGATGGCCACGCTAAGGCCTTGTAAACCTAAGAGCAATAGACTGAAGTCCATATAAAGGATACAATGATTCAAAAAAAAAGAGGATACAATATTCCTCTACAAAGAAATTTAAGGGAGACGATAGCGATGATACACTTACCTGGTATTTTTATTAAATAAAGGCCATTTTGTTACTCTAGCATCACGAAGATACATAGTAGCATACACCCGCTTTCTGCGTAACAAAGATTTATACAGCTAAACGAACCTAAAAAAAGAAAATAAAAAGCAGCGAAT
This sequence comes from Poa pratensis, assembly GCA_947311845.1. Taxonomy (NCBI): domain Eukaryota; kingdom Viridiplantae; phylum Streptophyta; class Magnoliopsida; order Poales; family Poaceae; genus Poa; species Poa pratensis. The sequence goes on along the minus strand of CAMZMU010000100.1, from coordinate 17,262,061 downwards.
ACAAGAATCGTATAGGGCTCGTACAACGTCCATTTAACAGGAGGCCCATGTATGGCAAAAAAACCTCCCCGCTTCTCTAACCGTGTAGACATATTTATAAATAGGTCTTGAAACTCCAAGCGTTGTAAATATGACCTTAAAGAAGCATATGTGTACACTGGTAGATGACCTTCATAAAAGAAAAATTCTTACCATTTAAAACCTTGTCATTTCTATATAGCCAAAGTGATCATATTACGGCATGCACCCCCACCCTAAGCTATAAACTTGTGGTCAATAATTCAATACCCCGTACCCAGTTGCCATAAACGTTCATAACACTATGTGGTGGATACAAGTTTGAAGCTATTTGGATGACTGACCATATAGAATGAGAAAACTTACGTTGGAAAAAAATGTTTTATTGTCTCATCATGGTGACAAAATACATGATGTTCAAATCTTCTTCGAGGATGAATTGGGTTTTCGATTGCTGATACCAATTTAAATCTCCTCATCGCGCAAAAGATGTGCAATATGCGCATTTGACTGACTTTCAGCTCGTGCGAAGATAGAGGAAGTGATTCTGCCAAAGCCTCAAGAACATCAATAATTGATGACAGTCTAGTTTTCTCCTTGATTTTCAGATACATGGTCTTCCCATCCTCCAAGGTATGTGCATTTGGTACATGGTCTCCCCATCCTCCAATATGGGCATTTGCCAAATCTCAAAAACAGACAGCTACAGTGTCACTAGCGGTTGGTCGCTGACAATTTCCAAAATGTGCTAGTGGCATGGACATTTCAATTAGATACGGAGTATTAAATAAACGGTTAAGATACCATAGTTAGAAGTAATAATGTTGAGTCTAACTTTTGTTTTTGAGTGGGGCTGAGTCTAACTTAGAAATAGAAAATCACAACATCAACACTTTCTTACATGAATTGTGGAATGTAGCTAATCTGGCACAAGGGGAGAACAGAGCACTAAAGCCCAGGCCCAAGAGGAGAACGAAGGCCCTAAGCTAGCTTGCAGGCCAAGGATGGCCACGCTAAGGCCTTGTAAACCTAAGAGCAATAGACTGAAGTCCATATAAAGGATACAATGATTCAAAAAAAAAAGAGGATACAATATTCCTCTACAAAGAAATTTAAGGGAGACGATAGCGATGATACACTTACCTGGTATTTTTATTAAATAAAGGACATTTTGTTACTCTAGCATCACGAAGATACATAGTAGCATACACCCGCTCTCTGCGTAACAAAGATTTATACAGCTAAACGAACCTAAAAAAAAGAAAATAAAAAGCAGCGAATACAAGAATCGTATAGGGCTCGTACAACGTCCATTTAACAGGAGGCCCATGTATGGTAAAAAAACCTCCCCGCTTCTCTAACCGTGTAGACATATTTATAAATAGGTCTTGAAACTCCAAGCGTTGTAAATACGACCTTAAAGAAGCATATGTGTACACTGGTAGATGACCTTCATAAAAGAAAAATTCTTACCATTTAAAACCTTGTCATTTCTATATAGCCAAAGTGATCATATTACGGCATGCACCCCCACCCTAAGCTATAAACTTGTGGTCAATAATTCAATACCCCGTACCCAGTTGCCATAAACGTTCATAACACTATGTGGTGGATACAAGTTTGAAGCTATTTGGATGACTGACCATATAGAATGAGAAAACTTACGTTGGAAAAAAGTGTTTTATTGTCTCATCATGGTGACAAAATACATGATGTTCAAATCTTCTTCGAGGATGAATTGGGTTTTCGATTGCTGATACCAATTTAAATCTCCTCATCGCGCAAAAGATGTGCAATATGCACATTTGATTGACTTCTCAATTCAATCTCGTGCGAAGATAGAGGAAGTGATTCTCCCAAAGACTCGAGACCATCAATAATTGATGACAGTCTAATTTTTTCCTTGATTTCCACATACATGGCGTGCCCATCCTCCAAGGTATTTACGTGTAGCACGCATTTTATTATTTCACCTTTGGATTGGCGTATCTACACTTACTGGTTAATCCCACACCTTTTTCACCAAATCGTCAAAGCCATCCTGGTGTAACCATCCAAGCTAGATCTTGAAATGGTGTTTACCTAGTAGTCTTGGCTACCTAGTACACAAAGGATAAGAGCATGGTCCGAAAAAACTCAATACGCTCTAGAGGCCGTACTGTGACCATAGAGAATTTGGTCTCACATTCGGTATCCATAAGTACACGGTCCAGCTTCTTGTGTGTTGGTTCCGGGAGGCAGCTCACCCATGTGAACTGCCTCTCAACCATCGAGACCTCTCGTAAATCCAAACTGTCAATGACAATACTGGAAAAAATAGGCCAACAATTACCAAACCTCCGCTTACTATTCTCGTGCTAGAATCTTAGCAAATTAAAGTCCCCTCCTAAGAGAATAGGATGTGGGTTATCTTTTACTTGCCTGGTATATGAACGAATGAACAAAACCGTCATGGATGTTTGAACTAGGTTGGGAGAGATTGGAAGGATCGGGCTAGATTCCGTGCTAAACTTCACCAGATCAAGTGTTATGGAGTGAGATCATCTATTACATTTGGGATCATAGCCATCACGATCCAGTAATCTTAAACAAACATCCCCAATCGCTTGTGTGGAATCATGGGCAGCCTGTAGCCGGAGTCCAAATCCCTCTATGACATACTCAAGTTGGAGACGAGAGAGATTTAAAAAGAACAAGTCTGCGGCATACAAGAAGGCGATGCTGGATGTTGTGAAGCAGTTTGTCAACGACACCTCGACGCAGATCAAGGATCTCAACGCCCAGTCAACCTCAACATTGTCAAGTCAACTCTCTGCACCGAGGTGGCACAGCTAAGGGCTCACTTAGCGGCGAGATCTTGGCGCTAGCAGCCACCATGGACTGCGTCATTTGCGGTCTTATATTTAGGGCTAATTACACTAGACACTCAAAGAAATGTCTAGTATATGTAAAGTAGTCCAACAAATTACAAATGGTAAAACCGCAGTTCTAAGACTTGTGTCGCGGTGTAGAACTAGTCCACGTGATTTCTGGTGCAAACTTGCATGTGACAGTGTTCTTTTTAAGAAAACGGACTTATAACTTTCTCGGACACGAATGACCTTGATGCTGCCTTGCATGTGGTTCCCACATGTCAAAGATGTAATGAAGAATTAAAGCCGCTTTTGAGTGTCCACTGTAATAATACATTTTATCTTATTTTGGGTTCCTTGCGTACCACGAGCTGCACTTCAAAACGAACAAAGCCTCTTGCACAACTGTTCCGATAACGATGTGTATCAAGTTTGCATCATAAGAGATCTCGATTAAAAAAATGGTAGCTTAACATCATATAGTAGAAGCCCGGTTATTTGTTTGGTATTAGTTATTGAAGAAAAGCTGAGGCAATCAAGTGAGAAGCCTAAGTAGATACATGTCACATTCAGAACTTGAACAGGGAGGCAATGATCAAACTTCAACAAAGATAATCTCCCACTTCGTTAACCCCGTACATAACACATAAACAGAGCTTCTTCTTCTTCTTCAGTCTTCACATGGTCCAGGGAAACAGCATCATTGCCGGTACGCATCAGAAAAGAAAAGAAAAGGAAACCCAACCAAGAACTGGAGAACACAACAAGTAGAGAGACGACACCCTGGCCCTCATGAAAATAATATTTCGGAGCAACACTTTCAACCGTTCGATTCTACTTAGTGATGGCGTAGAGGATTTCGGGGAGGTAACTGAGGAAGGTGAACAAGAGGCAGAGCTAGAACTCATGCTGCAAGCCTGCAAGACAGAAATCAGTTAGGATATACAGTAGAACCTTCTGCTGCTCTCCCACAGGAGAGTCATCTCTGTCCATCTACCTGCAAATGTTTCACCCTACATATACCATGTGATAATCCATATATATATTGCTTTCAAAATAGATTGTAATGAAATATCTACAATCATTTGCACTGTGCTTTGCCTTCGCAAGTTGCAACGACAGAGTGTCAATTGCTCTGTTTTCAACAACAACAAAATTGCGGGTGCTCTTCCGTTTAAGCTGATGCTCGTACGTCAGATGCCTTAGGGCCCCAGTTGTCAGGTCGGCCAAGCACTGGAACCCAGAGCCCGAAATAGACAAATCTGCCAGGTCAATTGATCTTTATTTGTCCTAATTTGTGTTCCTTGCGTAACAACGAGCTGCAAACTGCAAAGCTAAACCGCGCGCATCTGTCCCGAAAACGACGCGTATCAAAGAGATCTTCGAACAAAACACTCGTAGTAGATGATTAAATCACGGTACAAACCTGATGCTTCTTTATTTATTTATACTATTACAAAAGAAAAGGCCGAGGCAATCAGGTGAGAAGGAAATACATGTCACAGATTCGAAACTTTGATCAACAGGGAGGCAACGATACATAGTACATATACAGGGACCTTCTTCTTCTTCACGCGGTCCAAGGAAACACCAGATAAATTTGCATCATCGCCAGTACACATCAGAGAGAAAAAAATATTGGGGAGCACCACACCACCTGGACGGTTCCAATCTACTGCGTGATGACGTAGAGGGCGTAGAGGATGCCGGGGATGAACCCCAGGAAGGTGAGCAACAGGCAGATCCAGAACTGAATCTGCAAGACAGAAACCAGTGATGAATTAGAACCTTCTGCTCTACCTGCAGAGCAAGCAAGAACAAGGGGGCAAAAAAAAAGCAAAGTATATGATGCTCTAGCTTACCCCGCATCCGAACTTGAGGAAGACGCCGAGGGGCGGGAGGATGATGGCGACGATGATCTCGATGCAGGTGGCCGTGCCCATGGTCGATCTCCCTTCTTGGCCTTGATGAACAGGTGGGTGGATCAGTAAACTATGCGAAGCAGCAGATAAGAGCAGGCGGAGGGAGTAGAGAAACGAATCTCCACTGGCTCCCTTTATATAGGCGGGAAAGAAGTCGACGGTGGACGGCGACAGCGAGATAGAGGGGAGGGAAGGAGATAATATCACGACACCTGTGGGCCTGACGACGGACACGAGCTGGCGGCCTCGTCGGCGACGCGTTATAATACTGACTCTGTTAAGCAAACTGTATTAGAGCAACTACAGCGTACAGGGGTAAAGATATGGGGTTCTACTTGAAAAACAGAGTTTCTTTTTTTACGAAAAGGACACTGGATTAAAAGAAACACCGAACAGTACAAAACACACCAAAAGAAACGAAAATTAAACCGAGATCCTTGAGATGCCCTTCGTATTCAATCTCCAGATCGTGTCGACGGCGCGCCGCCGCTGCCGCTCCTTGTAGAGCCGGTTTTTTGGATGCGGACGGGAAGTCGCCGAATGGGTTAAAAAGACCACATCCGTCCCGAAACCGAAGAAGAAGGATAAACTGCCGATGAAGATCCATGACGATTCGGAGAACGCCACTATCAGAAGTAGTCCTTAAAAAGCACACCACTCCCATGAAGATCCATGACGATCCGGTTGAAACCGGGGAGACCTTATTGGACAAGGCGCCGCCATCACCACCTGAGCGCCGCCCCACCAAATCTTAACCCAAAATACTAGGAGAACGGAACCCTCTCGCCGACGGGGGCCGAGATCCACCCCACCTCCATGGCCTGAAGGCCACAAAGGCGAGACAGGTTGGCGGCTGTGTGGCCGGGAGGCGGAGAAAACCACGTCGCCTGTGTTTCCGCCTGTGTGGAACCAAACATTTCGTAAAAGTCTCTAAAAAAGAACGGAGTTTCAATAGGGGTAAAGAAAGGGAGGTCATTTGTATCGCGCGAACTCCACTGATTTCCTTGTAACAAATTCAAAATTTAATTTTATGTCTCCAGAGATCCTGAGAAAGGCATACAGGTGCATATACATCTCTAATATCTACGAACAAAATTGCATTGAAATATCTTTTCATATGTGATATACACAAAAAAGACAAATTTTGAAAGAAAAGACAAACTCCTTTTTTGCCTTCTCAGAGCCACTATTGTAATCTTTTAAGTCTAAATATAATGTATCATCTAGCAAAACTCCAAAGATATATATAGATAGCAAGCTGTGATCCACGTAATTCTATGAAATATTTGGAAACTTTAAAATGTCATTTTCAAAAAAATCAAATCCCTGAAACTTGGGAGCCAAAACAGCTCAATACTTAAACGTCCCTCGTACTAACAAAATTTGATTGCACTCATCAAATAGCCACCTCCCTCCCCCCTCCCACACTGTAATTTACATCATGGGGGTGATTTTGTAGCGTATGTAAAAACACGATGTGTTTTGCCTCTTGCCTCTTCCCAATCTTGCCATGCCGCCGGAAGCATTTTCCCTACCAACACACCCTCCAGCCTCCTGCCCCATCTCCATGGCACCGCCATGGACCCTCTACCGCTGCCAACGGCCAATTCCCTGGCCCAATCCCAGAATAGGTTTTGGGGATGCTCTCGCGGCGCGCGTGGCTCGTGCGACCACTATCGGTACCACTGTCGTCATTGATGACATGGTGAGTTTGTTATCTATGTCAATGGTTGTCATATGAATGTTCTTCAATTATATTCATCCGACCATCTTGTTTATTTGTAAGATAATTTAGGACCAGATTTCACAAGAGAGGTACAAGCAAGGTCGAAAGGACAACCATTTGTGTTACATCATTGTTGGCAATTATTCTAGAGCACAATGAGAAGTGGAAGCGGGTCGAGGGAGCTCCTCCACCAAAGACATCAAGGTTAAGTACCGCTCCCTCTCCGGAGTTCGACGGTGATGACGAAGATAGGGAGCAACAAGGGAAGACACCAACACTGGGGGCAATAACAATGTATAAATAATTGATGTATAAAGTGTGAAAATAATGAAATATAATTGAGATTTGTTACTGAATGATGTGTGTTCTTGTCATATGTATGAGGTTGCAGCTGGTGCAAAGCCTACGAATATGATCCTGCAAATATAAAACGTGTGTGATGATTGTTTAAACGGACAGAATTGACTTCAAATAAAATGTTTGCGATGAATACTTTTCGAACACGACCAACTACGTCTAAGCTTGTGCGATAATGTTGAAATATACACGGCTGGATTTGCAAAACCGTGTGTGATAGATCTGGCATCGCACGTTGTTGAAACTTCTATCTGTGAAGTTGGAGCTATCTCAACTGTTATATAACCATATGTGAATTACTTTCCCTCATCCACCCACTGATAGCGGTAAAACCGGTAATCGTGTGTGATTGACTGATCTGTATTCGCGAGTAGTAAAACGGTCCTAATTGCAACGATTTTAAATCGGGCATGTGGTTCAGCGTGAAAGGTGGCATCCAAACGGGCACGGATGGAATTTCAGCGTGAATTGGTGTCGAAGTCATAATTTTCCTAATTTAAATCGTTCGTGTAATTGTCGCATGTTTCGCCTTGAAAAGTGGCATCGAAACGGCTGAACGGGCCCTTACCGGTTACGGGTTAACCTAACAGTAGAAAAATGATGCTTCTTTATTTATTACAGGAGAAAAGCTGAGGAAATTAAGTGAGAAACCTGAGTAGATACATGTCACGGATTTCATACTTCGACTGGGAGGCAAAGATCAAACTTCAACAAAGATAAACTCCCACTTAGGAAAACCCATACACAATACATACAGAGAGCTTCTTCTTCTTCACGGACCAAGGAGACAGCAGAGAAACTTGCATCATCGCCGGCACACGTGAGAAGAAAAATAAATGAAAAAGAAACACTAAGAACTGGAGCACCCTAGGACTAGAGAGAACGAGAGATGCACGCCACCCTCATGAAAACAATATTTCGGAACAACGCTTGCGAGGGTTCGATTCTACTTGGTGATGGCGTAGATGGCGTAGAGGATGCCGGGGAGGTACCCGAGGATGGTGAGCAAGAGGCAGATCCAGAACTCATGCTGCAAGAAGGAAACCAAGAAACCGATTAGCCTTTCTACTCTCCCACAGAGGGTTATCTATCCATCTACCTGCAAAGCAAGCAAGAAAATTCATGGTGCTTTAGCTTACCCCGCATCCGAACTTGAGGAAGACGCCGAGGGGCGGGAGGATGATGGCGATGATGATGTCGATGCAGGTAGCCGTGCCCATGGTCGATCTCCTTTCTTGATCTTGATGAACTATTCGTCGATGACGTGGTAAACTATGCGAAGCAGACTAGCAGAGCAGAGTTGAGAAACAGATCACCCCTGGCTCGCTTTGTATAGAAGACGGGGAGAGAAGTCAATCATGGACGGCGACGGACGACGAGATAGAGGGGAAGAAAGGGAAGGAGGCCGGCGGCGACACATGTGTGGGCCTGACGCTGGGTACGCGCCGGGCGGCCTCGTTGTCGACGCGTTTATAAAACTCGAGGCTTCTTCAGTTGATGGAGGCAGTTCATCCACCGTCCCACGACCACGAGGACACGATCGTGGCAATTTGCGCGTTATTACCTGGAGCAGTTTACCGGTTTTGCTTAGCTGTTAAGCACCTGCGCTTCTCTTGGCCTCCTACTAGATGTATGTTGTGTTAAGCATTTGTTGGTCGTATAAATTGCATCACAGGGTCAGGTCAGTCGACTCATGTTCTTGAATTTTACTAGGGCTTTGTTGGGTTGAAAAGTGAAAACCTTCGTGTGAAAACTTTTTAGTACATTTCTCCTTGCTACAAAATCATATATGTATGTTCACTAGAAAGTAGGAACAAAATTTAAAGACACTGGTTCACTTTATGGAGGCGTCGTTTTTAAAGAAACTCTTCTGTAATTCCTTATTTCTTCTTCTATTTTCTGTTCTGCTTGTGCATGTCTCGACTAGTTATTGACATTATATTGGTGCAGAGCCTAGATGTAATTGAAATATTTTTTATGTTAATATATTTCCTTTGTCGAAAACAATCACCATGCACTTCCTGCCAGCGCACCGCTCACAGCGAGCGGCTCGGGCAGCAACCCTATCCACCTCCCTAAGCCGTCTTTCCTTCATCTCCCTGGCAAAACTTCGTTGGGCAATGCGTGGGGTGGAGTTGGAGACTTGGATTCTCGTTTTCGATTTTGTCCGGAGCATGTGGTGACGACGCTCTCGGGCGTTGTTCTCATCTTGGAAGGCATCATCGAGGTGATGCCACTCCTTCCTCCACCTGAGGTTGCTCCGAAGGTAAATATATGAGATCGGACGATGGTGTCGAATTTGTATCGTATCCCTCCATGGTGGAGGTTTTTTTAGCTGAGCATCTGCTGAAGGACCAGTGGAAGATGACGGTTGTTCGTGTTGGGGCTGGTGCGGCAAAAATGGTAGGATGTGCTATGTCAGGGTCACGGCAAGGTTGAGTAGTTAACTCTTGGCGCGTCCGCTTGATTGTCTCGGGTTGTTTGTTGATGTGATCTCAGAGCTGCGGCAGCAGAGTGCGGCGGTGACGATGACATGTGACAGGTGGTCTGTTCGATGATCTTCCGCGTCACCAGTCTTGCATATTTCTCCTTCTTAGCTAGTCCTTAGAATCGGAGTGGCAATGTGTCGTCGTGTGTGGCTGATTGTTTGGCATGGATCTTCACGCGATTTCTCATGGTATTTAGAGTGGTGAGGTAGGAGTTGCTTTCTTGCGAGTAAGTGATGAACTTGATGCCAACGTGCGACCTGGACAATGTTCTTTTCTCAGTGATGTGTGTGATGCATCTTTTTGGGTGCATAGTCAGCGGGTTGTGGAGTTTTTCGTCCGGTTTTTCGCTAACTATGGCCTTCCATAGTGCATTATGTCTTAGCGCGTTGTTCTAGGTAGTAGTGTATGAGAGACAATCATCCTAATGCATTGTTCTTTAGGGGTTGTTTGGTCTGGATCTTCGTGCGGTTTCTCGTGGTATTTGAAGTGATGAATTAATATTCGTTTGCTCGCGAAAAAGTAATGTAGATGAGGCAAATGTGGGACCTCGGCAATGTTCATTTCTCATTGATGTGTGTGATGCATTTTTTGGGTGCATGGTCAGCGGGTTGTGCAGTTTTTCGTCCCGTTTTTCGCTAACTAAGGCCTTCCATATTACGTTATATCTTGGCGCGTTATTCTAAATTACTGTGTATAAGAGACGACCAGCCTAATGCATTTTTTTTAGGGGTTGTATCTAACTAAACTTTAATGATTTTGGTATCGTACTTGCTTGTGATTGGTTAGCAACTTTTTTGCCTATGAATCTCGTGCAAGAGGCTTATGTTAGTTAAGATACAACTGCAATTATTTCTTCATTAAATACAGTGCCACATCAGCAATTTGCCTACGATAACATACAAAGATTAGGGATGTCATAACTAAGCAACTCTTTCCTTCTTAATTATTCTCAATTAATGATTATCTTTTGTCTTGTTTGAAAAAAATATATATAGGCTGCTTACATATTATCGGTGCCTGGTTGCTATCCACTGACGGGGCTTCCCAGACTTTAGTATACACATGATCCACTTTTTATACTCATGTTTTCTTTTCCTCAAGTTGCAAGTGTGATGGCGATGAAATTTTCATCGTACTTTGGTGGCAACCCCGGGTTCGTCTAAACTTAGCAATGTCAAAGTTTGCTTTGATCCAAACAGGCGTTTAATAATACTCTGCATTTGGCCCCACCGACTACGTCTATAATATGCTTCCCTTTCATTTTCTCACATCTGTCATATGATTCTCTATTTTGATCTTTCCATCCATCTTTCCAGGACAGCAAAGCATCACCTTACAGGTATGCTCCTAGCTGGCTGGCGCGAAGTGTTCCTCTAGCACCACAACATATTCTCCTACTACACATGAGTTGGCGACACATCACATCCCAGGTCAATCAGTTTTCGACTACATGCTCCTCCGCTGGGTGGTTAGCTTGTGCAACTTGCATGCTTCCTTCAGAAACAGGAAATTTTCGCAAGCGAGATCGCGACGTACCGTCGACGTACTACGTGTGAAGCGGGGACTAGTCCAGGTCAAAACGAGCGCCATCTAGACGCAGTTGATGAGCCATGGCCAAACACGTCGCCCAGCTAATAGACAGACAGATGAAACATTGGCACAGCCCCCGTTAATGAACCGGTCAATTCCCCTCCTTCTTTATTAATAATACGAAAATTGTTTCAAAAAAAACATTGGCACAGCTGAAAGGCTTGAACGGGATGTAGCCTCGTTTACAGTCGACATCACCAGCAACACGTTTACAGAGCTAAGCCTATTCTACCTAAACCTCTTATTACACTGGTGTACAACAATGGAGATCCGACTTAGGACTAGCTGCCAGGCAGAAAGGAATGGTTGCAGCATTCCTCCTACCCAGGGTTTCACAGTTACTGCTACAAGGTGTCATCACGGCACCAGGGGGTTACAGGGACTGAAGAGAAGCCTTCATTTTTCTTCGTACCCTATTTTTCAACCTGTGGAAATAGTAGTTAGCTGAGAATTCCACTAAGATGTAGTGGCATGCTACTTTTCCCACACTACGGACACAATTACTTTCTATGGCACCCCTTAGGGACAGTTGATTTCCATTGCAGCACCAAGTTGAGGTAGAAAAAAAATCATGGGAGAGAACATGACTTTGAGTGCAGAAAATAGAGTTTGAGCAGTATGTCCTAGTATCTCACCTAGAGTTTAACCTCATCCTTTGCAGCCGCAACTGCAGACTCTTCGTTAGCCATGACATCGACAACAGGCGCGTACAGGTACCACTCCTTCCTTTTCCTGATACACAAACCGGGGCATATTTAAGTTCAAAACCAGAGAGCTTGCAACAAGTTCCTTATAAGTGGGGAACAAGCTAAGCAATAAAAGCTAAACTGTACAAGTCAATGCTGTAAGAGGCTTTTTAAAAGAACACAACTTACCGGATGACGCTCCCTTTGCTTCCGAAATACTTGAACATGTCCACTGCGTTATTCATGGCTTTGCTGCAGAAACATGGCCACGTCACTTAAAAATAAAAGATACAACGTGTAATAAAAGAGCTGTGGTGTAGTTTGAGAAGTTCTGCAAAGCCTGCAGTTCCACTCAAAGCTAAAATAACATCAGTAGAAACTCGTACGAACCTATTTGAAGCAAATTCTGGTGCTCGCCTTTTCTTTGACATTTTAGCTTCTCTCATGGCTGAAACACTCTGACTAGCAATCTGCAAATTCATGTCGTATGTTTATTTATGTCTTCCAATAAGTGATGAAAGGAAAAACTTTGCTTGTCCTTGCTGGAGAAAGAAACCACCAAAATTGTAAAGCAACAAATATCAGGGAAAATTATATCTAACCTCATAAAGCTGCTCACGGATGGAAACAGCTATAGCAGGCTGCACATCAATTAGATTTTGTCAGTGTAAAACAAAGTTGCTAAAATCTTATTCACAATCTATTAACAGAGAAAAATCTATTAATAAGACACATCCATATATTACAACTAGGTTATAGCATAGAACAACATGTGCTTAGAGCAGCTCCAATCATCCCCTAAATCTGTGCTCCTAAATCCCCTTTAGGAGTTGCTCCCTACTTTAGTGATCTTCTTTTTTCTCTCACTTTCTGGATGAAAAGAAAGAACAAAACTCCAACAGGCGGCCAGTAGAGGTTACAAGGTGATTACTAGTACAAACAGCTGTGAAAGCCCAGAAAGAACAATACAGCAAACCAAGCTACAGAATCAACAGAAATAATCAAGGTTACAGTAGAAATTGTTACACGGTCCTCAAAAAAGAATTATGATTTGTGGTACTGTATGAGCATCAATTAGACATGTTTTTTTTTAACATTTACTACTGATAAAGTGATAAGAAACTGAAGATCAGCGAAAACATCAAAACCAATGCTTGCATTTAGGTATGAAAACGGAGCAGAAACAGACAGAACTAAGTGATGCCACATTTGTTTTTGTACCTTCTAGAGGAAGCGGAAACACGTAAGAAACTCCGGAAACAAATCCAGAAGCAGACAGTGCCAAAAACAAATACGGAGCGAATATGGAGCAGACACGGACGAAGCAAAAGTTCAGCAGAGCTCAAAAATTTCTTCAACCATACAGAAACATGCAACCAAAACAACCAATTCAATTGGTAAGATAACTACAAATATTATGATATCTCTTGTATATTTGTAATAAGGTATATTGTTGTGCATAAGTTCCCATCTTTTTGGCGAAAACGCAAAGGACCTTTGCGTTTCTTTTCATTGAATAGATAGAGTTTGGATACAATCCTCCTAGGAGGCAAAGTGCAAATCAGCTAACACTAGTGTACATCCCAGGTCTGCGGCAAAAGCACCCTAAGTCCAGCTGCACCGGCACGAGCCCAAAGTGCAGCTTCGTCCTTGATCTTGGAAAGGACCGACGCTGTCGAGGCCTGTGCGCCATCAAAGATGCACTCGTTGCGCTGCTTCCAGACCATCCAGGGGAGGAGGAGGGTGATGGAGGCATATTGCAAATGCATTAGGTATATTGTTCCGGTAGAATGGGATGACAAGGAGGATCACAAAAATAGGGTTAGGATTAGTTTTTTTTTTTGGTTGGTTGGATTGAGTTGGTAAAAATGTATATGGGCTAGGCTAAAGTGGGCTATATACAGACAAAAGAAAAACGAAATTTCTGCACACGAGGGTACAGAAATTCCGTTGCAGTGGGTATTCCGCCGGAAAACGCCGTTCTGTTTCCGCTTTCACTTCTGTTCCATAATTTTTCGTTTCTGTTTCCATATATGTGGTCCGTTTCCGCCTTTTCCCCAGAAACGGCGGAAAGTCTTCCACTCTGTTTTCATCCCTTTGCATATCTATGTACCATAGTTACACAGACCAAGCTTAACAAAAAAGTGACAACATCTTATATTCGAAGCTTAACAAAAAGCTGACAGTTTCCCTATTTGGCGACGGATTTAGGAGTGCACTAAACAGCAACAGGGTGACAAACAAAAAACACAATTCTTAACAAGATACCCCCTCCGTTCCTAAATATAAGATGTTTTAGGTGTTACACATGTTGTCTAGATACATACTACAATAAGTGAACATACACATGAAACATGTCTAGATACATTTGTGTGCATGCAAATGTGGATAAAGTCTAAAACATCTTCTATTTGGGAACGGAGGGAGTACATTAATTAATTTTTGCATATTAACCTAAGGTTTCCAAAATGAAAAATGAACAAAGCTCTTAATAAATTAAAAGATTTTTACCCCAACTTCAGGATCTGTAATGTTCAAATCATCACATAACGTCCTTGCAAATTCCTCAGGGTCACTTTCAAGGTTGCCTATATCCTGGTATATGAAAGTTGATGTCAAACCACAAAGTTAACCAAATAACACATTACAACAGCCTGAGAAAGCAAACGGTCTACATTAATAGTTATAAAAAACCGTGCACGTACCCACAAGAACTGATCTCTCACTACAGTATTATTCACCCGGAGATCAATCTGTACATTCATCGTTCATACAGGAGTTAAAATGAATGGTACCAGAACGGTCAGCAAATCTGCAGTTAGCAAAATAAGCAAACCTTGAGGGGAACAATCTTCTCCTTGACCTGCATGTCCTGCCCCTCGTAGGAACGGAACTCAGCCAATTGCCCCTTTTTGCAAACACAAATAATACATAGAGGACTAGTAAGCGACAGAGCTGTGCCATTGCAGAATTACCAATACAAACTAGTCTATCTGTCCTAGGAAAGATGAACGGCAAGCTGGGAAAGAGAGGTGGTACCTGGATGGACTGGAGCATCTGGGGGACGAAGCTGGCCGGCAGCTTGAGGTCCTTGGCCGTCCTCTTGGCGAAGCTACTGATCTCCGAGTCGGGATCTGCAAGAAAGACCGGACCGTCTATAACCGAGGAACCTGGGCGAAAAGAAGAAGCGAGGGAGAAGGACACCGTACCGCGGGGGTTCCAGGTGAAGGCGTCCCTGTAGCGCTGCCCGTCCACCGCGACGTCGACGCGTATCGGCACCAGGTTGTCCCTCGTCGGCCTGCGCGCGCGGCACAAACAGCGTATGGGGTTAGCTCCTCCCCAAATCGATCCGATATTCCAGAGAGAGAGAGAGAGGTCGTACATGCGGAACTTGACGGTGGAGGTCCTTGGGGCGCCGATGCTCACCGTCTTCATCTCTCTCGCCGGCGGTCGCCGCCGTGCCTGCTCGGGTTTCGCTTTGGAGGGCCGATGTGGTTCTGTAGCCGTTGTTAATAATTCAGATTTAGAGCCCATGTCTAACGTGGACTCCTATTTGGACCGGTCGCGGGCATGGAGCCTCATGGACTCCCATGAAAAGAAAGAATATGGCCCAATGGATAAGGGTTCAGCAGTCTTTTATATTTTTCTATTTTCTAATAAAAAGGAAGAAAAGGTATAGGGAATCATGCAGTCTAGGTAAGGGTGTACACAAACATCTTAAAGATCTAACAAGTTCTATACAATTGTAGCATAGGACCTACAAAATCACTAGAGAGGTTAGTTATATGTATAACTTTTATTATTGTTACAATATGCATTAATTTAATGACAACTTTTATATGTATAATTTTTATTATTGTTAAAAGATGCATTAAATTTATGACAACTTATGTCAAGAAACTATTCAGATGCATATTATCCAACATGTGGTTAAAGCTTAGATGATTGCAATGATGCGCCAGGAGAGCTATTGGTCGCAAGAGGTGGCGCCAACCTAGCCTTCTGGTTGTCAATAGTTACAAAGGGGTAGTGTGATACCTCTCTCTAAAGACCTTAGCATTGCTGGAGTCCCAACATTCTAAAGGATGGAAAAGGGCCATAATTAGGGGTCGAAACCCCGTGGGTAGGGGGAGGGTGTCCTATTTTTCTCCAATGGAGGGGGAGAGGTGATGCCTAGCACGGTCCAAATGCTAGAACCAGTTGGTAGGAACTGAAGAAATGGATGGCCTCTTCCAAGGGGTCAATGCAACAAAGGAACTTGTCATCGTGCGCGATGTGCTTGTGGAAAAAAAATTCTATTTGTGTTGGATTTACCTTTAAACATAAACCACTTGAAGGTATAGACACAAACCACTCGAAGCTCTTGACACTATTGAGTACACAAGAACCTCCAACAATTTTCACATTTTGATCCTCCTCCCCTCATCAATAGCAATTGGTAGGGCGTTACTCGAGGACAGCAGTGGGCCATGAAGAAGGACGTCCTAAACCCGATCCTTCTCAAACAAATGCCTCGTTTCCCACTTCATGATTGTCTTTTGTCTCCCTAATAAGAAAGTAATCAAAGCGATCGATGCGATTCGACAAGCCTTCTTCGCAGTCAAGGAAACATATGCATGAGGGATAATTGCTTAATTTCGTGGGAAAATGCATGCAAACCTAAAGTTTTTGGCGTTTTAAAAAATGCTTACTAAAAAATTGCGTTCGAATGGAATTTGCTTTCAAAATACTTCAATCTCCTGATTTTCCATGGATTAATCGTCTTCACAACCTCCACCCACAGGCAATGTACCTCACAACTTTTCTAACACCAAATTTTGAACTACTAATTGGACCCTTAATTAAGCAGCCCCTATCCATTCCTTTCACAAACATTTTCTCTCACTCCACTATCCATAAAAGCACTAGTCTCCCATATTATGCAGTTTGGTGTACTATCTGACTCGTGAAACCACCTAACCAATAATGGCTCTATCAAATTGGACGTTGTGTTGTCTCTTTTGCAGGACTTGTAGAAACACACGACATGTGGTTGATAAATGATACGTGATAGTTAAAGAAGCTCATAGTTGTACAATTTCTACATTAGGAATAATTCAATGCACGTTTAAAAACTTAATGTTGATCTCGTGCTAAAATAATTAACCTATTCTTCCTGGTTCTAAGCTAATAAAGTTGTACTTCCCTTCCCTATGTGCATCAAGCATATAATTCGATTAAATGGTCTTCCTTTCCCATTCACCGCTAACATACATCATCAAGTTTTCACAAAGTTCCCGCTAAAAAAAATTCCACAAAGCTCTTAGTCAGACGAGATTCGTCATTTTGATTGATCATCATCCAACCCTGACTTAATATATTTCTTTTCCATGCAGTAAATATATCAATTTGATTAATAGTTTTTACATTGCTATTAGAGGCATTAATCTTTTTCATTTTTGTTGCTTGTTGCATAGGTGATATTTATAGGCTTGATTTCATCGCGAGAAGGAGATTGTGGCCGATAGTTGGAAGCAGACTGCCTGAGAGGAAAGTGCGGAAATGCATGTTCTCTACGACTCGCCGATCAAGGTTGGTGCTTTAATTATATTATCATTTTATTTATTTTTTGTTTCCCCTTTAGCTCATTTCTTAGAAACACTGAGTATAAATCTACACGCACACACTACACCGCCTCACGCACACACAAACGAATTACCCAATGAAAATAGCAGGCGCAGAGCTTCAACGTTAACGAAGTCACCATAGACATCTATCTATCGTAAAAAGTTGCCCCCACTCAAATAATGTTATGTTACGCTGAGTCTTCAAACCATGAGTTTTGAGCTTTGAATGATAGGGGTATGATAACCCACAAGTATAGGGGATCGCGTGTAGCATTTTCGATAAGTAAGAGTGTCGAACCCAACGAGGAGCTAAAGGTAGGATAAATATTCTCTCAAGTTCTATCAACCACTGATACAACTCTACGCACACTAAACGTTTGCATTATCTAGGAAATAAAACTACGGTAGCAATACGGGTATGAGAGGTAGTTTTGTAAGATAATAAATACAAGAAAGTAAAAGTTAGTGCTGCAGCAATAAAGTACACTAAGTAACCATATACTAACAGTACCATGAGTGTGGAAAAGTGGTGGTAATTGTGGTGGCTTTGTCCAAGATTAATTAGTGAAGGTACTTGGTTCATTGTCCTCGATGCAGTTTTCTATGTGGGAGAGGCTAAATATACATGCACTCCACTAGTTGGGATTACAAGTACTATATGATTGGATTGTTAGCAGGCATCCGCAAATACTAACAATGCATTAAGATTTCCCCAACCATAGCCTTAAGTTCATGGTCCTCTTACTCCCATACGTGCAACTAATCGGTTCGCGTTCTCAGGTTTCTGTCACTCCGTCAGAACTTCCCTCGCTTCGTTTGCAAATACTACCAAGCCTAGGGTGTTTGATCCATGCGCGCACAAATATAATGGACACCAAAGGACAGTACCATATAGACATACAACTCTAATGAACCTCATGCATTCAATTAAGCAATCAAAAGACAAATAAACTACGGAAACATGATGTAAATCATAGGATAAATATTATAGCATCAAACACCATGTTTACATAGGACGGTACAGAGGTTTATGGGAGGATGAACCACTGAATACAAGGAGGAGATGGTGATGGAGATGGCGGTGAAGACGGCGGAGAGGGCAGCGAGGAGCGCAGGGCGGCGGCGCCGGCGCCGGCGGCGCGGGAAACTCCTTCCCCGCCGCCGGCATCATGGGGGAGCGCCGCCCCTTAGCCTCCCTCCTTCATGGCTTCTTGGGAGCCCTCCCCCATGGAGATGGGATCCATGGGGGAGGCAAAAACGTGGCTTTTTGGTGGCTGAAGTTCGTGGGTGGAGGAGTCCTCCACGAATTAGGTTTCCTCCCTTTATATATCTTCTCGGATTTCCGTCACCCCCTTTTAGGGTTCCACCAAAACGGGCCTACAGGCCGCGTCCGAACTCCGATTGGGTTGATCTCGGGCTTAAAATCTTTTTATGGAAAATTGTGACAACTTTCGTAACAGCCAGGTCTCCATTTGACGTCATCTTCGAGGGTCAAACTGGCGATCTTCGTAAAAAGTTCTCAGACAGATTTCAGGAAAGTCCCAATTCGACTCCAACAAGGTTTCCTCTTGTATTCTTGATATTTCTACACATCAAAGAATAAAACAAGAACATTGTGCACTTTTGCAACTATTAGTAGGTTAGTCCAAATAAACAATAAACTTAATATAAAACAAGTGCTAAAAGCATAAAAATGGCATGAAACAATCAAAAATTATAAATACGTTTTGGACGTATCAACATCCCCAAGCTTAATTCCTGCTCGTCCTCGAGTAGGTAAATGATAACAAAATAATTTTTGATTGTAAATGCTATGATCAGGTCTTTAACAATTGCATGATGTATAGATAATAAAACTTAGCAATCATGTTTCCTAATGAAAAGTATCAACGAACTAAGAGCTCATAACATGAAATTTCTAAACATCAACAAGATTGCAATGTTCGTAATAAGATATGATAGAGTGGTATCTCGCTTGCCCTTAATTGTGGAGCAAAACATAAATGCCAATGCACCTCTGAAGTTCAAGTGAAGACTAGATATAGAGATATCAAAGATAAAAGCATCATGGTTATACCTCAATTAATCGTATTCTGGGACAAGCACATTACACTAAGAACGCCAGCTATGCTCTCGAAGAAGTGCTCAAAGAAAGGATGGTGACTCAACATAAAAAATAAAAGACTGGCCCTTCGCAGAGGGAAGCTGGGATTAACACGTGCTAGAGCTTTTTGTTTTAAAAACAGAGGTAAAAATGTTTTGAGAGGTGTTTGTTAATTGTCAACGAATGGTAGCGGGTGAGAACAGTATTCTACCTGTCAAACGGACTTTTAAGAGCGGCTCCCATGAAGGACGTTATTTCTACCAGCAAGGCAGATCATCCCCCTTTCTCTTTGGTTTACACACATGCAGGTATTTCACTGTTTGCCATTGCTTACTGATGAATCAGGGCAAAAGTGTGAAGAGAATTAATGGTTAAAGTTGTAATTAATTGGGGCTGGGCACCCCGTTGCCATCTCTTTTTGCAAGTTATTGGATAAGCGGATGTATATGCCACTAGTCCAGGTGTCAAAGTCCATTTGACAAATAGAATAAAGAATAACCACACTAATTTCTCATGAGCTAGTAAACATTGACACAAAAAGGGAAATATTTTGAAGGTTTTAAAGGTAGCACATGCAAATTTACTTGGAATGGCTTGAAATACCATGCATAGGAATTTTTGGTGGACTCTTTGGAATAACTTGGTTTTAAGGATTTGGATGCACGAGCAGCATTCCCGCTCAGTACAAGTGAAGGCTAGCAATAGATTGGGAAGCGACAACCACGAGAGCGATAACGGTCATAATCATGCTTGCGACAAAATAAAATTAACGGAGGCATAAAAACGATACTAAAACTCTGAGGCAAAATAGATCATCAAGGCTTAATTGACTTTTATTTTTCAGTCATAACATGTGTGAGCATGTGCCAAGTCGATTCAAGTGAATGATTCAGAGGAGGATACCATCCTGCCATACCGTTTTACGAAAAGAACAATGCATGTAAATATCTATATGACATGATATGCACTATTAGCTAGTTGAGGCCGACCATAAGAAAACATAAACTACTAAACAATATCATTCACACATCATTTTTTAGTTTTAACAAACAATACATGCAACATTTTCTGAACCAACCAAACACCAATCAACTTATTTAATCAACTCTCCAAACAAATATAAGTGAAGCAAGAGAGTACTTTCTACAAAAGAAAGCTAATAGCTCTGACAAGAGATACATGAAAACAAGAGCTAAAAGCTGAACAGCGCTAAATATGAATACTCAACAAATATAAGTGAAGAATAGGAGTATTCTCATGAAAAAGCGGAGCGTGTCTCTCTCCCAATCAAGAATGCTAGGGTCCAGTCAAGCTTTATTGAAAATAAAAGTGCAATACTGAAAATAAAAGCACACAGACGCTCCAATAAAAGCACATATGATGTGAAAGAATTAAAATATAGTTTCACTAGAGATGACCTAATAATTTTGACGATGAAGAAGGGGATGCCTTGGGCATCCCAAGCTTAGACGCTTGAGTCTTCTTGAAATATGATGGGGAGATCCATGGGAGCTTCCCCAAGCTTAAGCTCTTCACTCTTCTTAATCCTATTATATCATCCTTCTCTCTTGACCCATGAAAACTTCCGTCACACCAAACTCAAAGTGGATCTCATTAAAGGGTTAGTGCATAATCAAAAACTCACATGTTCTATATAGGCGCAATTTGACTTGTTACTTTAAACATTAGCTACAGACACTGATGTTATGTGAAGCTCTTCCACCCAAAAAAGAATTTCACTCAACACTAGTAAAAGAGAGAATGCAAAATAAAAAGGCATAATCTGTCTAAAACAGAACAGTCCGCAAAGACGAATTTTTTCAAGGCACTTACGACACAAAGATCGAAAAACTCTAGACTAATGAAAGATTCAGACATTCATAAAGATTACGCACAAAAAATTTCAGATTTTTTTTAACAATCTGGTGATTTTAGGAATTTCGTACAGTGAACAGCAAAAATCTGTTTCTGCGCAGCAATCAAAATTAAGCATCGTCTTAACATTAGAGGCTACTCTTGGCTCAACAATGCGAGAAAATAAAGATACAAAGGAGTTGCTACAAAAGTAAACATCCTCCTTGACTAATACTGGAAATAAAATATAATGGGTTACCTCCCAAAAGCGCTTTCTTTTAATGCCTTTTAGCTAGGCTAGAAGATTTTAATGATGCTCTCATAAGAATAAGAAAAGAGAGCATCAAGAGGCAAATATCAAACACATTTAAGTCTAACCCACTTCCTATGCAAAGGAATCTTGTAACAAAATAAATTATTGAAGCATAAAGCAACTAGCATAGAAAGATGAAACAAATATAGCTTCAAAATTTTCAACATAAAGAGAGGTGTTTTAGTAACTTGAAAACTTTTACAACCATATTTTCCTCTCTCATAATAACTTTCAGTAGCATCATGAACAAACTCAATAATATAACTATCACATAAAGCATGCTTTTCATGATCTACAAACACATAATTTTTATTAAGCTAAAAAACAGTAGGGTTATCAAACCCACTTTTGACAATAGTAGTATAATTAATATCATTAGGCAATATAGGACCATCATCAAGAGAATTATCATAAATAACATTAGGGAGCACATTTTTACTTTCTGCAATTTCCTTTACTTGAGTCAAGCAGGATGTTTTATCAAATTTATCAAAAAGAGATATTTCAATAGAATCATCACATTCGACAATATAGCATTCTTCCTCCTCCAAAGCTAGGGGACTAAAAATAACATTTTTATCAAAACCAGCTTCCCCAAGCTTAGAGCTTTCCATGGCATTAGCAATAATGGTGTTCAACTATCATGATTGTTATGCAAATAAATTTCCATAGGCTTTTTAATTTTCTCTTCAAACACCTCATGTCACAACTCAAGATAAATTTCATAAAGCTCTCTCATGTTGTTTTCAGCCATAGGGCTAGTTTCAAGGAAAGTAACCATTGATAGCAAATAAAGAGCTAGACATAATAACAAACCGA
The DNA here is from genome assembly GCA_947311845.1 of Poa pratensis. Classification (NCBI taxonomy): domain Eukaryota; kingdom Viridiplantae; phylum Streptophyta; class Magnoliopsida; order Poales; family Poaceae; genus Poa; species Poa pratensis. The sequence continues at coordinate 17,239,725 of CAMZMU010000100.1, read as the reverse complement.
AATAAACTAGATGCAAGTAACTATTTTTTTGTGTTTTTGATAATTGAAAGCAAACAAGATAAAATAAAATAAACTAAGCAAGACAAAAACAAAATAAAGAGATTGGAAGCGTGAAACTCCCCTTGCAGAAGACTGCTGTCTCCCCGGCAACGGCGCCAGAAAAAGAGCTTGATTGTGTGAATCACACGCTCGTTGGGAGACCCCAAGGGGAAGGTATGATGCAGTTCAGCAGCAAGTTTTCCCTCAGAAAGAAACCAAGGTTATCGAACCAGTAGGAGCAGCAACTCTTCAGAAGGTTGTTGGTGGCTCGCACGGCGCAATACGATCACCAACGTGGAATCTGCACACAACACAATCAAACTACTTTGCCCCAACGAAACAGTGAGGTTGTCAATCTCACCGGCTTGCTGAAAACAAAGGATTAAACGTATGGTGTGGAAAATGAGTATTAAATTGCAGAGAATGAAAAAGGAACAGTTTGCAGTTTGTGGTTGTTTAATCAGTGTAAAAGAATGGACCGGGGTCCACAGTTCACTAGTGGTGTCTCTCCATAAAAGATAACTAACATGTTGGGTGAACAAATTACAGCTGGGCAATTGACGAATAGTGAGCGCATGACAATGCATATACATGACATGTTGACTACTATGATATTTAATTGGGCATTACGACAAATACATAGACCGTTATCCAACAGCATCTATGACTAATAATCCACCGCCGGGTTGTCATCCGAGTCCCCCGTTGGTATTAAGTTGCAAGCAACGGATAATTGCATTAAGTAAAGTGCGTAATGTAAACAAACACATATGCCCGTGGACATAGCATCGTTAGGTTATCCCTAGTGGCAACAGCACATCCACAACCTTAGAACTTTCTGTCACTGTCCCAGGTTAAACGGAGACATGAACCCACTATCTAGCATAAATACTCTCTCTTGGAGTTACAAGCATCTACTTGGCCAAAGCATCTACGAGTAACGGAAAGCATGCAAGATCTTAAATAACATATAAGATAGATTGATAATCAACTTGACATATATTCAATATTCATCGGATCCCAGCAAACACAACATGTAGCATTACAATAATATGATCTTGATCATGTAGGGCAGCTCACAAGATCTAAACATGATGGCACAAAGTGGAGAGACAACCATCTAGCTACTGCTATGGACCCGTAGTCCAAGGATGAACTACTCACGCATCACTCCGGAGGCAGGCATGGCGATGTAGAAGCCTCCGGTGACGATTCCCCTCTCCGGCAGGGTGCCGGGAAGAGGTTCTGAACCCTCCCGAGCTAGGGTTGACGACGGCGGCGTCTCTGGAACTTTTCGTGGATATTTGCTCAGGTACTTAGGGTTTTCGCGTCGGGGGGAATAAGTAGGCGAAAGGGCGGCGGCTGGAGGCCCCGAGGGGCCCACACCACCCTAGGGCGCGCAGAGGGGGGCCCGCGCCCTGGCGTGTGGGGCCCCGTGGCTCCTCTGCTCTCCTTGCTCCGTCAGGCGTGTTCTGGAAAAATAGGGACCCCCGTGTAGTTTCGTCCAATTCCGAGAATATTTCCAGACTAGCTTTTCTGGAATACAAAAACAGCAGAAAACAGGAACTGGCACTTCGGCATCTTGTTAATAGGTTAGTCCCAAAAAATGTATAAAAGTGATATAAAGTAGATGCAAAACATGTAGCAATTGGTATAAAACAAGCATGGAACATCAAAAATTATAGATACGTTTGAGACGTATCAGCATCCCCAAGCTTAGTTCCTACTCGTCCTCGAGTAGGTAAACGATAAAAACAAAATAATTTTTGAGGTGACATGCTACCATCATAATCTTGATCATATAATATTGCAAGGCACATGTAAATGAATGAAGTGATCCAAGTCAATGGTCTATAATTTGCTACCAAATAGATAATGAGTAAACAATGAATCACACAAGCTAAACGTTTTCATGAATAGTACTTTCGAGACAAGCATCAAACAGTTTTGCATAAGTGTTAACTCATAAAGCAATAGTTTCTAATAAAAGGTATTTAATCAACACAAAGGAAGAATTAGTTTCAGCATTTGCTTCAACTTTCAACATATTTATCTCATGGATATTGTCAACACAAAGTAGTATAACAAGTCCAATACATTGCATATAACGCATGTTGTAACAAAGTTGACACTAGTGTTTGCTTGTGGAAGACAGAAAGAATAGGAAAACTGACTCAACATAAAAGTAAAAGAAAGGCCCTTCGCAGAGGGAAGCAGGGATTAAATCATGTGCTAGAGCTTTTAGGTTTTTGAAAGCATATAGAGATTGCATAAAATATTTGATACTCCTCCCAACCTTGCTAACACAAGCCATGGCTAACCGAATCCTCGGGTGCCTTCCATCAATCACATACCATGGAGGAGTATCTATTTTTGAGAGGTGTTTGTTAATTGTCAACGAATGGTAGCGGGTGAGAACAGTATTCTACCTGTCGAACGGACTTTTAAGAGCGGCTCCCATGAAGGACGTTATTTCTACCAGCAAGGCAGATCATCCCTCTTTCTCTTTGGTTTACACACATTCAGGTATTTCACTGTTTGTCATTGCTTACTGATGAATCAGGGCAAAAGTGTGAAGAGAATTAATTGGTTAAAGTTGTAATTAATTGGGACTGGGCACCCCGTTGCCAGCTCTTTTTGCAAGTTATTGGATAAGCGGATGTATATGCCACTAGTCCAGGTGTAAAAGTCCATCGACAAATAGAATAAAGAATAACCACACTAATTCCTCATGAGCTAGTAAACATTGACACAAAAAGGGAATAATAACATTTTGAATAATTTAAAGGTAGCACATGAAAAATTTACTTGGAGTGGCAAGGAAATACCACATATAGGTAGTTATGGTGGACACAAATGGCATGGATTTTGGCTCAAGGATTTGGATGCACGAGAAGCATTCCCTCTCAGTACAGAGTTTAGGCTAGCAAGGTTATGTAAGCAAACAAGAATATCAACCCGTACACCAAGTTTTATATGACAAACATATTGCAAACGTTATAAGACTTCATACCGTCTTCCTTGTTAACCAAACCCTGTTATTAGAAAATATCTAGACCTTAGAGATACCACCGATGCAAACCAAATTTTCAACAAGCTTTACGGTAGTTCTTCACTAATAGGCTTAACTCATGTGATGCACAATTTAATCATGATCTACTTGTTAACTCAAAACAATTGACAAGCATCAAGTTATCCATTAGTGATCTACAAGATTAAGCAAGTTTTTCCTTATACCAATTACCACATGCAACATTTTCTGAACCAACCAAACACCAATCAATTTATTTCATCAACTCTCCAAACAAATATAAGTGAAGCAAGAGAGTACTTTCTACAAAAGAAAGCTAATAGCTCTGACAAGAGATACATGAAAACAAGAGCTAAAAGCTGAACAGCGCTAGATATGAATACTCAACAAATATAAGTGAAGAATAGGAGTATTCTCATGAAAAAGCGGAGCGTGTCTCTCTCCCAATCAAGAATGCTAGGGTCCAGTCAAGCTTTATTGAAAATAAAAGTGCAATACTGAAAATAAAAGCACACAGACGCTCCAAGAAAAGCACATATGATGTGAAAGAATTAAAATATAGTTTCACTAGAGATGACCTGATAATTTTGACGATGAAGAAGGGGATGCCTTGGGCATCCCCAAGCTTAGACGCTTGAGTCTTCTTGAAATATGCTGGGGAGATCCATGGGAGCCTCCCCAAGCTTAAGCTCTTCACTCTTCTTGATCCTATTATATCATCCTTCTCTCTTGACCCTTGAAAACTTCCGTCACACCAAACTCAAAGTAGATCTCATTAGAGGGTTAGTGCATAATCAAAAATTCACATGTTCTATAAGACGCAATATGATTTGTTACTTTAAACATTAGCTACAGCCACTGATGTTATGTGAAGCTCTTCCACCCAAAAAAGAATTTCACTCAACACTAGTAAAAGAGAGAATGCAAAATAAAAAGGCATAATCTGTCTAAAACAGAACAGTCCGCAAAGACGAATTTTTTCAAGGCACTTACGACGCTCAGATCGAAAACTCTGAACTAATGAAAGATTCAGACATTCATAAAGATTACGCACAAAAATTTCAGATTTTTAACAATCTGGTGATTTTAGGAATTTCGTACAGTGAACAGCAAAAATCTGTTTCTGCGCAGCAATCAAAATTAAGCATCGTCTTAACATTAGAGGCTACTCTTGGCACAACAATGCGAGAAAATAAAGATACAAAGGAGTTGCTACAGAAGTAAACATCCTCCTTGACTAATACTGAAAATAAAAATAATGGGTTGCCTCCCAAAAGCGCTTTCTTTTAATGCCTTTTAGCTAGGCTAGAAGATTTTAATGATGCTCTCATAAGAATAAGAAAAGAGAGCATCAAGAGGCAAATATCAAACACATTTAAGTCTAACCCACTTCCTATGCAAAGGAATCTTGTAACAAAATAAATTATTGAAGCATAAAGCAACTAGCATAGAAAGATGAAACAAATATAGCTTCAAAACTTTCAACATAAAGAGAGGTGTTTTAGTAACTTGAAAACTTTTACAACCATATTTTCCTCTCTCATAATAACTTTCAGTAGCATCATGAACAAACTCAATAATATAACTATCACATAAAGCATGCTTTTCATGATCTACAAACACATAATTTTTATTAAGCTAAAAACAGTAGGGTTATCAAACCCACTTTTGACAATAGTAGTATAATTAATATCATTAGGCAATATAGGACCATCATCAAGAGCATTATCATAAATAACATTAGGGAGCACATTTTTACTTTCTGCAATTTCCTTTACTTGAGTCAAGGAGGATGTTTTTATCAAATTTATCAAAAAGAGATATTTCAATAGAATCATCACATTCGACAATATAGCATTCTTCCTCCTCCAAAGCTAGGGGACTAAAAATAACATTTTTATCAAAACCAGCTTCCCCAAGCTTAGAGCTTTCCATGGCATTAGCAATAATGGTGTTCAAAGAATGTATGCTAATAATATTGCTACTATCATGATTGTTATGCAAATAAATTTCCATAGGCTTTTTAATTTTCTCTTCAAACACCTCATGTCCCAACTCAAGATAAATTTCATAAAACTCTCTCATGTTGTTTTTAGCCATAGGGCTAGTTTCAAGGATAGTAACCATTGATAGCAAGTAAAGAGCTAGACATAATAACAAACCAAAATAAACTAGATGCAAGTAACTAATTTTTTGTGTTTTTGATAATTGAAAACAAACAAGATAAAATAAAATAAACTAAGCAAGACAAAAACAAAGTAAAGAGATTGGAAGCGTGAAACTCCCCTTGCAGAAGACTGCTGTCTCCCCGGCAACGGCGCCAGAAAAAGAGCTTGATGGCGTGAATCACACGCTCGTTGGGAGACCCAAGAGGAAGGTATGATGCAGTTCAGCAGCAAGTTTTCCCTCAGAAAGAAACCAAGGTTATTGAACCAGTAGGAGCAGCAACTCTTCAGAAGGTTGTAGGTGGCTCGCACGGCGCAATACGATCACCAACGTGGAATCTGCACACAACACAATCAAACTACTTTGCCCCAACGAAACAGTGAGGTTGTCAATCTCACCGGCTTGCTGAAAACAAAGGATTAAACGTCTCGTGTGGAAAATGAAGTTTAATTGCAGAGAATGAAAAAGGAACAGTTTGCAGTTTGTGGTTGTTTAATCAGTGTAAAAGAATGGACCGGGGTCCACAGTTCACTAGTGGTGTCTCTCCATAAAAGATAACTAACATGCTGGGTGAACAAATTACAGCTGGGCAATTGACAAAATATTGAGCGCATGACAATGCATATATATGACATGGTGACTACTATGATATTTAATTGGGCATTACGACAAGATACATAGACCGTTATCCAACAACTTCTATGACTAATAATCCACCGCCGGGTTGTCATCCGAGTCCCCGTTGGTATTAAGTTGCAAGCAACAGATAATTGCATTAAGTAAATCGCGTAATGTAAACAAACACATATGCCCGTGGACATAGCATCGTTAGGTTATCCCTAGTGGCAACAGCACATCCGCAACCTTAGAACTTTCTGTCACTGTCCCAGGTTAAATGGAGACATGAACCCACTATCTAGCATAAATACTCCCTCTTGGAGTTACAAGCATCTACTTGGCCAAAACATCTACGAGTAACGGAAAGCATGCAAGATCTTCAATAACATATAAGATAATTGATAATCAACTTGACATAGTATTCAATATTCATCGGATCCCAGCAAACACAACATGTAGCATTACAATAATATGATCTTGATCATGTAGGGCAGCTCACAAGATCTAAACATGATGGCACAAAGTGGAGAGACAACCATCTAGCTACTGCTATGGACCCGTAGTCCAAGGATGAACTACTCACGCATCACTCTGAAGGCAGGCATGGCGATGTAGAAGCCTCCGGTGACGATTCCCTCTCCGGCAGGGTGCCGGGAAGAGGTTCTGAACCCTCCCGAGCTAGGGTTGATGGCGGCGGCGTCTCTGGAAATTTTCGTGGATTTTTGCTCGGGTCCTTAGGGTTTTCGCGTCGGGGGGAATAAGTAGGCGAAAGGGCGGCGGCTGGAGGCCTCCGTGGGGCCCACACGCACCCTGGGCGCCAGAGGGGGGGCCCGCGCCCTGGCCATGTGTGGGGCCCACGTGGCTCTCCTCTGGTCCTCCTTTGCTCCGTCAGGCGTGTTCTGGAAAAATAGGGACCCCCGTGTAGTTTCGTCCAATTCCGAGAATATTTCCAGACTAGCTTTTCTGGAATACAAAAACAGCAGAAAACAGGAACTGACACTTCGGCATCTTGTTAATAGGTTAGTCCAAAAAATGTATAAAAGTGATATAAAGTAGATGCAAAACATGTAGCAATTGGTATAAAACAAGCATGGAACATCAAAAATTATAGATACGTTTGAGACGTATCAAGAACCATTAAAAATCAAATAAAACGAAAAGAGGCCACTCTTGCAACAAAAGTCAGAATCTGTCCAGAAAAACAGCAGCTGGAAAACGCAATTTTTATGTGCACTTAAACATGCCCGAAATTTTAGCCAATTTTTGCACATGCAGAGGATTAGGTGCTACAACATTAGTAATTGTTTCGTGATTTTTAGAGCTTGCAGTAAAATATGAAAAATCGCGCAATAAGCAGTAGATATCGAAAACAGAAAATCACTTTTTACATATGTATCAACTAAGCTAAATGGGTAAAACTTGGTACTTTATTTTTATAAACCAATAGACCAGAGGCTAAGCAAGACCTAAACATTCTAGCTACAGCAAGGAAAACTCTAAATAAGAATCAAAAGTAAAACCCAAATAAAATTAAAATAAAGGACCAAACAAAGAAGCAAAACAAAAGAAAATATTTTTGTTGTTTTGAATTTATAAGTGAAAGTAAAGAAGCAATAGAAACCAAATAAAGAGCCTAATAAAACTAAAGAAGGTAAAACCAAGACATATAAAACCAATTATAATACAAGTTAAGACAATACATATCATGTGGACGGGTAATATAGAGTATGAAAAGAGACAACCTCATGTTAGTTGATGAATAGGGGGATGACTCGGACATCCCCAAACTTAGATGATTATATCTTCTTGAATATGTTCTTGGGATGCACCTACACATCTCCAATCTTGAGCTCTTGCGTCTTCTTGTTCATCTTATATCACCATATTGATTAGATCTTATAGGCTACATCCACATAAAACTTCACAAAACTCATTAGTAGGGTTAGTACTCATTAAATAAAATCCACTCATGTTCATGCATGGACAAGTTTTATAATCTTTACTCAACATTAGCCACTGTATATACTAAGGTGTTCATGATTTCCGTTGTCCGTCGAAAATCTAATGAAACTAACAATACCAAGTACAATATTGAATAAACAAAGAAATCTGTCAAAACTGAACAGTCCGTAAAGATAGCATTCAACGAGATAGTTAAGTAGCTCAAATCGAAAAACTTTGAACTAATGAAAGGCATATCATAATCTCAGGTTTATGCACAAAAATTTTCAAGTCAAAATATTATTCTGAGATTTATCACGATTTTTTACAGTGAAGCACAGGAATCTGTCTACACTTGAACAGTCGGTGAAGATCGAATTTTTCGAGACAGCTACGTAACTCAAATCACAAAAAGTTAGTCTAAGGAAAGAAAGCTAAAAAGCATCACTTTGCACTCAAGTAATTTCAGATCAAGATCACGTTCTGGTGATTTTAAACATTTAATACGGTGGAGCATAGAAAATCTGTTTCTGGACAGCAAAGTAAAACTATCAACTTCTAATTAACTAGAGATTATTATTATCATTTTATTTTTATGTACAGAGGTATATACACAATATTTACATGTTTTTAATGAAAAGCTTCCATGAAAAGATTTGTTTTGGTTTCATAGGCATGAACACATGTGTTCAAGGTCGACCCCCATTTAACCATTACTCATCTTTCCAATCACTTTTCTTTTTGAAAACGTATTTAGATAACAACTACACCTTTTTTTTTTTAATTCGCACTCCCTATCCATAGTAAGATAAAGAACAACTTAATACTGAAAATAAAAACTACTTAGAGATAAAGCAAACAAGTGCACACAAGAACATTAACCTACGCTATGGCTCCCCGGCAACGGCGCCAGAAAAGGTCTTGATAACCCACAAGTATAGGGGATCGCATGTAGTCTTTTCAATAAGTAAGAGTGTCGAACCCAACGAGGAGCTAAAGGTAGGATAAGTATTCTCTCAAGTTCTATCAACCACTGATACAACTCTACGCACACTAATCGTTTGCATTATCTAGGAAATAAAACTACGGTAGCAATACGGGTATGAGAGGTAGTTTTGCAAGATAATAAATACAAGAAAGTAAAAGTTAGTGCTGCAGCAATAAAGTACACTAAGTATCCATATACTAACAGTACCATGAGTGTGGAAAAGTGGTGGTAATTGTGGTGGCTTTGTCCAAGATTAATTAGTGAAGGTGCTTGGTTCATTGTCCTCGATGCAGTTTTCTATGTGGGAGAGGCTAAATATACATGCACTCCACTAGTTGAGATTACAAGTACTATATGATTGGATTGTTAGCAGGCATCCGCAAATACTAACAATGCATTAAGATTTCCCCAACCATAGCCTTAAGTTCATGGTCCTCTTACTCCCATACATGCAACTAATCGGTTCGCGTTCTCAGGTTTCTGTCACTCCGGCAGAACTTCCCCCGCTTCGTTTGCAAATACTACCAACCCTAGGGTGTTTGATCCATGCGCGCACAAATATAATGGACACCAAAGGACAGTACCATATAGACATACAACTCTAATGAACCTCATGCATTCAATTAAGCAATCAAAAGACAAATAAACTACGGAAACATGATGTAAATCATAGGATAAATATTATAGCATCAAACACCATGTTTACATAGGACGGTACATAGGTTTATGGGAGGATGAACCACTGAATACAAGGAGGAGATGGTGATGGAGATGGCGGTGAAGACGGCGGAGAGGGCAGCGAGGAGCGCAGGGCGGCGGCGCGGCGCCGGCGGCGCGGGGAACTCCTTCCCCGCTGCCGGCATCATGGGGGAGCGCCGCCCCTTAGCCTCCCTCCTTCATGGCTTCTTGGGAGCCCTCCCCCATGGAGATGGGATCCATGGGGGAGGCAAAAACGTGGCTTTTTGGTGGCTGAAGTTCGTGGGTGGAGGAGTCCTCTACGAATTAGGTTTCCTCCCTTTATATATCTTCTCGGATTTCCGTCACCCCCTTTTAGGGTTCCACAAAAACGGGCCTACAGGCCGCGTCCGAACTCCGATTGGGTTGATCTCGGGCTTAAAATCTTTGTATGGAAAATTGTGACAACTTTCGTAACAGCCAGGTTTCCATTTGACGTCATCTTCGAGGGTCAAACTGGCAATCTTCGTAAAAAGTTCTCAGACAGATTTTAGGAAAGTCCCAATTCGACTCCAACAAGGTTTCCTCTTATATTCTTGATAATTTCTACACATCAAAGAGTAAAACAAGAACATTGTGCACTTTTGCAACTATTAGTAGGTTAGTCCAAATAAACAATAAACTTAATATAAAACAAGTGCTAAAAGCATAAAAATGGCATGAAACAATCAAAAATTATAGATACGTTTTGGACGTATCAGGGTATAACCATCCTCCCAACCATCAAACCATGGATGGATCAGATAGTTAGATGGCACCCATATACAACGGGTTAATACCTATTGATCTATTTGTGCAAGCATGAGGACATGCCAGTGGTGTTGAAGGCTATGTTACTGCAATAAATGTATGCTTCATGCTTAAAAATTTGGTGGTAATTATATTGTATTCTATAGATATTTGAATTCTTCTATGCTCAAAATGGTTTACCCTATTTCATTCTAACAAGATTTTAATCATTTAAATTACAGAAAACACTATGAACCTACCATTGAAAGAAGTTTAACTATATAAGACACAAAAGACGGAACAAAATGAGTGAACAGTCAAATCCTCGGTTTCCATCGAGCACAATATGTAATTATCATGTAGCCTAACTAATGCATAATTTATATTGGATGTGCAAGATCCATGAAAGTAGTACTCACCACCCACAACATCTTTTATTTTATTTTATATGACTTAGAATTAGATGAATGATTGAGGTTTACGAACTTTTACCTTTTATATCTTTTATTTATATCAGATATAGAAAATCATACTAGTATTATTTGATCCTCTATCCTAAAATATAAAGCGTCCTTCATTTTCGTTGGCTAACAACTTAAAACTTTTACTACGATATAAATATATGAAATGGAAAAACTGCAACACGAATTCAACGATACCATTTATATATTACCAATCCCTATAATTTTGTATATATTATTAATCAAAGTCGTGCATAAAAACCCAGAAACAATATAACACGTCTTATATTTTGAGACGATAGGGGATACTATGTAAGGTGTACATATATAGTTTGCATATATATTTGTATCACAATGCCAAGAGGAGAAAAGGAAACAGCGACAACTGAAAGATAGTGGAAAAACATGTATTTCGTATGTCTTGCTCTTTACAATATTTGTGTACCCTGACTAATAAGCTCTATCTATATTTTTCTAAACGGTATATCAAAGCTCTAGCTAATACTCCTACCACTTCTTAAGCACCAAAAAATACCAATCTCTTCCGAGCTAAAAAACCTAATTGTTACAAAAGGCTTAGCTCCAATATATAGAGAGCAATGGAATGGATTAGCGAGAACCAATTATCCTCGGGAATGGACTATGTGCATCCTCATCGATCATCGATCGGTAAGTCAATGAAAGCAGCTATCCGCCCATGCAATTCTCAATTTCTTCACACTCTCCAGGAACAGCCTGCCCAAAACAAATAGATTAAAAGATGTAACTAGTTAATATTTCGACAAAAATGTTCTAAAACGAGTTTGAAAAAGATGCACAGTGAAATTTTGTTCCTCCAAAAAAAATCGAAATAATTTAATATGCAAAAATCACTAGCTGGCTCGTTGGTCCCACATTTCACTAAGTATAAGCGGGAAATTCAGGATGAACCAACACACGTACTCCCACGGCACGTCCCCGGCCACCAACCAGTCCCCCTCCTGGTCTTGATACGTAAGAACGTGGCCACCCTGCTTTCCCCAAGAACCGCTACTTGATGATCATCACCCAAAGCATCAGGATCTGGCAGATCAAATAAACAAAGCAGATATCAGAAAAAGAAAAGAGTAGGCGATCTTGATGAATGAACAGTTTGATTCAAATGAATCTTCGTCGCGTACAACGTATGATGGAGGCCTTGAACATGCGACCTAGCAGGGCCAGGAGGCCGTCGTAGCCGTCCAGCAGCAGCAGATCCAGCTTCCGGCCGATGGGGACGCCCTCCATGTACACCTTTACAAACATCGACTGCCGCCCATGGCCACCGCAGCTTCTCAGCTCGTCCGTCCTCGGCGTCATCGTCGTTAGTCCGATCCTAAGAAATAGTTTGAGCGATCAGTTGACGGTTGGTATGCAGAGAGCCAGAGATCGAACAATGCAACTGATGAACAACAAGAAGCTTGATTTCTGAGATAGATTACATGCAGGCCGGTCTGCAGAATATACTAAACCTTGGAGTGGACGTGGAGCTGTTGTGAGGTTTGTGGATGGAGGAGGAAGATGACCGAAGGCTGATCCGAGGTGAAGATCCGTGCTGATCGGCGGCCGGTAACGGGACGACGCCGTTGAGATCATCGGAGCTGGCGCTTCGTCGACGCCGCAGCTATCCATGGAAGAAGAGGGGGGGAGGCTCCTCACTGGCCGCCTTGGCCTTGCACTTCATCAGGTGTGGAACCAGCTCTCCAGTTCTGTTCTTGCTCGATCTGGCTATATATCAAAGGATTGAGATTACATGTATATTAATGACCAGGACAATGATATTAATTTTCTTCTTCATTTGGTTTGTTTGTACCCGTGATCTAGGCAGGACTTCCCGTGACGGAGGAGAATGTCGGGTCGTTATGGTGTGCACTCGAGTGCAGGGCAACGTGACCGACCGGCCACCGCCGAGATCTCCTGCGGGTGACCCCATTGCCACCGCCATACGCCAACTGATATCCCCTCCCTGGCTCCACCAACCAACGCGTACTCATCCCTTTTTTCAACAGCAACACTCATGGCTCTCGAAACTTATGCTGCATGGCAGAATCTGATACATTAATTCAATGTTCGTTGGGCGAAAATAACCGTTAGTTTTTTCGGAATTGCTAATTTCTCATCTAGAGAATTTGTTTAGCACCCAGTCGATTCCTTCACCGTCAGATTTGTCTCGTGATTCGTGCAACTATTAATGGCAAGTTGGATTGGTACTAGGATTTTTTTCCAGTTACAACTGAGAAAACTCCCCAAACGACTGAATTTGCTTCGTGATTTGTGTGAGTCGTGATTGCAACATGGGTCACAACTGAGGTTTGATGGCGTCGGCTGAGTGCGAATTAAGTTACTTTTCATTCGACTCAGAATTAGTCATGATAATCTTTTGTTTAAAATAAAGTTTATTTGTTGAATGTACATGCTAACTAGCTCATCCGTGTGACAACCTCTATTATGTCGAGAAATAAGATCTTGCAATTGGCTAAGCGTTGAAAATATTTTCTTTGGACTTTTACTAGTACACCCGGTTAAGTTCCTTTTTCAGAGTTACTTATGTTATAACTTTTGTGTTCTATTATTCATATTATATTGGTAAATTGATTATCTAGTGATACACGCATGATTTATACACCGGTCCGAAGGAGTACATGAAAAAACCCTTGACTCTTTCCGACAAATACTAGAACTACCAATCCAAGGTCGACTTTGGGCAAGGAACCGCCGAGAAATTCAAGTTACCGGAGACGTGTTTCATCGAAGGTGGTCAACGCGCCCGTGGGCTATGAGCCGGCCCATTAATCTATTTTATTATGTTTCTATATCTTCTATATATTTGTTTTGGTTACTTTTCTATCTTGCTCTACTTTTAAAATTCTTTTCTTTTTCTATTTTCCTTTTTGTTTATTCCATTCATTTCGCCAATCTGTAAACAATAAATGGTTATTTCCTAGAAATGCATAAACATTTTCCTTGATATGTGTGAATGGACACTATTTTCGGATACATGAATTTTGTTTATTATACATAAAAAATAATTTACTTTATTAGTTTTAGTATATTTTTAAATTTCCCTTATGGTTAAGTACACATTTTATTTTGAAAAGTTGACTATTTTATTTTCACAACAAGAATTTATTTCTAAACTGTATAATAGTATGTTTTATATCATACAGGAAAATCATTTTGTTAATACATAAACATTTATTTAGAATCCACTAACAATGTGAACACATTTCGCAATAATAATATTTTACAGGATTAGATTTATGTATATAAGTGAATTTCAAATTATGTGATCTACAGAAGAGTACCTGCTAGTGGGCCACGCCAAATACGGCCCATGTAAAAAGCCTTCTGACAGAACCTCCTTAGTTTCGGTTTAAAGTAGCAAAGAGGAGTTTCCCCAAAATCTAGCGCTCCTATACACCACTTTAAGCAGCACGAGTATGCCTTGCTACGTGAAAAGACCATTTAATGGGCTGCACTATGTTTGCCCATTAGAAGGTGAATTTTTTATCATTTAAAATAAATTAATAAATCATAGGAAAATAATAGGTTTCTATTCAAGTTATAAAATATGTGTAATAAAATAGAAGCGTGTGGCAATTTCCAAACTTTGCGAATATTTTATAATTTGGTAAACATTTTCCCAAAACCGTGGACATATTTGTGAATCGCGAAACATTTTCTAACCCCCACGAACACTTTGTCTTACCCCGTGAATGTTTTTTCAAACCAATAAACATGTTTTTCGAATCCCATGAAAAAATTCTTAAAAATAGCGTGAACATTTTTTTGAACCTGTGAACATTTTCACTAATTCATCAATTTATTTTCTGAAATCAGTAAACATAGTTTTGAATCATGGACATTTTCTTTTGAACCCCCATAATAAAATTGAGCACCATGGGAACATTTTATTTCAAACTGCGAACTTTTGTGTAGATACATGAATATGTTTGAAAAATAATGTATATTTTTAAACATATGGTGATAAGGAATGAACTACAGAAAAACGAAAAGAGAAACCGAAACTGAAATAAAAACATAATTGAGAAAGAAAAAAAAACAGCCCAATGAGCCGGTCTGTTAGCAGGCTCCTTCAGACGGCGCGGCCGTGCTATGCTACATAGGGCGGCATGTAATATTCATTTCGTGGAAGCTTGGTTTGGTGAGCGCTAATGTCATTAGCTTTGTGCTGGACCAACATTTTGGGCCGAAAACTCATAAACAGGGGCCCGGAAATTAGATGTCTCAAGTTCCACCAGAGCTTGCCAGGTCAACCCAAAAATCATGGAAAGTTCCCTAAAAATCATGAGAAAACACCCTAGAAAATCCTAAAAATCTTTTCCTAAAAAAAAACCTCTTAAATGACTCTAGTTACCCGAGCTTCTCACCCTACCTGCCGGGCGAAAATGTAGTTTGCCGCTCTGGATGCTCACTATGCTAACTGCTGAAGCATAACCTTTGCTTTGGCTCAGAAAATTCTAAATATCATGTATGAATCCAACATCCAATTTCCAAACACGCACGAGATGGCACCATAGTGACATGCATGTACGCATGCAGCAACAAACGGGCTGGGGACAGGACAAGGAATTGTGGGCTGGCCGTGGCCTCGACGGAAGGAGACGACCGGCCGGTGGTCCGGCGCCGGGGACAAGTGGACCCGGCGAAGCTTGCCGGCTACGAGCGGCCGTCCGGCGCCACGCCGCCGCTACTAGGACGTTGCGAATCGAAAGCCAGCGATCGATGTACCTATACGCGATGGACAGCGGGATCCCAGAAAAAGTTCTGCTAGCGACTTTCGATTGCCCTGTTAAAATTTCAGTGAAATCTAGCTAAAGCTGCACCTTCAGTTATTAGTGTTTACCGAGTGTTTTAGCATGGCACTCAACAAAGTATTTTTTTTATTTTTCCTTAATTTATGTTTCGTGTAAATTATGATGTAAACCGCCACTTTTCAGGTTGACCTTTTCATTGAAACTTTCTTTGACATTCATAACTAGGATTGAGGATTAAAAACTCAAATTTTATGCAAAATTAGTACTACCTCCGATCCATATTAGTAAGCACAACTTTGTCTAGATACATATGTATCTAGTCTAAATAATTAACTAGATACATATTAATTTAGACAAAGCTATGCCCACTAATATGGATCGGAGGGAGTATTTTGAATTCATATTTTGGGGCATATAAAGCTTAGCATAAATAGGTCAAGTCAATATAATACAATTAAATACTACGAGATTCACAAAATGGGAGAAGAAAAAAAAGGTATGATAGAAATAATGTGTAAAAATGACAAAGGTTTGCGGAGTGTTTTTGCCTTTACACTTGGAACCTGGACACGTGGTGGTCACCAGCAGAGTGGGACGACCCCGAGTTTATGGAATTTAATTTTTCCACCACACTAGGGCCATAAGCCACCCTCTCCAGCTTCTCTCATAAACTGCCCAGCTTATTACTCAAAACTTCTAATTTAGTTATGTCATAACTTATTTTGAAACAACAAGCTAATAAGCTCGTTGGCTTATGTGAGAAGCTGGGGAGGGGTCAGCTTATTTTTAAGCTGGCAAAAGAACTAGGCCTAGGTAAATCTGTGCTGAGTGTTTTTTTTTTTACTGCACTCGGCAAAGCAGTTGCTAGCTACATGGCGGCCACTGGTTTGCTTTGCTTTGTGGTAGATGGCTTGGCAGGGTGTTTTTTTTACCGGCACTCGGCAAGTCATTTGCCACACATGGTGGCCACTGGTTCTGCTGCCGTAGACGGTTTTGCGGAGTTCTAAAACTTCGTGGCTGTGGGAACGCCGACAGGGGAGGCATAAAACGTCGTCCTAGAGTCAGGGAACACAAGGTTCGTCGGTCATTTTCTCATGGAATTTTAGTACCATAGTGGGATGAACCGCTTTTCCATTTATAACTTTCGACGGCCTGCGGCCCGCGCGTCCAGATCAGCCCCGTAGCTTTCGCACGTGCCGGGAACGGCGACGTATGTCGTCAACAAGCACGCACCGGGCCGCCGGCGACAATTTGCATGGCGCCCTCCTCTCCTCCTCCTGCGTCGCCGTCGTACGGCCGGCCTCGCACGCGCCACGTACGCCAGCTCCTCGCCTCCCTCAGGTCTCGCCTCGCAGGCGATGCGTTAGTTCGCCGGCCGGCGGCGTACGTGCCCCCCGCTCGCGCCACAAGCTCCGGGGAAGATTCCTGGCTGCGCCCATACGCATTTCTAGATAGATAGGTACATATGCGTGATGCCTCGGTCGATCGCCGTATTCTTTACCTCCGGCCGGCCGTACGCAGGGCTGGCTCTATATTTTTCGGGGCCCTAGTGCAAGATTAAAAAATTGGCCCTTATACCTATATGTATCTATGCATAGGACGAAAAATTGGCCACACATTGTTATTCTGAGACGTTCATAAAGAAAATAATTATAAGAATAATATTATTTTGTAATTTGATTACCTTAAATAAGTACGAAATTCCAATGAGTTCGTCATGAAGGTTCAGATTCTTGCCTTTGATTTTGCACATTAATAGTACTAGCTGCCGGAAAATACTTATGTAAAACATCTTTATGTTATTCAATAAGTTGATTTCCTCGTTTTCTCCCTTTCATGTTCTCGGCACCGGATTTATGTTTGGGCACGGTAACACCTAATAGGATCAGATCAACTAGATTAGGGCAATATCCAATATATACACCACCGAGAGCGGAGAAGAGATTGCACGGACGTACCCGGCTACCTGCACGAAGGACAGGGGCAGAGTGCTCCGTTTCCGCGCTTGGTTGGCTCGGCGGTCTGACTTTATCTAGCGGAAACGAAAGGCGGCAGAAGACGAACGGAGAGCACGAACAGGCGAGGCGATGCGAGAATATATAGCTAGAGAGCTGATCGACTGATCGATCGATGGATCAATTGTTCTAGCTAGCTGAGTACATGCGTATAGCCTTTTCCTCTCCCTAGTGCGCTTGCGACTTATGTTTTCAAAAAAATTCAGCGCACTAATACCCAATATACATAGACACAAATATGTAGGATGGGCCCCCCTAAATCATGGGCCCTTGTGCGGTGCACAAGGTGGCCTAGGCCAGAACCGGGCCTGGCCGTACGTCGCCGTCGGCGCCAAGCCAGGGGTAGCCAAAAGAGATATTTCGAGCTTGCACACTGCTGATTTGGAACGATCCACAGTTGGCGCCCACGTGCAGTCACATGCGCCCGCACGTGATGCCGCGATAGACGACTGATGTTACTTGGATGTACTCCATCCGTTCTAATTTAAATGACTTCTACTTGTCAATATGTGGATGTACCTAGACATGTTACAAATATAGTTACATCCACATTTTGACAAAGTGAAGTCATTTAATTTGGAACAGAGAGAGTAGCTATCGTACAGAAACAGCTTAATACTGCATGCTCGCCGGACCGGCGACTTGCTACAATTGCATGTCGGATTGCCAATTGGATCAGCTGATACGTGGGCACGTTTATAGACAGTCATATGGACGTACGCGCTGTGAAATTGATCGAAATTCATTCATACGGGCCACCAACTTTGGCCTCATATGAGCAGCTCCTCCCAGTGAGGAGAACACATAAAGTATTTAAAAGTATAAAAAAATTCCGAAGAAAAATCAGGAGTTAATATAAGCACCACATATTTTATGTGTGCACGTAAAGTTTTTATCAAGACAAGATATTTTTTCTGTCCTGTGTTTAAATTAAAGACCAAAACATGCCTTGTGAAATAGTATCATTTTGAAGCACCAATGTTTTGTTTGAATTTACTGCTACCCAAAATGCCAAAACCTTATAAAGATAATCGCCTTCAGATCGCCTATTGCAAAGATCCCTTTCTTGACCTCGTCATGGGGCAAGCAAAGCTTTCTTCACCTATTCGGCTCTTCACTTGTACATGTGTGACCTTTTGTTTGCTCCCTCCTTCTAAAATAGTTATTATAAAATGGGACATACGTGCGTCGTCACTCAAATCAAAAGCATCACGATTCAAGACCGTCTGATTTTTATCTGCTCGATTGATATCCTTAGTTAGTCGGATATAGGGGGTGTGGTTTGGATATGGCCACAAATTTTGCCCTTGCATGGAAATTTTGCGAGTGGGCTACGGGCATGCAGATGCATATGTCTATGGATATGGAGTTGCTCCTCCCGGTCAAACCCGCCATACAGTAATTACCATCGGATGTAGAGTGGACGTAATAACTCATAAAAATATCTATACCTCACGGACCATGGAACACATCGTGTACGAACCGATACACATACGCGTGTGCATGCGACATACAAGTGATTAATCCAAAGACTTAACCTGGTGGAGAGAGTAACAACACTTGGCCGGTTTTTAGAATACGGTCGTATATATGTACACAAAATCTTAGCCATAGACCATATGGTGATTTGGAGGAGAAAACCTTGCAATGTACTCCAAACTTACATTAAACACATGTAACACCGGGACCAAGTTAATTATAAGACTTACCTAAATCATTGAAAAATCGATGTAAGTTTCGAAGTAGCAAATGGCCACCTTATTTACAAAAAGTTACATGGATAAGTCTCAACTCAATATCTATATGCGTGACTTCCCTAGTGTATTATATGTATCGTTGATATTATGTACTCATGTCCTTGAGTACTCGTTCAAAATGGCGGAAGGAAACGGAAATTCAAAACGGCTCACAAGCTCATATGCTCCTGGCCGAGAAAATTAACAGAAAAGGCAAACATTCTGGAAAAAAGGGGAAGAACCATATCATGCTCCAGGGAGGAAGTGTAGGGATACGTGTCAATGACGATATTGGTCATTACTTCCAGACACTAAAAGCGCTGCGTCAAGGTGACCCTCTATCACCGGTTCTGTTTAACATCGTTGCGGATATGCTTGCCGTTCTTATTGTGCGGGCAAAGAAGGATGGCCAAGTTGGTTCTCTAATTCCTCATCTTGTTGAGGGTGGAGTATCAATTTTGCAATACGCTAACGACATGATTTTATTCCTAGAACATGATATTGAAAAGGCGGTAAATATGAAAGTTATTTTATCAATGTTTGAGCAATTATCTGGACTCAAAATAAATTTCCACAAGAGTGAGATTTACTGTTTTGGTAAGGCGAAGGAAATGCAGGATGACTACCATACAATTTTTGGTTGTAATGTAGGGTCCTTGCCGTTCAAATATTTAGGCATTCCTATTCATTACCGCAAGCTATTAATTAAAGATTGGAAAATGGTGCAAGACCGTTTTGAAAAAAAAAACTAGGTTGTTGGGCAGGCAAGATGCTCTCGTATGGAGATCGCCTTGTCCAAATCAACTCGGTTTTGACTAGCTTACCAATGTTTCTCTTATCTTTTTTCCGAATTCCAGTGGGAGTAAGGAAGAGACTTGATTACTTTCGTTCAAGATTTTTTTGGCAAAGTGATCAACATAAGAGAAAGTACCGGTTGACCAAATGGAATATCATCCGCCGTCCCAAAAATCAGGGCGGGTTGGGTATTCAGGTGTTAGACATAAAGAATAAGTGCATTTTAAGCAAATGGCTTAATAAGATTCTAAATGAAGATGGTGTATGGCAGGAGCTGCTGTGTAATAAGTATTTGTCTAACAAAACTTTATCTCAAGTGGAGTCTAAACCTACCGATTCTCCCTTTTGGAAAGGGTTGATGATGGCTAAAAAAGATTTTTTTAAACAAGGATCTTTTAAAGTTGGTAATGGACTGCACACTCGCTTCTGGAAGATTCTTGGCTAGGGGACAAGCCCCTGGATGCCCAATATCCATCGTTATTAACATTGCACTTCATAAAAATGTCATGGTGGCGCAAGTTCTGTCACAAAACCCACTAAATATTGAGTTTAGACGGGCGTTGACGGGGGATAAGTGGACATCTTGGGAAAGGCTTGTGGGACGTCTTATGAGTGTTACCCTTACGGATACTGCGGATTCTTTTCTTTGGAATTTGACTCCAAATAAGAAGTTCACGGTTAGTTCCATGTATTCAAACTACATGAATGGTCATACACCTTTTTTACGAAAGTATGTTTGGAAGTTAAAGGTACCGTTAAAAATAAAAAAATTCATGTGGTTCCTTCATCGTAAAGTTTTATTGACTAAGGATAATTTTCTTAAAAGACGATGGGCAGGCTATAAGCGATGTGTTTTTTGTCATGCGGATGAGTCAGTTGAACATCTCTTTATTACCTGTCCGTTTGTTCAGGATATTTGGCGATTAATTCATTTTACGTTTAACATCTCTCCACCAACTAGTGTAGCTAATTTGTTTGGGCATTGGTTGAATGGAGTACATAAGAAAACCAAAGCCCGTATTCGCATTGGTACTTGTGCTTTTGTTTGGGCTATTTGAAATTGCAGGAATGATGTGGTGTTTAACAAGACTAGAGGTTCTCATTTTTTGCAGGTTGTTCATCGGGCTTTATACTGGATCAATTTGTGGTCCTACCTCATGCCACAGGACCAGCGAGCACTCATGGACGCTGGTTGTACCCGGTTGATGGAGGTTGTGCGAGGTATTTTCAACCAATGTGGGTGGCAGCATGCTAAGAGACTAAAAGATGCGTAATCTGTTAGTTAGCGCTTTGTGGGTGGCAGCATGCTAAGAGACTAAAAGATGCGTAATATGTTAGTTAGCGCTTTGTTTCGTTGGCTTGTTCATGTTGCTACTTTAGCAGACCCTTGATTGTAATAAGTGGAGACAAATACTTTGCGACTTTTTTATATATAAAATGGTTGTGTGCACCATCATGATGCAGAGGCCGGGGCTATGCTCCCATTTATATAAAAAAAACTTACGTTCACCACGACATGGATAAGTCTCAACTCAATATCTATATTTGCGAGACTTCCCTAGTGTGTTATATGTATTGTTGATATTATGTACTCATGTCCTTGATTACTCGTTCAAAATGGCGGAAGGAAATGGAAATTCAAAACGGCTCACAAGCTCATATGCTCCTGGCCGAGAAAATTAGCAGAAAAAGCAAACATTCTGGAAAAAAGGGGAAGAAACATATCATGCTGTCCTGCTTACGTTCACCACTGCATCTGTGGTGTTCTGTGTGAAAAAGAACAAATATGTGGCCAACATGGTATTTAAAACTACTTTGTTAGAGCACTGATAGCTTTTCGAAGGAGCGTCACAAATGTCATTTCACGAAATTTTGCACATAGGTACTAGAACCCTTGGATGTGTTTCTTCTCACTTTCTAAACCTTTTTTCTAATGTTTTACTTTTAAAAACACGCGCCGATGCTTAATTGTCAAGGATCCGAAGCTTCCACAATTATTATTTTTTAGAACGCTTCCACAAATTATATGCACTGCACTCACAGTGTCAGTGTCGTGTCGATCAAATGCATGGTGGTCCGTCGCCATCCTAGCTAGCTACTCCCTCCGTTCCATTTTAATTGACTCACATATGTCTAGATATGGATGTACCTAAAACGTGTCTATATGCATCCATATGTAGATATATGTGAGTTAATTAAAATGGAACGGAGGGAGTAGCTGGTAAGCGCCACGCTCCCTCCTCGCAGGCCTCTCATAGCTTCTATTCCCGCGATCCGTTAGTCCCTATCGCTCGCCAGCCTCATGTGTGAGACGTGCACCTCCGCTCGCCCACACGCCGGCCGGAACCGCCGGCGTAACCTGCAACGTACGTGCCCGTCGCCGTCGAGGGTCCATGCGCGGCGGAGAGCATGCCGATTCGAGCTGGGCCAGAACGTCGCCGTCGAGGGACCTCGCACCTTTGGCGCCCATGCTCGCACCACGTGCCAGCAGACCCCACTGCATGGCCAGCTAAATCATCCTACGATCCAGGAGCTCCTACCTCGGATGCTGGAAACCTAGGTGTATGGACGGCGTTGCCTATGTATATGGATCTCGGTCGATCCCTATAGGCCGATGTACTATACCGCTAGCTGGTTATTGGCCGGGTGGATATCACGTAGATCATCTCCAAAAACGAACCCTCGGTTCTCCTCTCAATCGTCTACTTACTTGGAGCATCTCACCGGCACACCCCAAATATGTGTCCGGCACCCCCAATTGAGAGAACCGTCGGTTCTCCTCTCCATCATCTACTTATTTGAACATCTCCACCGGCACACCCCACCCAAATATGTGTCCGGCACCACCCCCCCCCCCCCCCCCCCAATTGGACCCAATTGGGGTGCTAGACACATGTCCGGCACAATGAGGTTTGTAGCCTACATCGGTGTCCCCCAAACAATCGCTCCAATTTTTTAATCCTTAACATTTGTTGATAACAAATCCGGCGTATTTAAACGAAATTTCACAAACTTACATGTTAAAATCTAAACTAAATTTAACAAACTAAACTAAAACTAGGCCGAGAGAAGGAGGCCTATCCCGAGGCCGGCGACACATGACAACCTCTAGCCAACAACTACACGCGCCGGCATCGAGGAAGATGCCTATTCCACATGCCATCACCGGTGAAGAAGATGCCAACCCAGCGCCGGATCATCAAAAACTTGCATGCCTCAATGATTTGGCGCCGGAAGTTTCATCTGCTATTGCCGGCTCCGGCCTTGAAGAACTTGCATAGCCTCGGCTGAGGCTTCTGGTTTCGCGGTTGGCGCGTGTGGTGGGTTTTGATCTACCCTTGTCGCATGCCGCGGCGGAGGGAAGCCTCTTCGGCTTCATCATGTGCCCTCTTCTCTGGTGACGGTGACGCTTCTGTGGCAGATGCACCTGCACTTGTCGAGGCTGGTGGTAACGGGAGATCGGGCAGCTTGGGGTCGTCGTCGTCAGAGCGGGCACGCTCGTCGTCTCGCGGCTTCCCACCATGCTCGGTGGCTGGTGGCGGCGATAGGGATTTGGGGTAGGTAGAATTAGTTAGGCTATGTGGGGAGAGGGGAGGCGCGCATTAACGTCGAGCAGCGGTTCGCCTGGCACACATTGACACCGACAACACGTGTGCAGGGCGCCGCCAGGGGAGCCGCTGCGACGTGACCACGTGACTGCGCGGTTCGACGCATCGCTTCGTTCTGCGCCCGCCATCGGAACGGGTGCAGCGTTATTGTGACGCGTGCTGACAGGCATGCCGTCATCTCGTCGACTCGCCATTAATCGGTCGGAAAAGCCTCTTTCACAACCCTAATTAACACGGTCGCTGCTCCCAATGTGTATGACGGGTGGGGGCGACCTGTCGGAGGGCATGTCCGCCCCATGTCCGGCACCCCGAGGGGCCTCCAAACTTGGGGCTCTTTCGGGGGTGCCGGAAACGAATTCGCCCGGGCCTAGCCCTTGGGGGTGCCGCTGTGGGCGAATTTTTGCGTCCGGACCCCCCTGGGTCTTTGGGGGGCCATTTGGAGGGTACAACATCTCCACCGGGGGCCTTCAAATACGTGTCCGTTACCCCTAATTGAGGCCCAATTGGGGGTACCCGGAATGTGTCTGGTCGAATGAAGGGTGCATCCCACAGCAGCGCCCCCCCAAATCCATAAAAAAAATTTAATGAATTCAAAGGAATTTAAAGCATTTCAAATTTCATTCATATTCAATGCATATTACAAAATATTTCAACAAAATTTGAATTTTTTTAACCCTAGCTGCCTAGCCTTATCGTCCTTGTCCCACCACCAATCCTCGTCGCTGTCGTAGTCGAGGTGCACCACGGTGGCGGAGGAGGCAGCACGGCTGGTGGAGGCGCGGTCGTGGCGCGGCGCACGGCTGGTCGATTCTCCGCCTTGGCTTGGCGCACGGCTGGTGGAGGCGCCGCCGGAGGAGGAGGAGGCTTCCATCTGGGCCGAGCTCGCCAGGGTCGCCGTGAGGCTCGGCAAGTCCGCTCGATGTCTACCACCGAGTCGGAGAGCGCCGCCAGTAAGCCCAGGCTGTCACCGTCATGCTCGTTCCATAGCGCGGACGGTACGTCGTAGCCCGCCGGGATTACCTCCACCGGCATTGCCTCCGTCCTGGGGCAACGAAGGTAGAGGCGCCCGCGTGGTGGCGAACGCTGGCGGCGTTCGCATTCACGGATACCGATGGCGCCTCAAACTACGCGGCGGTGAGTGGCGCTCCTGCTTCACCGCCTGGAGCGGCGCGGGGCGCGGGGAAGGGAAACGCGGCACCGGTGGAAGAAGCCGGAGCGGGATGGCGCTGCCTCTGGTGGCGTGCCGGCAGGGGGCTTCGATCGCGGAGGCAACCGTGTGGCCAGTTGCCTCCCACCACGCATGGCGCCCCTTGGTTGTTGTAGCGTGTCCGGAGCGCGCTGGGGTCGTCGATGGTGGCGATGACTGCCTCCCGCTCCCGCTCGAAGTGCTTGATCCAACGGCCCAAGTTCGCGTGGCCGTCGTCTTCTCAGGGAGGCGCCGCTCCGCCGGCGTTATCCAGCTCCACCGGTGACGATGAAGCAGCGCATCTGCTCGGGCGTCTCGGGCAGCGGTGGCACGGGAAGGCCACCAGCCGAGACGGCCCAGAGCTTGGGTAGAAGGCAGTCCGGAGGGGCGAGGAGCCCGTACTGGTGCAGCTCCCAAGCATCGTCGCTCCCGATGGTGCGACCGCCGTACGCCATGGATGCGAGTGAGGTGAGGGCGAGGAGGGCGGGATGGATAGGGGGAGTGAAGGCAAGGAGGAAGGCGGGGTGGATAAGCACGCGGGAGGGCGCCAGCTTTATCCTGGGCGATGAGCGGTGCAGCCGACGTAAATGGGACGCGTGGGGGAAGCCGCAACGCCGGCCGTGTGGCCTGGGGAGCCATCGGGTCGCCTGGCCGCCGTTAATGGCATGCGTGTGGACAGGCGCACCGCCGTCCAGTCGCGCCGCGTTGGAAACCACCGACGACTGCGCCATTAACGCGGCCAAAACGGCCTCCTGCACGTTGCGATTAATAACGTCTGCGCGCCCCCGTGTCTATGACGGGTGGGCCACCCCTGTCGGAGGGCATGTCCGCCCGGGTGCCGGACACGATTTGGCTCGGGCCGGGCACTTGGGGGTGCCGCTGGGACGTTTTTTTGCTGTCTGGACCCTATTGGAACGTCATTTGGAGGGTGTCGGTGGAGATGCTTTTAGGGCATGTTTTGTTGCATGTACGAAGCAAACAACTAGGCTTAGGGCATGTACTATGGGGTGACGTCAGACTTCTCTTAGTGTTGCTATGTAGGATATTTGTCTAGTTGGAGAAGAGAGAATGAAGAAAGAGAAGACTGGCTTCCCTTAGCTAATAGATGATTTCTTAGGAAATAAAAGAAGGCTATTTTCTCTATTGTATCATATGTCTTCCCTTAGCAACATAATTTCTCACTAAAACATAATTAATTTACATTAATTGTTAGGGATGGCAATAAGAGATAATGCATCGTATAACTTTTATTTTTTACCTTCTCCATCTTATGTGGATGGCTAAGAGAAGGCTTGACTTCTCTAGCATTGTACATGCTCTTAGCGTGACCAGGCTCGCTAGGACAAGCCTGGAAGAGATGTGGTCCTGGGCGTACGGTGTCTAGTTGTCTCTATTGCCTGACGACCAATGTAGTGGTCACGTGTTTGGTTGTTTGGATCGGATCGACAGACACAAACCATATGTATTTGATTGTGTGCATTTTGTTCATGTCCTTACCTAGATCAACGATGGTGATTTTTTTTTTGAAATGGGAGCAGACGTTTTGTCCCAATCTATTATTAATTAAGAAGAATAGAGTTGCCCGGTTAATTCCCAAGAAACCGGGAGAAAATCGAACGACGGTGATTTTATCACCTCATTTCAACACACATCATGACGACATATATACAAAAACAACCTTAATAAGTAACACCCATCATAAGAGCAGCACCTATTTACATATATAGGGGTACGTACGTGCATTCACCGCTGACACAAAAGACACGACTGGCAATTCACCATCAGTTCACAACATAAGTAAACAAAGGACATATATAGGCGAGAATGCTTCGGCTCGGCCCGCGCGCGATGCCTCCTTTGTTCCCTTTAACAGTGTCTCCATTAATTACATGTGATGCATTTAATTGCCTATTTAGTTTCCTTTTTTCTCCTTTATTACTCGCTTCGTCTGTTCACCCACGGCCTCACTTCTATTCCCTTTTATTCTTTCCATTAACGAATCACGGTGCATTTATTTGCTAATGACTCCGAATGACCTGCTGTGATCACATTTTTTTGGACCCATCTGCATGCACCCCTGCCGACACATGTCCCTTTTTTTTTTCTAAATCCCGCTTTTGCTACCGTGTAGCAAATAATTGTCCGTTTGAATCTTCATGCGTTTCTGTGCACAAGCCAGTTGCTGTCGGGCACTTCCACCATGATCGCCCGTTCAGACAACCAGGTCTCCAAGTCGGGTGATTGACAGTCAACAGTTGATGCAATTCCCAGGTGTCGAGGTTTTTTCCCATACAATACCTCAAATGGAGTGCGATCCAATGTTGAATGGTATGTAGTATTATGAATGGCGAGACAAAGCCATTCATACCATTTCTTTGGGTTGGTATGAACTGCACAACGGAGATATGATTCCAGGCACTGATTCAGTCGCTCTGTCTGCCCATCTGTTTGAGGATGATAAGAGGAACTCAGATGCAGAGATGTATCTGATAGGCGAAACAGTTCTTTCCACAGAGTACTCGTGAAGATCTTGTCACGATCAGACACTATGATCTGCGGTAGACCATGTAGGCGATACACATTGTTGATGAAGGTCTATGCCACTTGTAGAGCAGTGAAGGGGTGTGACAACGGCAGGAAATGTCCATACTTGGTGAATCGATCGATCACCACCAATATCACATCACAGCCATGAGATGTGGGCAAGCCCTCCACAAAGTCAAGACTGATCATTTCCAAAGCACCGGAAGGAAATGGTAATGGTTCTAAGAGCCCTGGTGGTTTGACATGTTCTATCTTAGCTTGCTGGCAGATAGAACAGCCGGCCACAAATTGCTGAATCGTCTGCTTCATCTTAGGCCATGAGAAAAACTGTTTAACCCCTTTCATAAGTGGCGCGCATCCCAGAATGGCCTCCAACACCACTGCTGTGTAAGGCTTGGAGTATATGATCCTGTGCCAGCCTGTTACTGCCGACCCAAATGCGGTCCTTGTAACGAAGTAGACCATCCTTGAGAGAAAACCCCGCTTCATTGCAGTGAGATGCACTGGCACTTAATGTGGGGACCCCGGACTAGCTGTCTGAAATAACCGATTATGCTTAACACAACGATCCCGTGATCAGTCTGTCGTTGCACATAATCCGAACTGAGTACCATAGTTTACATCCATTACAATACCGAATAAAAGTCTTACACATATGGTCATTTAGACTAAGTCTTACATAGGTGCCTTCATGGGCCAAACCAAAATATTCAGCGGAAGCTACGGCGTAGTAGACATCATATCCTAACAACGATCCGACAGGCAGCTGACTTATGGAGATCCCTAGTTCGCATAGAAGTCGCCATACTCCTCCTCAGCGTAGTGCTCCTCGAAATCTGGCTAAGACAATAGCCAGGGACGAAACCAATATGAGTACATTTGATTGTATTCGCAAACTACCCCAACTTGAACATGCACTAGTTTTATTTTTAATCCCAGACTTTTATTTATTTAAAACATCTCTATATTTTTATTGAAAAAGGTAAGAAGAATTTTATAACTATCCTTAAATAAAATCACCATTTTATCTGTTTCTCCAAAACTACTCCTTTTTTCCGACCATAGCGCGTCATGGTCCATTTGCTTCCAACAACCTCATACCGATCCGTTGGTATGCTTGTATAAAACCTTCTCCTTTTCATTTTCTTTTTAAAACTCAAACTCTTTCAAAAACTTGCACATGGTCTTAGGACAGCCTTCCAACTGTCCATTACCGAGGACTCGGCTATTCGAATAGTTTTACACTCTGCAGAGGTAGCACGCTTTTCCCACATCCATCCGATAACTCATCGTGTCAGCCACGTCCCGCCATACAAGGTGTATGCGAAGTTGAGCCACCGACCCTAGCCTGTCCTTTGCTCATGCTAGTATAGGACCCTGCCGCTATGACACTTTCCATCAACACTTAACCTAGCCCGTCGGAATCTATGTGTGAGGACTCATAGTTCTGCCCGGCGGTGTATAGGGGACATCCTTCTATCCACCAAATGTGCGAGGACCATCCTTCACCACATGAGCGAGGACCCGGGTCAGGGGTAGGTCACCGAACCATCCCCTCATGGAACGGAGTCATCTCCGTTGTTGAGGCATCCCATACTAATATGAGCAAATTATATGACTAAGCCCTTTCCCATATGTGGGTAAATGTGGTCGCACAGGGTAAGATTGGTCGCCATAGTACTAGGACACACTGTGCATTTTTCATAAACATCACCATCCTCCATTTCTTCACTTCCACACCGACATCTCGGTATTCCACCTTCATCAAACATTTTCAAAGGAGTTTTGAGTAAACCATATTATTTTTCCCATCCTATAATTTTATATAAACTATCTTATACTTCTACATCGGTGGCAAAATAGTTTTTCATATGCTTTTTGAAAAGGTTTTAAAAATCATTGCCTTAAGAGTAAATCATGTTATCAAAGTAGATATATATATATTTGGGGTGCAAGCTCAGAGAGTAGCTTGTCTTGCTCGACAAAGTGACCTTGGTCTTGATCTTCGGGTTCAACAAATTATCCTTCCTCGATAATTCCCATCACAATCCAGGATCATCAGTGGCGGTAGGACAGGTTCAGTGCCTCCAACACCCTGTCCCGCGGCCACTTATTTTCCTAGACACCACAATCCTCATCACAATCTTGGCCACCATCTCAACGCACGCGCAAATGGAAAGCCAAACTGGAGGACCCTCGGCAAGTCCGCCACAAGTTAGTCGGTCGACGAGGTTCCATATGCCCACTCATGGTTGCACGCTCAACTTGGCTCGTAGGCGAGAACTCGCATCTAGGCGGCGAGAACGAGACAAAGCACCACAACCACCGTGGCCTCTCATCCCCACCTTTAAGCATTTTATTACCTGTCACCACAATTCTCCACCATCATCCGGGCATCTCATCACCTGTTTCCAACATGAAGTATCCATCGTACTGCTAGACATTTAACTAAGCATGGCTAAGCATCAACATAGCATAGTTAAGTATCTCAGGCCAACAATACAATCCTATGGAGAATAGGAGGGGAAACAGGTAATGGCATCGTAAACTTAATGCAACTATAGGATACTCTAATCCAATAAAATTGACATTTGGAACAGCATGCAATATTATAGTGGAGAAAATAGTTGCGGAAATATAGGATAAGACCTGCTCAGAGGGGGATTACGCTTGCCTTGTTCAACGTGCTGGTAGTACGGATCGTCGCGATACGGTGGTGGCACTTCCACTCCGTGATCTACCGATGCACAAACAATACCGGACAAGAACAATCAATAAACACACATGCTTCACCGGTGCAATGCACAAACACATGATGATATGACATTTTAATGTTCCGAACTTAACATAAGATATCTAGCAATTTTAAATGGGGTGCGAGAATAAATACTTCAACGAGATAGGAGAACACCCCATATTTATCTTAATGTTTCTCCTAGCCTCTAGAAAGTGCAGTCCTTTAATGGTGATCAAATATGCATGATAAATATTTAAAGGTTAGTTCACCATTTTTCCGGACGCTTTGGTATATCGAACACATTTCTATGATGTCCCGATAAAAAGTTGTTACATTTATAATTTCCTCTTCTAAATATGTGCCTTTAATAAGTTAGTTTAAACAACACTATAATTACTTACCAAATTAGAAAGAAATAAATGAAACAGTATAATTTTTGGGTGCTGGACAATTTCGGAAATTCCGATTTCTCCTCACTCGGAATAGCCGATCGAAAAGCAGACTCAAATTTTGGCTAAGGACTGAAAACATCCAGCACTGGAGTTTCTCGGAAAATCCGAATTTTTTTCGGTTTCGGATTATCCGATCACCATCGATGGGTTTACAAACCACTAAGGACCTAAGCCTCCTCGTACTGGAACTAAC
The DNA here is from genome assembly GCA_947311845.1 of Poa pratensis. Taxonomy (NCBI): domain Eukaryota; kingdom Viridiplantae; phylum Streptophyta; class Magnoliopsida; order Poales; family Poaceae; genus Poa; species Poa pratensis. The sequence continues at coordinate 17,208,955 of CAMZMU010000100.1, read as the reverse complement.
CGGAAAATCCGGCTCGACGTGGCTCGGAAAATCCGACGCACGGGCAAATGACGGGCGGCGGCGAACTCCGGCGGGAGAGGAAGGGAGAAGAGGTCCAGAAGGACGGAGGGCTCACCCTCGACTCGTGGTTGTGCTCAGCAGGGCAGAGGTGGACGGAGGGCGGCGTATTTCCCGCGGCGGAGCTCGGACTGTAGCGGCGAAGTGGTGGACGGCGACGTCGATTCTGGCCTCCTCGGCTCGATTCCTTCGGCGGAGCAGTAGAGGACGTCGAGGCGGAGCGATTGGTGGTCTTCGATTTGGACGGGGTGAGCTCAGTCGACGGCGGTGACGACGGCCATGGAGGCTCGGGTGCGAGCTCGTGGGAGAGAAGAGGGGAACGAGGGAGCAGGTGCGCGAGGGAATAGAGGAGCAGGGCCTCGTGGGGCGTGGTCTCCTCGCAGGTGAGGGCAGAGAGGAGGGGGCCCGGCGCAGCGTGGTGAGGGCGCGGCACGGCGGCATGGCCACGGCGCAAGTGGAGCGCGTGGCTACAGGAGGAGATGACACATTTGCGAAAAAACCCCTGGAGAAACTTTCCCCATCACAGTTAGGTCCTTTTCAGTTTTAATTTAGAAACCTTTTAAAACCAGCAGCACTTTGGAGATTTAATTGAGGCACTTTACATTTTAGAAAAATATGAAATTATTCATGTAGCCTTTTCATATCATGTGGAAGCTCCACAAAATTTGGTGTCTCAAAATCAAATAGTTTGGACCACTTTTGTTTAGCAAGGTTGGTTATGTTATTTTCTCAAATACAATTTGATATTCCTTTGGAAATTTCAAAGAATGTGCCAAGTATTATTTTTGAACCATTTGAAACTTCCTTGACAAATATAAAATGTCTAGGTATTTTGTTTTGCAAGTTTGAGTGCCTTCATTGTTTTGAGATTGGTTAAAGCAAGTTTGGCATTGTGTTTTAGGTGGTGCCAAACCACCACAATTCCCTAACCCAACAACAATTCCCTACCGAAAGTTAAAGGTTCCAATTTGTACACATTGATGCAGGATGCCATGATGCAATGAACCAAAAGTGGAAAAATTACACAGGTTTTTAGGTTCTCAACTTTGGGCTGTTACATCCACCTTCATCAAACATTTTCAAAGGAGTTTTGAGTAAACCATATTTATTTTTCCCATCCTATAATTTTATATAAACTATCTTATACTTCTACATCGGTGGCAAAATAGTTTTTCATATGCTTTTTGAAAACGTTTTAAAAATCATTGCCTTAAGAGTAAATCATGTTATCAAAGTAGATATATATATATATTTGGGGTGCAAGCTCAGAGAGTAGCTTGCCTTGCTCGACAAAGTGACCTTGGTCTTGATCTTCGGGTTCAACAAATTCTCCTTCCTCGGTAATTCCGACAACGCTCTCATCTAATTAATAAACAACAAATACAAACAATCACTATCCTACTCAATCAACATCACAACATTACAATCTTAAATGCTATAAATAGCCACTGCACACATCAAGCAACACAATTTGGTTTCAATTTAATTGAATTAACCATTATTTATTTATGTCTTGAATATGGCAGAAACTAGTTGAATATGTTTAATTGCATAACTCAAGTTCTGTTGGTCACACAAAATACAAACTAAAATTCTACAGAAAGCTACTGATGTGTAGAAGACAACACAATTTGATTTGGATTAATTTCAGTTACCAAACTCCCTACACAATTGTTTTAATCCAGAAACCTAATAATCAAGTTTTAGCTACAACTTAAGTTCTGTTGATCCTAAAATTAAATCCTTTTAGGGTAACTAACAATGACTAAATGTGATCCAACAAAATTGTCCCTAACTCATTTGGGCTAAATCAATAATTAATCTATAATTGTTTTAGTGCAGAATGGTTTGCTAAATTTAACTTTATACTAAACAATTATTATTGCATACTTAATTCTACCAAAATTAGGGAAACTAATAGATCACAGTACCAAGCTGACAAAATTGGATTGGAATTATTTGGGTTAATAGATTATCTGAAACAAACAAGTTTAGATTTTAAACCTTCTGTGGCATTTTTAATAATACACATTTATTTTTTATCTAAATGAAATGAAACCACTTGGGTTGGTTAAACAATTTCATAAGCTTTCCAGAACATTTTGATTTGATTTATTTGGACTTATAAATCTCGAGATATTGAATTTCAAAGTTCAGTCCAGTACTGAAATTCCAGGGAAAATTAAATTAGAAAAGCTTTCTGTTCTGGATAATGTTGAGGATCTGATGGGTGGGTCCACTCGTCAGTGACTCAGCAGAAATATTTCGCGCGCTGGATAATGTTTAAAGTGCTGACAGTGGGGCCCACTTGACAGTGACTCATATAATCGAAGCGGTATGCTACCGTGGATCTAAGATCTAACGGCTGGGAAGCAAGCACATCGGCGACGACCTAAAACGGGCGGCGCCGTGGCTCCGGCGATGTTGAGGTTTGCGATTCTCTCACCTAGGGCTCGGGAGGACGTGTAGGTGAGCAGAACGAACGCGGCGGCCTGGGGAAGCTGGCTGGAGAAGTCACACTTCCTGGGACGGCTCCAATCGACGGCGGCGAGCAGCTCCGCTTCCACGGGCACGTCCTCCAACTCCGGCGAGGTCCTGGCGACGATTCTGTGCGTGATACAGAGGAGAAAAAGGTGCGTGTGAGTGCGGTGATCTAAGGCAACAATGTAGGGGTTCAGAAGGAGAGAGGGAGCAGCAGCACGGCGTGGCCGTGGTCGACACCACCTTCTGCTCCGGCAGCACCTGGCCGTGGTCGACCAAGGCAGCGAGGGCTGCGACTGCGTGCTCGCCCTCCTGGCGGTGCACGAGCGAGTGTGGAGCAAGGGGGAGAGTGGTGCGTAGTGGAGGGAAGTGAGAGCTCGAGGTGGCTTATAAGGCCGACGCTCGGCTCACGGTGGTCGTGGTTCACGCGAGGTCCAGAGAGGGGGAGAGGCGGTCGTTGGTTGTCTGGGGGGCCGCAGGTGAGCTGTGGAGTGGCTGGGCGCGGCCACGCGTCGAGGGGTAGTGGAGCGCCGAGGTCTACAGCGGTGTCCCTGGGTCGGCCATGGCGCACGGCGAGCACGGGCGCGTGCTACGCGCGAGTGGGCGCTGTCGTGCCGGTGTTTTTGTGTCCACGGGAGCAGAAGAGCAAGGGAGAGAGGGGGGCACGGCGCTAGGCCACCACGGCGTCGCCACCTCCTTCTTCCGCAGTGGCGACCATGGCGATGCGCGCGGGCTCCTGTCCCCTGGCGCGACTCCTCCCAGTCCAGCCGCCCATTTTCTTCGGCTCCAGTGAGCACGGTGGTGAGTGGAGTGAGAGGGAGCAATTGGGCAGAGATCGACGAACTTCGATCGAATCGATCGAATTGATCTCGGATTTGGTGAAGAACATGGTGATGCCCACCATGTGTTCGACGAAATGTTTGAACCAAGATTAATTTCCAATTTCTGAAATTTATTTTCATAATTTGCTTCACATATGTTTATCAAGATTTGTGGTGCTGTTTAGGTATTTATTTGGACAAGTGCAACATAGCACATTTCTTGATTTGAATAAGATAAAGAAGAAATGGAATTTAATTTAGGTTTTTTGGAAATATTTATTTGAGAGGGAAAGTGGTGAGAATAAAATGGGAGTGCTCATTACCACTCCACTGAATTTTGTTTGAAGACAATTAATTTCTCACTTGGAGAAATTGGTGACACTTGTCACATGATTTTATTGTTTTACTTTTTATTTTATTTCTTTGTTTTTCTTCAAGTTCCTAATTAGAGCAACAAGCTCACAAGCAACAATATACAATCAACACATATAAATCAACAAAAGTTTTTGTTGGCCCACATTTTTGGAATAATAATACTTATTATAATTTTGGGATGTTACAGATCCTTCCCCCTTAAAGTAAATCTTGTCCCGAGATTTGCTAGGCTTAGGTACTAAAGAGGTTTGGGAATTCGCTTTTAAGATAGTTTCGCGTTCCCAAGTTGCTTCTTCTTCGGAGTGGTTAGTCCACTGGACTTTGTAGAACTTGATCGCGCGCCTCCGGTAAGACGAACATCTTCGTAGAATCTTGACGGGTCTCACAATACGTCAGGTCATGGTTCAGGTCGACGGAGAGGTGGTCGATGTTATTGAAAACGTCGGGCTTGTCGGGAACTTCAAGACACTTCCGGAGCAAGGAAATGTGGAAGACATCGTGAAATTCCGATAACTCTTGGGCAACTCCAGTTGATAGGATACTTCTCCTCGACGAGAATGATCTTGAAAGGTCCAATATATCTTGGCGCTAATTTTCCTTTGACATGAAAACGCTGCATACCCTTGAGGGTGTCACTCGGAGATAGACATAATCTCCGACACTGAAATGACATCACGACGCTTGGTATCAGCGTAGCTTCTGACGGGATTGGGCAGTTTTGAGACGCTCACGAATAAGTTGAACTTGTTTTGCTTCACGGAGGGTATCTGGTCCAAACAATTTGCCTTCTCCGGTGTCGGAATTCAGGGGCGTACGACACTTCTTGCCGTAAAGTGCTTCAAAAGGGGCCATTTGTAGACTAGACTGGTAGCTATTGTTGTAGGAGAACTCTGCAAACGGAAGACAATCTTCCCACTTGGAATAGGATAGAACACATGCATGAGCATGTCCTCCAATATCTGGTTACTCGCTCAGTTTGGCCCCCGTCTGGGGATGATAAGCTGTGCTAAACGCTAACTTGGTTCCGAGGCTTCGTGAAGGGATTTCCAGAACCTTGAAGTGAACTGCGTGCCTCTATCAGATACAATCTTCTTTAGGCACACCGTGCAGGCTTACTATTCTGGAAATATACAAGTCCGCTAACTGAACTCCGGTGTGAGTGGTCTTGACAGGAAAAAATGGGCAACCTTAGTCAGTCGATCAACGATGACCCAGATTGAGTCATGGCCTCGGTTGGATCTTGGAAGTCCGGTAATAAAGTCCATTCCAATTTCATCCCACTTCCACTCAGGAATTTTCAAAGGTTGAAGCAATCCAGCGGGTCGCTGATGTTCAGCCTTGACTCGCTGAAGATACTTGGCTACGAAAGAACCAATCTCTCGCTTCATTCCATGCCACCAAAATCTTTCACGAAGGTCTTGGTACATTTTTGTTCCGCCGGGTGGATTGAATAAGGGGTCTCGTGGGTTCCTTCAGGATTAACTCCTTAAGTTCCATGACATTGGGTACACAGATACAACCATTGAATCTCACACTCCTTCAGCATCTTCAGTAAAACCGGGTGCTTTGCCGAGAGAAATCTTTTTTAATTCCTTCAATACTTTCATGATCTTTTTGGGCTTCCTTGATTTGATGCATCAGGTTGGGGCTAACTCTAGATTGGCGAGATATCCGTGGCTAACAAGCTCTAGTCCGAAATCTTCAAACTCTTTGAACAAGGCTGGTTGTTCGGCTTGGATCAAGGCATTCAGGGTGCAAGGTTTGCGACTAAGGGCATCGGCAACTACATTAGCCTTTCCGGGGTGATATGGATTCCAATATCATAATCCTTGATTAATTCCATCCATCTCCTCTGCCTCAGGTTCAACTCCTTCTGGGTGAAGATATATTTGAAGCTCTTATGATCCGTATAGATCTCGCAGCGATGTCCCGCAAGATAGGGACGCCACGTCTTAAGAGCAAGAACAACACAGCTAATCCAGATCATGGGTTGGGTAATTCTCTTCACGCGGTCGCAACTGTCGGGACAGATACGACACAACCTTGCCTTCTTGCATCAGAACGCAACCAAGTCCGAGGCGTGATGCGTCGCAATACACGTCAAAACTCTTGGTGACGTCTGGCATAATCAAGACTGGGGTTGAGGTCAGTCTCTTCTTCAATTCTTTGAAATCTCTTCACACTTCTGAGTACACTCGAATTTCTTGTCCTTCTTCAACAGTTGGGTCATGGGCTTGGCTATACTGGAGAATCCTTCAACGAACTTGTGGTAATAACCCGCTAGTCCGAGAAGCTTCGGATTTCAGTAACACAGGTTGGGGCTTTCCAGTCAACAATGGCTTGGATCTTCTCTGGGTCAACAGAAATTTCCCGCAGACAACATGTCCGAGAAATGCCACTTCACTAAGCCAAAACTCACACTTGCTAAGCTTGGCATACAGCTGGTGCTTTCGGAGGGTCTCCAAAACTAGACGCAGGTGTTCAGCGTGCTCTTCTTCGGTCTTGGAATAAATAAGGATGTCATGAGGAAGACTACCACGAACTTGTCGAGGTACTCCATGAAAATCTTGTTCATGAGATTCATGAAATAGGCTGGGGCATTGGTCAGACCAAAGGACATCACGGTGTATTCAAACAAACGTAACGGGTGGTGAAGGCGGTCTTGGGAATGTCTGACTCTCGGATTTTCAACTGATGATATCCCGTCCGAAGATCGATCTTGGAAAAGACTCGGGCTCCGTTCATCTGATCGAACAGATCCTCGATCTTGGGAAGAGGATACTTGTTTTTAATGGTTACGTCGTTTAGCTTGCGATAATCCACACACAGGCATGTGGTACCGTCTCTTTTGTCCACAAAAATGATGGGTGATCCCCAAGGTGAAGCGCTTGGGCGAACAAGACCTTTGCTGAGCATATCAGCCAACGCTTCTTCAACTCAACCAGTTCTTCCAGATTCATCCGATAAGGTCTTTGGATATAGGGGCTGTTCCTGGGATAAGTTCAATTATGAACTCAATATCCCGGTCTGGCGGCATACAGGCAACTCTTCAGGGAAAACATCTCGGAATAGGTGAACTACACGGATCTCATCTAGGGTGGGTCGAGCTATGCCCTCATGGCAGCCTGGTTGGGAATGACTAGCTTCGGACACATATTCCACTTCGACCTCTTTGTCGGTGGTGATGGATACAGCTCTTCTGGCGCAGTCTATTCGACCACGGTACTTGGCTAGCCAATTCATACGAAGTATATAATCTATGCCTTGGGTTCCCAGAACGATTAAGTCGGCTGGAAACTTTTCTCCTTTGATTTCAAGGGAAACGTCGGGGCAAAACAACTTGGTCTCTACGGTGGATTCTGGGATTTGGATGACCATGGGTTTGGGTAAGAGACTCCCGACTAAACCTCCCTTAGCAACAAATCTTGGGTAACAATGGAATGGGTAGCACCAGAATCAAACAGAACAGTTGCAGGTACTAAGTTGACGGAACGTACCCAGCACAACATCTGGCGCATCCTGGGCTTCTTCAGCATTGATGTGGTGCAGATGGCCCTTGGCAAGCAACATTTCCGTGGGGTGCGGCATTCTTGCCATTCCATTACGGCCTTGGCCATTGCGGTTGAAGTTGTTGAAGTTTCCTCCGGGACGGTTATTGTCGTTGGGGCGGTTGAAGTTGTTTGGGCGGTTAGGGAAATTGGAGCGTGGAGCTTGCGGTGGGCGATAGGCAGGCTTGGGGGCTTGCTGAAAGATACGAGGCTTCTGGTTGCTCGAACCTTCCTGAGCATTCATCCTCCTCTTTATACCTTCAAACATAGACTTGCGCTTGGTCTCCAGCTGGATGGCTGGCTTTGTCCACAAGTGACTCCAAATCAAAGAAGTCATGGATAACCAAAGCACACTGCAGTTCATCATGAAGTCCATTCAGGAAAGCTCTATCTCTTCTTCTCTGTGTCGGTGTCATCAGGAGCATACCGGGATAAGTCGGTAAACTCATCAAGATATCCGACCACATCTTTACTTCCTGCCACAGCTTGCGGAATTCATCCTTCTTCCTCTCGATGAGTCGCCGAGAATGTGCTTCTTGCGAAACTTCTCCTGGAACTCAGGCCCAGTTGATACATGGCCAACTTGCTGGAGATCCTTGGTAGCTTCCCACCAAGCTCGTGCAGGTCCAGCAAGATAGTGGGTTGCATACAACACCTTCTCATTTTCTGCTACAGCAGCAACTTCAGATTGTTCTCGATGGTGCGAAGCCAATCATCGGTTCCAGTGGGTGAAGTCCCTTGGAATAGGTAGGTGGGTTGGTCTTTTGGAAATCGCTCAAAGTGGATCGCTGGTTTCCATCGCCATTGCCATTGCCACCATTGTTGTTGTTGTTATTGTTGTTATTTTTGTTGACATGGGCGGCAGCGATCTGCTGCAGGCAGCAAGATGAGCTTGGCGCTCCTCCCTGGCATTTGGCGTTCCTCCATGATAAGCGCAAGAAGTTGGGCGGGGGTGGGTTTGGTGGTGGTGGCGGGTTCTGGTTGGAGGTATTGCGAGTGTCCACCATCTGTAGTAAACAGGATATAAGAGACAAGGCAAAAAGGTTTCGACTAAGGGAAAAAAGACGATTTCGCAAAGTGGTTGATTAATTAAGGATTATATGGAAAATATTTTACACAGATCAAACAAGACTAACACACTTATATAACACAAACATCACATCAAGGAGTTCACACATCAAGCTTACAACATCGCCCTACATCTAATGTACATAATCATGGTTTCCAAAAGAACCACTACTTCGACTCGACTAGCGATAGGGGGTCAAATAATCCTGCGGTAGTACTCAAGTCACTCGCCTACTGAGGTGGAACCTCCGGCTCTGCTTCGTCAGCGCGGATGGTAGGGTGGCTCCTCCGGGTCCTCCTCCTCGTCCTCGAGAACTGCCTCTAGTGGCTCCTCCTCCTCGTCAACTAACTCCTCCTCGTCGTCCTCCTGCTCATAGTCCATCTCCTCCAGGAAGTCGTCATCGTCACTGAGGAAAGCGTTGTTCCTTGCGGAGATCCTCGCCCTCCTCCTCCATCTCGTTCGCCTGGTGCTCCATGTCCTCAATCATCTCGTCCTGCTATGCCACTTCTTGCGGAGCTTGGCGATGGTCCTCCTCAGCTGGGTCCTCTTCTTGAGAAGAGCGATCTTCTCCTGCTGCAGCTTCGCCTCACGCTCGCGACTGTCACTGAGCGAGATGCGCTCAAAGCGAGACCAAAGCCTAGCGCTCATCAGATCCTCCTGGGTGCGGTAGAACATAATCTCCATGTCCATGATGTACTCTCCAAACGTCGGGTGTAGAGGGGATCGGATAGGGTGTCCATCATCGGTGCGCCTCCGTAGACCGGAAACGGGAGTTCACCAACTCCGCCTTGTGCTCCTCACAAAATCGGGCCAGAAGCCTCTGCATGGCATGACACAGTCCATCGTCCCAGTGGACGTCCATGGTGGTGAAGATCAGCGTCCTGGATCCGGGAGACTTGATGTTCCCCCGAACAGACGAAATCAACTAGCCAACACAGGTTCCCGTTGAGAGAGTGTCAACCTGGGCTCCCTTAAACTCTGGAGCGGGGTGACCTAACAGCTTGCTCAACTCGAACAAGTCCTTCTCGAACATCAACTTGCCGTCCTTCTCAAGCTGAAACGAACTCGGTGAAATGGATTGCCATCTACAATTTTTAGCAAAATTTTTAGTTAGTGAGATGACAAGTGTACAAAATTTTAAATTTAGTGAGGCAACAAGTGAGCAAAATTTTAAGCTTAATGGGATGACAAGTGTGCAAAATTTTAAGGATACCAGGGAAAATGTAATATTTAATGAGAGTAAAATTTTGCATAAGTAAGAGGATTGGGAGATAATCAATTTTCGAAAATACTTCACTCCTTTATTTTTAGAAATTAACTTTTGTAACTCCTGTCTAGCGACCATGCTAATCTAAGGTCTCTTAAAGTCAGGATGGCTCTGATACTAGCTCGTGGGGACCCGGACTAGCTGTCCGAAATACCCGATTATGCTTAACACAACGATCCCGTGATTAGTCTGTCGTTGCACATAATCCGAACTGAGTACCATAGTTTACATCCATTACGATACCGAATAAAAGTCTTACACATATGGTCATTTAGACCAAGTCTTACATAGGGCCTTCATGGGCCAAACCAAAATATTCAGCGGAAGCTACGGCGTAGTAGACATCATATCCTAACAACGACCCGACAAGCTGACTTATGGAGATCCCTAGTTCACATAGAAGTCGCCATCCTCCTCAGCGTAGTGCTCCTCGAAATCTGGCTAAGACAATAGCCAGGGACGGAAACCAATATGAGTACATTTGATTATACTCGCAAACTACCCAATTGAACATGCACTGTTTTTTTTTAATCCTAGACTTTTATTTATTTAAAACATCTCTATATCTTTATTGAAAAAGGTAAGAAGAATTTTATAACTATCCTTAAATAAAATCCATTTATCTGTTCTCCAAAACTCACTTTTTCCGACCATAGCCCGTCATGGTCCATTTGCCTCCAACAACCTCATACCGATCCGTTGGTATGGTTGTATAAAACCTTCTCCTTTTCATTTTCTTTCTAAAACTCAAAGTCTTTCAAAAACTTGCACATGGTCTTAGGACAGCCTTCCAACTGTCCATTACCGAGGACTCGGCTATTCGAATAGTTTTACACTCTACAGAGGTAGCACGCTTTTTCCCACATCCATCCGATAACTCATCGTGTCAGCCACGTCCCACCATACAAGGTGTATGCGAAGTTGAGTCACGACCTAGCCTGTCCTTTGCTCATGCTAGTATAGGACCCTGCGCCGCTATGCCACTTTCCATCAACACTTAACCCCAGCCCGTCGGAATCTAGTGTGAGGACTCATAGTTCTGCCCGGCGGTGTATAGGGGACATCCTTCTATCCACCACATGTGAGAGGACCATCCTTCACCACATGTGCGAGGACCCGGGTCAGGGGTAGGTCACCGAACCATCCCCTCATGGAACGGAGTCATCTCCGTTGTTGAGGCATCCCATACTAATATGAGCAATTATATGATATGACAATTTCCCATATGTGGGTAAATGTGGTCGCACAGGGTAAGATTGGTCGCCATAGTACTAGGACACACTGTGCATTTTTCATAAACATCACCATCTCATTTCTTCACTTCCACACCGACATCTCGGTATTCCACTGTGGCGCCCCGACCCGACTGCTTTACAGTGATGCTATGTGTCACCGGGTAAGCGATACAACCGGAGGTTAGGGTTTACCATCCCGGCCAAAACCTTTGGCAGGCATTACTCGGAATTGATCATCGGCAACGCAACACCCCGATTGATGCCTTTAAACAGGCACAACTATCAATGCATAATAGAGAGATCAAGACTTGTGGAACAACTGGCACATCACAGACTCTACGACACAAAGCATTATAGTTCAACTCTTATAATAGAGAAAGATAGCAAAATACAACCAGAGGTCACAGACCCAACAGTACATCATGCGGAAGCGAATTAGGTTGTTCTAACAACAAGAACCAAATTAGGGCCTAAGAGGCCTACAGATAAACATTCAAGCGCCAGCTGTTCGGGATGTCCCAAGCTGCCACCTGGGAACCCCAGACTACTCATCGATGTCCACAAAGAACCCACCTTCGAGGTCGGTGAAGTCCTCCTCTGAAACAAAACAAACGACGTTGAGTTCGACGAACTCGCAAGATTAAATATAGAGCTTTAGCTCGATGAGGCTTTCAAGGTTTTATGTCTGTTTTGCATAAAGCTGATTTTTTTATGAAAACATAACTCCATGGCATCGACTAATCAGAGTATTTTTAAAAGAGGTAAGAAGTAACTCTTTTCTCTTGATCACCCTTTTTCATCATCAACCACCATCATCACTGTACCTGTTCTACGAAGGCACCTCCCCGAATCACCCTCGAGGAAGCTAACCTTGCATTCTTGAGTAGTACCTTTAGTACTCAGTTTTTAATCATTCCGTTAAAATTATTCTATGATCTCTGAATCCGTCACCAAGTCGTCCATAACCGCGGACACGGCTTTTCGAAAAGATTTATCCCTGCAGGGGTGTAATGTGAAAGTCGCCAGGCTCCCGGGGCCCTCCCAGCTTCTTATCCATGTGTACCATCAGGCCCATTGCCTAGCTCTTAGCTCTCTTCCGGGGAAAGCCTGTGGGTGGGAGCGGCTACAACCTTTACCTCGCTTAAGACTAACCCAGGATCATCAGTGGCGGTAGGACAGGTTCAGTGCCTCTCCCCCTGTCCCGCGGCCACTTATTTTCCTAGACACCACAATCCTCATCACAATCTTGGCCACCATCTCAACGCCGCGCAAATGGAAAGCCAAACTAGAGGACCCTCGGTAGTCCGCCACAAGTTAGTCGGTCAACGAGGTTCCATATGCCCACGCATGGTTGCACGCTCAACTTGGCTCGTAGGCGAGAACTCGCATCTAGGCGGCGAGAATGAGACAAAGCACCACAACCACCGTGGCCTCTCATCCCCACCTTTAAGCATTTTATTACCTGTCACCACAATTCTCCACCATCATCCGGGCATCTCATCACCTGTTTCCAACATGAAGTATCCATCGTACTGCTAGACATTTAACTAAGCATGGCTAAGCATCAACATAGCATAGTTAAGTATCTCAGGCCAACAATACAATCCTATGGAGAATAGGAGGGGAAACAGGTAATGGCATCGGAAACTTAATGCAACAATAGGATACTCTAATCCAATAAAATTGACAATTGGAACCGCATGCAATATTATAGTGGAGAAAATAGTTGCGGAAATTAGGTAAGACATGCTCAGAGGGGGGATTACGCTTGCCTTGCTCAACGTGCTGGTAGTACGGATCGTCACGATACGGTGGTGGCACTTCCACTCCTTGATCTACCGATGCACAAACAATACCGGACAAGAACAATCAATAAACACACATGCTTCACCGGTGCAATGCACAAACACATGATGACATGACATTTTAATGTTCGAACTTAACATAAGATATCTAGCAATTTTAAATGGGGCGCGAGAATAAATACTTCAACGAGATAGGAGAACACCCCATATTTATCTTAATGTTTCTCCTAGCCTCTAGAAAGTGCAGTCCTTTAATGGTGATCAAATATGCATGATAAATATTAAAGGTTAGTTCACCATTTTTCCGGACGTTTTGGTTATCGAACACATTTCTATGATGTCCCGATAAAAAGTTGTTACATTTATAATTTCCTCTTCTAAATATGTGCCTTTATAAGTTAGTTTAAAACAACATAATTACTTAACCAAATTAGAAAGAAATAAATGAAACAGCATAATTTTTGGGTGCTGGACAATTTCGGAAATTCCGATTTCTCCTCTCGGAATATCCGATCGAAAAGCAGACTCAAATTTTGGATAAGGACTGAAAACATCCAGCACTGGAGTATCTCGGAAAATCCAAATTTTTTTCGGTTTCGGATTATCCGATCACCATCGATGGGTTTACAAACCACTAAGGACCTAAGCCTCCTCGTACTGGAACTAACGGAAAATCCGGCTCGACGTGGCTCGGAAAATCCGACGCACGGGCAAATGACGGGCGGCGGCGACTCCGGCGGGAGAGGAAGGGGGAAGAGGTCCAGAAGGACGGAGGGCTCACCCTCGACTCGTGGTTGTGCTCAGCAGGGCAGGGGTGGACGGAGGGCGGCGTATTTCCCGCGGCGGAGCTCGGACTGCAGCGGCGAAGTGGTGGACGGCGACGTCGATTCTGGCCTCTCGGCTCGATTCCTTCGGCGGAGCAGTAGAGGACGTCGAGGCGGAGCGATTGGTGGTCTTCGATTTGGACGGGTGAGCTCAGTCGACGGCGGTGACGACGGCCATGGCGGCTCGGTGTGCGAGCTCGTGGGGAGAGAAGAGGGGAACGAGGGAGCAGCGTGCGCGAGGGAATAGAGGAGCAGGGCCTCGTGGGGCGTGATCTCCTCGCAGGTGAGGGCAGAGAGGAGGGGGGGCCCGGCGCAGCGTGGTGAGGGGCGCGGCACGGCGGCATGGCCACGGCGCAAGTGGAGCGCGTGGCTACAGGAAGGAGATGACACATTGCGGAAAACCCCCTGGAGAAACTTTCCCATCACAGTTAGGTCCTTTTCAGTTTTAATTTAGAAACCTTTTAAAACCAGCAGCACTTTGGAGATTTAATTGAGGCACTTATACATTTTAGAAAAATATGAAATTATTCATGTAGCCTTTTCATATCATGTGGAAGCTCCACAAAATTTGGTGTCTCAAAATAAAATAGTTTGGACCACTTTTGTTTAGCAAGGTTGGTTATGTTATTTTCTCAAATACAATTTGATATTCCTTTGGAAATTTCAAAGCATGTGCCAAGTATTATTTTTGAACCATTTGAAACTTCCTTGACAAATATAAAATGTCGAGGTATTTTGTTTTGCAAGTTTGAGTACCTTCATTGTTTTGAGATTGGTTAAAGCAAGTTTGGCATTGTGTTTTTAGGTGGTGCCAAACCACAATTCCCACTAACAAACAATTCCCTAGCAACAATTCCCTACCAAAAGTTAAAGGTTCCAATTTGTACACATTGATGTAAGGATGCCATGATGCAATGAACCAAAAGTGGAAAATTACACAGGTTTTTAGGTTCTCAACTTTGGGCTGTTACAATTCTACTCCCCTTACAGGAATCTCGTCCCGAGATTCTAGGATTGCGGAAAGAAGTCGGGATACTCCTCGCGAAAACTAGACTCTCTTTCCCAAGTTGCTTTCCTCGGAATGGTGAGACCACTGAACTTTGAGGAACTTGGTAGTCTTGTTACGGGTCTTCCTTTCGGTTTCATCCAGGACACGGATGGGGGATGCTCGCGATAAGTGAGATCTTCCTAGAGATCTAGCTCCTCATGATTGACCCCATGGATAGGATCTTAAAACACGGCGAAGTTGGGAGACATGAAACACATCATGTACATCTGGGAAGATGACGGTAACTCCAACTTATAAGAAAGATCTCCTCGCTTGGCCAGAACGGTGAAAGGGCCAACATAGAGAGGGCCAATTTCCCTTTGATACCGAAGCGGCGAACGCCCCGAAGGGGAGAGACGCGGAGATAAGCTTTATCACCAATTTCATAGTGAATTTCCTGATGGTGCTTATCATAGTAGCTCTTCTTGCCTAGACTGAGCAATCTTCAGATTCTCTTATGATTCTAACCTTCTCCTCAGCTTCATTGATCACATCCGGACCAAAGAGTGCCCTCTCTCCGGTCTCGGACCAATTTAGAGGAGTGCGGCATTTCTTCCATAAGAACCTCGAATGGAGCCATGCCCAGACTAGCTTGATAGCTTTGTTGTAGGAGAACTCCGCGAAAGGGAGTACTTTCCCAATCCTTGCCAAAAGAGATTACACATGCCCGAAGCATGTCTTCCAAAACTTGGTTCTCTCTTTCGGTCTGACCATCAGTTTGAGGATGGAACGCGGTGCTGAAGTTGAAGGGTTCCCATAGCAGTTTGGAAACTAGTCCAAAACTTGGAGGTGAATAGGCTTCCACGATCAGAAATTATCTTCTTGGGAATGCCGTGAAGGACGACGATACGAGAACATACAGGTCTGCCAACTTGGCAGCTGTAATGTCAACGAACGGGGAGGAAGTGAGCCACTTTTGATAGTCGATCAATGATGACCCAAATGGCATCATTCCCTTTGGAGACTTCGGCAGACCAGTAATGAAGTCCATACCAATTTCATCCCATTTCCACTCGGGATAGCAATAGGGTGAAGAGTGCCGGCAGGCCTTTGATGTTCAGCCTTTACCCGTCGACAGGTGTCGCATTCAGCAAATTGGCAATTTCCGTTTCATCCGAGTCCACCAGAATTGTGGTCGAAGGTCTTGGTACATTTTGGTACTACCGGGATGAATAGAGAGAGGGATTCATGAGCTTCTTGGAGGATCAGCTCCCTCAATTTTCGTTCTTTGGCACTACCAAGCGGTCACCAAAATAAACAACTCCGGATTCATTGAGAAACATTTGGCCTTCCGCTAGCAATGTTCTCTTGATTTTAGAATACCCTCACAGCTTCTGAGCATCCTTAATCTGGTCTACAAGAGTAGATTTGATCTCCAGATTTGCAAGGTAGTAGAGGAACAATTTCCAGGTTCAAACGGGCAAACTCTTCATGAAGAGCAGGTTGGCCTTCTCAATCATCAGATTGTTGCAATAGGACTTCCGACTTAGCGCGTCAGCCACGACGTTTGCTTTGCCGGGTTGATAGTTCAGACTCACATCATAGTCCTTGATTAACTCCAACCAACGCCTTTGCCTGAGATTTAAATCCGGCTGGGTGAAGAGGTACTTCAGACTCTTGTGATCCGAGAAATCTCGCAACGGTTACCAAACAGGTATGGTCTCCATTGCTTCAAAGCATAGACCACCGCGGCAAGTTCTAGATCATGAGTTGGGTATTGTGCTCATGCGGCTTCAATTGGCGAGAAGCATAGCCACCACATGGCCATCTTGCATTATACACAGCCCAAGCCTTAGAGAGGCGTCACAGAAGACGACGAAATCCTTGCTGTGTCCGGCAGGACAAGCACAGGAGCGGACGTGAGTTTGGCTTTCAGTGTTTTGAAGCTCTCTTCAGCTTCGGCCGTCCATACGAACTTTTTATCCTTCTTGAGAAGGTCAGTCAGAGCCTTGGCTATCTTGGAGAAACCTTCGATGAATCGGCGGTAGTAACCGCCAATCCGAGAAAGCTACGATGTCCTTGACTGACATTGGAGTTTTCCAATCCAAAATGGACTGAATCTTGTCGGGAATGACAGCCACACCATTAGCGGATATCACATGACCAAGGAAGACAAGATTATCCAACCAGAACTCACACTTGGAGAACTTGGCATAGAGGCGGTGTTCTCGAAGTCGTGTCAGAACCAACGAAGATGTTCATGCTCTTCATCGGTTTTGGAATAAATGAGGATGTCATCGATGTAAATGACGACAAACTTGTCGAGATAATCCATGAAGATGGAGTTCATGAGCCTCATGAAAGTAGCTGGAGCATTGTGAGACCAAAGGACATGACGGTATACTCATATGAGCCACGAGTAACAAATGCCGTCTTTGGATATCCTCCTTTCTGATTTGATCTGATGGTATCCTGACCTCAGATCCATCTTGGAGAATACGTTGCACCAGCTAACTGATCCAACAGATCATTGATGCGAGGAATAGGATACTTGTTCTTGATTGTCACCGCATTCAACGGTCTATAGTCAGAGACTAGACGAGGCACGGTAGAATCCCTCTTCTTGACAAAGAGTACCGGACAACCCCAAGGTGAACTGCTAGGCTGATGAAATCCTTCGCTAACAGCTGATCAATTTGCTCTTTCAACAGAGCCAACTCTTCCACCGGCATACGGTAGGGCTTCTTGGAAATGGAGCAGTACCGGGAAGTAGATCTATGACAAACTCCACACTTCGGTCAGGAGGCATGCCAGGCAATTCTTCCGGGAACACATCCGGGAAGTCACACACCACGTGTATGTCCTGGATTTCAGGAGGGGATTCGCCTTCCATAAAGCAAAGGAGGATCTCGGGTGAGTTGGGTATGACTGAAGATGGAGGTCTTGAGAGTGCAGACCAATACTCACAATGTCACGGAAGAAGTGGTCACGGTGTGGTCTTGGCAGCACAGTCGAGATTAGCCGGTATTTGGCTAGCCAGTTCATGCCCAGTATGACATCAATGCCATTTGACTCAGAGCTACCAAGCAAAAGGAAAGACGAGTAACCATATTAATCTGGACCTCAGGAGTAACCCCATCGGTTTGCCATTTGGAGCCAGGAGTGGAGATCACCAAGGGACGGCTCATTTTCTCAACGGTATTTTGTGGTCTTTTGCAAAAGCTATGGATATGAATGAATGCGATGCTCCAGAGTCAAACAAAACTGTAGCAAGATTGTTGTTGATTCGTAGCTCACCCATAAGGACGCCGGGGTCCTCTTCAGCTTGCTCAGCAGAGACGTGGTTCAGGCGACCACGCAATAGGTCCAGCCTTGCCAGCTGGAGTGGCAGGGGCTCGTGCAGGAGTTCCCGTGATAGGTGCCTTCTGGGGGCACTCCCTGGAGTAGTGGCCAGCCTGGCCACGGTGTAGCAGGTGAGTCCAGGTGGAGCAGGTAGCATAGGACGTACCCACTCCCGCTGCCCCAAGTGTCGAAGTAGTGGGGCGCGGAGGTGGTGGCCTGTATCCCGCGGCCCTCGGCATAAATGGAGCACGCGGACAGCGTGTAGGAACAAACACCTGCGCTTCTTGCTCTCAGAACCCGAGGAACTCTGGTGGTCCCGTGTGCTGGCCTCTTGGAAGCCTCGAGTTCCTTCCTCCCTGCTCAAGAGTAAGAGCCTGGTTGAACAGCTCCTGGTAGGTCTGGAACTGAAGGGCAGAACTCATAGCGAGCTGCGGCGCAAGACCCTTGCGGAACAGCTCTTGCTTGTCGGCATCAGTGGTCACGTCCCTTGGGGCGTAACGAGAGAGATGGTTGAATTCACAACCATAAGTGCGGAGGTCCATACGTCCCTGTTGCAATCCAGGAACTCCCTCCTCTTCAAATCCATGATCGGCTGGGAATGTAGCCGCACGGAAGGCAGTGCGGAAATCTGCCCAAGTGAAGACATGGTTGGCTGGAACAATGCCACATGGCTTTCCCACCAACAGCCAGCCTGCACCAAAGAGGTAGGTGGCAAAGTTGACTTGCTCAGCCACTGGGACATGCAGCGCGGAGAACTTGCGCTCCAGTGCGCGAAGCCAATCATCAGCTTCCAGTGGCTTTAGCATCAGCAAAGGTGGGTGGCTGCGAGCGCAGGAACTCAGTGAGAGTGTTGCAGCCATTCCTCTGTGCATTCTGCTGCACAACTGCTCAAGCAGTCGCTCATTGCGCCACGGTTTCCTCAATGGCCATCAAGACCTGAGCCATCGAGGGTGGTGGCGGTGGTTCCTCATCATTGTGGTTACCACGGCCTCCTCGAGCCATTCTGGAGAATTTACAATGACACAGTTAGTATCTTCCTCCGAATGGTTGAAAATAGCATTAGCGTCTACTCAAGTACACAGACTAGGGACGATAATACATTGTGTAACAACTAACAAGGGATCAACAAGATAGAACTTGGGTCAAAGATCAGCATCATGTACTACTAGCGTGGGATTCAAATAGTTAAGAAACCATGTGATTCAACACACTCTAGTTGGCACAATCCGGGACCTTCTGTTCAAGTCCTTGGGTTAAAACCCAACGAAGGAATGTGATCATACTCGGTAGAAACATCTGAGTTGTTTAGTTTGCAACGCTCGGGAGCAACGACACATAACACTAAAGGTAGAACCCAACCCGTGATCCTAAAGTTTTGAGGTAACAATGAGAAGTAAAACCTTTCAACTCAAATCGAGGTAGATTGCTCCGAGATTAGAGGTAACCAGATAAGGAGTAAAAAGAATCCTAAGATGGTTTTCACAACTCATTTTTAGGTTAAAAATATTTTCACAAACACTAGACTCAACGTCGACCAGTAGAGGGTTTCCTACAGGCAGTCTGCTCTGATACCAACTTGTGGCGCCCGACCCGACTGCTATACAGTGATGCTGTGTGTCACCGGTTAAGCGATACAACCGGAGGTTACGGGTTTACCAATCCCGGCCAAAACCTTTGGCAGGCGTTGCTCGGAATTGATCATCGGCAACGCAACACCCCGATTGATGCCTTAACACAGGCACAACTATCAATGCATAATAGAGAGATCAAGACTTGTGGAACAACTGGCACATCACAGACTCTACGACAAAGCATTATAGTTCAACTCTTATAATAGAGAAAGATAGCAAATTACAACCAGAGGTCACAGACCCAACAGTACATCATGCGGAAGCGAATTAGTTGTTCTAAACAACAAGACCAAATTATGGCCTAAGAGGCCTACAGATAAACATTCAAGCGCCAGCTGTTCCGGGATGTCCCAAGCTGCCACCTGGGAACCCCAGACTACTCGTCGACGTCCACAAAGAACCCACCTTCGAGGTCGGTGAAGTCCTCCTCTGAAACAAAACAAACGACGTTGAGTTCGACGAACTCGCAAGATTAATATAGAGCTTTAGCTCGATGAGGCTTTCAAGGTTTTATGCTGTTTTGCATAAAGCTGATTTTATTTATGAAAACATAACTCCATGGCATCGACTAATCAGAGTATTTTTAAAAGAGGTAAGAAGTAACTCTTTTCTCTTGATCACCTTTTTCATCATCAACCACCATCATCACTGTACTGTTCTACGAAGGCACCTCCCTGAATCACCCTCGAGGAAGCTAACCTTGCATTCTTGAGTAGTACCTTTAGTACTCAGTTTTTATCATTCCGTTAAAGTTATTCTATGATCTCTGAATCCGTCACCAAGTCGTCCATAACCACGGACACGGCTTTTCGAAAAGATTTATCCCTGCAGGGGTGTACAATGTGAAAGTCGCCAGGCTCCCGAGGGCCCTCCCAGCTTCTTATCATGCGTACCGTCCGGCCCATTGCCTAGCTTTAGCTCTCTTCCGGGGAAAGCCGGCTGGGTGGGAGCGGCTACAACCTTTACCTCGCTTAAGACTAACCCAGGATCATAAGTGGCGGTAGGACAGGTTCAGTGCCTCCAACACCCTGTCCCGCGGCCACTTTTTTCCTAGACACCACAATCCTCATCACAATCTTGGCCACCATCTCAACGCACGCGCAAATGGAAAGCCAAATAGAGGACCTCGGCTAGTCCGCCACAAGTTAGTCGGTCGACGAGGTTCCATATGCCCACTCATGGTTGCACGCTCAACTTGGCTCGTAGGCGAGAACTCGCATCTAGGCGGCGAGAACGAGACAAAGCACCACAACCACCGTGGCCTCTCATCCCACCTTTAAGCATTTTATTACCTGTCACCACAATTCTCCCCATCATGGGCATATATCACCTGTTTCCAACATGAAGTATCCATCGTACTGCTAGACATTTAACTAAGCATGGCTAAGCATCAACATAGCATAGTTAAGTATCTCAGGCCAACAATACAATCCTATGGAGAATAGGAGGGGAAACAGGTAATGGCATCGGAAACTTAATGCAACTATAGGATACTCTAATCCAATAAAATTGACATTTGGAACAGCATGCAATATTATAGTGGAGAAAATAGTTGCGGAAATATAGGATAAGATGCTCAGAGGGGGATTACGCTTGCCTTGTTCAACGTGCTGGTAGTACGATCGTGCGATACGGTGGTGGCACTTCACTCCTTGATCTACGATGCACAAACAATACCGGACAAGAACAATCAATAAACCACATGCTTCACCGGTGCAATGCACAAACACATGATGATATGACATTTTAATGTTCCGAACTTAACATAAGATATCTAGCAATTTTAAATGGGGTGCGAGAATAAATACTTCAACGAGATAGGAGAACACCCCATATTTATCTTAATGTTTCTCCTAGCCTCTAGAAAGTGCAGTCCTTTAATGGTGATCAAATATGCATGATAAATATTTAAGGTTAGTTCACATTTTTCCGGACGCTTTGGTATATCGAACACATTTCTATGATGTCCCGATAAAAGTTGTTACATTTATAATTTCCTCTTCTAAATTGTGCCTTTAATAAGTTAGTTTAAACAACACTATAATTACTTAACCAAATTAGAAAGAAATAAATGAAACAGTATAATTTTTGGGTGCTGGACAATTTTGGAAATTCCGATTTCTCCTCACTGGAATATCCGATCGAAAAGCAGACTCAAATTTTGGCTAAGGACTGAAAACATCCAGCACTGGAGTATCTCGGAAAATCCGAATTTTTTTCGGTTTCGGATTATCCGATCACCATCGATGGGTTTACAAACCACTAAGGACCTAAGCCTCCTCGTACTGGAACTAACCGGAAAATCCGGCTCGACGTGGCTCGGAAAATCCGACGCACGGGCAAATGACGGGCGGCGGCGAACTCGGCGGGAGAGGAAGGGAGAAGAGGTCCAGAAGGACGGAGGGCTCACCCTCGACTCGTGGTTGTGCTCAGCAGGGCAGAGGTGGACGGAGGGCGGCGTATTTCCGCGGCGGAGCTCGGACTGCAGCGGCGAAGTGGTGGACGGCGACGTCGATTCTGGCCTCCTCGGCTCGATTCCTTTGGCGGAGCAGTAGAGGACGTCGAGGCGGAGCGATTGGTGGTCTTCGATTTGGACGGGGTGAGCTCAGTCGACGGCGGTGACGACGGCCATGGCGGCTCGGGTGCGAGCTCGTGGGGAGAGAAGAGGGGAACGAGGGAGCAGGTGCGCGAGGGAATAGAGGAGCAGGGCCTCGTGGGGCGTGATCTCCTCGCAGGTGAGGGCAGAGAGGAGGGGGGCCCGGCGCAGCGTGGTGAGGGCGCGGCACGGCGGCATGGCCACGTCGCAAGTGGAGCGCGTGGCTACAGGAAGGAGATGACACATTTGCGGAAAACCCCTGGAGAAACTTTCCCATCACAGTTAGGTCCTTTTCAGTTTTAATTTATAACCTTTTAAAACCAGCAGCACTTTGGAGATTTAATTGAGGCACTTATACATTTTAGAAAAATATGAAATTATTCATGTAGCCTTTTCATATCATGTGGAAGCTCCACAAAATTTGGTGTCTCAAAATAAAATAGTTTGGACCACTTTTGTTTAGCAAGGTTGGTTATGTTATTTTCTCAATACAATTTGATATTCCTTTGGAAATTTCAAAGCATGTGCCAAGTATTATTTTTGAACCATTTGAAACTTCCTTGACAAATATAAAATGTCTAGGTATTTAGTTTTGCAAGTTTGAGTGCCTTCATTGTTTTGAGATTGGTTAAAGCAAGTTTGGCATTGTGTTTTAGGTGGTGCCAAACCACCACAATTCCCTAACCCAACAACAATTCCCTACCAAAAGTTAAAGGTTCCAATTTGTACACATTGATGCAAGGATGCCATGATGCAATGAACCAAAAGTGGAAAAATTCACAGGTTTTTAGGTTCTCAACTTTGGGCTGTTACATCCACCTTCATCAAACATTTTCAAAGGAGTTTTGAGTAAACCATATTATTTTTCCCATCCTATAATTTTATATAAACTATCTTATACTTCATCGTGGCAAAATAGTTTTTCATATGCTTTTTGAAAACGTTTTAAAAATCATTGCCTTAAGAGTAAATCATGTTATCAAAGTAGATTATATATATATTTGGGGTGCAAGCTCAGAGAGTAGCTTGCCTTGCTCGACAAAGTGACCTTGGTCTTGATCTTCGGGTTCAACAAATTCTCCTTCTCGGTATTCCGACAACGCTCTCATCTAATTAATAAACAAACAAATACAAACAATCACTATCCTACTCAATCAACATACATTACAATCTTAAATGCTATAAATAGCCACTGCACACATCAAGCAACACAATTTGGTTTCAATTTAATTGAATTAACCATTATTTATTTATGTCTTGAATATGGCAGAAACTATGTTGAATATGTTTAATTGCATAACTCAAGTTCTGTTGGTCACAAAAATACAACTAAAATTCTACAGAAAGCTACTGATGTGTAGAAGACAACACAATTTGATTTGGATTAATTTCAGTTACCAAACTCCCTACACAATTGTTTTAATCCAGAAACCTAATAATCAAGTTTTAGCTACAACTTAAGTTCTGTTGATCCTAAAATTAAATCCTTTTAGGGTAACTAACAATGACTAAATGTGATCCAACAAAATTGTCCCTAACTCATTTGGGTTAATCAATAATTATCTATAATTGTTTTAGTGCAGAAGGGTTGCTAAATTTAACTTTATACTAAACAATTATTATTGCATACTTAATTCTACAAAAATTAGGGAAGCTAATAGATCACAGTACCAAGCTGACAAAATTGGATTGGAATATTGGGTTAATAGATTATCTGAAACAAAAAGTTTAGATTTAAACCTTCTGTGGCATTTTTAATAATACACATTTATTTTTTATCTAAATGAAATGAAACCACTTGGATTGGTTAAACAATTCATAAGCTTTCCAGAACATTTTGATTTGATTTTATTTGGACTTATAAATCTCGAGATATTGAATTTCAAAGTTCAGTCCAGTACTGAAATTCCAGGGAAAATTAAATTAGAAAAGCTTTCTGTTCTGGATAATGTTGAGGATCCTGACGGGTGGGGTCACTCGTCGGTGACTCAGCAGAAATATCTCGCGCGCTGGATAATGTTTAAAGTGCTGACAGCGGGGCCCACTTGAGTGACTCATATAATCGAAGCGGTATGCTACGTGGATCTAAGATCTAACGGCTGGGAAGCAAGCACATCGGCGACGACCTAAAACGGGCGGCGCCGTGGCTCCGGCGATGTCGAGGTTTGCGATTCTCATCCTAGGGGCTCGGGAGGACGTGTAGGTGAGGCAGAACGAACTCGGCGGCCTGGGGAAGCTGGCTGGAGAAGTCACACTTCCTGGGACGGCTCCAATCGACGGCGGCGAGCAGCTCCGCTTCCACGGGCACGTCCTCCAATCCGGCGAGGTCCTGGTGACGTTCTGTGCGTGATACAGAGGATAAAAAGGTGCGTGTGAGTGCGGTGATCTAGGCAACAACGTAGGGGGTTCAGAAGGAGAGAGGGAAGTAGCAGCACGGCGTGGACGTGGTCGACACCACCTTCTGCTCCGGCTGCACCTGGCCGTGGTCAACCAAGGCAGCGAGGGCTGCGACTGCGTGCTGCCCTCCTGGCGGTGCACGAGCGAGTGTGGACCAATTGGGATAGAGTGGTGCGTAGTGGTGAGGCAGCTCGGCTCACGGTGGTCGTGGTTCACGCGAGGTCCAGAGGGGGGGAGAGAGCGGTCGTTGGTTGTCTGGGGGGGCGCAGGTGAGCTGTGGAGTGGCTGGGCGCGGCCACGCGTCGAGGGGTGCAGTGGAGCGCCGAGGTCGACAGCGGTTGTCCCTGGGTCGGCATGGTGCACGGCGAGCACGGGCGCGTGCTAGCGCGACTGTGGGCGCTGTCGTGTCGGTGTTTTCGTCTCCACGGGAGCAGAAGAGCAAGGGGAGGGGGGGCACGGCGCTAGGCCACACGGCGTCCACCTCCTTTTCCACAGTGGCGACAATGGCGACGTTGCGCGCGGGCTCCTGTCCCCTGGCGCGACTCTCCCAGTCCAGCCGCCCATTTTCTTCGGCTCCAGTGAGCGCGGTGAAGTGAGTGGAGTGAGAGGGAGCAATTGGTGCCAGGGATTCGACGAACTTCGATCGAAATCGATCGAATTGATCTCGGATTTGGGGAAGAACATGGTGATGCCCACCATGTGTTCGACGAAATGTTTGAACCAAGATTAATTTCCAATTTCTGAAATTTATTTTCATAATTTGCTTCACATATGTTTATCAAGATTTGTGGTGCTGTTTAGAATTTATTTGGTAAGTGTAGCATAGCACATTTCTTGATTTGAATAAGATAAAGAAAGAAATGGAATTTAAATTTAGCTTTTTGGAAATATTTATTTGAGAGGGAAAAGTGGTGAGAATAAAAATGGAGTGCTCATATTACCACTCCACTGAATTTTGTTTGAAGGAAAATAATTTCTCACTTGGAGAAATTGGGTGACACTTGTCACATGATTTTATTGTTTTAACTTTTTATTTTATTTCTTTGTTTTTCTTCAAGTTCCTAATTAGAGCAAACAAGCATCACAAGCAACAATATACAATCAACACATATAAATCAACAAAAGTTTTTGTTGGCCCACATTTTTGGAATAATAATACTTATTATAATTTTGGGATGTTACACTTAACTCAACAAGGAGTTGCTGTGCTTGCGTGTCTTATTATAGCCGTCTTGGAGGCGATCCATCCACACTGGATTGGCTTTAGAGACTGCAGCAAAATCACATGTGTCTGTTTTCGGGATAAGGCATCAGCAGCTGCATTTGTAATCCCTTTTTTGTACTTGATTGTAAACTGAAGACCCAATAGCTTAACAAAGGCTTTGTGCTGAATGCCAGTGACCAAACGTTGATCAACCAAGTGAAGTAAGCTCTGGTGATCTGTCAGTATGGTGAACTCTCTGTGTTGGAGGTATGGCCGCCATTTTTCCACGGCTAGAATTATAGCTAAACACTCTTTTTCATATGTAGAGAGGGCTTTATTGCGTGGACAGAGAGCTTGAGTCAGGAATGCAATGGGTGCCCATTCTGCATCAGCACTGCACCGATGCCGATATTGCTTGCATCAGTCTCCAGCACAAAACCCTGACTGAAATCTGGTAGTGCCAATACCGGCGCATTGATCATGGCCTGCTTAAGCAGCTCAAATGCTTGCTGTTGCTCAGGACCCCAAGTGAACAATGATCCTTTCTTGAGTAACTGAGTCAAAGGATGCGCCAGAACTCCATAATGTGCTATGAATTATGATAGTACCCAGTGAAGCCAAACACACTGCGCAATTCTTTCACCGATTGTGGTCTTGGCCATTTTTTGATCACCTCCACCTTGGGGTCAGTAGATACCCCTGTACTGCTGACCACGTGTCCCAAGTACTCCAATTGCTGCTGAGCAAAAGTGCATTTGCTATACTTCACAAACAATTGATTGTCCTGGAGCAGCTGGAAAACAGAGCGAAGATGTTGTACATGCTCTTCCAGGGATGCACTATAGATCAAAATATCGTCCACAAACACCAAGACACACTTCCTCAGCAAACCAGCAAAAACATGATTCATCAGACTTTGAAATGATGCTGGTGCATTAGTGAGTCCGAATGGCATAACCATGAACTCGAACAAGCCATGATGAGTCTGGAAGGCTGTCTTATGATGTTCTCCAGGAGCAATACAAATCTGATGGTAACCGGAACGCAAATCCAATTTGGTAAACCACCGTGCTCCTGATAGCTCATCCAACAACTCGTCGACCACTGGTACCGGATGTTTGTGCTTAATTGTGAGTGCATTTAGTTGTCTGTAATCCACACAAAAGTGCCACGTCCCATCTTTCTTCTTCACCAACAGGACAGGAGATGCAAATGAACTGACACTTTTTTGTATGATTCCCTTGTCCACATATCTTTCACTTGATTTTCAATTTCAGTCTTCTGTTGAGGAGTGTATCTATAAGGCCGTGCTTGCACGGGCTGTGCTCCAGTGACCAAGGGTATTTTATGGTCAGCTGCTCGAGAGGGAGGTAATTCTGATGGTGTTGCAAAGACTGGAGCAAACTTTGTCAGTAAGTCTCGAATTTCAGTGCCATGTCAGTCATATCAATGGAATGATCACTATCGATAGCTTCCACCTGGAATGTGTGTCCATCAGGTTTCAATTGCAGCTGAACCGTGTGAGAAATAGCTCCTCGACGCTGCAACCCTTTTAATTGTTGCGGTAAAAGAGGTTTGCAGGAGGAAACACTATCCTCGACACCATGTAAAGTGATGCGGCGCTGATTATGAGTAAAGCGCATCACCTTCTTGCGCCAATGTACCCACATAGGACTGTGCAAATCCAGCCAATCATGACCCAATATCATATCATAGCAGCCAAGGGGTAAAATTTTCATATCATGCACAAACGTATGTCCTTGCACCGTCCACTCGAACTGGGGCACCAATTCATCACATGCCATCTTCTCTCCATTAGCCACCACATAAGTTGCTGCAGGCATTTTCTTCCGAGTGCATTGCAGACGAGTCACAACCTCTTGATTCAAGAAGGAAGATACACTGCCAGAGTCGACCAAAATGAGCAACTCATGCTTACCAACTGTTCCACGTAGCCTGAATGCCTTCTTCTTCTTAGCTTCTGCAACCTTGTCCACTCCCATTAGCAAATGCAAATCTCCATCAGAATCTGAAGTACTGTCATCTGACCCTTCTGTGTTGGACTGAATCTGGAGTACTTCAAGCAATTCTTCAATAACATGCAACGGCACACTGGCTGGACATTTATGAGTTCTGCTCAATTTTTTACCACAAGTGAAGCAGAGTCCCTTATTACGCCGGTAAGCTTTAAGAGTCCAATTTATCCTCCCCTTTGCTAGATTCCGGAGGTTTAGCTTCAGGTCTTGTGTGATCATCAACATGACTGTGCCATTTAGGTCAAGAATACACCTTGCCATCAGGTTTGGAATGTGATTTCTTCTTACTTGGTACAACCTCCTCTTCCTGCAACAATGCAAGTAGATGCGCAGTATCCAAACCTGGGGCCGGTGTAACCAAATAGCAGAGCGGATATCATCTCGTAAGCCAGCAATAAATTCATCTACGAAATGCCCTTCATCTAAATGAGGATTGTAAAGCAAAAGCTGGTACCTAAGCCTAGCAAATTTTTCCCAATACTCAGAAATCGATCCAATCTGGCGTAGCACGCGTATCTGGTGACGATAGCTTGCTTGCATATTTTTACCAAAATAATCATGCACCAACGCACACATGACACCCCAATCCTCCACCCTGCCAGTGGCTTCCACACTTTGAAACCACAGAGCAGCATTGCCCTGGAACCCTAGAGCAGCATACCGAGTACGGAGACACGGCTGCTCTAAACACCTCAAAGTACGTCTCACACTGCTGCTGCCATAGCTTAGGATTCTCTCCATTAAACTTAGGAAATTCAATTTTAGGTGCAGGCGCTCGAAAAGTATCCTCACGGTGCTCATCATTAGTGCGATTAACTTCAATATGCAGAGGCCTGGGTGGAATCACACCTGTGCCCGGGGCTGGCAAGGGGTTCGTGAAAATTCCCCGAGCATCACCCCGGAAGAGATTTGGCGCGCGGTGGTCGTGAGACCCGATTCCATGAGCGCCGAGTGGTGGTGCAGTCGCAGGTTGAGCCGCTGCCGCGCTGCTGTCGATGAACTCGGATCTGTCGGTGTAGTCGGGATTGGCGGCGCCGTGGCCGTGCGCCGGTCGAGCGCGGCAGCCTGAGCCTCCACGCTTCCGTCTGCTTCTGGACATCACGGAGTGTCTCCTGCGTCTCGATCTGGGACGCCTTGAGGTCGTTGAAGCCGTCCAACAACTGCTTCATCATGTCCGTGAGCGCTTGGTTTTGCTCCGCCGCGGTCTCCATGGATTTGGTGATTCGCTCCCGAAATTGCTCATGTGCGTGATCTGCACCTTTGCGAGGCGCCAGCGTGTCGATGTAGTAAACCGAAGCGAAATCGAACTAGTTGGGGGTGTCCGTGAGGAACTTCACGCGATTCCGAAGGGAATCGCACCCAACAATTAGGAGAAATCGAAATTTCTCGTGAATTTCGGCTCCGATCCCGGAAATCGACGAACACAAGGCTGTGATACCAATTTGTCACGAACCCACTCGATCTACAGTTAGGGAAAGGGGATTTAGGAGGGAAATTGGGGTTTGGGATCAGACAGAAGCATCGGGATCGGGGAAGAGAAGAACGAGATGCAGGAGGAGTTCAGATAGTTCATTCATACAATGCCCCGGCCACACGGCACGACGAGGCTAAGTAGGGTCGGTTTGCCAGCGCAGCTGGACTTTCTCTCCGTTACATGGCACACGGGCCGAATCTGGGACGCAGCCCAACATGACGATGGGCCTGGCCCACAAGGTCATGACAGATAGCAGTTTAACTGTAATGAGCTAGGTAAATGCCATCATCATCAGCAGGGGCGGCTCCAGGTGTATTCTTGGGTATGCAACGGAATACCCATGTTTTTTGCAAAACAGTGTTGATTATAGCAAAATAGTGACAATTTGATCAAATATAGTGATGATTTTGACAAAATGAATACCTATGAATACCCAGTGGTAAATTCCTAGCGCCGCCACTGATCACCAGGCGTGCTGGATCGGACTGGTGTTCTCAAGTCTTCTCTAGGCCGGCTGTGCGAAGCAAAAGGGATCCGACAAAAGAGCTCCATACTTCCCACCATAACGTGATATAGACGGCCACCATGCCGCATGATATCTCGAAAGAAAGCAACCAAAGATATCCTGTAGGAGTGCCGGAAAGGAGGACTCGGATTAGCAAGACAGTTGTTCCACGGATTGGAACACACGCATAGACACAAGAAATCAACAATTTTGTAGATACAAGTGCAACAAAATATATAAGAAATCATGGTGGCGGCATGCAGCTCTAACTAATCAACCAGTCCTATCTATATAGACATTTCCGTATAGGAGTGGAGATTTTGTACTCCTGAGCTCCAGTGACCCCTCCATTTAAACAAATTCGAAAATCATATTTATGAGTTTCAAAAAATTCTGAAAAAAATCGGGTGTAGCCAATGGTATATCTCACTTACCTGCAAAATATCAATCTCAAAACTATATATTGAGCTACATAAATGTTATCAGATTTTTTTCATTTTGGTGGATCCGTGTATACATACTATTGTTGGCCACACCTGACAATTTTTTCATTTTTTCAAATACGTTATACATACTTTAAAATCTATAAATGTTATAAGATTTTTTTATTTCTGTAACCATAATATAAAGTATTTGAAGCTAATTTTTTGCATGGTTGTGGGATACACGATAGGTTACATTCGGATTTTTTTCAGAATTTTTTCAAACTCATAAATATGATTTTCGAATTTGTTTAAACGGAGGGAGCACTGGAGAGTCGAAAGCACTTTCCGTATAGTAGTACTCTAACAGATTCACACTTTGTCAAGTGCAAGTCCATAATTAATAATATTTACACATTAGCAGTCGTTATCAATGATTAGCAGCAGCATGGGCATGCATGTGAAGGGAAGCAGTATTGTAAGTTGCAGGGCACTTGCAGCTTCCTTCTTGAGGGTCCCTTATCCTATACAATAGCATCTTTGTATATAGTCAGCTAATACGATGCCAAAAATTTAAAAAGATATTCGCCTAACAATCGTCGATAAATCCGGGTCAAAAATAGCTGTCGACAAAGATACATATGGATGTCAAGTTAAGGGTCATACCCTCCATCCATCCAGCTAGACACCACATCAACTCATATCGTGTCGATTGTCTGTCGAGGATAACACCATGGGCACGCGAATATCTTTCATCCTAGAGTGCTTAGGTGCAAAAAAAAAATTAGATTTGAGTTTAGGCATTCATATTTTATTCATTGGGTACATACGCATATTTTCTACGTATCTGCAAATTGTCGGCGAAAAACAATTGTACTCTGAGTTAAAGAAAAAATTGTGGCAATGAATAAGTGAAAAAATATCTTTTCACATATTTTTGGGGTATCCCAAAATACAAAGTTTTTTATTAAGAAACTTTTGGCGTACGTGTGCAATGTTTATACTATTTATAATTTTTTTTTAAGATTATTTACTCTAGAAGTAGTAATTTCAATTTTTTAAAAATGGGCTCCAGTGAACTCGGGTGGTACTACCACTTTCCCGTTCTAAATGGTCTTATATAAATTTTTAGCCACATTTGGTTAAAAATATCAACCAAACATGGCCCTTGGGAGAACCATTAGCGAGGGTGGCTGTTTTACGGCCAGATATGCTAGTCGGGTGACTTATTTGAAAAAAATATTTAGCACTTTTCGCCCTGATTTATCCATGGGAGACCTACCAGTTAGGGTAGTGTATTTAAATGCCCAGCTTACGCTAGTCAAATTGACTTATTTGAAAAGACTTAATCGTTTTCTCCACAAACTTTGTCAAGTGCACTGTGCACACCATATTAGGACAAAAGCGGTCAAGTCTTATCAAATAAGCTAACCTTACTGACGTATTTGGGCTGTCGAAAACATCATTTTAACTCGTAGGTATCTCAGGCGCCAGATGTGGTTAAAAGTTTCCCCAAAGGCCATACCAGGCTTAATAAATCATGGGACATTTAAGAAAAAATATACAACACGTGGCGAGTATGTCAATGGTGCGATGTTTCACTTGGCTGACAATGGTAAAAATGTAAGTCAATCAAGTTTTATGGTCTAGAAATAGTTGCGGCCTTTTTCGATCCCACGTGACCAAGTATCACTCTTTGGTGGCGCCGCCATGGATCCATCAAGATGTCCAAAAACACAGAAATAAGAAAAAGAAAAATATAAAAATGGGAAAGGATCCTAGTGCAAAACGTAGGATTGTGAAAACACGAGGATTTCAAGAAAATGTGTGCTCGATTTGGATGAATAGGGAAACCCATGAATCCTAAAAAAAGCCTAATTAATCAGGAATAAAACGATGCATAGGTGAGAATATATCACTATTCTGCAACTTATGACATTTGTCTTGGCTTTTGGGTATAAGAATGTAAAAAAAGAGGTTTGAGTGAATTGTAGGATTCCTTTGTTTTCCTTTGGAATCTAGGGGGAAAAAATCAGTATGCTCCATTTCTTTTGAATCAAATGCATGAATACTGCCATCAAAAATTCTCTTAAGCCCACCACTAATCAAAAAGAGGCCCTCTGCGTAGACGAAAGAAATTTGTACTGTGATGTGTCGTGTTCCCGCAGCACTTGCTTCCTTCTCCTCTTCTCGATTGTCGTCCCGTTTTTTTTTTTTTTTTTTTTTTTTTTTTGAGAATTGATTGTCGTCCCGTTGATATTTTCGAGTTCGACCGCTTGGCTTGGCGGGCGGCCCCACTGCCCACACCACCCTTGGCCGTTGTCATCAACGGGAGACGCTTCGTTCGGTGCCGCGTCGCTATTCCTTAACTGCTCCCCCTCCCTATCTCTCCCGTACTCCTCCTCCACACCACCGCAGCTTCCCTGCTGCTCCGCTCGTGACTCACTCGTGACAGGAGAAGCACACCGGAGACGTCGCTCCTACACCTGTCGCTGCAGGAGCTCGCTCCATTTATATCCACACGCCTGCCGCAGATGCGAGTTCTTGCTTGCCGCCCGTGCTCTTCTTCTTCTCTTCTCTTCCCTTCTTGGTTCGCCGGCCATTACTACCTAGCTTAGCTGCTGACGATGGCGCGTGCGTGATGCTGCTGATGCGCAGGACCCAGCAGCAGCCGCAGCCGCAGCCGGGGAAAGAGCTGACGGAGCTGCTGTGGGACAACGGCCCGGCCCTCCGGCGGCCGCAGCTTCCGGCGGCACCGTTCCCGCCCTTCGCTTGAAGCGCCGCCGGCGCCAGCAGGGCGCAGGAGCTCGCCAAGCACCACCACCCGGCGATGCGCGACCTCCTCGCCGCGCCGGACGACGACGACGCCGTGCCGTGGCTGCAGCATTACCCAGACATCGGCGTGGACGACGACGACGGCGACCGGGACACGGCCCCGCTGCCCCCAGAGTACTGCTCCGCCTTGCTCTCCGGCTACTCCAGCCACCCCGCCGCGGTGGACAGCAGAAATGACGCCGGAGGCTCGACGTCCCACGGCGCGGCCGTCGGGCCGTCCAAGCAGCACCAGGCTCGGCCGAGCGGCGAGGGCATCATGAACTTCACTTTCTTCTCCAAGCCCCTGCAGCGCCCCCAGCCGCCGCCCTCCGCCGCGCCGAGCATCCCCGTCGGCGTCGCCGTCGAGTCGACGGTGGTGCAGACGAACCGGCTAAGGAGCACGCCGCTGTTCTCGGAGCAGAGGATGGCGTGGCTGCAGCCGCCGCCCAAGGAGTCGTGCCCCACCGTGGCTGCCTCACCACCTCCTCCACCGGCGGCGCCGCCAGTCCCTCTCTGGCAGCGGGAATTCGCGGCTGCGGTTGCGGCGTTGCCCAGAGATGGCAGTCGGAAACCAGGGCTCCTGACAGGCCGCCGCCGCTGCCGCCCGCGACAGCGACGACCTCGTCCGTCTGCTCGGACA
The DNA here is from genome assembly GCA_947311845.1 of Poa pratensis. Taxonomy (NCBI): domain Eukaryota; kingdom Viridiplantae; phylum Streptophyta; class Magnoliopsida; order Poales; family Poaceae; genus Poa; species Poa pratensis. Next base: position 17,175,424 of record CAMZMU010000100.1, on the reverse strand, counting down.
ACGGCGACCGGAGCCAGCTGAAGAGGAGCAGCGGCAGCCAGCAGGCTCCTGAGTGGTCGGTCAGCCAGGAGGATGAGGTACGCTAGCAATCAAATGGTCACCACCGCGCAGCCACTGGCCCGGTCTCCTGCTTCTCGATGCAAAGTTGCGAAGACATGCTAACCCACTCTCCACTCTGCCTGGCTGCAGGATCTTGAAGTTGACGACGAGGCCGGTGGGGCGAGAAGGTCCGCGGCGAAGAGCACCAAGCGCGGCCGCACCGCCGAGGTGCACAACATGTCAGAGCGGGTACCAGCACTGCACCTCTTCTTGCCTCCAACTCCAATGGGTATGCGTGTCTGCGTTTGTGGTTGCTAAATTTGTACGGGATTGCGATTGCAGAGGAGAAGGGATCGGATCAACGAGAAGATGCGCGCCCTGCAAGAACTCATCCCCAACTGCAACAAGGTATAAATCGCAACAAAGAGTCAATTTTTATTGCGTTACTAGACTGGACGTGCAACATCGTAGCTAATTTCTTTGGATTTTGTTGATGAAGATTGACAAGGCGTCGATGCTGGAGGAAGCCATCGAGTACCTCAAGACCCTGCAGCTGCAGGTGCAGATGATGTCGACGATGGGGTGCGTGCCGCCGATGCTGGCGATGCAGCACATGCAGATGCCGCCCATGGCAGCGCACTTCCACCACCACCACCTCGGCGCCATGGGCTTCGGCATGGGCGCCTTCGACCCGCGCCTCGTCGCCGCCGGCGCGGCCCAGTTCCCGTACCCGATGATCCCCGGCATGCCCATGTTCGGTCACGGCCATGCGATGCCTTCGCCGCCACCCTTCCCACATCAGGCGGCGGCCGCGGCTATGGGCGCTCACGTGGGCGCCGGCATCGTCGTCGACAACGACGACACGGCCGCCGCGCATGCGGAGCAGGAGACGCCGGGCGACCATGCACCCATGTCCCACGAACAATGTAGTGTAGCTAGCTCGACAATTTTACCCAGCCGGCCGGTTCCTGCCGCGGCGAGGCGCACGTAGCTGTAAAACTTTGTGAGACTGTAAAATCTGGTTCTTGTTCCTGCTCCTTCGCCGTTTGTGTCAGAGGATAGGCCGGGTACAGTAGCCGCAGCTGCTGTTGCAGGAGACGGTCATGATTCATGATTTTTTTTACAAATATAGCCCCCTGTCCCAATGCAATTGCTAAAAATAGCCTCTTCTGAAATTTTTTGTCAAAAATGGCCCTCGCGGGAAGACAGGGAAGCGACACGTGCCCTCCCGCCATCTGGAATGGCGGGAAGTCTCCTGCGGCGACACGTGGCACATTCCGTCGGATGGAGTGGTGGGGTCAGAATGACGAGACGCGGACTGTCCCGCCACTTGGTACGGTGGGAGGAGACTTTCCGCCACTTGGTATGGCGGGAAGAGACTTCCCTCCAACTGGAATGGCGGTAGGACACATGTGCTTTGTTACAAATATAGTTGCTGTTGCAGGAGACGGCCAGAGGGTGGATCAGGATCGCTTTTGATGCCCGCAGGGGTACTCAATCCTGACATGTCCGACCCCTTTTTAAAGCCCTCTGTTGCCGCCGCTGCGGAATTCAATCGCTCGAGACAGGCGTCAATCCGAAGCCTGCTAGCGGCATTGTTCACGCACATGCACCATCGAACTTGTGGCTGCAGCTAGCTCGAGGGATTCATGTCTTGTCAGCTGCTGGTGGGAGTGCCAGGACCAAGATGCTTCCATCACATCGGTCGCAAAGATGTTCTCACGCTGAGGAGCAAAGCAAACCCCACGAAAGCTTTGGATATGAGGGTTTTGCTTCATCGGTGCTCCTCAACCATGCTGTGGAAGATTCGTGCACCCGGTTCACAAGCGTGTTTGGTTGCTCGCCGACACATCAATAAGGCTTTGGATGTAAAAATGGGTCGTTTGCTTGACTTACCTGCTACACATTTATGGCACGCACGAAGCTTAAAGCAGCTCTCAACCTAACCCCGGAAGAACGGTTGATTTGGCTGTTTCCTAGAACCACCATGTGCTTTTTATTTCAGGGAAGAGAAAATGTCTTGATTCTAAGTTTCTCACAGTTGCTAAGATGGAACAGGAGCAATGTAGTAGTTTATTCGGAACCCAACCTAGCAATGGGTGAATGAATGTGTATGTATGGTTGTTCCTGCTAAAAAACTCAACAATTTCTAAGTTTGTTAGTTTGTGCATATTCTTATTGGTAATCAAAAGGGGTTTTCAAATAGCGCAATGTATTGTTCATTGCCCGAGGAGGTCGAAAGAACTTCAACCCATGGAGAGTCATGGAAGAATTACAGGGAGCTCGAGCCTTGGTTAGAACATAGAAAAACTAAGATAAGGAGGCAGATGAGGGTTAGAGATTTGAAGGAAGTGTTTATGAACGACATGCAAAGAATAACTCCTTTTTCTATCATGATGCGAGTAAAGGACGTAGCCTATTGCATATTTGTACCAGAGTATAACATGTAGGATTCAAAGTGTGCAAACAAATGGCTAACTGCACTAAAGGTCCTCGATAATATGAGCGATGCTTGAATGGCATTTTCTCCACATCATGGTGTTTCGTACTTCTATTTTTATTACCTACTAGTACATGTGCACGTGCAACGCACGTCTAAGTTTTTTAACCGTAGTAATATATAACTATATTGACTAATGGAAACTTGTATGTGAAACTTGTGAACAAAGATTAGATTATATGTCGCTAATATAATTGATTTTCAAAAAATTAATTGCATTTTATCACCTGAGGAGAGTCTGAGGACCATCTTGCGGTTGCTGTCATCTACAACTGAGTGCAAATTAAATGAGCATTGGCATTTTGAAGTGATAAATAAACCAGAAAATCTATTCTGGTCCATTTATATACATTGATCAATATTTTTAGAAATGAAATGGCACTCCCATATAGGCTGTTGATTTTAATAGCATCAGAGTGACAGTAAGATCGAATTATAGGACTATAAGAAGACAATAATTCAGGAAAGATCAAATGCATCTTAACAACAGAATTTTAATCTCATAACTTTCAAATGAAAGTCAAGAGTTATAGAAGGAGTGTTGAAAAAGAGCACAGCATATATACTCCTTCAAACACCTTAAATTCTAGTGATATGCGAAAAAAGGAAGGTAAGGAGGAACTTCATGCTTACAGTTCATGCAAGCTAAATACGACTGCAAAACACAATTTGATTTCCCAAAAACTGACATATGTGGAGATGAACGTCATAGTAGGAGCAAACTTTTTTTTAGTGTGCTGTATTTTGATAGTACGAATGGATTGGATTGTAAATGTACCTTAATCACGTTGGTAAGCACTGAATATCAACAACCGAACAACTCTTTTATTCAACTCGTCCCTCTCATGTTCTTATTATTTAAATATTTTATTAATAGTAGAGACTATCACAAATAGGATTTGCTAAAAGAACAGATGCAGATTCCTGAGTTAGCATTTTGTAAAGTCAAAAAACAAAGAGTGGCCAATGCTCTGCCCTCGCAGCTCTAGCTTTCGCAGTAGCATATGATATATTATGATATATAAGCACCATCACATCTAGACGATCTAGAAAACCGTGTTCTACTAATAAATATCAAGCTTGTTTGGATAGCGTGTAGGTAATGCATGCAATGTGGAGAATAATCACTTAACATTCAGAATAAGTGCAGAGCATTCATGTTCAGATTCAGTAGTGGCAGATTCATACAGGCAATCCGTATTGCTACATGAAACTGGAATTGCTAATGCTGCTGTGCAGATTAAGTTCAGAAAAGTATAGAAAGCCAAAGAAACATGGAGTTGGGGCTGCTGCATGCAGATCGACGGGTTGTTTGCCTTACCTGAACTGAAGATTTTATGGAGAAGCTAGCTGAAGCTGATGAGATTCAAGGGAAGGGACTACTGGCGATTCTGGAAGAGCTTAGCTGGGCATTGTGGAGGACAACGCGATTATGTTCGTTGGCGGCAGAAATAGAACTCGGTCCGTTCATTCCGCTTACACTCGCCGATCAAGGCACTGTGGAGGAACACATCGCGGCTCCCGACGGCAGTGAGGGCCTGCAGCACGGCGTGCAGTCGGCTGCGTCAGAGAGGGATCAACAACATCGTGCTGGGGCTACTACACGGGGCCGCCAACCTAGCATGGGATCCATCGATCGACCAGTCAACGCCGTCCAGCTAGACTCCGGATCCGCCTCCTCCTCATCGCACAGCCGCACCGGGAGCCTCCGGCGCCCCGTCGGTCATCTCTCCTCAAGGGTTGATGTGGGAACCAGGTTGCCGTGGATCCAACTTGGTAAGGGCATGAACCGTGCGTCCAGGGTTAGAGCGGCGTGGAACCTCCATCGATGCTCTGCTCCGCCCAGGCGGCGAGCCAAGGTGGCCTGCGGTCCGCGGTCGTGAAAGTCGAGACCGTCTCCGGAACTCTGCCGCCTCCGCTCAGAGAAGAAAAAAGGGGATCGGGTGGAGGAAACTACATAAGGCTGGTATCGTGGGTGAGCGGCCGCCGGAGCATGGTGGAGATCTTGGAACCGTCCCCTCCCCGGCCGGCCGCGCTCATCCCTTCGGCCTAAAAAAGTCTACCGTGTTGGACCGAACAGTTTTTTTTTTCTGTGGCAATCTTGTAATTATCACGAAACTGAAAAGGTGTAGAGCGACCTAGATCGTTGATCAGATTGAACGGTTTAGATTTAATGTATCAACACAGCTCAACACATGTTTGCTCTTTTAATAGTAGTATAGATATATATATTAGTGAAATAGTTGATTAGGACTGTTGTGTTTGTGTCGAATATTGTGTACGAGTTGGGTTATGTTTGGACTTGGAGTTGTATTAGATGTGGATAGGATACGAGTAGTTTTTGAGTCGAACTCTTGTAGCTTGGGCCTCTCATATAATGAGGGGAGCACCACACGTATAACGTATGACGACTTGATAGCAACAGGCACGCAGGGAAGCCGGCGGCTTGTGCCAGTGCTTAGGGCGGCCAGGGTTGCGGTATCAATGGGGAGAAGCGCCCGTAGTCATGCCCGCAGATGTAGGCGAGTTCGCAGAACTGCGTTAACAAATCTCAGTGTCGTCATCGTGCTGCGATTGCTTGGTTCTTGGTAGGTTCTCGGTAGATCAATCATGCGCCTACGACGGTAACAAGGACAAGCACTTAGCAAATAGAAAATACAAAATTGGCCAAGATTTTTGTTGGATCTTGGCTCCACCCTTGTTTTATTTAGATCCTCTTGATTCAGAGCATTCTCAAGACGAAGTAATATAAACGTTGGAAGGATGATTGTTGTACTGGAAAAACGTAGGACCTGCTCAAGCCGTCGAAGTGCATGGTATTTTTTTGATATCGTATGAAAATATATCTCATGATTTATCTATCGATATTGATTTGATATTGTAGTTATTAATGTTTTTAAACTTGGTCAAATTTACATTGTTTGACTTCTGAAAAAATCTATGGGCTTTCTTTTCTAGGAACGAAGATAATACAAATGAATCCCAAGAAAAAATGAATCGTTTAAAATCCTATGAATCAAACACACAATGTTGGAAAAGAATCCTAAAGATTAAATTCTCTGAAAAAAAAAAGATAACCCTCTGCAGAATAGTTCAGACGGACCATTCACTACCTTTTTGTTCATACTAGTTGAATGCCCGTGCGTTGCTACGGACCCTAAGTTTCTTGTCCAACATGCATTTAAACATAATGTACATGAATATTGGACATATTTTAATTAACATTTTAAACATTTTCAAATGCAACATGTCTGAAGGACACACAATTCTTGCCCATAGCCAACTGAAATATATAAACTACGAACTACAAGATAAGCTAATTGTATTTCCTCGTTGAAAGTACTTACATTTACATGGATGACCGGTCACCTATGAAATAAAAACTATGTGTCACTCTCCTTTAAAAATACACTAAACCCTCGAGACAAGAAATACACGAGCAACCCCTCAATTCAGACAACATATAACCAAATATTCTCTTTCAAGAAATATATATCAAAATGTCTTGTTGGGAATGAAGAGGGAACGGCAGGAGAGCTGCCGGGATTTATTAACATAAGGAGTAAAGGCGGTTACAAGGTAAGGTAACAAGTGAAAAAAGATACATAAGGTAGCTCAACCCGGATCAAAGGGTGCTCCTCCATATTGGGCAACAAGAGGGATTGGTCCTCCGGCTGCCCGCCAGCAATTTGCCTCGTCTTTGATGAGGGAGAAGAGCTGGTGCGTGCTCATCTCCTTCTGCTTGAAAATTCTCCTGGTTCTCTCCTTCCAAACTTCCCAACAGATCAGCGTTGAGATCGTTTTCTTGGCATGTCTTTCCTCTTTTGTGTCATTCTTTGCCAGACCCGAGAGCCATTTGTCTAACTCTACACCCTCCGGCGCCCATGTCGCTGGGTTGAATTCTTCAATTTTGAAAGCAGCCGCCATTTTGACCAAAATTTCCTTAACCCATGGACATTCCATTAGCATGTGAGGTGTGGTCTCCAGGTTTCCCATGCAAAATGAGCAGAAATACTGATTCTCCCATCGACTCTGCATTAGTTTGTCTGCAGTTAGTATTTTCCCTAGTAGAACCGCCCAGATGAACATCTTGCATTTGTTTGGAGCCCACTGTTTCCATGCAAGTGTTCTGAAATTGGTGCTCATAGAACCCTCAAATTGCATGTTGTAGGCAGCAGAGGCGGAGTAGGCAGCTTTGTTTCCATAAGTCCAGAAAATCTCATCTGGTTCCTGGGTAAGCACAACGTTGTCAATGATTTCGGCCAGCTTGATCAGTATCGGCAAGTGTTCTTCCTGAAGCTTTAGTTTCAGGTTAGCTTGTTGGGAATGGAAATTGAGATCTGAAGGACTATCCAATCTATAAAAATTATGCCAGAGTTTTCTACATTACCTGACACTACAACAACAGTACCTGGCCAATGTCTTAACCCGAGACGCGGTAGCTAATAAGAAGCGTCCGAGTGCTCTCAATCCCCCCAGCTAACCATAATGTCATTCTTCCAATCAAAGGGGTAGAGGAGTGCTAGATCAGTCTTGTTAGCTGAACTGCGACCTCGTGCCAGCAACAATATTTGCTAAAGAATTTATAGACGTGATGCACTTTTGAAGGATGCCAGGCCAGTTGATCATCTAAATCTAGCTGTATGCAGTTTAACTGTTTTAAGTGATAAAATAACTACTTTAAAGATGAAAAACATTACGGTTTGCCATGGACCCCTCTGATTTTCCTAACATACTATGACTTTCTATTCCATTGTACTTGCCTATATGTTCAGTTGCTGTTGTTATGAAGCGAATGCCTAAGTAGGGCCTGATGAACTTGTCTCTGCTTATGCCCCTAGATGGAAATAATAGAACTACATTATGACAAGTAGTTGTATTTGTTTTCAATATAAGTAGTTAAGAAACTGATCGGGTAGAAAATCTAGAGTTGAAAATCCAGATGTCTTTTCATTTTAGAAGGCATACACTGCACGCCAGTACCTATGGATATATTCACCATATATACAAGTAGCACAAGTCCTTGCTGTTTCGAAGCTCCCAAAAGCAGTCTGCTATTCCTCCATCTTTCTATTATATCTTATTTCCCGTTTACTTAGAAAATATATTTGTTGTACTTATAAAAGTAATTAGGACTTCAAAGCAGAAGTAAATTAACAACAAACATTCTTTCCCTGAAAATGATCAGTAAGACAACAATTATAATTCATTTCATTCTTTAGCGACACTTAGATTCCACGAGACCATTTCAGCTAGAATAACAAAGTTTATCAAGAGAAAAACATTTTTTTGTTCTTAACCACTGAATACATGAGCAACAACAGAACTTGAAAATTTAAGCAGGTGTGGCCAAAGAAAAAATACCAAAGATATCAACTGCCCCCGAAACTCTTGCAGATTATGCCAACTAATCTTTGCTAGGTAAGCCTTATTGCATCTTTTACCCTAAAAGAGCAGTGTTATAAATCATATGCTTCCTGAATTCAAAATAGTACCATTTTATGAAGGGGTCAAATTACTATGTCAGTTCCATATAGATAATCACAATGCCTGGAAGACAAAATAAAAGTGTCGCTGCTTTGGACCTCCAAAATAGTGACAATAATCGTCGTATTTTACTCCTCCACAGAATTTATATAATGCACTTCGTAAGACTGAACCAATAATCCGCTGGCTAAGAACGCATGCAGCAGCAACAGGAAGTACCTAATTTTTTTCATGGATTCCATCCATCCAAACACGCATGCTTTGTTTACATGTTCAACGGGGAAGAAGGGAGCTCACCGGTGGAGGGGTTTGTAGTAGTGGAGGTGGAAGCGGAAGGAGGCAGTCGTCGTCGTCGTCGAAGCCTTGTGCCAGCACGCACCACATCTGAGAAGGACTACATTGCCTTGGACAAGCTGAAAATGTTGCATGATTAGCAGCAGCAAACAACCGAAGATAAGAAAGCTTGGTACGCATCTGCCGCTTCCTAGGCACATGCAAGAGCAACTGGCTAGTGTATTTTATTGGCTTCCAATCGATCTAAACAAAGTACGCATGCTCACAATCACCAACAGGGGAAAGAATCGAATGGAGGGTGTGGGTCCGGATTGTGGATCTTACCGTGGCATCTTCCGTGTGCAGGTGCTTGGGCGCGAGTTGAGGAGCAGCCTCGGGATGATGTGCATCTTGAGCATTGGTTGCAGATCGATCCGGCCGGCGTGGAGGGCGGGGTCGAGCAGGACCTTTTGGTAGTGTGTAGAGGACGGCGGCGTCCCCCCTTGTAGCAGAGAAGATGATGAGGTCGACGGCGGCGTCCTCCGCTTGAAGCGGTGGCGGCGGTGGATCTGGTGGGTGAGCTGCCTGTGTATACGTGCAGGATTGTCTCTACAAGTATGACAACGGCTGGAGAGGGTTAGCGCCTCCAGGCCGGCGAGCGAGCTGATGGGTTGGGTGTGGGAGGCCGGCGAGCTACTTGGTGGGCTGCGGGAGGCCGGCGGTGCTGGGTGGCGAAGGCTCCGGGCGGTGGCACGGGCGGGCGTCGGTGGAGCTCCAGATCGAGATGGGGTCCGGGCGAGGAGGTCCCAGGTGCTGGTGGCGCTGGGCGGCGTCGCAGCATGGCGAGGAGGGCCCAGGTGCTGGCTCCGGCAGTGAGCTCGTGAGGCGGCGCCAGGCGGCGGTGGGGGGCGGCGCGAGCGGTGCTGGTGCAAGGCGACGGCGACATGCGCGAAGGAGAGGCGACAGGGAAGAGAGGAGGAAATGAGGGCAGGGCTGGCGAGCGGACGGACGCGCTGGGCGGCGGTGGGCCCCACGCGTGGGACGAAGCGATTAGCGATGGCAGAAAATTTTGGCAGAAAACGGAGGTTTCACCAACGTACGTTGAACTCCCATTTAATATAATAGTAAAGATTCTTTTAGTGTTTTTTTTGTGCTATTTGAACGGGTGCATGTAAATAGACCGGCCCATGTTTTTTGTACGTACCCTCCTCCAATGAATTGTTTTTTGAATTGTGTTTGTAACGAGCTTGTGAAGGTTGCATCTGAACGACGAATGGATCCATGCACCATGGGCATTCCGGGCCAGCAGGGTGGACTTAATTGGGTTTCAGAAGTGGATTCTATGATATGTCCGCGGCGGAATTGTGGTGCAAGAAGAAAGCCCTGGGTATTTTTCTTTCAGACACTATTTCTCGCTCGCCCACATGCAGCCTGTGACAGGCCGCGGCCTGTGAACCCTTTTTTCCTATTTTATTTGGTTCCTTTTTATCTCTTTTTCCTGTTTCTCTTTGCGTTTATTCTTTACTTTTTGGTCATATACACGAGTATATTTCTTTCAACTCTTTAATTTTATTAGGAACCCGTAATCAATTTTCTCGAACCCGCGCAATTTTTTATACCTCGCAAATATTGTTTGGAAGGCATGAGTAATTTTTTTGAATCCGTATTTTCGAACCCGTGAAAAAATTCTAAATACGTGATTTTTTTCTAAAACTTTTTAAATCTTCTTAGAACCTTGTGAACGTTTTTTGACTCGTGATTAATTTTTTTAACCGGTGGATATTTTTGAGCCTGTATTTACGAACTAGTGGACATTTTTGAACCCATGAATATTTTTATAACTTTTCTTAAACACATTTTTAGAACCTCGTTAACATATATTAAGACTCTGGGACAATTTTTGAATCACCAGAACGTTTAATGTGCATTCTTTTAAGCCACGTTGACAATTTTTATTTCAAAACATAAGTCTTTATTATTTAATATGCATGAACAATTTTAGAAAAAAAATGAAAATTTACTTTCCCGGCACATCTTTTCATGTGTTTGTAATTATTCTTAGTACTCCCACCTATCCATATTAATTGTTCTCTGATGTATCTAGCAATGAAACATGTCTAGATACATCCGATAGCGACAGTTAACAAAGATCGGAGAAGTAGTCAATGGATTTAATAGAGTTTATTTATTTTTAGATTAACATAAAATCAAAATAAAAAACCATATATGTTCATGGGACGGAAAATGACCTGTCCATTGTCTGCAGCAGCAGCGGGCGAGTCCCTCCTAGCGCTCGCTAGGAGCGACACATAGGAAGTCATGTTTTTCGGGCGATACTCTCATGAGAATTAGGCTTATTACCTAAACAGGCTAGGCAACCCAAAATTCAATTTGCGCGCCGCATGAAGGCTTGTTCTAATAAGCCAGTCCATTAGATTGTTTCTTCTTTCTTATTTCTCATTTTGGGTTTTCTTTTCTTTTTTCCATAATGTTTTTGCGTTGTTCATGTATATGAAAAACAATTATGGGTTTCATAATTTGTTCATGTTCGAAAGAAAATTCACGGAGTTTGAAAACAGTTCAGAAGGAGATAAATAAATTTCTTTACTTTCTAATTTTTTTAAATAACCTTGATACAGGGATTTATCAATAATTCTTATAATAAACAAAATCTCACCTGTTAATGGGCCGCATTCCCATTCTTGTACGGGAGGCTTTATATAGGCCTTCGATCTCTCTCTCTTTTTCGAGGCGAGCTTTTCTACTATTGTTCATCCAGGTCCATACGGAGTGCTGGGCCTCAGGTTATTGCTGTCTTCTTCTTCCATAATCCCATTCTTCCTCAGATAAAACTTTAGACATCCAAGTCTAGGTAACTTGTGCAGACGATGTTGGTGACAAAACAATCATGGCAGACAGTCACAACAACCTCTCGATCTTCCGGTCTTGGTCTCAACTATCGAGTCCCACATGCACACACCAAAGTTAACTTTTACTTACTATGTTCTAGTACCATCTCATTCTCAAACGTAAATCATCCAGGCTTTTCCGTTGGATGACTGTGCACACCTCCCGAGCTAGATTCGTGTGATTAGTGGCCAATGGGGCTGCTTATCGACGATAATAATTGGAGATCGATGCTGGAGCGACTTGACCTGTCCCTTTCCCCTCTTGCCGACACCTCACCCCTCTTATCTCTGTCCCTCCATTGACAGCTAGGATTAAGAAACAAACCAGGTCCATATGACATGATAGCCTCGATCCATCCATCGATTCACACCGTGAACTCTTCTGGCTATAGTAGCTACCAATTCACCCTAGCTACGTCCAATTGTACTCACTGCTAGTTCATGTTTTTTTTTTCTGTTCAATCTTAACTTGTTGTGAGCTTGGCATACCACTTTTGATTCACTAGGATGATTACTATAGGTTTGGATTTGGAGAAAGGTCCAATCGATTTGATTCAAGCTTGGCGCCGTGCGAGTGATGCCGTGGGCCTTTCTCTAGCTCTAGGTGCACCGCATGCTAATGCTAACGCCAACGCTAATGCTGATGCTCCTGTCTCGTCAGCATTTCTTTTTAGACAACTGAATTTATGTGATTTGTTTCTGAGGAAGCTGTATGTGGCTATGGATCGGAATTGAACACTTAACATCAGCACTGGTACCTCTCTTGTCTGATGCTAATTGGTTTTTCTTTGATGACGATGATTGTGACTAATTGGCCATTAGCAAGATGCTAGTACTGTTGAAAATTCTCATGGACGTACGGGAATGGGGTTTTCAGCAAAGCAGATGAGTAGATCTGTAGATGGGCTAGAATTAAAGGCGGCTCAGGGTTTAGTGCAGTGGTGTTGAGCAGGAACAAACACCAAAAGGAGAAGAAGAACTGCCACACGGATCATACTTTTCACTACATGCAACGAAGAACGAAGATTGTTACAGTTCAGTTTGATGCATGCTGACGATGTGCCAAGATATACACGGAGTATACCTACATACGTACTTACGGAAGCTCAGGGACTAGTGCAGTGGTGAGCAGGAACAACACCAAGGTGAAGAAGAGGACTTGGAAAATGCTCTAGATTTTGTAACGAGTTACTCCCCCCGTTTCTAATTTTAACATGTTTTAGATATTGTAACGTGGATTACATACAGATTAAAACTGATTGAATATATGCAATAAAACACATCTAGATGCATACGAATCTGAAAAAAGCCGAGAAAAGGTAAAGCATCTTATATTTAGAAACAGATGGAGTAGCTAGTATTTAAGATCCATGCACTTAACGGGTGCGCTACTCAATTACCTTACTTAACGCACATTCGAGTATCTCGACACTGAATAAATAGGGCACACCGTCGATTTTACAGATTGAACGTGCATGTGACTACGTGAGACTGGATACCCGCGTGCGTGCACCACAACGCTAGTTGTGCAATGCTGTTAAATGTTAATGTTTGAGAGCGGAATAAGTAGGGTCAGGAAAGCATGGAATCCTTCTTTGTTTGCACGCTACTTGCCTTGCCTTGTCCTCCATCCATTCAAGGGCACATACATGCATGGACAGCACTATTAGCAGGACCATTGCATTGTTGCGCAGCATTGCGTTCATGCACGCCTTTAAATCTTCCTTTATGGGCTCGCCAAAGAGGAATTGGTCTTTGGGTTGATGATACCTTGCTTGCCAATAAGATTTCGCAAGGAACCATATATTGGAGATTAAAATGCATTCGGCTCCTGTCTGCAGTTGCAACACTTAGTGCCCTCTGTTGATGAAGCTTCTGTTGGTCCTGCTGCAATGCAGTTCAGCAGTTCGAGCTGTTTTTTTCCTAATTTTATTTCAAAATTAATAAAGTTTTGAACTGAAGCAATTATAAATTTCGTTACATTCATGTCAGTGCCACACGTGAACCTTGATTCCGACTATTAGGTGCAGCTTTAGAATATATCCAAATATCTTTCTTAAGACAGCAGCTATTCATACGTGGCATAATTCTCAGGGTGACTAACTAATTCACCATGCGCGCGCCTTTCTTCAGGCTGGAGGCCGGCTAGGGCAGTGATGGAACACGAGAACATATCAAACTCCACTCAGCAAAAGGCTATCTACACGGGGTGCCTGCGTGCATGCATGCAGTGGGTCATGGCCTCGTGGGTGCTTTGCACACACATTCCTATCTTTTTTTAGATGTAATATGTCGAGCCGGTTAGTTATATCTATGGTCCCTGCGATTGATACTACACAATCAGAGTTATGCATGTGCCTTAAATAATTTGGCTGGGCTTGCCTCTTGCCACAGTGATTCAAATCGATCTGGCAAAGTAAGGTAGGATGTGATCTCACCTAGTATCTTCTAGAAACCATTGCCGGAGATAACTGCTATACGTGCAGTGAGAACTAGATACTCCTACATAGGTCAGGGCGGAGGCAGGATTTAAGTTTGAAGCGGGCCAAACTTGCAAAACTTCAATTGGGGGGGGGGGGGGGGGGGGGGCAACATGGTAAATTTTGTCAAAAATAAATACATAATTCTCCAAAGTATACAACGCCATAGGGGGGCCAGGGTCCCTGGTGGTCCCCCTAGCTCCGCCACTGACATAGGTAGTACAAGTAGTATAATGAACGGAAGATATCACTGTTTAGTTCGACACAATATCATGGCTGATGGGAGGTTAAAGAGCAAGTCTAAGTAGAGGTTGTTCTTGGCTCTGAGCAAAAAGGTCGAAATTACTCGACATCAATAGTGACGTGCTAGATTACTTTTTAGGAATCCTTAGCTCTGAGCACTCGGGAGTCAGGATACATAAGGGCCATATGACTATGGATCACTATGGATCACTGACCTTCGCAATAACCTGGCCGGAAGGAGAGCTCGACCACACGTGAGTCATGATGAATTTACCTTTTTTTTAACACCTGATGAGGTTATCAAGTGTCTGTTATACTTTGGCCCTCTATGGATTTGTCATCTTGACTTCTGATCTTTATAAGTTCAATAGAAGGTTGGTACTTGTGATGTTGACTTACAAGTATTAGAACGTGTGAATGATAGATTGATGTGGTGATGATCACGTATTCTGTGAAATTGCTCTGAATTTGCCGTGATCACCATATTTGTTGTGATGATCATGCTAGCTGTCAATTTTATTTACATAGGGTTGGCTACAAAAATTAAACCAAGAGTAGTTTTTCAATTTACAACCACTTACAAAAAGAAAACTACTTTGAATTTACAATACTGCGGTCACGTTAACATAGATAATGGTCTTGACTATTTATTATTCCAGTTAGTTTTAATATGAAAACTAACCCGTAGAATTGAGAGGCTGAACCGACGAAAAAAACGAAGAGGCCCGATGAGCATCGGTCCACATTCATGGCATACCGAGCGGAACATTCAGGGTTCGTCCAAACACACTTAGGACCCAAAGCAAATTAAATTAATTATGTTTTTTAAACTAAAATTTGATACTTCAAACACATTTGTAGCATGATACGGTCTTATTGACTTCAATTTTCTGTTACTTATTTGACATGGCTAAACACATAAAATTTCTCAATTAGCCAAGTGTTGTTTATTATACAATTGTAGTGTATATCGATGAAAATACACTTGCATTGCGCTATATTTAAAGGCTAGTTTTGTAAGCTTATTTTTTTTATAATTTTTAGTTTTAAAATTGCATACGCTATTGATACGTCTCAAACGTATCTATAATTTCTGATGTTCCATGTTGATATTATACCAATTGTTACATGTTTTACATACACTTCATAGCATTTTTATGCATTTTCTGGGACTAACCTATTAACAAGATGCCACAGTGCCAGTTCCTGTTTTCTGCTGTTTTTGTATTTCAGAAAAGCTGTTCTGGAAATATTCTCGGAATTGGACGAAACCTGGACAGGACCTCCTATTTTTCCATCATGTACACGAAGTCCGAAGGAGAGACGGAGGCGACCGAGGAGGGCGCCACACCCTAGGGCGGCGCGGCCCCCCTCCAACTGCGCCGTGGTGGGGTGTGGGCCCCCCGGGTAGCTCCAGCCGCCGCCCTTTCGCCTATTTATTCATCTTCACGGGAAAACCCTAGACACCCGAGCCCCCATCCACGAAAAGTTCCGTAGCCGCCGCCGTCGTCAACCCTAACTCGGGAGGGTTCTGAAGCTCTTCCCGGCACCCTGCCGGAGAGGGGATCATCACCGGAGGGCTCTACATCACCATGCCTGCCTCCGGAGTGCTGCGTGAGTAGTTCATCTTTGGACCACGGGTCCATAGCAGTAGCTAGATGGTTGTCTCTCCACTTTATGCTATCATGTTTAGATCTTGTGAGCTGCCTATCATGATCAAGATCATCTTATTGTAATGCTACATGTTGTGTTTGCTGGGATCCGATGAATATTGAATACTATGTCAAGTTGATTATCAATCTATCTTATATGTTATTTATGATCTTGCATGCTTTCCGTTACTAGTAGATGATTTGGCCAAGTAGATGCTTGTAACTCCAAGAGTTAGTATTTATGCTAGATAGTGGGTTCATGCCTCCGGTAATCTGGGAGAGTGACAGCAACTTCTAAGATTGTGGATGTGCTGTTGCCACTAGGGATAAAATAACCGATGCTTAGCTTAAGGGTGCGCCGTTAGGTCTAATGCGTTTGTTTACATTACGCACATTACTTAATGCGATTATCCGTTGCTTGCAACTTAATACCAACGGGAAACTCGGTATGACAACCTGGACGTGGATTATTAGTCATAGACGCTGTTGGATAACGGTCTATGTATTTTGTCGTAATGCCCACATGAATATCATAGTAATCATCATGTCATATATATGCATTGTCATGCGCTCAATATTTTGTCAATTGCCCAGCTGTAATTTGTTCACCCAGCATGTTAGTTATCTTTTATGGAGAGACACCACTAGTGAACTGTGGACCCCGGTCCATTCTTTTACACTGATAATACAACCAACTGCAATCATTGTTCCTTTTTATTCTCTGCAATTAAACACTATTTTCCACACCATACGTTTAATCCTTTGTTTTCAGCAAGCCAGGAAGATTGACACCCTTCCTGTTTCGTTGGGGCAAAGTAGTTTGATTGTGTTGTGTGCAGGTTCCACATCAACAGCCGAACTCCCTTCCACACGCAAGTACTTTTCTGGCACCGTTGACAACCTTCATAAGTGCTTCTTGCTCCTAGTGGATCTGATAACCGTGGTATCTTAGTGAGGGAAACTTGCTGCTGCACTGCTTCATACCTTCCTCTTGGGGTCTCCCAATGAAAGTGTGTCCCACGTCATCACTATATATTATTATACATATTTATGGTGGAGATCTCTAAAGCAAATGTTCTAAAACATATCTTAACAAATATTTAATATATGTGTGGTTAAGCATATATACATGTAGCAACTTCGAGAACAAGTTGAATTGTTAGTAAGATTCTTTATTAGTTTTTCCGTTGACAAATGTGTTTTGAGAGTTATTAAGGATCCAATATAAGTTAAAAGGGTGTATATGCTCTCTATTTGGTATTGCAATAGAATCACTAACAGTAATCGCCGAAAAATTAAAATAATTATGTATGACACTATTTTTTGCCTACATTCATTTTGATTATATGATACACTCGCATGCAATGGATTTGGTATCATTAGCCTTAAACAAGTGCTCCTTGCAGTTTTTTCGAAATAAAAATCCATCCACATAATTTAACTATATTAATCTAGTCAATATTCTTTTATTAAAACATGTATGACTTGTACGGTGACCACTAGTATACTGAACCATAATTAATAATAGTATGGTGACTACTTCCAACCGGGCTAACCCCCTTTCCATTATTTATCACATAACGGAAATACAAAGTTTACCAAACCAACAGAAAAGGAACGAAAAAGGGGAAAGCGAGCTAGAGCAGCAGCAGGAAACCCACTGAGAATGCTCGATCTCGAACAACCTTAGGGGCAAAAACCTGCTGCCACCAGTATTCGCAACAGTACCAATCATCAAACAAACAGCCTTACAATTCCCAAACTAACCAACAACATCCAAAGTCTTACTACACCAACCAGAACACCAACCAAACTACCACAGGAGCCAGACCGGAGAAACAACATACTATCCCGCACTCCACTTCTTCTGAAGTCCCAGATCCTCACTTGTAGGTGAGACGCAGCATCCCCTGGGCACCTGATGTAGGAGTAGATGAACTGCCAGCCACTATCTCCTTAGCTTTCTTGACTAGCTGCTCTGCACCCGCACAGATAGCCTCCTTGTCCTCCATCTTGTACAAACCTGCCCAATGTTTTAAGAAAGCACAAACCGTAAACACGATAGTTGCCGGAGATTTCAATATATACTTCTCAAAGGTGATTTTGTTTCTGGTGATCCAAATCGACCAGCACACAGCAGCCAGCAACGAAGTATAAAACTTCTTCCCACCAGGCCAAAAAGAATAGAACCAAGTAAGACATTGACAAACCGTAGAAGGAACAGTGTTAGTTTTAATCAAGGAACCAATGCAGCCCCATAAGACTCTAGCCGAACAACATTCAAAAAACAAATGATTTTTCGACTCAGCCTGCTTGCAGAAAGAGCAGGCAGGATTTCCTAACCACTTCCTTTTCTTCATATTATCACGGGTAAGAATGGCGTTTTGCATGATCTGCCACAAGAAGATCTGAATTTTCAAAGGTAATTTTGCTTTCCAAATCCATTTATAATTTGGCCCAAAAGAGGAACTTTCTAGCAGCTCATAACATGATCTTGTGGTGAACTGTCTATTAGGAGTCCTATTCCAGACAACAATATCTCTCTCATTAACCAAATGTACCACTCTCGCTTTTGGCACAATGGAATCCCATTGTCCTTGTAAGGCCACATATAGTCTTCGCCTAAAGGGAATGACAAAATTCCTATCCACACATTCTTTGAAGGTAATTTCAGGGAGCTGACAAATATCAAACAATTGAAGGAAAGCTTGCATTAAGGGAGTATTATCAAGCCAGGGGTCCTTCCAAAGCCGTGCCAGCGATCCATCTTTAATTTTTATACCTCTACCAACAAGATATATATCTCTTACTTTCATAATAGCTTTCCAACAAGGGGAATCAGAGAACTTTGTCTTAACCGTAGTAATAGTTTTATTTCTCAGGTACTTGGCTTTAACAATTTGCTTCCAAAGTCCTTCTTTAGTCTCAAGTTTCTACCACCATTTAGCCAATAAACTAAGGTTTTGTTTGCGCAAATCAGGAACTCCTAATCCCCCTTTCTTTTTGGACTTAGCAATTCTTTTCCATTTCACAAGATGGCATTTTTTCTTCCCAGTTATCCCTTGCCAAAAGAATTTCCTCATGTGCTTAGTTAATTTCTCAATAAAAGTCTTATTTAACAGGAACATAGACATATAGTATGAAGGGATCCCAGCCAAACAAGCTTTTAAAAGAGTGAGTCTACCACCCGAGGAAGCATTTGCACAAATCCATGCAGCCAATTTTTTAAGAAATTTTGCATCAACAAAATCCCAGTCCACATTCTTAAGATTCGAAAAGGTGACAGGCACTCCCAAATATTTCAGAGGTAAATTTCCAACTTTACAGTTAAACATATCCGCATAAAAGGAAGTAACTTCATTATCAGCTCCAATTGTAAAAACCTCACTCTTCATAAAATTAATTTTATGGCCAGACATAAGCTCAAACATATAAAGCAACAGTTTCAAATTAACAGCTTTATCAGGATCATGGGAAATACATAGGACTGTTTCATCGACATATTGCAAAACTGCAATACCTTTATCAATTAAATCAGGAGCTAACCCCTCAAATAGACCATTTCTTTGTGCTTCGAAAATCATTTTTGTAAGTACTCCCCCCTCCCCCATATTAAAAAGCATAGGAGACATCGGATCCCCTTGCCTCACCCCTTTGGCACTTTGGAAATAAGGACCTAACTCATCGTTTATTTTAACCGAGACCGTACCATTATGTAAAACCTTAGCAATCCAACCATAAAAGGTATCTGAGAAACCTCTCTTTATCGTAAGCCTTCCGAAAACATCTAAGCAAAAAGTCCCAATTAACTTTATCGTAAGCCTTCCGAAAACAACCCAGTATGGTGACTACTAGTTTACTTTATTGTTTGGGCCATCTTTTGTCTTGGCCGACCGCCCTGTTTGCCTGACCTAAGGTCCGGTCTTGGGAACACTGCCCGAGGAGCCCTGCTTGGGCTATTAAAGTCAGTTTATCTATTTATCCATCTGTTTAGGTTGTATGGTTTCGCGTATTTCTTTGAGTTTAAAAGTGGCAGCGACGGAGCTAGTGGGTGTGTGTGCTCAGGCCATGGCCCTCCATTCCCATATGTTTCTCTGAAATAGCCCGTACAATATGTGTACTTTATCTCTAAATTTACCGAAAATAATCCTAAGCGCTCCCTCCGAGAAACAAGATGGTCATCTGGCCCCCCTCGTGTATTGCTCCATCCCTGAAAAATGGGCAGTAGTGGACATATAGGCAGGGTGTGCGGTAGGGGTATTCTTAGGCGGCTAGGCATTCATGTGTATAAACATGATTTTTTTTTCTTGCAAAACATCTATGATTTTAGCAAAATGAATACAACACACACGTACCGGATGTAAACAGCATCCAAAGCACTAAAGCACCACGCGCTCTTTTTAGATAAAAGGGTCTCCCCGATTTCATTAACGAAACCATTTTTTACATTATCCACCTCACACACATAACACGTCCACTGCGAACATCGCATAGCAGCAATGTAAAAGCAAATAAAGGTTTTGTTCCTTACACAGCCTCACACAGGCAAAACAGAAAATAAAAGCAGGTAAACAACAACCAAAGAACATCGCTAGGGTCCAGTGACGAAGGAGCGCAGCACACAGCACGAAGCAAACATCAATCACCCTTCCAGCCTTGGAATCCATGTTTTCCAGCTACTTCTTGCTCCATACACCTCCATCGCCACCTTCTCGATGACCTTAGCGCTGAAGAGAAGACTGTCCTTTCCTTCCTGTTTCACCTGCAAGGCGCTCCAGGTCTGAATCCACAAGCAAATCTGAAAGATAATGGAACAGGGCTCATCAGGCCACTTGTTCTCAAAACATGCCAAGTTCCTAGTTTTCCAAATACCCCAAAGAATTGCCGCAATACCCACAGCCACCAAATCTCTCTTCTTTTTTCCATATCCTCTAAGCCAACTGGAAATACATTGATCAATCGATCTAAATTGACAACTAATTCCCAATGCTGAACTAACCACGTTCCAAACATATTTGGCTAAGGGACAAAGGAAAAAGAGATGAGATGTGGATTCATTATTACCACAAAATAAACATTGTAATTCACACTTCCCTCCTCTATGATGCAACACATCCCTTGTCAGAATGCTCTTTTTGAGCATCAACCAAATGAATGTCTTTACTCGCAGAGGAATTTTAACTTTCCAGATGAATTTATAAGGTACCGTGTTACTTAGTTGCATTGCTAGGTAAAAAGATTTAACAGAGAAGTTTCACGAGGCAGTTAAGGTCCACCTTAACTTGTCTCGTGATTCTCCAAGTGTAACATCTTCTAACAGCTCTGTCAACTGAGTCCATTGTACTCGAAGCGCACCGACTCTCGCTCTCCTGAATTTCAAAATATTTAAGCCCCCATGTATTACTTCTTTAACCGTTAAGAATTTTGTAGTTGAAACTGAGAAAAGCCTAGGAAATTTTTTCGCTAGACTTTCATCAGTAATCCAAATGTCTTCCCAAAAACTAGTTAGTTCTCCATTTCCAATGTCAATTTTACAGCAAGGCCAAAAGAGTTTCTTAACCTCCATCAGACCTTGCCAAAAATGAGAGTCACCTTGTTTCACCTCAACTTGACAAAGAGTTTTTTCGTCAAATATTTCTTAGACAAAATTTCCTGCCACAGGCCTACTTCATTAAAAAGCCTCCACAACCATTTCGAAAGTAGTGCTATGTTCATTGTATCTATGTCTAGTATACCCAAACCTCCTTGATCTTTTGGCATACATACAGTTTGCCAATTGACCAAGTGGTATTTGTTCTTATCCTTATCTCCACTCCACAGAAATTGTTTCCGCGGTGCATCCATGTTCTCCTTCACCCCTACCGGGGCTCTGTAAAAGGAGAGCATATACAGAGGCACACTTGTCACCGAAGAGTTTATCAGGGTTACCCTACCCCCCATTACCAACATTTTCCCTTGCCATGGGCAGAGCTTAATCCTCATTTTCTCTCCAGCCGGATCCCAGTCTGATAACTTTAGCCTTTTCTTATTTACCGGAACTCCTAAGTATTTCATTGGCAGGGCTGCTGAATTACAAGTCGGAATGTTTTCCAATTCCTCCTTGTTGTCAACAGCCTGCCCAACACAGTATATATCACTTTTGTGGAAATTTATTTTTAATCCAGAGAGTTGCTCAAAAAAACAAAGGATCAACTTCAGATTTTTTGCTTGTTCCAGATCGTTTTCGAACAGAAAATCTTGTCGTCTGCATACTGCAGAATCGACACACCTTTCTGTATTAAATTCGATGCTAAACCTCGCAAAACCCCCTGATCCTGTGCCCTCTCGACCAAGACTGCCAAAGTGTCTACTGCCAGATCAAAGAGCATTGGCGACAAAGGGTCACCTTGCCTTAAACCTTGGTAAATAGCAAAATAGGGTCCGATTTCCCCCATTGACTTTCACTCCTACTTTCCCACTAGTGACTATTTTCATCACCATATCTACCCATTCTTTCGGGAATCCTTTTTGTTCCAAAATTTTATATAGGAAGGGCCATTTGATTTTATCAAAAGCCTTCTCAAAGTCAATTTTGAACAGGACCCCCGATTTTTTATGTTTGTGCAAATCATTTAAGACTTCATGTAGAACACAAACGCCTTCCATAATGTGTCTCCCTTTTAAAAACGCTGTCTGTGTCGGTTCAATCACTTTATGAATTACATGTGTGAGTCTGTTTACTAACACCTTAGTTAGAATTTTCAGAGTAACATTCAAAAGATAGATAGGTCTGTATTTTTGAATCCTATCTGCATCTTTTCCTTTAGGAACTAGCGTTATCACACCATAATTCAACCTTCCTACATCCAATTTCCTAGCATGAAAATCCTGTAAAAGTCCAAACAGGTCCATCTTCACCAGATCCAATGTTTTTGATAAAATTCCACATTGAAACCATCCGGGCCCGCTGCTTTATTAGTAGCCATACCAAACACAGCCTCTTTTAACTCTTCTAGTGTAATTTCTTTTTTCAGGTATATTCCATCTTCTACAGAAATTTGTTTAATGTTCATCCCATCAAAACCTATAAAGGTTCTTGCAGGATGTCCAAACAGTTTCTTATAAAAGTCTGTGATATACTTTTTTAGATTGTTTTGCCCTTCAATCACTCCTTCATCCTGTATAAGTTTGGTGATCATTGTTTTCCTCCTTCTACCATTTGCTTTCGCATGATAGTATTTGGTATTCAAATCACCATCGACTAATTCAATTTCTTTCGATCTTTGTATCCACTTAATTTCCTCCTCTCTTACCATTTTCCTAAGCTGTTCTTGTAAAGTTTTTTGCTCAGATCTGTCTAGGTTGGCAAGCCCCACAGCTTCCCCTTTCAGATCTATAGCATATAAATTTTCAGCTATCATTTTCCTTTCTTTTTATATTTACCTTGGACATTTCTGTCCCAGCCTCTTAAAGTTTACCTCACCACAACTAACCTTTTCTGCCAAATATCAATTTTTTCACGTCCTGAAAACACCTTTTTCCACACACCCTCCACTATTCCTTTGAGGTCACTTCGTTGTAGCCAACAGTTTTCAAAGCGAAAACTAGCTGCTACTTGAGGTTTAATCCCAACTTGAATTAGCAGTGGGGTGTGATCTGATAACTCACTAGGTAAGGTTGATACACAAACCAGAGGGAAATGTTCTTCCCATTCTGGTGATACCAAAACCCTATCCAGCAGTTCATACGTTGGGTCCTCATGATTATTACACCAGGTATAATTTCTACCAGTGAGCCGTAGTTCCATGAGTTCCCCTTGTTCAATGACAGCATTAAAAAGGGGACTCCATTTATTAAACCCACCCGGCTTATTTTTGTCACTATCTCTTCTAGTCATATTAAAGTCTCCAGCAATTAGTATGGGTATTCTGGAAGCTCGGATGACATGTACTAATTCAATTAAGAAATTAGCTTTGCCCTCCTGTTGCGCATCTCCACAACTAATTGCCAAGTAAAATTATCGCTTTTGTTTGTAACAGTCATACTGACAAAATAAGTTCCTGACTTTCTATCTATCACATCATATCTATCAGAATTAACACCAACTAAAATTCCTCCAGATCTCCCTCTAGCTGGAATACCTTCCCACTGAAAGACTTGATTTCCACTGATAGCTTTTAAAAAACTAGGTGGATAATCTTTTCTTAAAGTTTCTTGTATACCAATAAAATCTAACTTATATTCCTGGGCGCAGTCCCTAATGTATGATCTTTTAATAACGTCGCCTGTCCCTCTTCCATTCCAAATAAAACCATTCAACATTCCCTTGCCCGAAAGCTGTTCTGACGGGAGTCCTAACATGCACCACTTTGGTAACATTGTTGGCCTCCTGCATTCCAGCATTTCCAGATAAATGCCCTACAAAATTATCATCCAGACCCTCACAATCGCTTTTTTCTAAGTGTAGAAGTTTCATCAAAACATTCTCATCCAAACCAATGTGATCCAATTCATCATTTTTATTTATTTCACTACCCCATTTCTAGATTCCAGGAAAATATTTGTTCTAGCATATTCTTGTTCTCTCAGCAGGTTAAGGTTAAACTGAACCAAGTCAATTGAAGCACCTAGATCTATACCAATTAATCTAGCAATGTCTATAATGCTACTGTCTGAAGAATTTCAAACAGTGGGGTAAGAAATACCTCCATCGGTTTCCAAATTCTTTGACTTGGTCAGGTTCTTTGCTCTGTCCATGATCGAGACGTCGCTTTTCGGCGCAAGTCTGTCACTGAACCTTAACCCATTCTCTCCATTTTCCTCCAGGCAAGCTAGCCCACTCCCTTGCTTCTGAGTTTTCCCGTCCATGATATTCTTCATTTTTGTACCAAAGCTGACCGAGGATTCTGAGGTAGCATTCCCTCCTTGTGTGCCGGAGTAGTCCACCTTCTCATTGGCTTGATCACTTAGTACAAATTCATTTCTTTCATTATCTCCTCCACCTTCTCTCGCAGGTTCAATTTGTTCCAACACCACTGTCTCGTTAATCTTTTCAGCCGCAGCAGCCTTGCTTTTGTCTCTCGCATCTTTCGAATCCTTTGCTTTGTTTCTTGCTTCTGCTAAAGCTTTTGCATCAATCTCATCTTGTTGTTTTTGCAGTTCCTCCCTTTCATGCAGAGCTTGAACCATTTGTTCGCTTGCTGTTATCCTTTTCCCTTCTTCTCCATTCTTTTGCCTTTTAGCGTCTCTGGTATCAAAGTCCTGAGAGATGCTATCTTCTATTTCATCGAAGTTCTGAATATACTCCTCCTCTGGCCTCAACCATCCTTCCTCTACTACTTTTTCTACCTGGAAGTAGATGTAGTAGATCATCAACTTCTTTGTTGTTAGTTTTGTCATCTGAATAATTTTCCTGTGATCAACCACCCCCACTAGCAGTCTCACGAGTCTGGTTTCACTCAGCGTCTTCATGTCCACTTCCAGGACTTGTCCCAGAGTCGATCCAACCTCACACAAGCCATGAAAGTTCTTGAGTGATTTGGGGACCCGTTTGGCTTTCACCCATACTATGTCCATTTTCCCAGCCGCCATTGTTTCATCCGACCACTGTCTGACATTTATCTTGATCTCTGCCCCTCTCAGTGCTACCCAATCATAGATGGATACCTCATTAATTCTGCTTACAGATGGGAAGTTAACAAGAAAGATTCCATCAGCAATTTTTTTCGCCTGCCAATCCCACTTCCAGGGATAAGTTCTTCCCAGACATTTTTCCAGCAATTCTGCATTTACTTCTGTTTCTGCCCCTTGTTGAACTCTCACAATAGCAATTGACTTCCCTTTGTCATCTCCAGCAGATTCCTTTGCATGATCCGCAACAAAACAAGCCAGGCCTGGAGCTCCAAAACCTACCAAAACAAGCTAGCACCGCGCGCTCTAGCAATCTAAGTAAAACGTTATTCGTTGGCCGACCTATACGACACTTATGTCCACTCGCTTGTTAGTATAGTGTCCAAATTTGGGTCATGGTGGACAGAAAAACAGATGGATCTTGATTTTCGCCCAACAGATAAAAAAAACGGATGCGTATGGCGCCGGCGTGTTGGAGACATCCTTACGGGGCGTATCGGGCGTATTCGTGATCCCTTGAGGTTGCGGGAGCTGCTCTGGCCTGGGCAACTGCCACTAGTAGAAAAGAGGCAATAGAGCCAAACCTTTAGTCACGGTTCCTTTCCGAACCGCGACTAGAGGGCTCCGGCTCCGACATCTCCAACGGCTAGGACAGGTGTCCGGATGGTGCGGGACCTTTAGTCGCGGTTCCAGCCACGAACCGCGACTAAAGGTCCTCGCGCGGGCCCCGCGCGGCCGGCCCACGCGAGGACCTTTAGTCGCGGTTCGTGGCTGGAACCGCGACTAAAGGTGACCCTTTAGTCGCGGTTCGTGGCTGGAACCGGGACTGCAGGTCCTTCAACTATATCTTCCACCCCGAGCCAGCCATGGCCATTTTGAGCTCGAGTTTCATCTCCATTTTCTCTCCACCGAGCTCGATTTCTTCCACGATTTTTTGCCCCATTTGTTAAGATTGACGGCGGTGCATCTATCCAAGGGTTAGCAACTGCAAACTCTCTCTTCCGGCGCCGTTTCTTTAGTTGTTTAGCTTATTTAGCTCATTTTATATTTCTAGTGCTAGGTAGGTGTTTGATGAAATGCCTAAGTTAGCTCATTTTGCTTATTTAGCTCAATTTTGTTTATTCAGTTTGAGCTTAAACTAAATTATGTTTTTGTATTTCAGTGTCACAACATTCACGTCCTCACCGTCGTCGATAGACCGCGCCGTCTTGTCACCGACACCACCTAGGTGAGCCTTCTTTTTTATTTTAAAAAAATCTTTGTTGTATGATTTTGTTCCATAATTATTTGTTTTTTTGTATAAGTTGTATAATTGTATATATATATTTTATATATATATATATATAGTGCCATGGTTTTCACAAATACCCCCACCGGCTCTCGTCCGTTCTATTATTCGGATGTGGTATGACTGTTAATAACTATATATTTGTTTCGTTTCGTGTTTATGACAATCATGCCGACCAACTTTGACATAAATATATATTTGTCTAGGAGGTAGTTGAACCGGAAATTCCAATGGACCCTATTGTTGAATTTTTTGTGAAAGAGAACGATGATTTGAAAGCTAAATTAAAAATAAGTGAAGATCTCCGCCAAGAAGAGAAGAGGAAATTGGAGGTCAAGCTTGCCAACATCATCGATGAACACCAGTTCAAGCTTGCCGACGTCGTCGATACTTACGAGATCAAGTTGGATGGGATGCGCTCGAAGCTTGCCGACGTCGTTGATGCTTACGAGATCAAGTTGGATGCGATGCGCTTGAAGCTTAAAAAAATTAGAAGTTATGCCATTAGTCAAGAGGCTTGGTATCATTATGCTGTTGGTTCAATAATGACCTTAGTTGCGATTATGTTCGCATTTGTTGTTGGATTTAAATTCTTTAGATAGTTCTATGTTAGTTTAAATTAATGAATATTTAATGCTACAATGTATTACATTTGTCGCCACTCTACTTTGCTTGAAGAACTTGTAAGAATTATTATGGTCACTTATCTATTCATTACTGGCATGCATAATGCAGATGAGACGTCAATGGATGTACGGTTCCCGAGTTTCTGACGATTTCCTTAAGGGCATGCATGAATTTCTCACTGTGGCCGAGATAAGCAAGCGAAAAAATGGTTTTATGTGTTGTCCATGCAGTCTCTGTGAGAATAAGAAGGATTACCCTTCCTCAGCCAAGCTTCACCAACACCTGTTGCAAAATGGTTTCATGCGTGGTTATTATTGTTGGACCAAGCACGGAGAAACAGGGGTTATAATGGAAGAGAATGAAGAAGAAGAGGATAATGACAACTATCCTATGTTCGATGAACACGGTGGTACTTCAATGGGGGAAGACGAAGTTGAAGAGGATGAAAAAAAAGATGAGCCTGACGATGATCTTCGTCAGGCCATTCATGATGCACAAATGGACTGTGGAAGTGAAAACGAGAGGTTGAAGTTGGAGCGCATGTTAGCCGATCACACCAAATTGTTGTACCCAACTTGTACAGATGGCCAGAAAAAGCTCGGTACCATACTGGAAATGCTACAATGGAAGGCAGAGAGTGGTACTACCGACAAGCACTTTGAAAGTTTGCTGAAAATAATTAAGAAGATGCTTCCAAATGAAAACGAATTGCCCTCTAGTACGTACGAAGCAAAGAAGGTTGTCTGCCCTCTAGGATTAGAGGTGCAGAAGATACATGCATGCATTAATGACTGCATCCTCTACCGCGGCAAGCACGAAAATTTAAATGCTTGTCCTGTATGCGGTGCATTGCGGTTTAAGATTGGGCGAGATGACCCAGGTGAAGTTGAGGGCGAGCAAGGTTGTCCAAGGAAGAGGATTCCTGCCAAGGTGATGTGGTATGCTCCTATAATACCACGTCTGAAACGTTTGTTCCAAAACAAAGAGCATGCCAAGTTGTTGCGCTGGCACAAAGAAGAACGTAAAAAAGACCTGATGATGAGACACCCCGCTGATGGGTCCCAGTGGAGAAAAATCGACAGAGAGTTCCCGAAATTTTCGGATGACGCTAGGAACTTAAGATTTGGTCTAAGTACAGATGGATTTAATCCATTTGGAGAGCAGAGCTCCAGTCATAGCACTTGGCCTGTGACTCTATGTATATATAACCTTCCTCCCTGGTTGTGCATGAAGCGGAAGTTCATTATGATGCCAGTGCTCATCCAAGGCCCGAAGCAACCTGGCAACGACATTGACGTGTATCTGAGGCCATTGGTGGAAGAACTTTTACAGTTGTGGACTGATGAAGGTGTGCGTGTGTGGGATGAGCACGGACAAACGGAATTTGACCTACGAGCGCTCTTGTTTGTAACCATCAATGATTGGCCTGCTCTTAGTAACATTTCAGGACAGTCAAACAAGGGATACAATGCATGTACGCATTGTTTAGGTGAGACTCAAGGTAAACATATAGGTAACAAGATTGTGTACCTGGGCCATCGTCGATGGCTTGTACCGAGGCATCCAGTAAGAAAGGAAGGCCAACATTACAAAGGTGAGGAAGATATTCGGCGGAAGCCTACTCGACCTTCTAGTTCTGTTATACATGATATGGTCAAGGATTTAAAAGTAATATTTGGGAAGGGTGCTGGAGCACTATCTGTTCCGAATGACGCTCAGAACCACGTTCCCATGTGGAAGAAGAAATCTATATTTTGGGAGCTGCCCTATTGGATAATGCTAGAGGTTCACTCTGCAATCGACGTGATGCACGTGACAAAAAATCTTTGCTTGAACCTGCTTAACTTGTTGGGCGTGTATGGAAAGTCAAAAGATACACCGGAAGCAAGACAGGCCCATCGACGTATGCATTCACGAGACGACGATCATTCTGATAATCATCAAGGTCCTGCGAGCTACGCTCTTACGAAAGAAGAGAAGAAAATATTTTTTGAATGTCTTCGCAGTATGAAGGTTCCATCTGGCTTCTCGTCGAATATAAAGGGAATAATAAACATGGCAGAGCAAAAATTCCAGAACCTGAAGTCTCATGACTGTCACGTGATTATGACACAATTACTTCCGGTTGCATTGAGGGGACTTCTACCAGAAAATGTTCGAGTACCCATTGTGAAGCTATGTGCATTCCTGAATGCAATTTCTCAGAAGGTTATCAATCCACTTACTCTAAAAGATATAGAGAATGATGTGGTCCAATGTCTTGTCAGCTTCGAGTTGGTGTTCCCACCAACCTTCTTCAATATTATGACGCACCTTCTAGTTCACCTGGTGGAAGAGATACGTGTTCTCGGTCCTGTATTTCTACACAACATGTTCCCCTTTGAGAGGTTTATGGGAGTCTTAAAGAAATACGTTCATAACCGTGCTAGGCCAGAAGGAAGCATCTCCAAGGGTTATGGAACTGAGGAGGTCATTGAGTTTTGTGTTGACTTTATTCCTGATCTTAAGCCGATTGGTGTTCCTCAATCGCGTCATGAGGGGAGACTGCGTGGAAAAGGCACGCTAGGAAAGAAAGCAATCATATGTGAAGACGTGGATTCTTTCACTCGAGCACACTACACAGTTCTGCATAATTCCATCTTGGTGGCTCCGTATATCGAGCAACACAAGAATTATTTACGCTCCCAATACCCAGAAGATGAGATTGATGGAGTACACTTCAAGACTTTTGGCGGTTGGTTACAGAAACTTCTGATGAATGTCACCACAAATGAACTACAGCTATACTATTTGGCCAAGTCACCATCTTCGACTATATTGACTTTTCAAGGGTACGAGATAAATGGAAATACATTTTACACGGCCGACCAAGATAAAAAGAGCACCAACCAAAACAGTGGTGTTCGCTTTGATGCAATAGATGGCTGCAGTGGGGAAAAGGTAACATATTATGGTTACATAGAGGAGATATGGGAACTGGACTATGGACCTTCATTTAAGATTCCTTTGTTCAAGTGCAAATGGTTCAACCTAGATGGCGGTGTAGCCGTAGACACACGGTACGGAATGACTACAGTGGATTTCAAGAATCTTCATTACGAGAACGAACCATTCATTTTAGCCAGTGAAGTGGCTCAGGTTTTCTATGTGAAGGACATGTCTACCCTACCAAAAAAAAGAAAAGATAAGCAAGCGAATACATCATACGATGAGCCAAAGCGCCACATAGTTCTTTCAGGTAAAAGAAACATCGTGGGAGTGGAGGACCACACAGACATGTCAGAAGATTACAATAAGTTTCATGAAATTCCGCCCTTCAAAGTGAAAATTGACCCAACCATCACGTTAAATGAAGAAGTTTGTCCATGGCTACGGTGCAATAAGAAGAAAGGGACACACACGAAGAACAAGTGAACACTAGCTAGGTAGGGATGTTGTTGGTGATGTGTAATAATTAATATGTATTAAACCTTTTATGTAACCGTGCGACATTTCTGTGCCGTGGTCCTTTTTTCTATTTGTTTTTCTTCTTTACTTTTATTGTGGACTGTTTATTGGTATTAGTTAAGAGTGTGTTCGTAAGTTGTGTGAACCAAGATACAACTCCGATGTGCGATCAACCGTCTTATGCGGAGACGATTTAACATAGAACTAGAGATCTACGTTACAACTTCACTAGTTCTAAATACTGGATAGAACAAATTAAGGTACAACTTGAAATTACGATACAACACAAGTAAAACAAAGACTCTGCCTCCTTGCCTTTGCCCTTGGACGAAGGTTCAGCCTCCTTTGCCCTTGGACGAAGATTTTGCCTCCTTGCCTTTCCCCTTGGACGAAGCTTCAGCCTTCTTGCTCAGTGCTTCAACCCTCCTTTCCTTTGACGACGGCATGAAATCGTCGTCATCATCGCTGTCAACTACCCAGAGACAGGAACGACCGTACGAAACACGGTCAGCTTCAGTTCGGTAGAACGGACTATTCGTAACTTTCCTGTCAAACTTATCTGCAAGCCTGAGCATTTCTGCACGAATTTGGAGCGGGGTCCTATACGGAAACCCATCGCGGCATAGCTTCGCCCCGAGCAAAGCGAGATGACTCTCAGTGTGCAAAATTTCTTCAATTGGAACTACCCTACCATCTACCTTCAAATTGCTCGAAAGCCTGGCGAGATGCTCGGATGCGGAAATGTGAAACCCGGACACACACTTCTCGCAAGGACCAATACACACCATGCTTGCGCTCAAGTGAGTACCATGCCTACCTTCGACTGGGTTTTATAGAACTACCGGTGCCGGCATTTGGCGGGAAACGGTGGCGGGAACGATAGCGGGAAACGTTGGCGGGAAACGGTGGCGGGAGGACACGAGTCGTGACCGCAAAGCCCGCCTTTAGTCCCGGTTGGTAACACCAACCGGGACTGAAGAAGCACACGGATCGTGTGTTTCTTTCAAACGCTTGTGAGCCGTTGGATCAGGGGTGTGTTTCTTTTGAGGGCTTGTGAGCCGTTGGATTTTTAGAACTAGTCCCGGTTGGTAACACCAACCGGGACTAAAGAATCACACGGATCGTGTGTTTCTTTCAAACGCTTCTGAGCCGTTGGATCAGGGGTGTGTTTCTTTTGAGGGCTTGTGAGCTGTTGGATCAGCACTCCCACCACCACCACCACTCCCACCTCATCCACAGGTACACTTTCTAATCGCCTATAAATAGCGGCGTCCCTGCAGCGAACGGCACACAACGAGCGTCTACCTTCGCCACCGAATCCAATGGCTGGATTTAGCCTACCTGCTGGCATGTTCCCTGGCATTATTGTGTTCGTCCTTGTTCACCGGCCAGCCATTGGAGCCACCTCCTGTAGGACGGTGAACAAGGACAACACAACGACGCTGTTGGAAACACAAGCCCTCAGGTAGGTTGAATCCAGCCACTGGATTAGGGTGACGCAATGATGAATTGCCGAGGAGGTGGGAGTGGTGGTGGTGGTGGAAGTGGTAGCCATGCCCCTCGGTCCGATCCAAGCACGGATCGTGTGTTTCTTTCAAGCGCTTGTGAGACGTTGGATCAGGGGTGTGTTTCTTTTGAGGGATTGTGAGCTGTTGGATCAGCAGTATCATCACGACCACTTCGTGAGCCACATGACCCGGTTGGTGTTACCAACCGGGACTAAAGAAGCACACGTACCCTATATATAGCCCCCCTCCTCAGACAGGTTACTCACACACAAAACATTCCAGCGTCATTCGGAGAGGCATCTTTGGGCAACCAGCGGCAAGACGTCTCTGATGACCTGCGACCGTTCCAAACGGTTGCAGATCATCAGAGATGTTTTGCCGGACGGTTGTAGATCATCAGAGACGTCTTGCCGCTGCTTGGATCGAAGTGGCGCTCAAACACAAAACATTCCAGCGTCACTCGGAGAGGCATCTTTGGGCTGTATGCAGGTTTTCACCACATAAAGGTTTAATACATTACTACACATCACATAAAGGTTTAATACATTACATTGATTTACATAAATGCCATGAACCCTTCTTGGGCTGTATGCAGGGGAGCCGTGTGTTATGTTCTATATATCTATATAATCCTTCATTTCATCGACCGAACACAAATCATTCGGTTCCGGGAACCCTCCCCTCGGTCGGATCCAAGCAGCGGCAAGGATCTCTGAAAGGGGCATGGTTAATTTAGGTAGTCAGTTAATTTAGGTAGTCTCTGAAAGGGTCATTTTGTTGTCGAGGTCTAAAACAAAACAGGAAAAGAAACTAGAAACAAAAACAATTCAAAAAGAACTTAAATCAAAGTATATAAAGAAAACAAATACAACAAAATAAAACGGAAACAACAAAAAAATAGAAAAGAAACACACCCCTGATCAAAAACCAGTTTGGCACCTTCAAATCAAATCAGTAACACCTTTAAAACATTCAAAACAGAAAAAGAAAACAGAAACAACAAAAAAAATAGAAAAAACCCAACTAGTCGCGGTTGCAGCCACCAACCGCGACTAGAT
This sequence comes from Poa pratensis, assembly GCA_947311845.1. Taxonomy (NCBI): domain Eukaryota; kingdom Viridiplantae; phylum Streptophyta; class Magnoliopsida; order Poales; family Poaceae; genus Poa; species Poa pratensis. Next base: position 17,142,304 of record CAMZMU010000100.1, on the reverse strand, counting down.
GTCCCCCTGGGCTTGGCGCCAGAATTTTGGCGGCCCAGGTCGACCTCTAGTTGCGGTTGCTGGCTGCAACCGCGACTAAAGGGTATTTAGTCGCGGTTGCAGCCACCAACCGCGACTAGAGCTCGATTCCGCGCCGTTTAGTGGGGGGCTTTGCGAAAAATTTCGAAAAGTCCCCCCAAATCGACGAATTGAACCGCCTCCGGGCTCCCCTGACGCCACCGACGACCCGCGCGCCGTGGTGCTGCTTCGCCGCCCCGTCGTGCTGCCCCTCCCCGCCGTGCTGCCCCGCCGTCGCAGCCCGTGGTGGTGCTCCACCGCCCCGCCGCGGCCCATCTCCCCTGTATCCAGCCTCCGCCCCACGCCGCGCGCCCCTCCCCTGCCTCGCCGCCGCCGCCGCCACACGTCGTCCTCTGCACCAGCCGCTCCCACCTCCGGCTGCCTCGCAGCTTCTCCGGCCGCCCCGGCCTCCGACTGCAGCTACCTCCTCCGGCCTCACAGCTCGACGGCCTCCTCCGGCCTCACAGCTCGACCTCCTCCGCCCACTTCTTCTCCAAGGTAGCCCCGCGACCCCCCCCCCTCCTCAGTTCTATCCCTCTTTGATATATTGGTACAAAAATCGATAGAAATTTCGACCCAGCAGTCAGTGGATAGCAATCTGATAGGAAAATCTGTGTACAAAACTATGCTCCATTGCTACTGCTTGCATGATTTATGTCCAGAACCATGCTAGGATTTAATTGTGCAATAGTGGTTTCTACAACCGTCACAACTATACTGTAAATAGAACATCACATTGCAGCAAATTGGTTTATACCTAGTGTTAGCAATTTAGTGTTACCAATTTAGGTTGTTAGCAAATTTAGTGTTAGCAATTTAGGTTGTTAGCAATTTAGGTTGTTAGCAAATTTAGTGTTAGCAATTTAGGTTGTTAGCAAATTTAGTGTTAGCAATTTAGGTTGTTAGCAATTTAGGTTGTTAGCATGAAACAGTGACTTAATTGTCCTCTGAAAATTTTGAAAATTTACTACTGAGGCTCTAACAACGGTTACTACTGAGTTATCACTGCCCATCATTTCGAATGTGTTAGCAAATTTAACAATGTGTTAGCAAATTATAGATGCAAATTTATACATGCAAATTTATGCAAATTTTATTGAGTGTAGGAACATTGAGCTATGGAGCCTGGCTATGTGCGAGACGAGGAGAATGAAGACATATTAATGCAGAATATTTTTGAGCATCGCGATAAAGATGATGCCGGTGGAGAAGGCGCCGGTGGAGAAGGCGCCGGTGCCGGTGTAGATCTTGATTTTGAGGAATTTGCCTCACAATTTCTGATGGACTCTGGTGAGGGTCTTTTAGATGAAGAAGAAATAACACCCTCCACCTCGAACACCCTCCACCTCGAGGTATATATATGAATTCTATATTTTGTTGATCACAAAATGCATTAACTGATTTGTATTGCACTTAGTAACGCATTATATTTCTTACTTTAGGCCTCCACCTCGAATAAAAAGGCTAAGAATCAAGCTCCTCGAGGCCGCACGAAAAGAATGACGAGCAAAGATGCAAAGTTACCGATCTATGAAATTGATGAAGAGGGCGATCCGGTGGAACCCCCAGAGAACCGCAAAAAATATATAAGTCAAGCTGGAGTTATTGTTAGGGACTCGGTCCCGATCTCCATACCAGAATGGAATAAGCCGGCGGGCGTTGCCGAGGATGACCCCTGCTATGTCCACAACCATTTGAAAGATTTGTGCTTTGACACACTCTTGGAGCATTTTAACCTCCCGGATGATATTGAACCCACCACGAAGTTGAAACTCAAGCAGTGGACTCTCTCCAAGATGGCCGACGCATTTCGGAAATATAAGCAAACATTATGGGCAAAATATAAAACAGTTGATCCAGATTTCAGTGAAGAAAAACTAGTGAAGATAAGAGATCACTGGGAAGAGTTTAAGGCGTATAAGAAATCGGATGCGGCTGTGGCCCGATCGAACATAAATAAGGCAAATGCCGCGAATAAGGTTCACCACCATAACTTGGGGACAGGTGGCTACAGGTCAGCCATTCCTAAGTGGCTAGCCTTAGAAGATAAAATCTTTGCTAAAGATATCACTCCACAGACATACTACTGGCCCGAAAGGTCCAAATTCTGGTTGTTCGCGCATGGCGCAACGTTGGACGAGGAAACAGGGTATATTGTCCCGAAGGTTGAAAAATTCAAGAAAAAAGTAGAAGAAATCGTCCCGAAGATTGAAAAGGTAATAGAGGAAGTTAAACGGGGTGTGTGGAAACCCTATAGAGAGGACGACGAGCTGACACGGGCCCTAGGGAATCCTGAACACTGGGGACGTTTACGAGGCATGCCCGGCGGTGTCACCATTAAGAAAGCGTATCCGCAACACGCTGACACTTATAGAAGCCGTGCAAGAAAGAAGAAGAAGGGTGAAGAGCGGCTAACGGAATTGGAACTCAAGGTGCAGCAACTCATGGAGTCAATTAATAGTCAGACAGGGCCGTCTCAGCAGCAGCAACCCATGGATGCTCGATCTCAGCTTAGAAGCAGCGTGGGTTCCACGCAAATAGATGTCGATGCTCACTACCCCGTGGATGATGTCACGGAGAAGACACCATGTGAGCTACATGCACCTGTGGTTAACATATCCACGAAGGTGGCGGACGGCTATGCTTTACCGAGTGACGCCGGAGCAAGCTACCATAATGGTGACATTGCTCCTGGCTATGCTGTTGTCGGGGTGGATGAAATTGCGCCGGGATTTGAATCATTGGCTCTTGAGATTTCTGGAGGTGACGGTGAGGAGACATTGTACGATGTCAAGGGTGGTTTCGTCCAGTGGAACAAGAAATACATCAAGTTCTCAAAGCCACCGACTCAGCAAAGCCCATCCTGCCCGGGTATCGATGAGACACATCCATCTCCGGCACCGCGTGACAGGGACCCCCCACCGGAAATTGATGTAGAGGACCATCTCAGTCAGCACAGTCCATCTCCATCTCCGCCACCGCGTGAGGAAGTGTCCGTAGCGCTTCTCCGGAGAAAGCGCGCGTCTTCCCCGGTCAGGAGGCGAACTAAAAGGGCCACATCGCCTGATCCGAGGTTACCTTGGCAGAAGACTCATGAGCAAAACGAAGCAGCCGTGGCGGAGTATAATAAAGCATTGTTCGCACCGAAAGTGCCGCCGCCAAATTTTACCGCCGGCTATACTGCACAGGCTTGTAATCGAGTCATCGACAACTTATATGTCCCTCCAGAGAAGCCGCCATCTGACTATGACCGTTATATTCAAAAGTCATATGACGCGGTGACAGAGGTGGAGGCGCCGAAAAAAGGTGAACAAGACGCAGAGTCAGTCCCGCCGCCGGCGGCAAAAGATAAACAAGCAGCACCATCGGACCCGCCGCCGAAGGAAGCTACAAAAGCAGCACCATCGGTCCCACCGCCGCCGAAGATAGGTAAACAAGTTCCCCAGCTCGGAGAACAACCCGTACGTTCTGTCCCCCCGCTAATTGTCCCGCCGCCGACGAACAAAGATAGTCGAGTTCCCCAGCGCGGAAAACAACTAGTACAATCTAACCCTAAAGCGCCGATGGTGTTTGACTTAGAGGAAATCCGTCGTCTTGCCGCCGAAGCGCAAGTTCCTATAGACGAATATGCTTCGAGATTGAACTTTGAGACTGCACCAACAGCTCCACCAGTAAGTAAATTTGTTATGGGGGAAGCTTTGGTGAAATGCAAGTTACCAACAAAAATGCGTGCTCTCCATTTTTGGTACTTGAAAGCCGCAAAGAAAGGGACAGCTTCTGTCGTTCTGAAATGTAGGAAAGACGATGAGCACTTCTTAGAAGACTACAACCACATTGTTCGGTTTAGCGAACTTTTTCAGCTATACAATCTGCGGGCACTCGACAAATCTATCATGAGTTCCTATTGCCTGTAAGTGATTTATTTAAGTCTTTACCTAGTCTCGTTCATTGTTTGTAATTATTCTCACTTTAATCTTTTGTGTGCTATATTATGCAGATTGAAGATGCTCGAGCTCAAAAAGCTGAACCAGCATGACATTGGGTTCATTGACCCGGATAAATATAACGAAGCAACCATAATAAATCCCTTGTATAACAAGAACACACCGGATGATTTGCTAAGGGTGTTCAAGCGATACCGCGACAAAAGAACTATATATTGGCCTTACCACTTCGGGTAAGTTTTAGTGTCTTCTACACATTCTAATTTGCTCACCCGATGTTAAGTTTAACTGATGAGTTATGCATGACTGTGCGCAGCTACCACTGGATTCTTCTTGTCATTGAACATCGCAAAGGACTTATTCATTCACTTGACTCATTGAGGTATCATCCTGACAAATACAGGAGTTGTTTCGACTTCCTAGCAAGGTACATTCATTTCTTACCGCCTCTGTCATTCATATCTTGATGTCAAGTCATTAACGAATAAATCATTTGTGAATGTTCTTTGTCGGGCAGCGTTTGGGCAAGGTTTGTCGAGGAAGATCCTGCAGGTGGGTGGCCCAAAAAGCTGGATTGGAAGTTGAACAAGGTAAGTACTGCTACCTACGTCCACACAACATTCTCATGCATACTTCATTATTATTGATTGAAATCTATTCTTGTATAGTCTTGCTTGGAGCAACCAAAGGGAACTGAGTTATGTGCATACTTCGTTTGCGAGTATGTACATGTACTAGTCACCGAGAAATGGAATATGAAAAGTGCAGAGTTGGCAAAAAAGCGCTGCAAGCTACCATTCGAGCACCGCTTCAAAGCAATTGGAGAGGAATTGGCGGGATTTTACCTTTCGGAGGCCTTATCGGAGAAAGGAGAGTACTACGATGCTGAAAGCATGAAAGCGTGTAAATAACTTGTTGTTTTGCTTCAACTCTTGTACTACGATAACTCTTGGCGCATCAACTCTTGACTACGATCTAAAAGTATTACTTAATTTAATTGTATGTGTTATAAATATGTGCATCGACTTCATACGACACGGGAACGGTTACGACGTGGAAAACGTTACGGTAACCGTCACCGTTACCGTAACGGTTACCGTTCACCGTAACGGTTACCAACCGGGACTAAAGGTCCCAACCCCACGTCCCCACGTGGAGGGACCTCTAGTCCCGGTTCGGAACCCGCCGCAACTAAAGGGGGTGGCTTTAGTCCCGCCTGCTTAGTCGCGGTTGCCCGGCCGCGACTAAATGGGCTCTGGAACCGCGACTAGAGGTCTTTTTCTAGTAGTGTGCACAGCAATTCGCGCAGGTCGACCTATACGGCACGAACGTCCACCCGCTCGCTCGCTCCAGCCGGCGACGCGCGGGGTCCACGTGCACGTCGCCGTCGCCATCGCCGCAGCTGTTTTTTTTCTCGGCCACGTACTAGGCTCGTACGGCGCGAATCGTATGCACAGACCACAGTAAATCAAAAAAAGGCTATCTACGTACAGTACATAGCAGCAGCCTAGATGCCACCCGTGCGTGCGTGGCAGTAAAGGTAGTTGGCACTCGTGCGCATGCGTGCATGACGACATGCTGGCGTCCGTCCGTCCATGAGCACGTATTTTCAATTTCTACTGTTCAAGGTACACAACATACGGTCCTGCATGTACGTACTCCTGACCTGTGGCTGTACCTGTACCGTAGCCGTCGCCCAGGGAATAGGCAGGCGACACGTCAGGGTCTACGTACGCATGCACAAAGACACACAGCAGTTACAGACCGGTATTGCCGTTAAAAAACACATTTATTCGGCCAGCAAGTACAGCCCCAGCTACGCATACTATGTACTACAGCCAGCTGCGCACGTACGCGTGCCCGTGCATATGCTATTCGAGTTTCTCATACTGTACTATATACATTCACTTTTGGACAAACTTGAGACATTTATTTTTAGACGAAGAGAGTATAACTAACCATATGTTTATGGAGGACGTGTCTATAGCCAACTTGATTCGTAGTGTTTTATTTAGTTGGGACTAATTAAAGTGCTGTGGCTGTCGCGAGATACTACTATACTAGCTACGACAGCTCTGTTCTAATTATAAATGTCAATCAATTCAATGCTAGCTCCATCGACGATCAATCCATGGATTTTATTGACCTACGATTATATCTCCTCACTACATGAACGGCGGTCTATGTCGACGGCCAGAAACTAAGCCGACGGCTTTTTATCGGGGCCGTCGGCATAGAGCCCGCGCAGGAAAAAAAATTGGACACAGGGCTAAGCCGACGACAAAGCCGTCGACATAGGTTCACCAAGGCTAAGCCGACGGCAAGCCTTTGCCGTCGGCTTAGGTTCCTCTCATTTTTTCTATTTTTCATTTAATGCGAAATAATTCATATATTTAAATCCGTAAATCGAAATTGAACAAATAAAATGTCTAAATCGATTAGAAAAATAAGAGGAATCCAAATATGACATCAATATCATCATTTTCACCATGCATATTACTTTTTGCAACATATTTTTGGTACTTGCTTAATAAAAAAGTCATTTTTGGAACTCAAAAAATAAAAAATGATATTTATAAAAATAATTTGGAAATTGTTTTCGGCAACAATGTTTGCCATACCAAGACACACGTATGTATCAAATAAGGACACATTATCACAAACTACGGCACGGGTCCATTTTGACCATTTCTTTAACAAAATAAAAGAAAGTGAAAAAATACTCAGAAAATGAAATCTTTTGGCATGGAGTCATTTTATGTGTACTAATTGATAGGAAAATGATAAACTTGAGTTTTGACAAAGTTTTCAAAAAACTTCTTCACAAAAAGGTCAATCATCTATGAACATGTAGAAATTTCGAGTCAAATGACCTAGATGATCATTCTCGTGGTGTAATTTGTGATAATGTGCCCATATTTGACACATAGGTGTATCTTGGTATGGCAAACAATGTTGCAGAACTAAGTTTTTTTAAAATATTTTAAAAATATCATTTTTCATTTTTTTAATTGTAAAAAATGACATTTTTTGTGAAACAAGTACAAAAAATATTGTGGAAAATGGCACCCATTCAATTACCACACAAAGTAGACCATATTTTATGGATAATCCAGCAATATTAGGAATTTTCTCGGTTTCTACCTAATTTCGCCTATTTAAATGACTTTATGCCTATTTTCCGAAACTAATTGAATTTTAAACTACAAGTGTGTGATAGTTTGCTCTGAAAAATTTGCAAAATTAATTTTAAGATACACCAGTAGTGGTTATATCACAAAACCGTCGATAGTTTTGAAAAATGCGACCCCTTTCGATGAATAGACACAACGTCCATTTTGACCTTTTTTTCAACAAAATAAAGGAAAGTGAAAAATACTCAGAAAATGAAATCCTTTGGCAAGGAGTCCTTTTATGTGTACTAGTTGTTAGGAAAAATGATAAACTTGAGTTTTGAAAAAGTTTTCAAAAAAATTCTTCACAAAAAGGTTAATCATCTATGAACATGTAGAAGTTTCGAGTTAAATGACCTAGATATGATCATTCCCGTGGTGTAATTTGTGATAATATGCCCATATTTGACACATAGGTGTATCTTGGTATGACAAACAATGTTGTAGAACTGAGTTTTTTCAACATATTTTTATAAATATCTTTTTCATTTTTTAATTGTAAAAAATAACATTTTTTGTGAAGCAAGTACAAAAAATATGGTGAAAAATGGCACCATCCAATTATCACACAAAGTATACCATATATTATGGATAATCCAGCAATATTAGGAATTTTCTCGGTTTCTACCTAATTTCGCCTATTTAAATGGCACCATGCCTATTTTCCGAGAGTAATTGAATTTTGAACTACAAGTGTGTGATAGTTTGCTCTGAAAATTTTACAAAATTAATTTTAAGATACACCAGTAGTGGTTATATCACAGAACCGTCGATAGTTTTGAAAATGCGACCCCTTTCGATGAATAGGCTCGGCGAACATTTTGACCATTTTTTCAACAAAATAAAAATAATGAAAAAATACTCACAAAATGAAATCCTTTAGCATGGAGTCCTTTTATGTGTACTAGTTGCTAGGAAAAATGATAAACTTGAGTTTGACAAAATTTACAAAAACTTCTTCACAAAAATGTCAATTATCTATAAACATGTATAAGTTTCGAGTCAAATGACCAAGTTATGACTATTCCCGTGTCATAGTTTGTGATAATGTGCCCATATTTGACATATAGGTGTATCTTGTTATGGCAAACAATGTTGCACAACTGAGTTTTTTAAAATTATTTTTATAAATATCATTTTTCCATTTTTTAACTGCCAAAATGACTTTTTTATTAAGCAAGTACAAAAAATATGTTGCAAAAAGTCATATACATGATGCAAAAGATGATATGGATGGCACATTTGAATTCCTCTCATTTTTCTAATCGAATTAGACATTTTATTTGTCAAATTTCGATTTACGAATTTAAAGATATGAATTATTCCATATTAAATGTAAAAACAAGAAAATAAAGTAAAATATATTTTATTGTTATTTATTCAAAATATTATAGATAATCATTGTTACTTATTCAAACAAATTTTAAAATTTAAACAATGAAAAAGTGTAACATCGTAACCGAGGGATTAATATGATTGATAGGATACTAATATCAGTAAGTTCTAACATCTCATTTGGAAGCTAATTTGAAAAGAACTCAAAAGTTAAGCATGAGAAATTTGACTAGGTTAATTACTTTGACATATGATTAAGTTTGTAATTAGAGATTAAGTATGTGGCTAAGTGGAAAATTTCGAAATAGAATTTAAAAAGTTAAAAAAAAAGTTCAAATTTCTTTTCTTCAAAAAATTAAAAATTATTGAAAAACCCTATGCCGACGACAAATACGCCGACAGTCAGGCCGTCGGCAAAGGCTATGCCAACGGCTCACAGTGGTATGAAACGACAAATACGCCGACGGTCAGGCTGTCACACTCTTCTCACCAGCGTTACTAGTTGTGCTATGCCTATGCTGCTATACATAGCTTGCTTATCGATCGCTAGGTTTAAAAGGTGTTTCTTTCGTTTGGAAAAAGATGCCACTAAAATGGATTTATCTAACACTAAAATATGTTTAGACGGAGGGAGTATGATGGATATAAGCTCAAAATGCTTGTTCTCGCGTAACGTTATGCGGATCGATAGAGAATATGACGAGAACACAATGTCCGTGTAATAAAAATGAAACTACCCTTTTAGTTCCATACAAGGAATTAAATTATTTGAAAGGATGATGAGCGACAGTGTTTCTAGCTTAATTTCTACTCCACGCGTACGTGCATACGTACGTAGAACCTGGAAAGGAAGTGAATGAGATGCGACAGTGCTTGACATTTGACACGACCGATGGACCAGTAGCACGCACAGTGCTTTTCTTTTTATCCTTTTTTTTTTTTTTTTTGCATTTTTCCCACGTATATTCAACAAAAAACCACATACAGAGTACACGGAAAAACAACAAGCAAACAATACGTAGAGGAAAACGAAACCAGAAGCATCGAGAACACCGACCACGCCGGCGTCGGAGACGAAGACGACCACCTTCCATCTTGCCGCTGTCAGGGAACACATTGCCCTATGAGAGACGCTGCCATGCCCGTCCGCCGCGCCGCGGCGGAGCTTGAGTCGATGAACGGCCGAGGCGAGCGCCCCCCTATCCCAGCCACACCACCTTGCCGGAGTCGCCTTCGAAGCCGCCGCCGGAAGAAGTCGAGGATCCCGGCGAGCCTAGGGTTCCGACCGATTCCGCCGCCAGGACGGAGACCGCCACACTGGATCTTTTTATCCTTGTAAAAGAGAACGCTACCTAGCTTGTACCGCCTACTACGTACCGGCCGGTGCAACCTAGAGACGATACGAGATAAGTCCTCGATGATTGTCCGTGAGGACCGTTTAAAGTTGGTTGTCATTTCACGGCGTGACGCTGTTCATGATCATGCGTGTAGTTGTACTCCCTCCGTTCCAAAATAGATGACTTCAAATTGTACAAAACTGGATGTATCTATACACGTAACATGTCTAGATACATCAACTTTTGGACAAATAAAAGTCATCTATTTTGGAACGGAGGGAGTAGTATCGTGTTATCACATCTCTATGCGTGGCCAATTAATTACTACTCGCTCCGTATCAAAATATAAGACTTTCTAGCTATTCCACATAAACATGTATCTAGACATGTTTTAGTGTAAGATTCACATTTAACCTTGCACTAAAATATGTCTAGATACATGTGTGTGAAATACTTAGAAAGTCTTATATTTTGATATGGAAGGAGTATGTACCATGTACGCTCAACCGTATTGTAGACACCATCTTCATGAACACTTGAAAATACTAACGTGCATGTATGAGTGGGCACGTGAAGATCGATCATATGCCAGTGCATATCTTATATAACTAAATAGATCATCGCTCTATTCAACTTTTCTCAACATGAAGCTATGTCATGATAAATGAAGTCATGTTTTGCAGATGTATATGGAAATTAAGCAACCGTGCGTTGCACGAATTAAGCACCTTTCTTTCAGTATTCATTTTATCACAAGACAAGCCACATATTTTATCAATCGTCCACATATCATCCTAGTTGATCTTAGTGTGTGTGGGTGAAAGCCTACCCCGTGTGCAGGAGTTGGATAAGTTTGGCTGATGCCTGTCGGATTGCTCAAAAAGAAATAACAAAAGCGGATTAAGCTTACATTCGTGTAGTGAGGAAACTACCAGATACCAAAAGAAGCTCTCACAAGAATTAAGAAACATATGCGGCCGGCGGTGCACATGGTGTGTGAGGAATCAATCCACCCATCTTCTTTTTTTTTTGAGGAAAGGATCCGATCCAAATACAAGGCAGCTCAGTACACTTTACAAGACAGTCCAAAAGAAAACAGAAATTACAAACGGACCCAGGCAAAGTGTAGAGAGCACCCCAAGCTACCAGGAGAGATCACGATCAGATCCATCGTCGCGCCCAAAGCTCCGAGGCGACGCCGGAGACGCCATACCACGCACCGCCGGGAAGACAGCACCACCACGCTTTGTAGACGGCCGCAAGAGCCACCCGCCGCCAGCGCCGGGATCTAGACTCGCTGAACGTGCCCGGCCACAGCGCCGTCTTCCCGCCTCCGCCCACCCTCCAGCCGTCCCACCATCGCCAAGGACCACCACCACCAGCACGCCGGCACCGACAGACACCACTCCCCTCGCCACCAAGGCCGGCCGGAGCAGCACCGTCGGCGAAGACCACCTCCACCAGCACCAACAAAAGCAGGTCGCCAACAACCACCGAGCCCTCACCTCGCCACCATGGCGGCCTGAGGAGCAAGGACGAAGAAGCGCACCAGACGAACCACCTTCACGTCCTCCCAGCGACGAGGCCGCCGGAACGGAGAAGGAGGGGAAGGACCACAGCCAACACACCGACTCCATCGCCCCGTCTTCGACGTCGTCGGGAGGCACTCACACCTAGATAGGAACCTATCTACACACCAGGACGAAAACCAGAGCTCCCCCCCCCCCCCCCCCCCACCTCGCGGTGCCTCGACGGCGACCGGAGGCGGAGGGGAGCGGTGGATTCGCCGGCGGAAACCAAGCTCGCGCGGTCGCCTCCTTTTCCGCCCCTCTCTACTGTAGCCGAGCGGATAAGGTGGGAGAACGAATGTAAACTATAACAATCCACCCATCTTCCTTCCGGCAGAAGAGATAATCAACTTAACTTAAACTTCTTGTTACCTTCCGGCAGAAGAGATAATCAACTTAACTTAAACTTCTTGTTACACTGATCACTAACTAATACACTTCTAAGAAACATATGCGGTCGGCAGTGCACCCAGCTCAATCGATAGCAGACAAGAACCAGCTGATACCAGTTCCATGGATCAAATTAATTAGTCGATAGGACCACAAATTAATAGTGCAGCCGGCCCTTATTAAGGCTGGGATTATTGGTTGATGATGGGCATGTAATAAATCTATTGATTAGATACAGGCGTGCAGGTTAGCAACAGTGATGCACATGTGATTAATCAAATTAATTAGCCTGCTTGATTACGGCCCCGCTGAAGGTACATCCCCTCTCTTTCTTCCAGAGAAACGATGGGGGCTACGGATTAATTTGAAAGGTACGTAGGTATAGCACTCGTTTTGGAGCAATAGGTCCAACAGAGCTCTGAACAAGTTCTTCTTTTGGTATTGAAAAATTTCCTCAAATTTTGACACCTGTAAGTATCTATAGTTCAATTCGCCACTGTCACTTCTGCTCCCAGAAAGAAAACGGTGGATCTCCTCTTGTTTGAGTGCTCTTTGGTTAGACTTGTCTGGCAAACTGTTATGTGTGTCTTCGACGTGGTTAGACCTCCTGACAGTGCTGCTGATCTAGCTGGAATTGGATTAATTCCTTTCGAGTTGCTTATCGCAATCTTGTCTTTGGAGGGGGTGCTGCAGTGTGTTGAACCTTATGGAAAACTAGCAATGACACTTGTTTTAAATGAAAATTTCCTAATTATCATGCAGTTGTCATTTGCAGGATCAGTAACATCCTTAACTCGTGGGCGATATTGTAGAGAAGGCAAGATCGAGAAAAGCTTGAAGAAGGCGTCGTGAAGATCAAGATGGCCCTGCGAGAAATCTTCTCTACCTCGCATGGCTGGGCTCCTACGGTGACAAGGCTCATGAACTGAAATGTTCTCCTGTTTGTATGGATGTTGGTCTGTTTTTTATCTGCGCTGAAGTTTGGTGGTGGAAAAACCTTGTAATTGTGATGTGTGGTCATTATTTTACATTCTGCCGTTGAGAATTACCCACAAAACAGGCCAAAGCGGGTGGTATTATGATTCGAATCCGGTTCAATGTGCCACTCAATTTGATAAGTGGTCTACACTGAAATATCAAGGAGTCTTCCTAACTCGCTAGTGCGCACCACTTCATTATCTTCTCTACTTTCCAGCATATCACGGCTCTGTTTGTTCAGAATCTTCTTGCGGGCAGCCACATATCTAGCTAGGATTCTAGACCATTCTTATCCACGCTTCATCTTTTTTTTTTCTCCATAGCTAGAGTATCAAGTTTAATTGACTAGACATTTGGCAGTCAAATTAAATTGGAGAAAGGTTACTACTACTGATCGGGGAAACGATCGTGCATATCGCACGATCTGTTCTTCTTTGCGAGTCATGATGAATATCACGAGAATCTTGGAAGAGACTTTTTGCGTTGATTGGAGGGGCCTGCATGGGTGGAGAAGCCTTTTCTTTTCTTCCTTTTGGCGATTGTTTCTTTGATCTTTGCCGGTTCTTCCTGTCGGTGCACAAGTACACGCCTGCATGCATGGACATGAATGACACATTACAGCACTTTCTGATATGTAATTTCCTAATGTTTAGTCTTTTGTACATATGTGAGGCAACATTTATGTTTGCGTATCAACTGATGGTCAAACTAGCATCTTCATGGCCGTGTCATAGTCTAAGAAAAGAAAAGAAGAGAAAAATGACTGTCATAGTCTAAAAAAACTTATATTTTGTATCAAAGAGGTACTATGCATTTTGTTTAATTGTTTGGTTGTTAATATTCATAGTAAGGTACCCCCTAAAGTTCCTGATCTTATAGGCCGACGCGGTCTGAGTCAAGCAGGTCCCTACAATATTAATACTGTGTACATAGCAAGTGACAGCACCACAATAATAGGAAAATAGTTGAAGTGGAGAAACTAATGATGCCAAGTTTGTGTTACCTATGTATTGTTGGACTGATCCCATGCTATAATTGGCAAAATGAGTGTGCCTTGAGAAGTCCAACATGGCTGTTAGTCGAGCATATGCATGATGCATAGACACTCCAAAAGAGCAGCTGCGATTATCATTTTCAATCAATGGCGGTGTGGCTCTACACATATTTTAACTAATAACCAAGTGTGCTCGGACCGACAGTAGTGGCCACCGAAACAAAAAAGCGAAGAAGATAGTATATCGTTCCATACACAAATCTAATCACCGATTATATATATGCGCCGGCGCGTTGATCAAATTGAGCTACGAGATATGATATGGTTTGATAACGTCAACTCGCCATGCCGATTCAGTGCCGGTGATTGACGCCATCTTTATTGATCGATGTTTCTCATCCCATTCGTTTCCCTGGAGTTTTCTTGCATGTCAGTGTTGGCCGTCTCCATTACTTAAACCCGTTATGATCGGGCGGTACTCCTGATTTTTTCCTACATGCGAGTGTTCACCCTCCAAAACTCAAACCCCTTGATGATGCACTGGTAATCCAATTCAGGCCGTAAATTAGCTGATTTCTATACGGACGTGCAATATTTCGAAATGGTTAAAGGAACTCTATCACATACTAGAAAACTTGGTGCTGAAAAACCGTTCCTTAGTAAACATTTTCCCCTCTATTTCTTATATGTATATGCAAATGAACTACACTCCAACTCTAATTTGACATGATTCGAGAAAATTATAAAAAAATGTGGGTCCAATTTCAAAAAGCCAACAAAATTGTGTTTTGTGACAAAAAAAGGACAGTGTGTAACAATTTTTCAAATAACACCGACACTGCTGCTAAGCTAGCTAACGATGATTCTGACGGGTGGGACCCAATGACAGGCTGACGTGGCACGACTTAAAAAATGTTCGGGGGTGACATATGTTTTTGATTGTTCAAAAGACTTGGTTTTTTGTAAATTTCTAGTGGGCCACTTGTCAATTTTTCTTCCTCAAATTGGCCAATAGGTTAAAAGTGATCCACCGGCAGGCGTGGCCGTACAACTTCTACGACGGTGGAGCGGCGACCACCGAACCCTGCCGGTCCAATTCCTGGGCCAGCACCGCATCCGTGGCCAAGGAGACGTCCTGGCGAGTCCCCAACCAACACACGTAGATTCACATCTAGCTGATTACGTCCCCTAAAGAGTGTCTCCAATAGCTTACCAATAATTTGGGTACGCAAAATGGGTAATTTGTTTTGCCTTCCATCTTAGTCAAAATTGGCGCCCAAATTGGCATCTCACATACTCACACGTGTGATCCACATGTCAGTAGGTCAATCCTTTTTTTCTCTCTCTCTTTTTTTTCCTACTCCAGTCCCACCCCCACCTCCCTCCCGCCGCCTCCGTCCCCGCCTCCCTCCCGCCGCCTCCGTCCCCGCCTCCCTCCATGTGCGTGGCCACCGACGCCCAACCCCACGGCCCCGCCCAGCGCTGCCCCCAGTGCTTCCCCACGTGCATCTCCGACCCGGCCGTGGCCACCGTCCCCGGGTTCCCCCGTGCAGTTCTATGAATAGCACGGGGCGGCCGTGAATCAAGTTGGGGCTCCGGCGGCGAAGAATTTTGTCTTTTTTGCCCAGGCCAAAATACTAGGAATTTTTCATTAAGATTTTGCACAACTATAGATCTCAACATTATCTCCACCTAGAATTTTGATTTTTGGAAACACAAAAGTGCAGATTTCAATTTTTTTTTTAAAGGGAGCCATATAGCTCGACCTACATATATATCACCGCACTCTTTGTTTTTTAATATAACGTCAGTACAGAGGAAATCATTTCAGGGGCCCTTTCAGTATCTGCTAGACCCTATTGTTTTTCCTGAACTGTAAAAAAGCAAGTTTTTTCTTCAGTAGGACGCATTTTTCAAAAATGCTACAGCTGCTCTTATGTACGTACATCGTGCAAGAGTTCCTTCCATCTTAGTACACTGTACATCATGATTTTCATTATCATTTCGAAGATTTCCGTTCAAGATGCGGCCACTGCGCGCACCTATACCAAACTAACAGTAACACCACATCATCGTCACTGGCCTAACCACAACACTCTACACACGACGCTAGCTGCCCAGGTGTTGTACTGACTAAAAGCAACAGATCAACAAAGTTTTCAGAGGTGTGCCTGCGTGTTTGTCGATCTGCGCCCCTGAGATGCAGACGCTAATCATCGCTTAACGACAGGGGATAAGCTCACCTGATCGATCTAATTGAGCAACATCAAACGGGGAAATTGATTAATCTACAGTGGCCGCACGTACGCATCGGAAGACGATGGCGTACGATCGACCGGAAATCGGTTCTGGAGACATCATAGTACGTCGCACAAGCACATGACAATAGAGAGAGAATCCAAGAAAGCAACACACGCTTCTGGAGGCATCTATAAGTCTTTACATACAGTAAGCCCTAATTAAACTAAGACCAGTATGCAAATGGAAAGTCATGGCTAACCAAATTAACTGGTTCACGGTAATTGCTCGTTTGATGGTTTTTTTTGGTCAGAAGTTGCTCAATTCCGTGGCATTTTTGCGGCGTCGTAGTGCTGCCCTGCATGTATTTGTCAGTTTTATTCTGTGGGTCTTACTGAATTTTCTCGATTATTCCTGTGAAATTCTTGTGGTGTCAGCAGCTGAATATATCCATGCGCATGCAAGAAAAGCTAGAGAGCTGGCATCATTTATTTGTCAGCACACATCCTAGGACCCGATGGAGATACGTACAATTGGATAGCAAAAACGACGTCTGAACAAGAAAGCTGGCGTACGTGCTTGCATGGCAGGGCGATACGTCGGTGGAAAATGTGGTGGAAAATGGCACCCATCCAATTATCAAAAAATATGTACGCTCTGGCTACGTACATTAGAGGCCACACGTACGCTTATCTTCATATATACCACACCACTGGACGTACAGTTGTTCGCCTTTGAGGAATGAGGATATACTATGAATGATTACGAATGGACCATGCGAATTTCTAACGGAAATGCATCAAGAGAATGGACCATATATGCATGTAGATATCACGCATGTGATCTTCATAACGTATGCACCTGGACATGCATGCAGAAGCTACACAAGGACAACAATACAGGAGCATTAATAATCTCCAATGACCTCCAAGTATTCAATTTATACAACAAGTCTAGTAAGGTATTTACGGTCGTAGCCGTATAAGATACGCGTATGTACGTGCGTATATGTGTGTGCACATATGTATACGAATGTTTGCAAGGAGCGAGCATAATTCAAAGAAACATATTCAGCCTTATCCCTTCCCTCCCGTCACTGTAGAGGCGAAGAAGAGGCGTTTTTTGGACGCTACTCGCCGAGCCACCGCGTCCGCGCCGCTGAGGCGGGGGATTCCTCTCCTCCGCCGGCCGCTTCGGCGGCGGGAGGGTGAGGGATCCCCGCCTCCGGCCTGTACATACGGGAGGTTGGGGTGGAGTGCTCGCCGGCGGCATCTTGGAGGAGATGGCGCTGACGGCGGTGGTTTTGGTGTCGAGTTCGGCTTCTTCTCCGGCGGTGGTGTCCCCTGGGACCTGTCGCCGTCGCGCTCGGCTTGGAGGGGCTTGAGGCCCGGCGTGGTGCTCGAGCCCCTCTCTCCCCCGTCAGATCTGAGGTGGCGGCGGATCTGGCGGTGGGTTCCTGGAGCTGCTCGAGCTCGGCTTCTTCTTCCTGCGACGACGACGACGGCGGCCGGGGCAAAGCGGTGTTGGTGGGGCGGGGGGACGTCTGCCGTGTCCGTTCATCGTCAAATCCGTCGCGGCGCGGCGGATCAGCTGGGTGGCGTCTCTCATAGGGCAAAGTCATCCCTGGAAGTGGCAAGGTGGTGGATGGCCTCCTTCGTCTTCGTCGCCGGCGAAGCAGCGGTTCTTGCTTGCTCTCTTTTCCTCGTATATTGTAATCGTACTCTGTTCTTCGATCTGTGTTGAATATATGGGAAAATTGCAAAAAAAAAAAAAAAAAAAAAGGAGCGAGCATATACTACACTGATACGTCGTCGCCGTGTACGGAAGACAGGTGCGTGATGTATACAGGGTGCATGACGAGATTACAACGATGTCGATGGAAACATAATGCACAGAGACAGGGCATATATGCATGGTGGCGTTGGAAAGAAACTAAGAAGAAAACTGTGCGCGTACTACTAGTGTGCACTAGCGGCAGCTAGCTGCTAAAGTGCTGCACTACTACCAGTGACACTCATGCGTGCGTGGGGGGACCATATATATGGAAGGTGCGGTTTCACATCACGTAGGGACACGGCATTAATCATGATTAGTGTCGATAGGACCCTCTTAATTAATTGATGGCTTGTAAACTAGGGTGGTCAGACCTTGGGTTAACCACGGCCATAATTAATCAAGGATATTTAGCATGCACAAGACATGTACCAATAACCATTTTGTGTGGACTAGGGACAGGACATTAATCATGATTAGTGTGGATAGGACCCTCTTAATTAATTGATGGCTTGTCAACTAGGGTGGCCAGACCTTGGGTTAACCACGGCCATAATTAATCAAGGATATTTAGCATGCACAAGACATGTACCAATAACCATTTTGTGTGGACTAGGGACAGGACATTAATCATGATTAGTGTGGATAGGACCCTCTTAATTAATCAATGCATGGCTTGTCAACTAGGGTGGCCGGACCCCTTGGCTTAACCCACGACCATAATTAATCAAGGATATTTAACATGCACAAGACATGTACCAATAACCATTTTGTGTGGACTAGGGACAGGACATTAATCATGATTAGTGTGGATAGGACCCTCTTAATTAATCAATGCATGGCTTGTCAACTAGGGTGGCCGGACCCCTTGGCTTAACCCACGACCATAATTAATCAAGGATATTTAGAATTATTAAGATGGACAAGGGATGTACCGATATAACCATTTTGTGTGGACTAGATGTGTACCGGTCTTGAGCATGCATCATCAATGGTGAAAGAATATGTTTATATATGCAAAACCATATGAATTAATGAATGTTGCCTAAACGTCTGAGGAAAATGCCTTACATGGTGTATCAGTATCTAGTAATGAATGTTGCCTAAATGTGTAAGGAAAATATCATACATGGTGTACCAGTATCCTTTTGATTTGAATCGGGCGGCGGGGAAAAAGTATGGTGATACGGTTTTCTATGGTGCCATACTCTACACTAAATTAGGTTGATTATAGAGATAAGATATGAGAGCTAAGAGTGCAAGTTGCAGTAATGAGTTATTTGCACTGGTGGTCACACAACTCGACAGCTATGTGCACTTAAGTCACACAACTGGATAACTGAATTTTTTGGTCACACAACTCGTCATCTGGTGCACTTAAGTCACTGACCCCACCTGTCAGGCCGTTTTCCGTTGAAGTTGATGCTGACTGGACACGTAATCTTGCAAAAACCCCCCTGTATTTTTGTACATTTGCAAAAACCCCCCTGTATTTTTGGACATTTCAAAAATTCAGGGGTTTTTTTGAAAAAAATACAGGGGGTTTTTGCAAATGTACAAAAATACAGGGTTTTTTTTGCAAAATTGCGTGTCCAGTCAGCACCAACTTCAACGGAAAACGGCCTGACAGGTGGGGTCAGTGACTTAAGTGCACCAGATGACGAGTTGTGTGACCAAAAAATTCAGTTATCCAGTTGTGTGACTTAAGTGCACATAGCTGTCGAGTTGTGTGACCACCAGTGCAAATAACTCTGCAGTAATGCATGCACATCCGGCAAAAAAAAAATTTAATTAGGTTTTGTTTACAAATTTAAAAGACAAAGGGGGGTCATGGAAAGTGATGTTATCGTGGAAATGGAGCCCCACCATGCTGCCCGTTGTCTTGTCCTTGCTAAAGGTGATAGGGCAACTTGAACCCTGGCCCCAACACTGATAGCTAACTAAATAATCACGGAATTGTATTATTTGTTATCTTATATCTAACTTCCATGTTGACCATAACCATATATTGGGTTACGTATATATTCCCTTCCCTCTTGTAAATATCTGCTCTCTTATATTAGGTTTTACTGTCGGGCCTCCACAATAGTTCTCCCCCAAAAAAAAATGGATGGTAGAGTATGAGAAAGAATCTGTGGGCTGGTACCAATTTTACACAAAGAAAAGTTGTGTATTCTCCACTCTTGTAACATAGCAAATACACATAGCTTAACTAACTTATCTATTCATTTCTTAACTACTAGTACTAACATCACCACAAAAACTATGTCAAACTGAAAAATATAGTTGCATTTCACGTATAACTGTCATTCCCTTTTTCGTCCCCATGTCTCTATCCTCTCTGTCCACATTCTCTCCCAATCCGTGGGAGACAGACAGCCACGAAGCTCGTGGGCACAGAAGGGTCGAGACCTCCTTCGCCATAGGTACTCTCTGGCAAACCTCGCCAGGTTCGTGTGTGAGCCCTCACTCACGTCCTTGGGCATGCGCCAGCTGCGGCTTTGAGGAAGGCGCCAAGCTGGAGTTGTACTGTTGCTGGACCGCTAGCACAAAGAAGGAAAGCTCACGTTAATTGGGTTCTAGATCAAAGGAACGAGTGGCAATTCAATTCGCCAGCAATGTATACATGTTCCTTCACAGAATCTTCATTTCCATGCTACCCATCTACATTGCAATATACGAAACCTGATTGCAAGTAATATTACAACAGATTCTTTCTTATCACCATTTCGGAGTTCCAGTCTAAGCACTAGCACCCATCATCACCGTTGGCAAGAATGCAACATATTATTAGTGCCCTTTAATATTTTGGGGTGTTTGAGTGCTGAGACCGAAAGGGGAAAGAAAAAGAGAGACTTAAAGAAAGAAAGAATTAAGGTCGGACGCATGCACGCACGCAGCTTTCTGAGCTACACGGATATACTAGGGTGCAGCTGAAAGTGATATGGATCGCATATATGAAAGCAAATTCATAGAGTCCACTTCTTTGCCAGGAAAAGGACGACGGCGAGACAGAGCATGCATTTGCATACATATGGACCTCGTCCTTAATTTATTATTTTCATCTGCGCTACACTAGGAAGGTACAAAAAAGTTGGATAATAATCTTTGGTGTAATCTTGACGAACGATTTAGCCTGTCTACTGGATCAGTGCAAGGAAAAGTAGGCGTGCATGCGGAAATCGGTCATATATGTCTATATATATATATATATATATAGAAAGCTCAGATGGGGCACCTAGGAGCATGCGGAAATCGGTCATATATGTCATACTACTATATCCCAAAGCACATCCACTTCATACAAAAGTAGACGCTGGTCCAGCGCATATATATATATATATATATATATATATATATATATAGATATAGAAAGCTCAGATGGGGCACCTAGGAGCATGGGCACCAGGATGGAATACGAACAGTTTTAGGTATGTAGACATATACATATACCTTGGGTATGTATAACTTAGGTATGTAGGAGGTACATATGATTTTGGGTATGCACATTATGGGGTATGCATACGTAATAATGTGCACATATCTAAGTTATTTATATATATACCTGATCTGTACGCGTACAATTGAACACACATACCCGAGGTATATATAACATGTAGATATCTCGAATACACATACCCAAGGCCTCCTATATACCCAACATGTGCATACCCGAGGTATAGCTGTCATCTATATACCCAAAATATACTGTATTCTATCCAGGTGCCCAGGCACCAGGGAGCATCTGTTAATTTACCTATATTAATTAGCCAAGGTTACCATATACGCATGATGTACTTAACCAATTTGAACTCACAAAACGTCTTATATGCAGAGGTAGTATTTCCCATGCAGCATGTGTAGTAGACGTCCACGCGTGTGTTTGTGTGGTGTGAAGCTAGCCTAGCGTATGTCCTCTTGTACTTAAGCAAGCAGGCCATGTTACCTTAGATTCTATAGGGAGATCGCACATGCATGCTTTTCCATAGGGGCCATGCGTTGGGATTTTGTTCGGATACACACACGAAACACAAAGACGATCGTCGTATACCACACACGCGCACGGGTGCCAGCTAGCCGTGGAAAGGGACAGTTTGTAGCATGTCACCCTTATTCCGTGTTATGGAATTCGACGTAAGTGAAATCGAAGGGAGATGACATGAAGTGGCTGGGTATGTACTGCATGCCTTCCTACAATAGTAGAAGATGTTTTATGTATTCTGAATTTCTAATACAGACAACTAATGGATGCATATGTTTAGATTTACTCATTTTGCTCTGCATGTACTCAGTAGTAGAGTAGAATACCTACGACATCTTATTATACTATGGTACGGAGGGAGTACTACGTAGTTACCCAAGCCCGAAGGCAGGGCAGCTGCTAACTTAGAATTTGTGATATGAACATACTGATTCATAGTAGGAAAGTTTTGTAGCCTAGCTAAGCTAGCTAGAGCTAGAGCTAGAGCTAGAGCTAGTGCGAGTGCTCGTCGAGTTGGTTGGCAGGCACACACGCGCGAGGGCAAGGCGTACGTGGTCCCTCGCTGCATCGTTTGGTTCCATCCATCCGTCGATGGGCAGGGAAGCCACTGGCGACCGCCTACATGGACGGGATTGGGTCGGGGATTGGACGGACGGCCCATTGTCCTACGCCTCTCTCTAGGGCACTGTGGGCTTCCAAGGGCGGGCTGGCGGGCCCATCATTTTTTTTAATAGATGGGGCGGGCCTACCCTGGATGCTGCATGCCGTCCCGTTCTGAATTATCCCTCTTGAATCCCGGCTGTACCGATCATTCTTTCATCATCGCCAGGACGGCAGGCAGGGACCCATGCACCACAAATTTAACGCCTCCCTCTCTCTCTCTCATGCATAATAATGCCGATCGTAACCGTATTTGCATAAATCAAATGGGAAATGCATGGATGATAACTGAAATAGTGCACAGGTAAGTCGCTCACCGTGGATGGGTTGCTGCTGTAGGGAGGGGAGGGGGTGGACCTATCTTCTGCCGGGGACCTCCGGAGAAGATAGATGCCTCTCCTTCATTCGTCAAATTTGCCCTTCCCCGTGATTCTCTCATGCCAGCCTTGCTAACCGCCATGCTGCTGCCGCCGTCCCTTCTCTCTCGCCACGCCTCTTCTAGATAACGCCTCCGTCAGACAAAGACGAAAACATCGGAATTATATATGCCTCTGTAAGACAAACACAAAGACAAGAACAAATTAGTTGTTACCTACAACTTGTTTTTATCTTGGCCCAACTGCTAGTGCTGCATGGAGAAATAACAGACAGAGTCACAGAGATGTGCTAATTGCTCCAAAACCTCCATTAAACATAGGCACAAGAGTCTATCAGTACAGACAATGCAAGCCTCCGGAAACGGATGAGATCCTTTGCATGGGGAATCAAAGGACGAAGCGATCGAGCTGGAAAACCAGACTAAACTGTATAAAAAAACGTTCAATCATCAAACGTCTTGTTGATTCGCTTCGCCACCGCGTTTTGTTTAATGGGGGCGAGTATCGGCCGTCACATGGGCACACACACACACACAGAAGAGGAAGGACGCCATTACGAGACCCTAATCATGGAATCACGGATTAAACTTTTAAATTTCTCTGTACTATATATCAGACATGAGAGGATGGGTACAATAATACTTGCATTGACCCGCTCATCATCGATCCGGGAATACTACTACACTGTTGATGCGAATATTTGTCCCATGGACCTATTTTGTATTGGAAATTTCTGAAAACAAGGATTTTTTCTTGCCGCAAATGATCGGCGTATCCATTGACGTATGCGAGCGACAGTCAGCAAGGCAAATCATTAGTTGTGTACCTGTGTCCCAATTATCTCTGCAATTATACGGAGACGGCGTGGTTCTTCCCGATGGATCGATCACGGGCATGTGCTTCGTCTCGGATAGGAGGAGCAATGCGAAGGTTTCTGACTGGAAAATCGCTGGCTATGTAGCAGCTGCCCGGCGGTCGGGGTAAACAAAAGGGCAGAGATGCCCTCTGTCCTGGAATACGAACATCTGCTGCTGCCACCTCTTTCGTTCTCCCCAGGACCCCAACTGTGATGATTGGCGATGGCTTTTCTCCCAGAGGGAAGTGATCCGGTGACTTACCTGAAAAGCAAAGGAAGTAAAGGCCGATACTTGGGACGTCTGACACACAAAATCTTGCAGGTGGGAGAGAAAACGAGGAGCACATGCACAGCAGCAGCAGCAGCAGCCAACAAGAAGATGAGTTTACCCTTCATGGAACACTCGTGACGTAGAAGCAGCTGATGCCAGATAAAAGGACAAGGTTTCCCACTAGTAGTAGTAGGAGTAGGAGTGACAGGATGCACTGGGGTCACAGTCGTTTTCACCATGGGAGCATCCATGCAAGCAAGCAAGAGCGACGGGTCCTTTTCCTGACAACGCAGCCGTTTTACTTTCACTGGCTTGCGCCCGACGAAACACCCTGGGCCACGGGAATTGGGACAGAAGAAGAAGAAGGACGAAGGAGGAGAAGAAAGAACAGCAGCCTGCTTGCACAGGGCCACGACAATGAAAATATCGGTGGAGGCGGTGCCCCACCAGTTTTGGCGCCGGACAAAGATTCTTAGGAGAGACGACGAGACGCATGCACCCCCACGCGTAAATCAACTCAACAAGGATTAAACCTCCCTTCTCCTCTCGCAACCACCTCCACCACCTTTAAAAGAAGGTGCTAAAGGGGGTGGTGTCCTGCGCAAAGGGAAGGAGAGGAGTGCCCCCTAACCTTTCCCTGCTTTCCACTGAAATCTCCTCCTATCTGCAACCATACAGCAGTCCCTCTTGCCCTGCTCTGGGTCTCTCAGCGAGCTCTGCAGCTCAATCAGTCATCTGCCCATATATAACTCGCTATACCCTCTGCATTTCACAATTCCCACTCCTTCAGCCATGGATTCCTGCTAGCTGCCGGAGAAGGAGGCCTAAGCTGTGCACAATTGAAAGCTAACCCTGTCGGCCAGAGGAAGGAGGCTTGAGCTGTGCGCAATTGCAGGCTAACCTGTCGGCTGCGCGAGTATCGAGCCCAACTCGGGTTGTGCATTGCGCTGAAATGGGGAGGCATTCTTGCTGCTACAAGCAGAAGCTGAGGAAGGGGCTCTGGTCCCCTGAGGAGGATGAGAAGCTCATGAACCACATAACCAAGCACGGCCATGGCTGTTGGAGCTCTGTCCCGAAGCTCGCAGGTGAGCAAAAACAATTATTTCTGCATTTCACTATTGTCAATTGCCAACTTCAAAATTCCAGTTCAGTCCAATTATCTGGAATTGCCAACTTCTAATCTCTCCGTTCTTCTTCCCCACGAGAATTTCCTCAGCTTAGTCAGTCCAATTATCTAAAATTATGCCTCATAAAAAATTGGTGCAGGGCTCCAGAGGTGCGGCAAGAGCTGCAGGCTAAGGTGGATAAACTACCTGAGGCCAGACCTCAAGAGGGGCGCCTTCGGTCAGGACGAGGAAGACCTCATCATTGAACTCCATGCCGTGCTCGGGAACAGGTACATTTTAATTTAACCCTGAAGCTGCACTAGGCCCCTAGCAGAATTCAGCATTAGTAACTAACTGCAGAGCAAGACTTCGATAAAATTCAACTAATACGACCCTTTTTTTTCTTTCCTGTGAGAAGATGGTCTCAGATTGCAGCACAGATGCCTGGGAGGACCGATAATGAGATCAAGAACCTCTGGAACTCGTCCCTCAAGAAGAAGCTGAGGCAGAAAGGCATCGATCCCAACACCCACAAGCCCCTTGCTGAGGCTGATCGCAGCGGAGCAGCTCCCACCATCAGCACCGAGAGGACCTCTGGTTCCAGCGACGTCGACCCATCGAGTGCTGGTGGTCTAGGGAACTTCAGCCACCTCCTCAGCGAGACGGCCCAATCGTCAATGCTGCTGCCGATGTACGAGAAGAAGCGCCCTGAACTTCCAAGCTTGGCACGGCCTAAGGTGCCAGCAAAGGAGTTGTTTCTGGACCAGCTTGCCCCTGGTCATGACAGCCCATCAAGCTGCCGCTCATCAGGTCCGACGCTGTACTTCCCTTTCCAGCAGCAGTTAGGCTACAGCAACGAGTGTGGCAGTGGTGAAGGTGCGAACATGAATTCTCTCTGGTTCAACCAGAGTGATTTCAACTGCAGCACGATCTCCAGCGTGATGCCAACAGTCTCACCATCAGCGCTCTCGACGTCGATGGGCCTGAATCTCCCACCAGACAATCACCGCCACGGGGGTGCTGGCATCGGTGGTGCCCCTTTCTACTGGGATGGTATTAATCCTAGCAGCAGTGGCAGCACCGGGAGCAGTGGAAGCAACAGCATGGGGTTCGAGCCACAGAGCACGAACTCCATTCTTGAGAACAGTGTATTCCCATGGACAGATATCGGCGTCGGACAAGAAAAGGATACCAGAGTTCAATTAGTGGAGGAACTCAAGTGGCCTGACTTGCTTCATGGAACCTTTGCAGACGCAACCACGCCGATGCATAACCAGAGCCAATCGTTATACGATGATGTGATCAAGGCAGAGAGCCAATTCAACATGGAAGGGATATGTGCTTCTTGGTTCCAGAATCAGCAGCCACAGCAACAGCTACAAGCAGCATCAGATATGTATGAGAAAGACTTGCAAAGAATGCCCTTGTCTTTTGAGCATATCTAGGTACCATGTTCTGCGATGCTTGGAACAGAGCAGATCAGCAGAGGCTGAGACTTGTTCTCACAGATTCGTGAGCAGGTTATGCTGAGGTGCTTTCACAGGTACATATGCAGGTTGATACAGAAATCAACCTCCACAGCTTTCTTCAGTTAAAGATCAAGCAGTGCCATGGAAAGACAGCTCTATCCTCAGGAGTGGCAACAAATTGCACAGAAAAGTACATTCTGGAGTCTCCCTTTCTTTCTCTTCTTAAATTGTTGTTTTCTTCTGTACACGACAACTCAACTTTTGGATACTTGAGTTTTGGTTCACTCTCTGTTTATCAAATAAATAGACAGGCATGGGAAAAACTGCATGTGTCGGTAGCTATCAGAAAACCATACCAGTAGTCCCAAACTTTTCAACGGCTGCCATGCACGTACGTAGATGGGAATTAATTATTCCATGTTGTATTTCTATTTCTTTTGAGCAGTTGCCGACAAACTGCGGTTGTATATTTGTAAAGGCAGAGCATTACAATATTGACCCGAGAGCTATTTTTTCCTTTGGCTTTCCCTTTCCTGTTCCTGCCTTAACCTTTTTCTTTCCCTGTGGAGAATCTGAAGCCACTTGATCGTTTTCTACTTCGATACCAGCATGGAAAAGGATTGGTTGATTTGATATGGTCGAAAGAGGTAAGCTTCCTCAGGAGAGCGTAAGCACGACTGAGAGAAAAGGAGACAAGTTTTTATGAATATCTACCTACCGTGTACCGAGCAAATGGATAGCATATGAAGCCTCATTTTGTGGTGAGCACGCTACATATGCTCAACTGTGGCTGTGCGTTATTGTTTATCCTTTTTTACATGTAGCCTTACAAAACATACCTTAAACTAGGCCATGAGTAATATTCAGCAGCCATGGAGGCATGGACTGAAGCCAATAAGGCTGCTTAGGTTGTTTATCCCGACTAATTGTGGAACGAGCAAGGTGAGTACCCCCACCTCCACCCTCCAGAAGAGATAGCCTTTACTTGAGAAGGCCCAATACAGTATCATAACTTGGTTTCAACTTTAAACACCGTTGTACAGGGCCATAATACAACTGAGGGACCATGTTATGGGCTGATCTGGTGGGATTTTTTCTATGACTCCTCCATTTCAAACCCTCTAGTATGGGTTTATTTTCTATGGACTGCAATAGTGCTAAATAATGGAGCTACAGATCAGGTTCCTAAAGAATAGATTAGCTTTAGAAGATACAGATTATATTTTACGTCGAACGAATAATAGCAATTGGTAATGTGCACAAAAAAACTGGCATAAAGCGACCGATCCTTTCAGTTCCAAAAACACGACGAGGCCAATAATGCTCATAAGTACCATTATCACCAAAAGAGAAATTAGAGAACGCCCACAATTCTGAAACGCAACCATAAATACTACACATCTATCTCTAGATTCTGGTAAGGAACTCACAATGAATTACGCTTAATAGAGCTTTGTTGCATACCGTGCTGTTTCAACTTATTTGGCATATGCACTTTAAGTTCCTTTGTTTGCATCCTGTGTCTGCTTGGACGTATGAGCTGTATTATTGGATGTACCTGCATGTTTTGAAAATTGACACATCAGTTGAAATAAAAGCACAAAAAGTTGAAAGGAAGATGTAAGAAGACAGGAAAATAGCAACGGCTGAAAAGGAAGATGCTAGTGCTCTTCCATATGAAAGAGAAATTTAGTTTAATAACTTGATATTTTGTGTCAAGATTGCCAATAGTGGTAGGCTGCAATAATGACCACCTAACATCATCATTAACGAATTGAAGATAACAGATTGGAAGGAATAATATCACAAATTACTCAAGCAACAGTAACTTAGCTATGTTAGATGAGGGACATTGCAACGGGACTGCTATTAGGAGGTACAAATGGAGCAAAGAATACTCAAGAGCTAGTTCACCCATTCCATTTGACACAACCCATAATGATTGTGATCAAAGTATGAATTTCGAGAAAGAAGGTGCTTGTTTCAATAGTATAGCATTGGTTTAACAGTAACATGATTTTTAGGTTAAGCAAACAGATAAAACCCATTAATATGTCTCGTTTCACCAGGAATAATAAAAGGCGAGACATAAATCTACCACTGCAACGTAACTGTGCTTCTGAATAGTTATTTCCTCTCAGGCTCTCTTTGACATCAGCATGACAACTTAAATAGGAAAACATATCGGTGCAGCATTAAGCTTGAATTTCGGTAATTAAGAATGATGTTCCAATCTTGAGAGTGGCATCTGTCTAGTTAATTTCCCTGACTTCAACACTCCCTGTCTCTGCAGTCAACATTTGTCATTTACAGCGAAGTTACAGGCTCGAGACATAACTACAAAAGTTCCTTCAGTTATTAAACAGCAAATGCACAGATATGTAACGAGAAATGTCAAACTGGCACATGTACGTTAGCAATCTCTCCTAAGATCCTGAAGCTAAAATGAGACTATGCTTCTATGAAACACGTCAGGATCAGGTAGAGGGAGAAGTGCAGAGCTAAATCTCAACAGTGTATACCCAGCCACTAACGATAAGTCCATTCAATCAAAGCAAACGGCCCAAGGCCATAAGGTAGGAGGAAGCAACAAATATGAGTAGCCTAATTAGTTGGAAGCATCCTTGAGTTGATTGCCCAGTAATGAAGGTGTGCAAGTGGATAGTTAACACCAACCAAGAGAAATAAGTTAGCAACTAGATACAGCCTAACACAGTGGCAGACGTGGGTATTAAAGGTGCGGCTTATGTCCATGGGTACCCAAATGCATGCACATTCAACCATTTAATTCGTGAAATCAGATGTCAAGGTATCAATGTTTTAGTTCTTCTGGGGTTTTCTTTCCCTCTTTGGCACATATTTTGCTGGTAAGGTTGGTTCAATAGGCCTTGTGAGGAGTGCTGCCGCAGTTTCCTCTTTCACAGGCTGGCTGCTATGTTCAGGAGCATAGGCCCAGCACATGAGGCCATCTTCTCATTCGCATACCAGCGTTTAAGGATATTTCTCATGGGCCTGCTATGTCAATCACAAAAGTACACCCAAGACACTGAGTTCATCTTCCTCAACGGCGGAGTCTGTTCTACAACTTAGGGAAAATCTAGGATCGAACAGGCTTGTAACCCAACATGGAGTGTACATCAGTTTCCCTTTTCCATTCATGAACTTTACCTCCTAGGAATCTTGTAACCCAACTCTAAAGGTCCTTTGCGTTTTCCCAAAAAAAAAAAGGATTGAACAGCGAGCAGCACATCAGAGCCTATGGTGCAAGTAACGATTGCACTTTATTAATTGATAAAAATAAGAAAGATCAATGCAGCCACTACCACGACAGAACCTCAGCAGTCTATGCAGAAGCAAAGAACATTCTGAATTACTAACTTATTTGCCTAGGAGTTTTTCACTCTGAGAGCCTGACTTACAGTGGCGGATCTAGGATGAAATCAATGCGGTGCCAAGCTTTAAAATTCCCAACTGATCTTAGCATTTAGCTTGGATTAGACCAAATACTAGTAGCTAAAAGGATTTTTACATTTTTGGACTGGATATGCCTCTGCTGACTTAGACCATCCACAAATACCAAACTAAAGTCTCCTACATCACCAGAAAAATGGATTAGTCAAATACTTAACAATCTTGACAAGCACATCCTCGATTTATACCTTTCTGGTCAAATCCGAAACATCAGGTTTGCTGTTTATCATCGTTTTTTGCTTTGTGATTTCATCCAATTTTTATGTTCATTGGTCCCTGTTTCTGCTTTGTGAATTTATGCTGTCCTTACTTCCAAACTCTGCTACGGCCACAAATGAGCAGGGTACTGCACAGAATTTGAAAAAAAAAGATAGCGGAAACTGTAGGGAAGGCCCCAGCCATGATTTTATAAAAAAAACTGTTACGAGAGAGCAGTAGATGCCGGTTCATTATCACATGATCTCGACCTGCTTCCAGCAGGTTCTAACTTTGTCCAGTTTTGTTGACTTCACTGGAACACTCGAGAGGATTGGATTTCTCTGGAACTACACCTCTTCCATTCAGACTAGGTAAATATATACAATGTCCAGTTTTACATTTTTAACCCTCTATGCTCCTATCTTTACAACTAAGGACTACCACCAACACTCCCCCTCAAGATGGGGCGAAGATATCTATGAGCCCCATCTTGCCACAAATATTACCAAAAGATACAACACTAACACCTTTAGTAAAAATATCAGCTAACTGATCTATAGACTTTACATAAGACACATGAAGTCTTCCCTCATCCAGCTTTTCTCTTATAAAATGTCTATCGATTTCGATGTGCTTAGTCCTATCATGTTGGACTGGGTTATGCACTAGATTAATGGCTGCCCGATTATCACAATAGAGCTTCAGAGGTCCACCAGCAAATAACCGAAGTTCAGCTAATAAAAACCTCAACCACATAAGTTCACATAAGCCTGAGGCCATAGCTCTAAATTCAGCTTCAGCGGTGGATCTAGAAACCACACTCTGTTTTTTACTTCTCCAGCTAACAAGGTTGCCACCCACAAAAGCACAATATCCAGATGTTGATTTTCTATCATCTAAGCATCCCGCCCAGTCAGCATCTGTGTACCCCTCGACTCTCAAATGCCCATGAGAAGCGAACAAGATACCTTTCCCAGGACAGCATTTTAAGTAACGTAGGATCCTATTTACCACATCCATGTGACCTGACCGTGGATCATGCATGTACCGACTAGCTATGCTGACTGCATAGGCTATGTCTGGTCTAGTGTGTGATAAATATATTAGGCGGCCAACCAATCTTTGATATCGATGCTTGTCTATAGGCTCACCACTTTCAGCCATTACTCGGTGGTTTTGCTCAATTGGTGTGGGCGCTGGTTTGCAGTTCAACATTCCCACTTCAGTAAGTAAATCTAGTACATATTTCCGTTGCGAAAGATATATACCTTGTGGTGCATAGGCAACCTCAATACCAAGGAAGTAGTGGAGGTGACCCAGATCCTTCACTTCAAAGGCTTTCGCTAATGCTTTCTTCAACCAAGCTATTTCCACCACATCATCACCTGTAATCACAATATCATCCACATACACTGCAAGGATAGTGACCTTTCCTAGATTATGCTTAAAAAACAAAGTATGATCAGCATTACTTTGTTTGTAACCCATAGAGCATACTTCATTTCTGAATCTCCCAAACCATGCTCTAGGAGATTGTTTCAATCCATACAATGATTTTTTCAACTTACATACCTTCCCAATAGTTTGTTGGCTACCGAATCCAGGGGGAATCTCCATGTACACTTCTTCCTGTAAATCACCATGTAAGAAAGCATTTTTAACATCCATCTGAAAGAGTTTCCATCTTTTATTTGCAGCTACCGAAATTAGAGTTCTTATTGTATTCATTTTTGCCACTGGGGCAAATGTCTCATCATAGTCCACACCATAGGTTTGACTATATCCCTTTGCCACCAATCTAGCTTTATATCTTTCCACTTTACCATCTGGATTTTGTTTTACGGTAAATACCCATTTACAACCAACAATCCTTTTATTAGGAGGAAGAGTAGTAAGTACCCAAGTATTGTTTTTGTCAAGCGCCTCCATCTCCTCCATCATAGCTTTCCTCCATTCCGGGTATTGTTTTGCTTCCTGCCAGTTACGTGGTATAGGTAAAGTAGAGTCCAGTGCAGCTATGAATGCTTTGTATTGGGGGCCCATAGATGAATATGAAACATAATTAGAGACATCATATTGGGACAGGTTTGATGGTAATTTACCAGCAGTAGTGCGAGATTGTTTTCTTAGAGCTATAGGGAGATCTAAATCATCATGTGAAGGAGAGATTATACCATCACTTGTAGAAGGACTTGAACTTGAGTCATGCAAATCTGGCTGTACTTGGGCTTCAGGATTTTGGCTCAATGTGATTTCTTCCTCCCTTTGCACTTCATCATTCTCAGCTCTCTGTCTCCGTGTGTACACCTTAAGGTTTTGTGGCCACCTTGATCTTTTAGTTTGATACTCTTGCTGCTCCCCCTGAGTGTGATCTTGTTCAGCATTTGATGTATCTTCATCTCTACCATCAGGCTCATCTTCATCTCTACTATCAGGCTCATCTCCAGTTGGAATTACTCCAACAATCATCTTCTGTGAAGTTACATCATTGTCTTCTTTTCTCTCATCTCCCCCTGTCCTCAAGACTCCATCTGAGCTATCATCATTGAACAAATCAGTTAAGTCAGTAGGTTCTCCATAAAAAGGTACATTTTCTCTAAAGGTCACATCCATACTCACAAACATTCTCCTCTCCGAAGGACACCAGCATTTGTAGCCCTTCTGCTTACCAGAATACCCAACAAACACACATTTCACTGCTCTTGGATCTAATTTCCCAACATATGGCCTATGATCTCTTACAAAGCATACACACCCAAACACTCTTGGAGGAACCACATATGTAGTTTCACCAGTTAGACACTCAATCGGTGTCTTGTTATAGAGCACCCGAGATGGCATTCTATTCATCAAATAAGCCGCTGTCATCACAGCTTCAGCCCACAAATATTTAGGAACATTCATAGCTAACATGATACACCGGGTGATTTCTAAGAGATGTCTGTTCTTCCTTTCAGCCAACCCATTCTGCTGGGAAGTACCTGGGCAACTAGTTTGATGAATAATTCCAAAGCTTGACAAGTACTCATCAAATTGGTTATTTACATATTCTGTACCATTGTCAGTTCGGAATATTTTCACCCGTGCATCATATTGATTTCTGATTAAGTTGTGGAAATCCTTAAAGCATTCAAACACGTCACTTTTATTTTTTAGTACATACACCCAAGTAGTCCTAGTGCAACAATCAATAAATGTAACAAAAGATTTGTATCCATAAAGTGACCACACCCCACTAGGACCCCACACATCTGAGTGGATAGTTTGAAATGGCACCGTACTTCTGTGATCAGATGAAGTATATATACTACGGGTCAGCTTCCCATACTGACACGCATCACATACTAGACTTTCTTTGCAAATTTTATTATAGAGGTGAGGATACAACTGACCCAGGGTGTTAAAGGCCATGTGTCCCAGCCGGCGATGATGAAGAAGGAATTCTTGCAATGGTGACTGAGAAATAACATTTGCAGCCACAGGTGCTGTATTATCATCCAAGTAGTACAAGCCATCTCGCATAATTCCTGTCCCAAGAACTTTCCACGTCCCAAGTTCCAGAAACACACACCATGTTGGGTAAAAGATAGCAGCACAATTGAGTTCTTTTGTGATACAACTGATGGACAATAGATTTATTGGAAATGATGGAACATGCAAAACCGAGGATAAAGACATATCATGTCCACACACAACTGTTCCTGTCCCCATGATAGCTTGAGTAGAGCCATCTGCCAATTGTACACCCTGTCCATTCACATTAGAAGCATACTTTGAGAATTCCTTGTAAGACCCCACCATGTGTCTTGAAGCACCAGAGTCAACCAGCCATGGTGCACCATTACAACTAGATTTAGCAAAAGTTGAGACGTTACCATAGTAACCAGCGGAAACATTAGTTGCCTCACAAGATTCTTTATCACCCTTTCTCATACATTTGAACTGACACCATTTCTTAAATTCATCAGCGGTCATCTGAACAGTGATAGTTGACGATTCTCCACCATTTGCACCTGTCAATGTTCTACCAGTCCGGGCAGGACGTGCAACTCCACACCAATTACAGAATTTACGAAATCCAAAGTTCACATTTCTGCAGCCTGAGTTTGGACACAGCCAGTCCACATCTCGTTGCCAAGACTTCTCTCCCATTATCACCAATTACTCCTCACAAGTCTTCCAACGAACTATAATCAGCCAGAAAACTCCCAAAAAGTTTTGTGATATGAGACCAACTCAGGCAACAGTAGCTTGCTATAAACGATCTGAATCCACCTCCTGTAACCTTGCTATAAACGATCTCAGAAAAGGACTACAACTTCAGGCCTCACCTGAAAACTGAAAACTTCAGTACAGCTACAGCCACGACCACACTCTGTCCTCTTCAAATCGCTACACGGGCTCTGCTCCCCCCAAATCTCAGCGCAGCTCTAGCACTCCAGGACCCAACTCCACCTACTCCCCTTTCTTCTCTGCTCCAGGCCACCACCAGTAGCGCTTCCTTCTCCTGGGACACGCCTCCAACCACAAGACACAAGATCCCTTCTCTTTTCCAATCCAGCAGACACAGCAGCTCCTCGCCGTCGCCTTCCGCACCACGCCCAGCACGCTAGCCTTCACGTGCTGGAACCACTCCTGCACCGACACGCCGAACGACGCCGCGCCCCTCTGCGCCTTGGCCGCCGCCGGCACCTCCTCCTCCTTCCTTCCGCCGCTTCCTGCTAGCTCCTCGAAGGAAGCTCCAGCACTGGAACCAGTTCACCGCCGGCGAGGGCCGAGCGCTGCCTCCGGCTCCACCCTCACCGCACCACCGTCTTCGCCCACAGCACCCAAGATCCTTCAATCAGCCCGGCCGCCGGACAGCGCCGCCGCGTGCTCTGATACCATGTTGACTTCACTGGAACACTCGAGAGGATTGGATTTCTCTGGAACTACACCTCTTCCATTCAGACTAGGTAAATATATACAATGTCCAGTTTTACATTTTTAACCCTCTATGCTCCTATCTTTACAACTAAGGACTACCACCAACAAGTTTACAAAAATCACTGTGTGATCCGTGAGACTGAGTCTGACGAGGTGACGCCCCTATCGAGACGAAGAATACATTCAAATTGAGTTTCACCGTTTACCGGTTAGTTTCCAAGGTAGTTTGGAGTTCCAACCCTGCATCCTCGCCTTAACCTTTTAGCATTAATATTTGATATACTTTTAATTATTATATGAAATAAAAAATATTGATGTTGTATAAAAAAGTGAAAGTATGACTTAGTTATATTAGTTACATGCATTTTTAAAATTTTAGTGTACACTTTGCATTTTGCTCTGGGGCCCAAGACTGTCTGGACAGTGGAAGTCCTGCTTTTTTTCAGGGGCCGCTTTCAAGTATATTTTTGTAAGCCACAAGTTTCCTAACTTTCCCCATCCGAACAGGGACGTAAAGACTTTCAGGTACACATTTCCTAGTACTTACCAGTTCAACACGCTGAGCACTTTTCTCAAGCAAAGAAACAAGTACCATCACTGCATCATAGAGAGTAGGAGCTTTACCAGAGGAAGACCCATGGCAGAAATAATAGGATCCGCGGTTGCAAGCGAGTCTGTAAGCAGAATTTTCTCGATCCTATCAGGTAACCCGAGAGAGCATGGGAGCGCAGACGACAACGCTGAGAGATTGGAGTTTGCAGTGCTGAAGATCCAGAGTGTTGTTGCCGTCTCCGAAGATTGGCTGATACTCCACCAACCATTGAACCACTGGAAGGCGAGATTAAAGCGTGCAGCCAAGGAAGGCGATGACATCTTGCGCGCTCACAAGAGGAGATCAACGGAGCGGGGAGTTGCAAGGCAGGCTCCTTCGGTTCGTAAGCGGATCACCGGAGCAGCAACACGCTTCTTGCCTTTCCGCCGTGGCAAGGAGGAGGAGGAAGGTCCGAGCGACGCCACGGTGCGGAGGTTTGAGAGGTTAGCAAGCGTCGCCGACGAGTTCTTCCAATATGTCCAGTTTGGAGGCCGTCCTAAGAGTTTGACCGTGTCCTTCAAGGTTCCGTTGAAGCCACTGCTTGAAGGGAAGACACTTGAATTCTCTCTCAGGAAGGGCAGTTTGGATTCCACCCTCTTGCTTCACCCTTGCGATGGTGAAGCCGGTGGCCCCAAGGAAACTGTTCTGTTCCTCTCCTACGACGACACCTCCGAGTGGGAGAAGAACGTGAAGCTCTTTGTGGTGTTCGAGCTGCTGGAGAACACCGACATCTTGAACATCGTCATGTCTGCCTTGCAGGTCCTGCCTCCCCAGTTCGGTGCTGCATGTGTGACTACAAGGGAATTAGCCAGGGATGTGCTGCCAACGCGGGAAACCAGCTACTACAGTGCATCATCTATGTCGATAGTGTGTGTCTCATCGGCATGGAGGTGCCACCGTAACTCCACGGACCGAGGACGCGGTGGCACTGACGATGAGCCGCAGCTGCCGTTCCCGATCATCCGAGTCGATGCCGTGTACTTTGCCATGCCGCAGATGGATTCGTCGGACGCACCTGCGAATGATGGCATGCCTCTCAGATTGTTTTGTCATGTCACTCCCCACCTTGTGCCCGAGAGGTACTCCGAGCACTATGAGCAGATCGGGCAAGAAACACTACAAGAGCTGGTGCCAAAAGTGGTAGACGAAGGAGTGCCCGCTTGCACAAGGAACTGGTGGTGTCCTCGTAGCTCGACGTTTTTGTCGGTGGAACCAGAGCTTTCAGTGCCGCCACCGACACTGGAGCAGTTGTTCCTGACGGAAGCATGTAGAGAGGTGCAGTTGTCGCAGCATTAGCAGCAAAACTGCAGAAGCAATGTGCGATATAGTTTCCAGTCTTCTTATATATGCGGTTATTCTTCTTATGGCTGTTACTCCAAGGGTTGTCCTTAGGTTTTAGAGGCCCAAAACGAAAATAGAATTCCAGTCCACTTGATATAAATTCCAAACGATAATCAATGTATCTGTATATGAAATATTATCAACAAAGAAGTTTTTATAACTTTTGACTTAACGTGCAAACTTATAGATATCACCTCAAAAATATTTCTATGGTTCTACCAACTTATCTACTCGTCTTCTCCTATTTTCTTTCTCAAACATTACACCAGAGAGTCTAGCCAAAGCCAAAGGGGGTCAGCCAATTCAGCTTTCATCCTAAAAAGAAAGGAGGTACAACTTTCTTTTAAAGATAAAAGTCCAGGAGTCTAAGCTAGCATTTGAAATTCACCATGTTCAATAGATGGTAAGATCGCAGCAAGTGTATCAGACGGAAAAATGCATTACATTTTCATCATAACTGTCCATGAACCACTAATTGGTCCCCATAGCAGTTATATTTGACAGGGAATGAAGTAATGAGTGATGCTCCAACGAAGCCAAGAGCAGATTAAATCCTTGACAAAGCAGAGCAAGGTGGTAGGACTCAAGGAAGTGAAAAGAGTGTGACCGCACTAGCCAAATCAAGACTGGCTCAACCACATCTCGCAAGGATATAGTATGACAACTATACATCATATCTGATGCAAAATAAAATGGATGTTACTTTCAAGAAATTTAAAATTCAAGGTTCAGATGTACACTTAATAGTACGTCATAGTTACCACATAGGCACATAAGAAAACTACTAGTCTAGGATCAAGAGATTAAGCTAATAGCACTGCTCGAGGAAGAATAAAATTAACATCCAATATGTTCCTTCGCTGCCATTGGTGCTAGCGCACAGCTAATGCAACGGTGCTGCAATAAGATGCAGACATTGCAGTAGTACTAACAACTGGGTTCAGTTCCAAAACCTAATAGGCATTCACACGCCTTTTTAAGGTTTTGAAACCTGAATTATCTATCAAAATAAATTTCGAAACAATTTCTGCACAGTTGTTTTCAGTTAGATAAAATGGTATGGCACCATGGTGGCCTGCTTTACTCAAAGCAAGCAATAGTTCAGAGTTTCAGACAAAAAGAGCAGGTGACTGGTTACTGGTCAGCAGCTTACAGAACATGATTCCTCACGACCCGGGACTAGAGGTCCTCACGACCCGGGACAAAAAGCCCTGCTTCCACTAGTGACAGGGAATGAAGTAATGAGTGATGCTCAAACGAAGCCAACAGCAGATTAAATCCTTGACAAAGCAGAGCAAGGTGGTAGGACTCTAGGAAGTGAAAAGAGTGTGACCGCTCTAGCCAAATCAAGACTGGCTCAGCCAGATCTCGCAAGGATATAGTGTGGCAACTATACATCGTATCTGACGCACAATAAAATGGATGTTACTTTCGAGAAATTTAAAATTCAAGATTCAGATGTACACTTAATAGTAGGTTATAGTTACCACATAGGCACATAAGAAAACTACTAGTCTAGGATCAAGAGATTAAGGTAATAGCACTGCTCGAGGAAGAATAAAATTAACATCCAATATGTTCCTTCGCTGCCATTGGTGCTAGCGCACAGCTAATGCAACGGTGCTGCAATAAGATGCAGACATTGCAGTAGTACTAACAACTGGGTTCAGTTCCAAAACCTAATAGGCATTCACACGCCTTTTTAAGGTTTTGAAACCTGAATTATCTATCAAAATAAATTTCGAAACAATTTCTGCACAGTTGTTTTCAGTTAGATAAAATGGTATGGCACCATGGTGGCCTGCTTTACTCAAAGCAAGCAATAGTTCAGAGTTTCAGACAAAAAGAGCAGGTGACTGGTTACTGGTCAGCAGCTTACAGAACATGATTCCTCACGACCCGGGACTAGAGGTCCTCACGACCCGGGACAAAAAGCCCTGCTTCCACTAGTGACAGGGAATGAAGTAATGAGTGATGCTCAAACGAAGCCAACAGCAGATTAAATCCTTGACAAAGCAGAGCAAGGTGGTAGGACTCTAGGAAGTGAAAAGAGTGTGACCGCTCTAGCCAAATCAAGACTGGCTCAGCCAGATCTCGCAAGGATATAGTGTGGCAACTATACATCGTATCTGACGCACAATAAAATGGATGTTACTTTCGAGAAATTTAAAATTCAAGATTCAGATGTACACTTAATAGTAGGTTATAGTTACCACATAGGCACATAAGAAAACTACTAGTCTAGGATCAAGAGATTAAGGTAATAGCACTGCTCGAGGAAGAATAAAATTAACATCCAATATGTTCCTTCGCTGCCATTGGTGCTAGCGCACAGCTAATGCAACGGTGCTGCAATAAGATGCAGACATTGCAGTAGTACTAACAACTGGGTTCAGTTCCAAAACCTAATAGGCATTCACACGCCTTTTTAAGGTTTTGAAACCTGAATTATCTATCAAAATAAATTTCGAAACAATTTCTGCACAGTTGTTTTCAGTTAGATAAAATGGTATGGCACCATGGTGGCCTGCTTTACTCAAAGCAAGCAATAGTTCAGAGTTTCAGACAAAAAGAGCAGGTGACTGGTTACTGGTCAGCAGCTTACAGAACATGATTCCTCACGACCCGGGACTAGAGGTCCTCACGACCCGGGACAAAAAGCCCTGCTTCCACTAGTGACAGGGAATGAAGTAATGAGTGATGCTCAAACGAAGCCAACAGCAGATTAAATCCTTGACAAAGCAGAGCAAGGTGGTAGGACTCTAGGAAGTGAAAAGAGTGTGACCGCTCTAGCCAAATCAAGACTGGCTCAGCCAGATCTCGCAAGGATATAGTGTGGCAACTATACATCGTATCTGACGCACAATAAAATGGATGTTACTTTCGAGAAATTTAAAATTCAAGATTCAGATGTACACTTAATAGTAGGTTATAGTTACCACATAGGCACATAAGAAAATTAGTCTAGGATCAAGAGATTAAGGTAATGGCAAGATTAAGCTAATGGCACTGCTCGAGGATGAAGAAAATTAACATCAATCCTTCGCCTGCCATTGGTGCTAGCGCACAGCTAACGCAACAGTGCTGCAATTAGATGCAGGCCTGCAGTAGTACTAACAACTGGGTTCAGTTCCAAAACCTAATAGGCATTCACACGCCTTTTAAGGTTTTGACTTTACCCGGATTATCTAACATGACAAATTTCAAAACAATTCTACACACTTGTTTCTAGTTAGACAAAATGGTATGGCACCATGGCGCCCTGCTTTGCTCAAAGCATTAGTTCAGAGTTTCAGACAAAGAGAGCAGGTGACTAGTTACTGGTCTGCAGCTTACAGAACATGAACGAACGGCTGTGTGATGTGTGTGACATCGACCAACGATTTCGACCAGCAACCGACGGTGGCACAGGCGTCAGAGCCCACGTCCACGAGTACAATGAGGCAAGTCCAGCTCCAGGACTCCAACGCTGCACATTGGTGGTGATTATTTCGGGCAGCGACGCATCAAATTCGGCCGAGGAAGGGCCGGGAACCAACGGGACGGTCTCCATACGGAATGCGTACCACCTTCCTAGGCAGATTTCCCCTAGGACTCGTCGACGCGAGGCTAATCAATTCAAAGTTAACGCCGCCGGGGAGAGGGGAGGCGGGGAGGGAGGGGAAGCCCGTACCAGGATCACACGGTCTGGTCGAGGCGGCATCCGCCGCGGCGGGAGACTGCGGGCGACCGGAGAAAGGGAGACGGCGAGGCTGCGCGTCTCTTCCTCTGCGCTGGCGGTGGTGGTGATGGTGGTGCGGTGGTCTCTGTGTCGCTCGTACGCCTACTCTCCTCGGGGCGGAGCAGAGGAGGGGCGCCGTCGCTTTCGAGTTTCGACCAGGGAAGGAGGTGCGTGCGGAGAATCATGGGCTGACCGGGCCGAGAATTTGATATCCAGTTGGGTTCGAGGAATGACGTGTTTAGACTGGGCTGTAAAATGGGCCGGAGAGGTCGGTGTTTTCCTTCCTGGTGATTTCGGTTGTATTCTCTCACAATAACAAAAAAAAACAGTTGGACACGGTGTTTCGGGTCATACGTCTAGATGCACCAGTTATGTAAAATATTTTTAAATAATTTTTAAAGTGTCAAACATTTCAAACAAAATCGGATATACATGCGCATATTTTCTGTTGTACAAAATAGTTTCGCTAAAAAATGTCTAAATGACATTTTCTGGCCTGGGTAAAAAAGACAAATAAATGATTCGTGAAAATTTATTTTGGACCACCAGAATTTGTCTTTTACACAGACAACAAAAAATGTCATTTTTTTCACGAACCTTTCTGTACATGCGGGCGTATATCTGAATTTTTTGTTTAATTTTTTAACATTTCGAAATGTCATTTTTGGGCACTGGGTACATATACACCTATAAGGCGAAGATGATTCCCCAAAACAGTTGCCTTTCTCTCGCCTCCTTTGCTCGTTGTTGTCCTCAACGAGGAGCTCCACCTCCGACTCTCTCTCTCTCTCCCCTCCTCTGGATTTGGTACTGACGGGACGGGATCAGCCGAGTGTTAACGTAGACTAGTTGAATGCCCGTGCGTTGATACGGTCAAACAAACTTATACCTCATACATTGATAAAAGTATTTGTAGTTACAATACTCACTCCATTCCAGTACATTAGGCGTCCAACAAATTTCAGGTTATTCTAGTCCTTAGACGCATTTAGCAGTAAATGTGGCAATTAATTCCCCTGCATATCCCATATTCTTTTACAGAAAAATAGTCAGGCAAGAAATGCAAGACACAAGAAAATCCATGTACGAAACAAACAAATCAAGCTACTGAGTCTGAACTGAACCAACAAATTCCGTTTCAAACCTCAACGGTATACATATTGAGTGATCATAAAATATAATGAATTTGCTAGACAAACCAAAGACCAAACTCGTCTGTAGCTGATACACAGTGGATATGCCCACTCTGGCGTCCTGCATAGATAGATAAAACAATGCTTCAAGTTACTGTCGCACACTAAGGATTTTGAAACGGATAAATCGTCATCATCTAGTGAATGGCTGACTGGAGCAAAGCTTTTAAAACGTCAGACTCTCACCACTGTCACTGTTGACGCAGCAGCTGAAAAGTCACCAATTTTCGTGACCTGGGACATCATAGGAATCATCATTCTTTCTAGATCTTCTTCCTTCATGCCTTAGATGAATTCAAAAAAAGTATTCCAACAAAGTTTAGAATCTGCTTTACATGAATGTTCTCAACTACTGATAGTACAACTAACGATTCCTTGGCACTTGGCAGGATAGGCAGGTGTGATTCACCTTGTCAATCTATAGAATAGGTGAATAATGGAGGCTGTCTGGTAATACAGTTCTGCATATCTTGGGATAATAATTGTGCAAGGTTTATCCATATGGACATGATCAAGTAAGGCCCATGTCCAATAAATTTATTTTCTTTTACCTTTTCTTGGTGCAATGAATTTATATCATCTTCGATCAATTATAAACCTTCTGTAAGAAACCTTCTGTAAGTTTAGACATTGCTGACAAAGAAATCTCATGTTTCCTGAGTGATTTAGCATCAACAGTTCCAAAGAAAGCTGCAGATCCGTTTAGTCTTTCCAAAACAGGGTCATTCTTGTTCTCCTTGAATAGGATCATTCAGTCGCCCAGCACCACCAATTTCATAATAACACCTTAATCTTAAGCGATCTCTTCCTGATAACTACAAATCCTATATTGTTGAGACTAACAAACTTGCTGAAACCTTAAACGAATTCAGGCCAAATGACGGATCAGGGAGAAAATTTATGAAACTCTATGCCATCGGAAAGATTTCAGTGAAATTCGTCAAGAGATAAAGGAAGGGGAAGAACCATACCTTGCGTTAACAACAGTATCCTACCATAGATTAAGTCATAAACCATTAGAGTATAGTGATACATAGATTAAGCAATAGGACACCAAATAAGTGATACAGCTATCAGAGCATAGAAGTGTGTATGAATGTTATCAGGAAAAACACAAACACCTAAATAGTATACCGCGATAAATTACAGTGTAACTCATAATTCAGGTTTCTTTTAACCATATAGTTTCTTACATGTATATGTACTACGGAACTCCATGCCTGCTTGTATGCCTAGTACAATATGTAGAAAATACTATATCCATGTGTTTATAAGCTTTTTATGCAACATAATACTACAATAGTACCATCGATGCATGGAACAACACCTTACCTGGAGGCTGGAGGTTACCAATGGCCTGGCTGCCAAGTTCCTCCATATTCACGAATTTTTCAAACAGAAATTCTATGTGCATTCCAAACTACATGAACAAAGGCGAACATAGTTTGGTACGCAAAGCAAAAAAATCCACTTAACTTATAAGGCCTCCATATCAGCAAACATTTGACAGTTTTCTGAATCAGGCAGTATAATGGTGCATGCGTGCTATGTCAGTGTAATTGTGTTATTATATACAAATAATTTGATTATAAAAAATACATTTAGGCAGCGTCAGGAAACCATGTGATTTGGGCTAGTATCCTACGCACCCCTCCCGTCTCTCTCCCGTGAACAGTGCTCCTGAGAGGCGGAGGAAAAGGCGACTCGCTCCCCTGCTCCGCCGACGGCCGGATCGCTGGTCGCCTCCCTCTCCGGCTGCCCTTGTGGCGCCGGACGGGTGGAGGGGCCGTCGATCTGTGCCTGAGCCTTGTAAATAGTAGGGTTAGGGTCCCCATCGGCGCTGGCTGGGTGGTGGTGGCGGCGGCGATGTGGTGTCGGGTTGCCGGAGCTTCT
This sequence comes from Poa pratensis, assembly GCA_947311845.1. NCBI lineage: Eukaryota > Viridiplantae > Streptophyta > Magnoliopsida > Poales > Poaceae > Poa > Poa pratensis. Next base: position 17,098,461 of record CAMZMU010000100.1, on the reverse strand, counting down.
TCCCCACTGCGGCGAGGCCCTCCGGGGTGGATCCGCGAAGCTGCTGGTGTTTGGTGCCCACAGATCCGTCGATCTGTTGGGATTTGGTGCTCTGGGCGAGGTCACCGTGGCGTTGGTGGTGGCCTCTCCGTTGAGCTTTTGTTCCCCGTCCTCGTCTTCGCCGCGGTAAGGTGGTTCCTGGCCTTGCTGTGGAGGCGCTGGGGATGCGGTGGGAAGCGGGTGCCCGGCGCCGGTCTTCCTTTCCGCCTGTACAGGAGGTTCTTCACCAGGATACTGGAGTTCGTCGCCGTCTTCTTCCTCGCCTTGCTCTCTCCTTCTCTGGCCGGCCGTGGTGGCGAGGGGGGAAGGGCTGATCAAGGTGGGCTACCGGTGGCGCCTCCGGCAAGTCGAGCTCGTGCTCTGCGCAGGGTGTGGTGGCTGGATGGTGGTTGCGGCGAGGAGGCATCTTGGCCGTGTTCTTTCAAAGTTCTTCGGTCCCGTCGCTTGCGGCGGGCGGCTGATGCGGTCTTCTTCTCCATGAGTGAGGTGCGTCTCTCCCCGTGGGTGGTGGTGGTCTGGGTTCTTCATCTCCGGCTTCGGTGGGCGTTGAAGATCTTCTCCAGGCGCTGCGGTGGTTCAGCTTTGGCTTCTTCGGTCGTTGCTGTTGTGCAGTGCTCGTCGACTTGTACTACTGCGTTTTTCCAGTTCTTTCTCTTGTAATTTCTGTTGAATTCGCAGTGGTGTATCCTTTCAAAAAAAAAAAGGAAACCATGTGATTCAGTAGTCTGCATCCTCGCAGATTAGCTACACGATCAAGCTGAGAGCCAGCTACGTGAAGGGTATTTATCGATCGGTTCATATAGGCTCCTAGGCTCCTATTTTATCAGAAGAAGTAGCACCTCTGCTCCAACTGAAGAGAGCTGGTACAATCCATCTTCTGCCCCGCTGAATCCACCGTCATTGCCATGAGCACCATCAACTTCCAAGCAACCGAGCTCGAGCCCCTCATGCGGCTCCTTTCCCAATCCCAAGGCACACTACCCCATCTGCAGAAAGGTTTGCAAGAAAGGAGGAACCAGAGGACCAACAATAGAGCCGGCGAAACAGACCAACCGGCGAAGCCTCACCCGGGGCGGTGGAGGAAGCGTCGGGGTCGCCGCCGCCGTTTGCCTCGACGCCTACATCTCCAACGAAGAACCTCACATGGGGTGGAGGAAGCGCCGCCGGCACCGTCGCCTCGATGCCCCGCATGTTCGACGAAGCCTCACGGTCGTCTCGGCGGTCGGCGCCCCACATCTTCACAGAACCTAGCAGCAGTAATCAGCAGGCGTGTTGACCAGATTTTGTGTCAGAGTAGAAAGAAGAGGATGAGAGGGCTGCTAACTTGGGCGATTTCCGGCGGCGGCGTGCCACGCCGGAGGAGGGGAGTGCATCGACCGACGGAGACGGCAACGGCCTGCCGGAGGAGGAGTACATCGAGCGAGGGAGCCGGCAGATGGCGGCCGAGCGTGCGGTGGGAGGACGACGATGTCGGGGTGGTTTGGGTTTTCAGAGTGAGAGACAGATACACATGGAAATTGAGGTCGTGGGGAGAAGGTGGAGGTCATGGAGGAGGTTCGTAGGTTTTTTTTCGATTCTTCTCTGGTTATTGAACGTGGGGTTTTCCTGCAAAAAAAAAAATTTGTGCGGGATCGGGGAGGAGGGGCGCGAGCCGCGCGACGTACGACCATCACCACCGAGAGCGCTTTAATATACTCCCTCCGTCCCAAAATAACTGTCTTAGATTTGTCAAAAAGTAGATGTATCTAGACATGAAACAAGTATAGATACATTCACTTTTGTACAACTTTGAGACACTTATTTTGGGACGGAGGGAGTAGTAGAGATAAAGCGGGGGAAAGACAGTTGCCGGCTCGCAGCGGTCGTTGGACGCCGCTAGTGCACCACGCTTTCGGCACCTTGTGCTTTCCTGCTGGCTGCTGCATAGCATCTCAGCCAGCCTCTCGTTGCAGTTCCAGGTGTCACTGAAAACAAGTTGCGATGATGCGTTCTACACTTGTACCCCAAAAGGAAAAAAGAGAGGTTACGATGATGCACACACGGAGCAGACACGGTCAATCAGCGTAATTCGTAAAGCGCGCCCGGAACTGTCGGTTTTCCGACACGGGGCAGGGCGATACATCATCAGCTGATGGACCTGAGAAACCACGAACACACGGCCATTTTGGAAGCTTGCGCCTTGTCCATGCAGAGATGACTCCCGGTGTTCCCGCGTAGACGTGGGTGTAGTGTAGTGTAGTGTATCTCCCGGAGATCAGCAGGAGTTGATAGAAAGTAGAAAGCGTGGCACGTGTTGTCGACTTGTCGTGTACCACGTGATATTTTTGAACTCAAATTGGACATTGAACCATGAAAACGTGAGATACGACCAAGATAGTGGAATCGGTAGGCCGTGCACATCAGTAAGGGTGCAAGTGGGACACGATGCGGGAGCCCGCATATGCGCCGCATGTGCCGCCATAATGAAGTGGGACGCCGTGGAAGCCCACTAAGCACCTAGTCCTCTTACGCGGCGCCCGCATTTGCCCGCATAGCGTGAGGTCGTGAGGAGAGGAGGCACGAGCTGGATGCCGGCGTACGGACGGAGCGAAAGCGTGACGCTGGGCGTGTGCCATTACTCCGGCGTCATGGCCAGATCCAACAAGCGCAACACCATGGCCACCCTAGCAAGTACTCGATCCTCGTCAGGTAACCAGATTGCTCCTCGCGTAGATCCGCCCCCTAAATCAAAACGCGCACTGCGCTACCACACGAACCTCTCCAGCCGGACTCTTCTCTGTCTCCGGCGTGCTCACGGTGACGTCGCGCCCGGTCCGACGCTGCGTCTTGGTCAACATGTCGGGTAGAGGAGAGGACCCACAACATGTTGGTGAGCTTGTAGAGGGCGGCGGCGGCGAGCCGTCACCAGCTCTCTCGATGTCAGAACCATTTTCCCTCCCTTATACCAGCCGCCAGAAGCAGCGCTCGACAGCACGTCCTTGGCGGCGGCGGGCGTCGACCATCTCCAGCAGCGCTATCGATCTCCCAGTCGATTGGTCTTCCAGATTTTTGCGGGATATGCGGGCTAGGAAGTGGGCCGAGTGCTTAGCCACTTAATCCCGCAAGCACATCTCAGTTTGCCGTGGGCGTCCGTGTAGGCAGTTTTTCGGGGCGGGCTTTGCGGCGCCGCGGTCGACCTGCGCCCACTTGCACCCTGATGCACATGTGTGTGCAATGGTTGTGGTGGTGTCAGCCCTTGGCATTTTTTCCGAGAAAATGCTACTCACTTCGGTCCAGATTAATTGTTACTGATTTAGTACAACTCGACAATTAATATGGATCCTGAGGAGTAAATAATTTATCCAAAAAAATGGACCTTTGCGGGACCTAGTAAGCTTTGCATGTTGTGTTAGTACCGAATGCTTCTCAATACAAAATCACGTCTACATAGAAGTATTTTGGAATACAAATGTAGTGACACCAATTTTATGTTGCAAAACATATAGTAACAGATTAATTATTGGCTATATACTGGTCCTATCTAGCGAAACATGGTATGCAATGTATTTTCAAAGCGGAGAGTACTTTCGCTCCATTTGATGATATTGTTGCAATTTAAGACTCGTTTGGTATATCTCTTATTTCTAATTTCTGCATGTATACGAAGGCTCCTATGCGGTTGTTGAACTGTGACGTGCTCAACTTATCGTATGGTCTCACACGTTGAAATAGCTAGCTAGAAAGACATCAAAATAAGTATCAGTTATTAGGATACAAAATAAATAAAACCTTGTCGGACAAACAAATTAGCTCAAACCCTCGGTGCCAAACTTAGGTCCCTGCTAAATTGTGATATGTTCACCTTGTTTCATAATCTATAGTACAAACTTTATACGGCGGGAAAAAAGCACTAGTAGAAAACCGACCTTTAGTCGCGGGTCCAGAGGGCCTTTCGTCCCGGTTCTGGACCCGGGACGAAAGGGTCGGGACTAGAGGGGGGGGGGCCCTTTGGTCCCGGGTGTCCACGGCCCGCGACCAAAGTGTCCCCACGTGGGCAGCGCGGCGCGTGTCATGGCTGGGAACCTTTGGTCCCGGTTGGTATTACCAACCGGGACCAAAGAGTTTCTGCTTTTTTATATATTTTAGTTTCGTTTTTTTGTTTGCGTTTTGTTTCGTTTTTTTTTACTAGTAGAAAACACATAATAAGTAATCATACAAACACATAAAGTCATACACATAATAAGTAATCATATACATAAAGTCATACACATAATTAACGACCGGGAGTATGATTCATAACATACATGCATGGCCGGGAGTTTATACTACACCGAAAGCATGTTTCTCACACGTCAAGGACGGACAGCTACTACACCGAAAGCATGTTTCTCTACGGAATACAATAAGTATCACCGTGATAAAATTCTCCGTTTTTGTTCAGGACCTCCCTGTTCAAAAATCCCGCCAATTCCTCTTGAATTGCTTTTAGGCGCAGCTGTGGTAGTAGCTTGTCCCGATCTTTTTCCATCTAGATCAATATAAGAATATATGTGTGAGGTGTTTGAAATCATCATAAATTAATTTATGAATGAAATTCAACCTAATATTTGAATATTGTATACATACGTTTGCAGTTCTGGTTTGTCTATTCCGCTCAGTGACAAAAAGACGAATGTACTCGAAAACGTAGTAGGCACATAAATTTGTCCCTTGTGCCTGCTTCATACACCACTTTACAAAAAAAAGAATTTAATCAAAATAACAATCAAGCATGATAATGGTATTGAAACTGAAATTAAATAGTTGCGCAGACATATATATGTACTACTATACTTACGTTGGTTTCATAAAAATACAGCTTATCTTCCCATTTCCCTTTAACCTTCTTCTTAAACCGTTCCCAAACCCTGCCCGGCAGAAGAAAATAATGAAATGAGTTATTAATTAGTTGATATCACAAAATAAACGAAAGAGGTCGATATAGAGTGATGATGACTGAAATTACTTGTCAAGAATTTCTTTCAGGTCGTCCCACAAGTCCATACTTTTCCTTAACGAGTCCATGACTTGAACGACTCCTTGGTCAACTCTAATGATTAGCAAAATCCAGTGGTCTCTGCACACGTTTATATGTCCATGATTCATCGACTACACTAAAAACAAGGAGTAAGCAAAATAGAATGGATAGAAGAGGTAAAATAACACTCAGGAGAAGTTGTAAGGAAAAAGTATTTCTTCGCAGGTATTTTGCCTCACTAAACACTTGAGAAAGTTATTCTCTATGACTTCGGCATTGTACTTGACGACAACTGAATGAAAGAAATATGGGTCAATGAACCCAATACTAAAGACGCGGTTTCTGCATTCAGTGATCTTCATTCTACATACATAATAATATAGTTAGATAATTCACAACGAACGAGCTGAGCTAGAGACTTAATTAAATTGCAAAACTAAATCACTTACAAACAATACAAACTGACGAGGGCTTTGTCGAGGGAGTCTTGGTTGAATAATTGAAAAATTTCCGAAAACGGCACATACATCAAGTCATCCTGGAATTGGAAATGCTCTTTCTTGACTGAAACCCAGAAAGCATCATGTTTGGCCTCTACGGCATGCTCATACCACGTATGCAAACAGCGCAGTTGTGTCGTCAGAGAGTTGACGAGCTCAGGTCTGACCAGGGTGCTCCCGTAGACATATTGCCATGCATACTCATACTCTGTGGGGTATGGGTCCTCTATACGAAAAGTGCCTTGGTCTACTACCTTATCGGGCATCACCTTGAACGCGGGGACCGACTGATTTGGCTGTTCTCCAAGCTGGGGCACTTGTTTCCCGGATTTCTTCATCTGCTGCCTCTTTAGGCGAAATGCCGCCTCCTTCTCCTGCTTCTCCTTCTCTGCTGCCATCTTGATCTGCTCTTTCTTTCTAAGAAATGACTCCGTCTGCTTCTCCTTCTCTTCACGAATTACCTTGCCCAGAGTACGGTCTTAGTCGCTAGGCGGACTAGGTGGTTGTGGCGGCGGTCCACTCGATAAGTTCTTCAATAAAGTTTCAACTTTTTCCGGTGGTATCACCTCCTTTGGCGGGCGCCGCTTCGGTCCCAATTGTTTTTTCACATCAGCCCGCACCTCCCTCTCGAGTTCATCTGGAGTCAAGTCATAAGCTCTCTTTGGAAGAGGCTTTAGCAACTCGCGTTCCTCTCGAGTTTCTTGCGGGTAGTTTAAACTGCACCTCTATGTATATGTCGACGGGTACTTTAGCTTGCGTGAAACAGTGCGCACAGTACTCTCTTGCTGCGACCGCGCGGGCGATGGACTCGCGCTGGGGTCCTGATCGTCGTCACGACGTGGGAGGGAGGATCTTGATGTGGGGAGGAGGGATCTTGATGTGGGGAGGGTGGATCTTGAGGTGAGGGAGGACCGCTACTCGGAGGAGTTGGGGGAGTGCTAGTCGGAGAAGTTGGTGCCCTTGGCGGCAAGTTTGGAAACATGATGTGTTCCTTCTTCCAGAGAATGATGTTCTTCTTGGCTTCTCCGAGTGTCTTCTCGCCGTCACCTCCAGGAATGTCAAGACTCAGATCAGCATATAACGGCTCAATGTCATCCACCGCGACACGATAATAGCCAGCTGCAATTGGGCCGTTATGGTATGTTGCTCCAGGCTCATTTGGTAAAACATAGCCGACCGCCACCTTGAAGGACATGTTCTTCATCGTGCTATGTAGCTCACAGTCTGTCTTCTCTGTGATATCATCCACGGGGTAGTGAGCTGACGCCGGTTCGTGTTCAGAATGTTGTAGCTGCGTGGAACCCACGCTGCTTTTCCGCTGATCAGATGGGGCGGCTTCAGGACCTTCTATCTCCTGCTGAGATGCCTTTTTCTGACTAATAAGGTCATGCTGCATCTGCTGCACTTTTTGTTCCAATGCCGATAACCGGTCTCTGTCCTCCTTCTTCTTTCTCTCACGGCTTCTATAAGTATCAGCGTCTGCCGGAAAACCTTTATACCAACTAACTCCGGATCCATAGCCTCGACATCGTCCAACTTTCTCAGGATTCCCGAGTGCGAGTGACAGCTCGTCTTTCTCTCTGTCTACTTTGTACAGTCCTTTGCGAACTAGCTCTATTGCCTTCTCAAGTTCTTTGGTTATAAACACAATTTTGTCCGCCCATTTTCCCTGAGCAACAATCTTCCCTGACACAGGGTCCAACCCTGCCCCATGCGCGAACAACCAAAACTTGGACCTATCGGGCCAATCCTTTGTCTGTGGCCTGATCCCGTTATCAAGCAGTCGTGCTTCGAAGGCTTCCCACTTAGGCACGGCAGCCTTGTACCCACCTGCCCCCAAAGTGTGGTGATATATCTTCTTCGCAGCATTTAACTTGTTTTGATTCGATCGGGCCACAGCGGCGTCCGATTCTCTTTGCCTCTTAAATATGGGCCACTAGGCTTTTAACTTCACTTGTGCTCCAGTGAATTCAGGAGTATAATCTGGATCTTTTTCCTTCTCTTCTAAATAACTGCTCCATAAATTTTTCTTAAAAGTCCGGAATTGTTCGGCCATCTTCTTAAAAGTCCACTCCATGAATTTATCCTTCCACCGCTTGTTGTTTTCAACATCTGGCGGTAGGGTGACCTTGGTCGTCGACATAAGTAAGTGCCTTGGTCAAGTCCTTCGGCTTATTCCATTCTTGAAATGTGATCGGTACCAAGTCCCTAACATATATTTGCGGCGGCACTCTAAGGGTTCCAACGGTTCGCCATCAGCAGACACTATGTCGAATATAACCCTTTGACCATCCTTCATCGGCTTCGACGGGCCTCATTTCTTCCCTTTCGACCCTTTAGATGCGGATGATTTGCTCGATCCAGAGGGCTAAAAGAAAAAATTGATTCGTTAATAAACGCAATACAACTCAAATAATACATGTGGTGTGATCGATCAACAGAGGCTTAATATACCTCGCCGGAGTTTCTTAAGGTCACTTCATTATCTCTACAAATTTCTCCTTCTTCAACTCCCTCACCGGAGTCGTTCAGAAATTGGGAGTTGAAGTCATCTAAATTTATAGCATCTTCGTCACCGACAGGCGCTGCTGCACGTCTAGCTATAAGCATACACTTACGTTCTTCCTCCTCCTTGTCTCTAGCGCCGACGTCCGGATAAAGTGGATCCATTTGCTCTTCAACCTCTATGTCAAGCTCCGGAAAATTTGGATCCATATGTAACTCGATGTCCCTACAATCAATTTTGTAACAAGAATATGAATCTTAAAATTTGCATCTTTGAAAATTTGAAAGAAAATTATAGCAATTACTTAGCAAAATTACTTCTATTTGCAATTACTTAGCAAAATTATAGCAATTACTTAGCAAAATTATAGCAAATTACTTAGCAAAATTATTTCTATTTGCAATTACTTAGCAAAATTATAGGAAATTACTTAGCAAATTACTTAGCAAAATTATAGCAATTACTTAGCAAATTACTTAGCAAAATTGTAACAATGCTAGCATTAGCATAACCCTAATTTTTTAAAACAAACCTAAATTTGCTAAGTTTAATTGCTCACATATTTTTAACACTAGATTTTGCATTTTGCATTTTGCATAATTTCCTAACACTAACCTAACACTTCATATAATTTTGCATTTTGCATAATTTCCTAACACTAACCTAACACTTCATACAATTTTGCATTTTGCATAATTTACAAACTAACTAAAATTACAATTTTGCATTTTCCATAATTTACAAACTAACTATAATTTTGAAACAATTTTAATCTCCACAATTTTGGTACAATTTTAATCTCCACGATTTTTCTAACCTAAAATTACACTAACCTAAATTTACACTATACAAAATTCAACTAAACTAACACTAGATTTACAAACTAATCTACAAAATAACTAGCAAAATTAGGATAAAAAAAATTAGAATAAAAAAAACTAACCTTGCCGTGTGGTGGACGGCCGGAGCTACGGCGGTGGAGGGCCGGCGAGTTCCTGCGGGCGCGTGGAGGGGCGCTACGCCGGCGACGGAGCACGGCGGGGCAGAGGTGGGGAGGGCGGGGCCGCGCCGGAGCACGGCCGGGCAGAGGTCGCGGCGGAGGTCGGGGCGCGGCGGGCTGGCGCGGCGATCGACGACGGCAGAGGAGGGGAGGGCGACGGGAGGGGGACGCTGGACGGGGCGGGGACGTGGAGGAGCACGACGCCGGGGCGTGGCCGGGGCGTGGCCGGAGCGGCGTAGGGGCGTGGCGGCAGAAAATTTGGGGCGGCGGTGGCAGAGGCAGCCCGAGCCAGGGGATGGGACGGCGGGCGACGATGCAGCAGCACGGGGCGACGGCGGCGGCACAGGAGGGCGGAGCAGCACCTCGGGGCAGCGGCGGCGCCACGGGAGGGCGGAGCAGCACTTCGAGGCAGAGGAGGTCGAAATCGAGACTTGTGGAAAATTTGGGGGCGAAACCACCCAAATCGACGCGCAACGGACCTTTGATCCCGGTTCCAGCCACGAACCGGGATCAAAGACCCTTTCATCCCGGTTGGTAACACCAACCGGGACCAAAGGTCTGTCTGGGCCGCGAAAATTTGCGCGCGAAGCCCAGCAGGCCTTTGGTCCCGGTTGGTTTTACCAACCGGGATGAAAGGCCTTTTTCCTTTTTTTTCCTTGTTTTTATTTCTGTTTTCTTATTCTGTTTCTTTTATATCTATTGATTTAATTGTTATTTCTATTTCTATTTCTTTTACATGTTTTTTGTATTGTTTGTATCAAGTTTCTTTTTTCTTTTATATTTAATTTAAATGTTCCAATATTTATGAAAATCATATATTTTCTTATTTCTTTTATATTTATTGATTTAATTCAAATGTTCAATATTTATTTTTAGATGTTTCATAACAAAAAGGAATGAATCATATCAAATGATAGCAATACAAGATATATACATATAATATCAAACAATCAAACACATGAACATCTTTTCTTCAACAAATCTATACAAATTTAATTACAACACCACATGTTTGAATCCATCTTCTTTACAAGAATATATCAACACATTTCCGCGACAGGTGGAGGTACGGCGGCACCTGGTGGAGCCATAAATATAAAATCTTATAGTGCCTACCTTCTCCGGCGAAACCTCTGCAAATTAGAAAAATAAAATTCATCTACCATCGACGCAGCCTCCCGCATCACTCCTGCCTTTCGACGACGCAACACCCTTCCCCTTCGACGACGCAGCACCCTTGTCCTAGGTTTGAGCGCCACTTCGATCCAAGCAGCGATAAGACGTCCCTAATGATCTACAACCGTCCGGCAAGACATCTCTGATGATCTGCAACCGTTTGGAACGGTCGCAGGTCATCAGAGACGTCTTGCCGCTGGTTGCCCAAAGATGCCTCTCCGAGTGACGCTGGAATGTTTTGTGTGAGTGAGTGAGTGACGCTGGAATTCCGGGAGGGGGGCTATATATAGGGTACGTGTGCTTCTTTAGTCCCGGTTGGTAACACCAACCGGGTCATGTGGCTCACGATGTGGTCGTGATACTGCTGATCCAACAGCTCACAATCCCTCAAAAGAAACACACCCCTGATCCAACGTCTCACAAGCGCTTGAAAGAAACACACGATCCGTGTGCTTCTTTAGTCCCGGTTGGTAATGCGGTCACGACACGTGTCCTCCCCCAGCGCTGCCCTGGGCACGTGTCTTCCCCTAGAGCTGCCCTGGAGGTCTTTATATATTATCGCCGACGGGGTAAACCCTAATCCACCATTCCTAGCCACGAACGCATCGTCTCCACGAGATGGATCCGCCATGCCTGCCGCAGCGCCTTCTGGACGAGGTCGAGCGTGCTCGGCAGAGCGCGCTTAGGCGCAACCGCGGGAGCCTATCCCGCCGTATGCCCACGAGCCCGGCGTGGAGAGGAATGCCCTCCTACCGGCCTCCTGCTCCGGTGCCGGAGGAGGTGCGGAGGACGTACGAGCGCGCGTGGTCCGACGTCCCTGACCCCGACGAGGATGCGTACGCCGCAGGGGTGGCGTGGGGATCCGCGGCCGTACCTCCACCAGTCGCCGCCCCCCCTCCCGACGAGGAGGATGACGACGACGACTTCGACTGGAGCGACCATGGGGAAGAGCGCGGCGGGCCGCAGATGCAGGAGGCCCTTGAAGCCTCCTTCCAGTCCGTCCACGACGACCGTGTACAGCGAGCCAGAACTGTCTGCCAGCTCAAGGCGAAGGAGGCTTCCGAGCTGGATTGGGCGCTGAAAGACTCATCCTCCATGGATCTTGCCCTCCGCCGCAAACGTGCGCGCGAGAACCGGGCGGCCGCGAACGGGGCTAGCTCCTCCGGCCGTTCCTCCTAATCCTACGGCCTCCGAGCTTTTATGTAATGCATTCTATGGAATGTATTAAACCTTTATGTAAGGAGCATGTGTAATAATAATGAATGTGTATTTCCAATGTGTATTTCCAATATGTATTGTCAAGAAGCTTCAAATCAGCATTTCCAAGCAATTTTATAGATGGAATTTTATAGATGGAATTTTATAGATGATAATATTATGCATTTTGAAATAATATTGTGTGCATTTTGCAGAAACTATGGATCCAACGGCTCACAAGCCCTCAAAAGAAACACACCCCTGATCCAACGGCTCACTTTCTTCTGTTTGGGTCGTAGCCATGGACAAACTTCTACATTTAACAAGAGGCTTGGGTCAGTTTTCACTGCGAAGGGCCGGATTTCATCAAACTTATTGTAATCTTCAGACATGTCTGTCTTGTCCTCCACTCCCACGATGTTTCTTTTTCCTGAAAGAACTATGTGGCGTTTTGGCTCATCATATGGTGTATTCGCTTCCTTGTCTTTTCTCTTTATCGGTCTGGAAGACATGTCCTTGACATAGAAAACCTGAGCCACGTCTTTGGCTAGGACGAATGGTTCGGTGTTGTATCCAAGATTCTTGAGATCCACTGTAGTCATTCCGTACTTTGGGTCTACGTTTACCCCGCCTTTCAGGTTGAACCATTTGCACCAGAACAAAGGTACCTTGAACGAAGGTCCATAGTCAAGTTCCCATATCTGCTCTATGTAACCATAATATGTGACCTTTGTCCCATTGTTGTTTGCTGCATCAAAGCGGACACCACTGTTTTGGTTGGTACTCTTTTTATCTTGGTTCGCCGTGTAAAATGTATTCCCATTTATCTCGTACCCTTGAAAAGTCAATATAGTCGAAGATGGTGCTCTGGCCAACAGGTTTAGCTGTTCTTCAACTGTGGTGTCACTAAAGAGACGTTCATGCAACCACCCGGCGAAAGTCTTCACGTGCTCTTTTTCAATGCGTTCTTCAGCCATTAATGAGCGTAAAATATTCTTGTGTTCCTCAATATACGGAGCCACCAAGCTCGAATTATGTAGAACTGTGTAGTGTGCTTGATTGAAAGAATCCCAGTCTGGACATAATGTTGCTTTCTTTCCTAGCGTTCCTTTTCCACGCAGTCTCCCCTCATGGCGCGATTGAGGGACACCGATCGGGTTAAGGTCAGGAATAAAGTCAACACAAAACTCAATTACCTCCTCTGTTCCATAACCCTTGGAGATGCTTCCATCAGGCCTAGCACGGTTGTGAACGTATTTCTTTAAGACTCCCATGAACCTCTCAAATGGGAACATGCTGTGTAGAAATACAGGACCGAGAACTTTAATCTCTTCGACTAGGTGAACTATGAGGTGCGTCATAATATCGAAGAAGGATGGTGGGAACACCAACTCGAAGCTGACAAGACATTGGACAACATCATTCTGAAGAGTTCCTAGAGTTGTTGGATTGATCACCTTCTGAGAAATTGCATTGAGAAATGAACATAGCTTCACAATGGGTAGTCGAACATTTTCCGGTAGAAGCCCCCTCAATGCAACCGGAAGTAATTGTGTCATAATCACATGGCAGTCATGAGACTTTAGGTTTTGGAACTTTTTCTCTGCCATGTTTATCATTCCCTTAACATTCGACGAGAAGCCAGACGGGACCTTGATACTGCTCAGGACTTCAAAAAAGATCTCCTTCTCTTCTCTGGTAAGAGCGTAGCTGGCAGGACCTTCATACTTCTCTGGATTAAGGTGGTCGTCTTTCGTCTTCTCGTGCATATGTTGATGGTTCAGTCGTGCATCCGGTGTATCTTTCGTCTTCCCATACACGCCCAAGAAGCTTAGCAGGTTCACGCAAAGATTTTTCGTCACGTGCATCACGTCGATTGCAGAGCGAATCTCTAAGATTTCCCAATAGGGTAATTCCCAAAATATAGATTTCTTTTTCCACAAGGGTACGTGGTTGTTAGCATCTTTCGGAACGGATAGACTGCCAGGACCTTTTCCAAAGATTACTTGTAAATCCTTCACCATGCCAAATATAACATCACCATCAGGGCAGGTAGGCTTCTTCCGGTTATCTGTCTCACCTTTGAAATGCTTGCCTTTCTTTCTTACAGGATGCTGATGTGGAAGAAATCGACGATGACCAGGGTACACAATCTTGTTACCTACATATATACTTTCAGTCTTATCTAAACAGTGCGTGCATGCTTTGTATCCCTTGTTTGACTGTCCTGAAATGTTACTAAGAGCAGGCCAATCATTGATGGTTACAAACAACAACGCTCGTAGGTCAAATGAATCTTGTTTGTGCTCATCCCACACACGCACCCCTTCGTCGCTCCACAACTCTAAAAGTTCATCAACCAATGGCCTCAGGTACACATCAATGTCGTTGCCCGGTTGCTTTGGACCTTGGATGAGCACTGGCATCATAATGAACTTCCTCTTCATGCACAACCAAGGAGGAAGGTTATAGATACATAGAGTCACAGGCCAGGTGCTATGACTGGAGCTCTGTTCCCCGAAAGGATTAAAGCCATCTGTACTTAAACCAAATCTTAAGTTCCTAGCGTCATCTGCAAACCTCGGGAACTTCCTGTCAATTTTTCGCCACTGCGACCCATCAGCGGGGTGTCTCAGCATCTCGTCTTTCTTTCGGTCTTCTTTGTGCCATCGTAACAACTTTGCGTGCTCTTTATTTTGGAACAGACGTTTCAACCGTGGTATTATAGGAGCATACCACATCACCTTGCAAGGAATCCTCTTCCTGGGGCACGGCTCGCCCTCAACTTCACCAGGGTCATCTCGCCTTATCTTATACCGCAAGGCACCGCATATCGGGCATGCATTCAAATTCTCGTTCTCACCGCGGTAGAGGATGCAGTCATTTATGCATGCATGTATCTTCTGCACCTCTAATCCTAGAGGACAGACAACCTTCTTTGCTTCATACGTACTGGAGGGCAATTCGTTATCCCTTGGAAGCAACTTCTTAAATATTTTCAGCAAACTTTCAAATGACTTGTCAGTAGTACCACTCTCTGCCTTCCATTGTAGCAATTCCAAGGTGGTACCAAGCTTTTTATGGCCATCTTCGCAAGTTGGGTACAACAATTTTTTGTGATCCTTTAACATGCTCTCCAACTTCAACCTCTCGTTTTCACTTCCGCTGTTTATTTGTGCATCAAGAATGGCCCGACCAAAATCATCATCGGGCTCATCAACAATGGGCTCTTCTTCAGCTTCGTCTTCCTCCATTGGAGTATCACCATCTTCAGTGAACGTAGGATAGGTGTCATTATCCTCTTCTTCTTCATTTTCTTCCATCATAACCCCTCTTTCTCCGTGCTTGGTCCAACAATTATAACCGGACATGAAACCGGACTGCAACAGGTGGAAGTGAATGGTTCTTGACGTAGAGTAATCCCGCGTATTCTTGCACAGACTACATGGACAAGAAATAAAACCACTCGACGGCTTGTTTCTATAGCCACCTCGAGAAAACTTTGCATGCCATTAATAAAGTCGATACTGCGTCGGTCACTACTGTACATCCATTGCCGGCTCATCTGCATTATATAAATATATCAAAAAACATTACACTACATCATGAATATATAATACTGACCAAATTAATTAATACTTCTTCATCACATTAAATCCAAAGTAGAGTAGTGACCAAATGTAATACATAGTTCTCATAAAACATACAACTATCTCAGAAATTTAAATCCAACAACAATGCGATCATAATCGCAACTAAAGTAACTATTGAACCAACAACATAATAATACCAAGCCTCTTGGCTAATGGCATAACTTCTAATTTTTTTAAGCTTCAAGCGCATCGCATCCAACTTGATCTCGTAAGCATCGATGACGTCGGCAAGCTTGAACTGGTGTTCATCGACGATGTTAGCAAGCTTGACCTCCATTTTCCTCTTCTCTTCTAGGCGGAGATCTTCACTTATTTTTAATTTAGCTTTCAACTCATCGTTCTCTTTCACAAAAAATCGACAATAGGGTCCATTGGAATTTCCGGTTCAACTACCTCCTAGATAAATATATATGTATGTCAAAAGTTGGTCGGCATGATTTTCATAAACACGAAACACAACAAATATATGGTTATTAACAGCCATACCACATCCGAATAATAGAGGGGACGAGAGCCGCTGTGGCCGGATGTCAAAACCATGGCACTATATATATCAAACAAGAATACAACTAAGAAATTTATACAAATAATAATTATGCTTCTAAATCATAAAACTAAGATTTTGTAAAATAAAAAAGAGACTCACCGAGTTGGTGCCGGTGACGAGACGGCGCGGGCGATCGACGGCGGTTAGGACGTGGACGGGACGACACTAAAACCAACAAATCATAAATTAGTGTAAGCTCAAAATGCATATAAAAATAAACTCTCTAACTTGGGCATTTCATCAAACACCTAGTGAGCACTACAAAAATCAAATGAGCTAAACTAGCAATCAAATGAGCTAAAGTTGCAACGCCGGAGGAAAGGATGATGTTGCTAACCCTTGAATAGATGGGGTGCTTTTAATCCTCACAAATGGTGCAAAAAAATGGGGATTAACTTGAGAGAGTGAGAGGAAATGGAGGAAAAATGAGTGTTGAACTCGAGCTCAAAATGGTGGTGGAGCTCGGGGTGGGAGATGATATATGCAGGGAGGACCCTTTGGTCGCGGGTCGTGTTACGAACCGGGACCAAAGGGTCCCTGCCAGGGGGTCCACGGCTGCGCATGTGCCCGCATGCATGTGGCGACCCTTTGGTCGCGGGTCGTAACACGACCCGGGACCAATGTTCCCTTTCGAACCGGGACACGAGGCGAGGGGCGCTGGGAAATATCAACCCGAGACCAATGCCCCATTGGTCTCGGGTTGTACTGTGGCCGGGACAAAAAGGGTGGATGAAAGCCCTGTTTTCTACTAGTGAAGGGCTAACCAAACAAAAAACGTATGGGTCCCTCCATTTAGGTCTTGCGCGCATTTTTAAATTATTAATTTGACCAACGTAATACGAGTTATATATAAAAATAAATATACCATATGAAAGGTTAAACCCTAAACCATAATAATCTACACCAATGCCAAACAAAACACAAACTTCTTAACTTATTTCCACATTCCTCGCGTCGCGATGCGCACCAACCCTCATGTCACCTCACACTGGACTTAACTAACCGTCATCTAATCTAGCTAGTTCAAAGTGATCTAATCTCCCATCAGTGTCTCAGGGTTGTGTTAATTAACCCATTAAATCCTCATCTAGGTGCGTCAGCTTAACCGCGTGGACACCGACCCCTAGCTAAGCTACTCTTCTCCTCTAACCCTAGCCCACGTGGCGAGCTTCCGGTGGCGCCACCGGTCATCCTCCGGCCTCATGGGCGCCCTGGTCTCCGGTCCTCTCTCTCGATGCGCCACGTCGTCCCATGAGACCGGCTCCTTTATTAATTTGCTTGGTGCCTTTTGCTTTTCATGACGTGGATCAGTAGTTGGCTCCATAGTTTTAAGTTTGTTCTCTCTTTGATCTATCTTATCCAGATAGATATGCCACTGGTCCTTTTCAGCGTTACCCCTGACGTAGTCTGTAGAATGCTTCTGCAGTAGTGTACGGCAAAACACACTTGTGGCGCGGACATGGTTCCGAAGGCAGTTATCACGTGATAATTACATACATGCCCCAAAAATTGATTCATCTGAAATGCAATTGGAAATTCAACATATCAGTACATCAACTTGACGAGAAACTGATGCAATAGCGAGTTAATTACTTCACCTGTTTTAAACGTAAGATGTTTTAGGTGTTACACATGTTATATAGATACAACTAAAATGAGTGAGCATGCACACTAAAACATGTCTATATATTTGTATACATATAAATATGAAGAAAAGATAAAAATTTAGAAACGGAGGGACTATGAAAGAAGTGTTGGAATTTTTAGCGGTCAACCCAAGGTCATCAATATGCATGCATATTCATTACGTGGCCGTGGCTTGCAAATCTTTTTTCTTTCATGACTAGCTTGTGCCGACACTGCCTGATTGAAGAGGTTACTGCTGATATACACCTGCCATACATACCAGGCAACCATGGGATGCAGCTAGACATCCTCCGTCGACACACAGTCACAGAGCACAGCTATATTGACCTATCGTCTCTCATGTCGATCAAGTGGAGTGGAGGAGACTATGTGTGTGCACATGTGCCATGCCTTGCCTTGCAGCTACGCTAGACAGCGTCGACATCCAACGACACATACTCATTGACATTTTTTCGATAAAGGACGCTTTATTGCTAAAAAGATTAGAGAATTAATTAATTACTCTCAGGTTTCTACATAACAAAGATGCACACGGCCACATATTGATAGACATAGCTATTGACATATAATGTTACTGCTGATATACACCTGCCATACATACCAGGCAACGACCATGCCATGTAGCTAGACATGGTCCGTCGTCACAGAGTATAACTATATTGACCCAACGCGGATTTTCTGACGGAACCATGCCCTACCGGACATGCATGCACCATTAGTTCGTGCTTTGTGGTTCATTCTCTACTTTTTCATATTTGTCATTTCTTTCCTGATACAAAATTTTGTACATATTAAATACTATCATTCACTTGTTTCCTTTACATAGTTGCCCACCTACCTTCTCACTTATATGACATGTGGGTACAAGCGGGTTGTGTCCCACACGTAAGTGAGTGGCAAGTATTTTTGTGGTGAAAATTGTAATTTTGCTACCACCTACTCATCTTTTTTAGTTTGTTTCTCAGTTTTGTATGGGCATTGCGACGAGATCTTCAAAACAAGATCAATCTTGGACACATTTTGAAAAAGTTTAAATTTTGACTATGAAAATGTATTGAAAATAAAATAAAATTTCAATAAAATTAATTTATCATATTTGACTTGTTTCACATCGATATGGCATATGTTCGAGTATAATATAGGTTTCATGCAAATTTCATTAACGTGTTTGTGATACCACATATATTTCATCAAGATTTCGCACATATAAAAAGTTTCTATCATGTTTTGAACATACCTTATATAAATCTATTATGAAAATTGTATCTACTTTCAAAATTTATCTGAATTTTTTGTTTTAATGAAGATTGTATCTACTTTCAAAATCATATTTGACTTTTTTCACATCGATGTGACACATGTTCGAGTATAATATTGGTTTCGTGCAAATTTCATTAATATTTTTGTGACACCATCTATATTTCATCAAGATTGCGCACATATAAAAAGTTCTATCATGTTTTGAAACTACCTTATATAAATTTATAAATCTAATAAAATTGTATATAATTTCAAATTTTATCTGAAATTCTATTGTATAATTAAATATTGTATAAATATGTGTGTGCAATCTGCATGAA
The DNA here is from genome assembly GCA_947311845.1 of Poa pratensis. Classification (NCBI taxonomy): domain Eukaryota; kingdom Viridiplantae; phylum Streptophyta; class Magnoliopsida; order Poales; family Poaceae; genus Poa; species Poa pratensis. Next base: position 17,079,620 of record CAMZMU010000100.1, on the reverse strand, counting down.
ATGTTTCTGAAAGAACTAAAATTTCAGTGGCAAATTTTGAAATTTCTGATTTTTCCATAAAAATAACACATCGCTGAAAATAAATAAGAAATTTAACTCGAGAACTGAACTTTTGAATTTTTGAAATATTTATAAAAAAATCGTGGAAAGCGATTGAAAATTATTTTGGAATTTATTAATGAAAGTATTTTCTTAATATAATATATTACTACGAGTTAGGAGTGTAGTACATATCTAGGTATTTAAATATGAGTATAGGTGGCAGCTCCTGACTGGTCGGTAGGCTCGACTCTGCTAGAGAAGCCTTTTCATATATTGACCTATTTGTCTCTCATCTCAAGTGGAGGCCGGAGACTATGTGTGCACATGTGCGGACGCAGCTTCAGTGACTTGTAGTGCAAGTCACCAAGCGACTTGGGTGAATCTTGTCCCTCCGTTTTAGATCTGACGGACAAGGTTCACTCAAATCTGAAACTCACAAATAAAACTTCAGAAAAAATCGAAAAAAATTCAGTAAAACAAAAATGCTTCGCTAATTATTCTGTGAAAAAATTATCCAACTTGGACCAATGGTTTGTGAATACATAGTTTTTTAAAACAAAAACATAAAACGCTATTTATACGCAAACCATTAATCGAAATAGGACGAAACTTTCAGAGAATACAAAACGAAACATTTATGAATTACTGGAACTTTTTTTATTTTTTTCTGAAAAGTTTGATTTTTTAGTTTCAGATTTGGGTGAATCTTATCCGTTGGATCTAAAACGGAGGGATAAGATTCATCCAAGTCCCTCGGTGACTTGTGCACTACAAGTAACTGAAGCTGCGCCCCATGTGCCATGCCTTGCATTGCAGCTACGCTAGTAACTGAAGCTGCGCCCCATGTGCCATGCCTTGCATTGCAGCTACGCTAGACAGCGTCGACATCCAGTGGCACACAGATCGACATGGTTATTGACCTAGCTACTCCATACTGTCTCTCATGTCATCCAACGCCAGGGCCGGGAGAGGGAGAGCATGTGGCGCAGGCGCACCACCCGTCGGCACTCAGCTTCGTCGCTTCGCCCGGTGCGGTCTATATATACACCCGATTGTCCAACAGCACCTGCTTCCCACCCAACCAGTGATCTCCAGCAGGCATTGTCACTCACCTGCTCCGCACTCTGCTGCACACTTGCGTATAGGCTAGTCGCTCGCCGGTCGCCACCTAGCTAGCCATGGCGTCCATGAGCACGGAGCCACCTTTTGGCCGCGCCGGCGAGGACGATAGCAGCGGCGACGATGACGGCGAGGAGGTGATGGAGGTGAGGAGGCGCGTGTCCCGCTTCGCCGTCGACGGGGACAGCGGCGCCGGTGGGGCGAGCGAGGTGGCCAGGAGGCGCGTGTCCCGCTTCGCCGTCGAGGAAGGGGGCGGCGTGCAGGACCGGCGACGCCGCGTCGGCGAGGCCCTGCCCCCGCCGCACGCGTGGCTGGCGGTGGAGGAGACGAAGAGCAAGAAGAGCGGCGGGTTCGGGAGCAGCGAGAACGAGGAGCAGTGGGCGCGGCTGCTGCAGCGCGGCGGGTCGGCGCAGGCGGAGGCGGCGGAGGCGCAGGAGCAGCGGCAGCCGCGGCGGAGCAGCTTCAGCGTGGCCCGGCGCACCGAGCGCGGGGCGCGGGAGGCGTGGCTGGACCGCGCGTGGGAGATGAAGAGGAACTGGCACGAGCGCAACGGCGGCGTCCCCGACGCCGACACCCCCGTCGTCGTCGTCGTGGGCACGAAGCAGCAGCAGGGCGGGAGCGGGACCTCGTCGTCGTCGTCCTGCTCGTCCCCGCACCGCCACGGCCACGCGGCGGCCGGTGTGGCCATGGACATGGAGGAGGTGCGCGCGTGCAGGGACCTCGGCCTCGAGCTCCCCTCCGACTGCACCGTCGAGATACACGGCATCTCCGGCAGCACCAGCCCCACCCACAGCGGCAGCGGCTCGGGCTCCGACTCCCCCTCCACACCCGGCAGCTGCTCCATCTCCAGCCCCAGCGCCGGTACGTCGTCACCATCACAAATAACTCAATTCTTATTACTTTCCACGTGGATTAGTAAATTCCATGAGTGTCGCTAGCTCCAGATATATCTGCATGCTAATTCAGTCGCCATGCACGTCACCCTGCCTTGCCGGGCATGGCGCCATCGCCATGGAGACGACGACTAGTCATCCCCTATGGGTCAAAAGCAGGGCACCCTCGACTCCATCAATGAGATCGAATTAATTAGCGTTACTATCATGCACCCCACTAAGTACTATTGTAGTAATTAACCACTCGCACTCGCCGGCGACGCTTCCATGTGGATCTGGCTACTCACCGTTTGCCACGTTCCATATCTACATATCTTGATCGATCCGTCTCCGTCGTGATCTGCTCATCATGAGAATATATCGCTCCACTCAGATTAGCCGTAGTTAATTAGCAGTGTCACTTCGTCTTTAGCTTACTGTTCGTCTTTAACAGTAATATCTAATCACAACTAAGGGAGAACTGACGTGTTGTGTTGTGTGATTGACGATCTGCAGGGGAGGACCCGGTGGACGTGAAGGCGAGGCTCAAGGTGTGGGCGCAGGCGGTGGCGCTGGCATCCACCACACACCTCGGATCTTGAATTCTTCATGCTTCGGCATGCATGGATGAGCAACTTACTAGTACTAGCTGCGGCGTCGATCTAGCTACGTGGATGTATGGATCAGATCGGTCGTGTAATGAAGCAACGCCTCCTTTCTTAGCCGTATGTAGTGTGTTATGTCGTCAACTTGTTTCTCCTAATTGGGGTTATTGGAGCATGCATGTATCTGTGTGGTGTACATTGCATATCTACACGTAATTATACAAGTACTACTTGATTAGTTGATTTCTTTGTTTCCTAGTGAGTGAAAGACACTAATTTTCTAAACTTCAAAAAAAAAAGACACTAATTTTTAAGGAATATTATGTAATCAAGCAGCGTGAATCATTCTTTTTTTACCTGCACAAATCATTTTTTGGTCTCGAGGATATTGGGCAAAACCACATGTTTTCGGGGCTCGGGGTAAAGACAAAATCCACTGGATTTGTTGTAATCTTTCACACAAAGGCCAAATTACTCTCTCTCTCTCTCTCTCTCTCTCTCTCTCTCTCTCTTTCTCTCTCTCTCTGGCGACGACAAATGTGACAGGAGGAGAAAGGTCGGGGGCCATCTTTGGCGGCTCAATTAGCGATGATGGAGTGCACCGAGGTGCTCTCCTGTCTCGAGTAAGCCTCATTTTCGCTTTTTTCTTGATGTTATATTGCGCATGAGTGGAGGCCGAGTTAAGATTTCTATGGTTTGCTACGTTTGGGCATGAAATTGGTAAGCGATTTCTTAAGTTTTGAGTTGAGAAAGACAATATTACTATCGTGGGTAGTTTATTTTTGGAGAATTTGTTCACACTATTTATTTATTTTGCATTGTGGTGTGGTTCGACGAATTGGTTTTTTTTCATGTGTTTATTTCGCTAAGTATGCTTGATGGCGTGGTTTGAGTGGTCAATCTCATGGCAAGGGTTAATTATCCTAAGAAGAACTAATGAATCTTGATGAGTAACAACCACTAAGAGTGTGAACATGGGAATGATGGCCTTGGAACGACTATGGTAATTATGGTATTGGAACGACTACGGGAATCATAGCCTTTGAACCCCTATGAGAAGATTGGTCTACAATTATTTCGAGGAAACAGGGGGTTGTATCCTGACTTCTTGCTATGTAAACTCGAAAACACCTTGCAGGGTTGTGTTCTTACAAACATAAGAGTGAATGCACATGGGATACAATGGGGAGTAGAAATACAAAGAGATAAATAAAAAAAACCAACCAAGAATAGGAGACGACATCCAAAGGAAGGGGAGAAAGCAAAACATAGCGCAACTGAACCCTTCGGTAGCCACAACGACCTAGAGGGAGGGGGTCCAAAATCTTGACGAGGTGAGCCACTGACATCGTTGAAGGGTCTGATCTGCCGAGGAAATTAACATCACAATCACAAGTGTGCTACCAATGCCACCGAACCACGTCGTAGCGTCAAGACAGATCAGCCCGCGATTGAATTTGCACGGATACTGCTACATGAGGACTGAACACGCGATTAAAACTACTTACAATTTTGGCTTGGATAAATGCGGAATAAAACTAGTGTTTGAGTTCTCAAGAACAAAACATATGTGATAGTAAGATCTACAATTTACTGATAAGAAATTGTGCGAAACAAGATAAGAAAAACTAAGTGATAGTAAGATTTACAATTTGAAACACGAAATATATCACAAATTAAATGAATAAATAAGTCGACTTGGATAAGACATAACCATGACAGCAATCCCCAAGTTCACTTCCCTATGGAATCTCGTCTACGTTGTACAGGTGTAGAGTCTAAATGATCCACAATAGCCATAATGGCTCACCTTATTCTTCTCGTGCCTCCACCAAGACAGAGTGCCATAATCCCCACCATGGAAACCTTGATAGCGGTCATCAAACCCGTACAAGATTAGGACAATCTCCACAACTTAATTGGAGTCTCAAAACAAAATCCTGAAGCTCCAAAACAACACCAACCATTTAAGGCCCCCAAACACTCAAAAGGAACAAGCTCTAGGTTATCCAAGCACTCAAGAGTAATAAACTTCTCAATTTTCACTTTCACGAATCATGTGGAGGATTCAAACCGATGCAACCGATACATCCCAAATATCAAACCGTTATCTCCACTAATATTAAAAGAGCCAGTCAGGCAGATCCAAGCAATCTTAGCCATACACACACGAGATCCAATGTCCCAAAGCCATCCGACATATGTCAAACGCGGTTAACACAACAGGGAAAAAATCGCCCGCTGTCTGCCCACGCCCTCCACGAACCGCCGCCTTGCACGACCTATCCTGCAGTTTCCCCGTCTGATGCCTGGCGAGCTCTGCCAATTCCCCGCAACGCCCACCGCCCATGTCTCCCTGACGTGGTGTACCCTCATCAAATCCCATGGTTAAGGACCTAGGGTTGAGATTATGGGGAGAGAACGTGGTAGTACTGGTAGTTTCGTCGGCTGACAAGCAGAGGCAAAGATTTACCCAGGTTCAGGCCCCTCGGGTGGAGGTAAAAGACTCTACTTCCTGCTTGTCTGGTATTGATTGTGTGGATTATGCGATTACAGGGGAGCTCCGGCGAGGTATCGATCTCGCTAGAGTTTTTGGTGGTTCGAGTATGGCTTGAGGCTGGGTCCCGGGAGTTTGTAACCGACCTAGTTTACACATAAGGAAAGTACGAACCGACTATGTCTATGTCTAAACTTGGAGGGTACTCCATCTTGTTGGGCCTCCTGTCTTGGGCTTTGAGTTGTCTCTTCGCTATTGGGCCTTTAGTCGTCACGTGCACCAGGTACCTTCACGGTAGGGTACCCGAGATGTATACCCTTGTCAGTAGCCCCCGAGTACTTGTCTAACTCGAAGAATCGGGCATGGACTCATTCGTAAGTGCACGTCATATGCTTTGTATTCTGTATATTATAATTGGAATTCCTGTATGAATAGCACATGTTGGCTATGTCGAGTATCTCATCGACTGTGGTTTTTGCTTATGAAGATCAAGGGATAATAGCTTAGTAGGCCCAGTACACTCGACAGATCGGGACTGGTTAACTACACATTCGGATAAACCTTACTAGCTTTCAATCAAACTCGAGTCCCCGGACTCGAATCAGGAACAAACTGGTCAGATTCGACTAGGCCGCTCGAGGTCTTACTGAGTCGATCTACAGTATAACTTTGAATTTTACCCAACGCGTCCGTCGGGATTTTTCATCATGTCTGCTGACACGGAAAGTATAAGGATTGACGTTGCTGGAACGGTCCTTAGCCCAGCTCGAAAGTTCGGCGGGTCTTACCTTTGCACTATGCGTGCAGCATCCGAGGTATTTGCGACGGACGCAACTCGGGAATGTTTCGAGTATGATTTTGTATACGAACGGAGTCGATACATTTGTCGACTGACCTTTTGACGTTTATTCTATCGGGTGCGCGACAGCGCTCCCGATGGGAGTAGCCCCCGAGATTGTGCTTTATTACTTGTAATGGAGGATAATCTCCAAATCATTGTCTTGAGCATTTTTAGTCGAAGAAATTTTTGATACACTCCCGATGGGAGTAATATGGAATCAGCCGAAGGAACGGTCGAGTGACCAATTTTGTCTTATCATTGCTTTTTCACACCCGAACCAAACAAGGCAATCGAGTGACCAATACGCGTTGAGCGGACTCGAACGTATTTCTAATCAAAGTTCTTGTGACGACGTCATGGATGACGTTTTGTGGCGACTGCGCCGTCTGACACGTGTGGCGTGCGTTATGCTGTGATGGATGGGACGTGACACAGGTGGGCCCATTTGTGCAGAGCTGACCGAACGACGGTGCAGTTTGGACTTGATTTGACCACTCGGGCCCACTTTTTCCGGAGAGGTGATTATGGCTCCTCTTTTTGCGTGCGTAGTGGGCGGAGTGGCCGGCGACGGTTGCCCTCCGCGTTTGCCACGTGTACGGTGAGATTGCGTGCGTAGCGCACGGTTTAGAGTCTGAATGGCTGTGATTGCCTTTGATTTGAGGTAAATAGGGGAAACGGCGCTGGCATTGTTTTTTACTAGCCATTTGCTCTGCGCGCCGCCCCTATTCCATCTTCTTCCTCGCGCTCATGCTCCATTATTTCTTGCGCCCAAGCTCTTGCTGCTCTCCCTAGCCACCACCGCCATGGCGCCAAAGAGGAAAGCCTCTGCCACCGACGCGCCCGCGACTGACGCGGCCGCTCTGAAGGGGAAGAAAGCTGCGGCTGGCGCATCTGCGGCCGCCGTCGACCTCAAGAAGAGCGACGGTGACTGGATGAAGTCCACAATCAAGGCAGTCCACCTCGAGAAGTTTCGCGAGGACGGATTGCTGCCGCCGGCGGACCAGCTTACCGTCCGGGCGCCATCGAAAGAGGTACTCCCCGAGCCTCGCGCAAACGAGCGCGTATGTTTTGCGGAGTTCTTGCCTAGGGGTCTATCTTTTCCCCTCCACGATTTCGTCCGTGGTTTGTTGTACGCCTATGGGGTGCAGATCCATGATCGCACCCCGAACGGCATTATGCACATTGCCTGCTTCATGGTATTATGCGAGTGTTTCCTGGGAGTTGCTCCCAGCTGGGCTCTTTGGAAATCCATCTTCATGGTCAGGCCCAACAACCGAGGCGGCCGAACCTACCCAGTTGGAGGCCTTCAGATTCAAGTACGCAGCGACACCCGATACTTTGCCCTGAAGCCAGTCGACTCGGCGCAAGGGTGGTGAAAAAGGTGGTTCTATGTGCTAGTCGACCAGGAAGGGGCCCCAGCATTTTCGACTGCTGGTATAGCCGCTAGGACGAAGGCCTGGGACCATGAGCTTTCGACTGAAGAAGTGGCGGAAGCGGCGCCTCTGCTGGAAACGATTGTAGGACTGCTTAACAGCGTCACTGGTGTGCATCTAATTGCCACCTTTGTGAAGATGCGGGTGTGGCCGCTCCGCGCGCGAGCTCACCCTATGTGGCAGTATGAAGGCCCTCTCGACTCCACTCAGATGAACAAGGAGGAGCTGTCTAGGAGCGAGCTGGTGGCACATGTGCGGTCCATCACCAGCACAAAATCCAGCGAGCCCTGCAACGTCGACTGCCCCGTCGCTCCTTATACGGCTGAAAAGCCTTTACCAGAGGTTAGTGAATCAGCAAGTTTATGATCTCCTGTTTTTGTTATTCTGCTATGCATCTTTGTGACTTCGACTGCTGTATTTTGTGTGCAGGGCCACTCGACCACTTCAACCCTTCCTCCTCTTCCTGAAGATGGCCCAACTCATGAAACAGAGGTGACAGTAGAAGCGAAGGGAGGAGATGAATCGCCTCTTCCTTCGGCTACTACATCTCCCACAGAAGAGGTTGAAGAGGAAGGGGTTGAAGAAGCACATGACAAGGAGCGTGCCACGACTGATGATGTGAGCGAGATCCCCACTCGCAAGCGTGATACGTCCAAAACGTATCTATAATTTTTGATTGTTTCATGCCATTTTTATGCTTTTAGCACTTGTTTTATATTAAGTTTATTATTTATTTGGACTAACCTACTAATAGTTGCAAAAGTGCACAATGTTCTTGTTTTACTCTTTGATGTGTAGAAATTATCAAGAATACAAGAGGAAACCTTGTTGGAGTCGAATTGGGACTTTCCTGAAATCTGTCTGAGAACTTTTTACGAAGATTGCCAGTTTGACCCTCGAAGATGACGTTATATGGAGACCTGGCTGTTACGAAAGTTGTCACAATTTTCCATACGAAGATTTTAAGCCCGAGATCAGCCCAATCGGAGTTCGGACGCGGCCTGTAGGCCCGTTTTGGTGGAACCCTAAAAGGGGGTGACGGAAATCCGAGAAGATATATAAAGGGAGGAAACCTAATTCGTGGAGGACTCCTCCACCCACGAATTTCAGCCACCAAAAGCCACGTTTTTGCCTCCCCCATGGATCCCATCTCCATGGGGGAGGGCTCCCAAGAAGCCATGAAGGAGGGAGGCTAAGGGGCGGCGCTCCCCAAGCTTGCCGGCGGCGGGGAAAGGAGTTCCCCGCACCGCCGGCGCCGCCGCCGCCCGCGCTGCCCCTCTCCGCCGTCTTCACCGCCATCTCCATCACCATCTCCTCCTTGTATTCAGTGGTTCATCCTCCCACAAACCTCTGTACCGTCCTATGTAAACATGGTGTTTGATGCTATAATATTTATCCTATGATTTACATCATGTTTCCGTAGTTTATTTGTCTTTTGATTGCTTAATTGAATGCATGAGGTTCATTAGAGTTGTATGTCTATATGGTGCTGTCCTTTGGTGTCCATTATATTGTGCGCGCATGGATCAAACACCCTAGGGTTGGTAGTATTTGTAACGAAGCGGGGGAAGTTCTGCCGGAGTGACAGAAACCTGAGAACGCGAACCGATTAGTTGCACGTATGGGAGTAAGAGGACCTTGAACTTAAGGCTATGGTTGGGGAAACCTTAATGCATTGTTAGTATTTGCGGATGCTTTCTAACAATCCAATCATATAGTACTTGTAATCCCAAGTAGTGGAGTGCATGTATATTTAGCCTCTCCCACATAGAAAACTGCATCGAAGACAATGAACCAAGTACCTTCACTAATTAATCTTGGACAAAGCCACCACAATTACCACCACTTTTCCACACTCATGGTACTGTTAGTATATGGTTACTTAGTGTATTTTATTGCTGCAGCACTAACATTTACTTTCTTGTATTTATTATCTTGCAAAACTACCTCTCATACCCGTATTGCTACCGTAGTTTTATTTTCTAGATAATGCAAACGTTTAGTGTGCGTAGAGTTGTATCAGTGGTTGATAGAACTTGAGAGAATACTTATCCTACCTTTAGCTCCTCGTTGGGTTCGACACTCTTACTTATCGAAAAGGCTACACGCGATCCCCTATACTTGTGGGTTATCAAGACCTTTTCTGGCGCCGTTGCCGGGGAGCCATAGCGTAGGTTAATGTTCTTGTGTGCACTTGTTTGCTTTATCTCTAAGTAGTTTTTATTTTCAGTATTAAGTTGTTCTTTATCTTACTATGGATAGGGAATGCGAATTACAAAAAAAATTAGGTGTAGTTGTTATCTAAAAACGTTTTCAAAAAGAAAAGTGATTGGAAAGATGAGTAATGGTTAAATGGGGGTCGACCTTGAACACTTGTGTTCATGCCTATGAAACCAAAACAAATCTTTCCATGGAAGCTTTTCATTAAAAACATGTAAATATTGTAAATATTGTGTATATACCTCTGTACATAAAAATAAAATGCTAATTATAGTCTTTAGTTAATTGAAAGTTGATAGTTTTACTTTGCTGTCCAGAAACAGATTTTCTGTGCTCCACCGTATTAAATGTTTAAAATCACCAGAACGTGATCTTGATCTGAAATTTCTTGAGTGCAAAGTGATGCTTATTAGCTTTCTTTCATTAGACTAACTTTTTCTGATTTAAGGTACGTAGATAGGTCGAAAAATTCGATCTTTACTGACTGTTCTGTTTAGACAGATTTTGTGCTTCTCTGTAAATAAAATCGTGATAAATCTCAGAATAGTATTTTGACTTGAAAATTTTTGTGCATAAACCTGAGATTATTATCTTTCTTTCATTAGACTAAAGTTTTTCGATTTGAGCTACTTAACTATCTCGTTGAATGCCATCTTTACGGACTGTTCAGTTTTGACAGATTTCTTTGTTTATTCAATATTGTACTTGGTGTTGTTAGTTTCATTAGTTTTTCGACGGACAACGGAAATCATGAACACCTTAGTATATACAGTGGCTAATGTTGAGTAAAAATTATAAAACTTGTCAATGCTTGAACATGAGTGGATTTTATTTAATGAGTACTAACCCTACTAATGAGTTTTGTGAAGTTTTATGTGGATGTAGCTTATAAGATCTAATCAATATGGTGATATGAGATGAATAAGAAGACGCAAGAGCTCAAGCTTGGGGATGTGTAGGTGCATCCCAAGAACATATTCAAGAAGATACAATCATCTAAGCTTGGGGATGCCCGAGTCATCCCCCTATTCATCAACTAACATGAGGTTGTCTCGTTCATACTCTATATTACCCGTCCACATGATATGTATTGTCTTAACTTGTATTATAATTGCTTTTATATGTCTTGGTTTTACCTTCTTTAGTTTTATTAGGCTCCTTATTTGGTTTCGATTGCTTCTTTACTTTCACTTATAAATTCAAAATAACAAAAATATTTTCTTTTGTTTTGCTTCTTTGTTTGGTTCTTTATTTTAATTTTATTTGGGTTTTACTTTTGATTTTTATTTAGAGTTTTCCTTGCTGTAGCTAGCATGTTTAGGTCTTGCTTAGCCTCTGGTTTCTTAGTTTATCAAAAATAAAGTACCAAGTTTTATCCATTTAGCTTAGTTGATACATATGTAAAAAGTGATTTTCTGTTTTCGGTATCTACTGCTTATTGCGCGATTTTTCATATTTTACTGGAAGCTCTAAAAATCACGAAAAATTACTGATGTTGTAGCACCTAATCCTCTGCATGTACAAAAATTGGCTAAAATTTCGGGCATGTTTAAGTGCACCTAAAAATTGCGTTTTCCAGCTGCTGTTTTTCTGGACAGATTCTGACTTTTGTTGCAAGAGTGGCCTCTTTTCGTTTTCATTTGATTTTTAATGGTTCTTACCTTTCATTTATAAGTTGGCCATTTAAGCAACCTTTCTGTAACTTAAAAACAAAATTTTATTTGGTTTAATAGTAGCACTTGGGAAATATTATCTATTGTACTAATGTCTAACCGCAGAAAAGAATGGGAAAGTTTTTGTGTTGAAGTTTTTTCACAGAGAATGAAGGAACACCAAACTATGGAATATTGAAGAATTACCAAAGTCATAAGCTTGGGGATGTCCCCGCATCCCTCTTCATCAATAACCCCACGGTTTGCAAACCTTTAAACTTTGTTTTTTGAGCAACATAGGAACTTAACTAAACTTGAAGCGGCTGTATTTTATTATCTATTTATCTTAGCATCAAACACCAGTTACATTAATAAGTGGATCGTCACATATTTTATTTATCCTCTGTTTTCAATGTTTACTTGGTTAATGGATTACTTGTTGAAACTTAAAAATGATGTGTGAATAATACTGTTTAGTAGTTTATGTTTTCTTATGGTTAGTCTCAACTAGCTAATAGTGCATATTATGTTATTTTGATATCAACATGCATTGTCCTGTTCATAAGATGGTATGGTATTGTGGTATCCTCCTCTGAATAATTCACTTGAATCGACTTGGCACATGCTCACACATGTTATGACTGAAAAATAAAAGTCAATTAAGCCTTGATGATCTATTTTGCCTCAGAGTTTTAGTATCGTTTTTATGCCTCCGTTAATTTTATTTTGTCGCAAGCATGATTATGACCGTTATCGCTCTCGTGGTTGTCGCTTCCCAGTCTATTGCTAGCCTTCACTTGTACTGAGCGGGAATGCTGCTCGTGCATCCAAATCCTTAAAACCAAGTTATCCCAAAGAGTCCACCAAAAATTCCTATGCATGGTATTTCAAGCCATTCCAAGTAAATTTGCATGTGCTACCTTTAAAACCTTCAAAATATTTCTCTTTTTGTGTCAATGTTTACTAGCTCATGAGGAATTAGTGTGGTTATTCTTTATTCTATTTGTCAAATGGACTTTTACACCTGGACTAGTGGCATATACATCCGCTTATCCAATAACTTGCAAAAAGAGCTGGCAACGGGGTGCCCAGTCCCAATTAATTACAACTTTAACCAATTAATTCTCTTCACACTTTTGCCCTGATTCATCAGTAAGCAATGACAAACAGTGAAATACCTGAATGTGTGTAAACCAAAGAGAAAGAGGGATGATCTGCCTTGCTGGTAGAAATAACGTCCTTCATGGGAGCCGCTCTTAAAAGTCCGTTTGACAGGTAGAATACTGTTCTCACCCGCTACCATTCGTTGACAATTAACAAACACCTCTCAAAACATTTTTACCTCTGTTTTTAAAACAAAAAGCTCTAGCACGTGTTAATCCCTGCTTCCCTCTGCGAAGGGCCAATCTTTTATTTTTATGTTGAGTCACCATCCTTTCTTTGAGCACTTCTTCGAGAGCATAGCTGTCGTTCTTAGTGTAATGTGCTTGTCCCAGAATACGATTAATTGAGGTATAACCATGATGCTTTTATCTTTGATATCTCTATATCTAGTCTTCACTTGAACTTCAGAGGTGCCTTGGCATTTATGTTTTGCTCCACAATTAAGGGCAAGCGAGATACCACTCTATCATGCTTTATTATGGTCATTACAATCTTGTTGATGTTTATAAATTTCATGTTATAAGCTCTTAGTTCGTTGATACTTTTCATTAGGAAACATGATTGCTAAGTTTTATTATCCATACATCATGCAATTGTTAAAGACCTGATCATAGCATTTACAATCAAAAATTATTTTGTTATCATTTACCTACTCGAGGACGAGCAGGAATTAAGCTTGGGGATGTTGATACGTCCAAAACGTATCTATAATTTTTGATTGTTTCATGCCATTTTTATGCTTTTAGCACTTGTTTTATATTAAGTTTATTATTTATTTGGACTAACCTACTAATAGTTGCAAAAGTGCACAATGTTCTTGTTTTACTCTTTGATGTGTAGAAATTATCAAGAATACAAGAGGAAACCTTGTTGGAGTCGAATTGGGACTTTCCTGAAATCTGTCTGAGAACTTTTTACGAAGATTGCCAGTTTGACCCTCGAAGATGACGTTATATGGAGACCTGGCTGTTACGAAAGTTGTCACAATTTTCCATACGAAGATTTTAAGCCCGAGATCAGCCCAATCGGAGTTCGGACGCGGCCTGTAGGCCCGTTTTGGTGGAACCCTAAAAGGGGGTGACGGAAATCCGAGAAGATATATAAAGGGAGGAAACCTAATTCGTGGAGGACTCCTCCACCCACGAATTTCAGCCACCAAAAGCCACGTTTTTTTTTTTGCGAGATGGATCCGGTGAAAACACCAGAATCTTACAGAACAACCGAAAGATCAAAGAAAATAGCACAAAAGTCCTGCAAGAACTCAAGGTCGCCGTTGACGAAGAAGACGTACCACGGCGCGCCGCCGCCGCTCCTCCTCTTCAGCCTTGGATTAGAAGGAGTCCCCAGGCGGACGGGAAGTCGAGAGAACTCGGCTCGAGAGAGCCTCCACCTCGCATCGTCATCGTCGCCCTTGAACTGGACGCCATCACCTTCACCATCGAAGTCGTCAACCCGGAATCGCCGCACCACGAGCTCCGGGACGGGGAAGAGGCACAGCACCGCTCTACCGAGCCGCGAGCACCCCTGGGGAAGCAGAACCATGGCCGAGCTCCGCGAAGCACCGCCATCGGAGAGGATCTCCGCCTCCACAAAACGCCCAACCGACCGCGCCATCCTCTCCCCGACGCCGCCGGCAGGCAAACCACACAACCCTAGACTATGTACAGGCGAGATCCGGGGTTTCCCCACCCTCCCGCCGCCGGAGCGCCGGCGGAGGGAGGGGAAACCAGCAGATTGACGCCGGCGAGCTGGATCGAGCGGTGGGTGAAAAAGTGTTCTCTCCTTTACTGTAGCGGGGAGAGAGCCGGGTCCAAGGTGCCTTGTTGAAACGGATCAGCGGTTAGGCGACCTCCAAAAGCCACGTTTTTGCCTCCCCCATGGATCCCATCTCCATGGGGGAGGGCTCCCAAGAAGCCATGAAGGAGGGAGGCTAAGGGGCGGCGCTCCCCAAGCTTGCCGGCGGCGGGGAAAGGAGTTCCCCGCACCGCCGGCGCCGCCGCCGCCCTGCGCTGCCCCTCTCCGCCGTCTTCACCGCCATCTCCATCACCATCTCCTCCTTGTATTCAGTGGTTCATCCTCCCACAAACCTCTGTACCGTCCTATGTAAACATGGTGTTTGATGCTATAATATTTATCCTATGATTTACATCATGTTTCCGTAGTTTATTTGTCTTTTGATTGCTTAATTGAATGCATGAGGTTCATTAGAGTTGTATGTCTATATGGTGCTGTCCTTTGGTGTCCATTATACTTGTGCGCGCATGGATCAAACACCCTAGGGTTGGTAGTATTTGTAACGAAGCGGGGGAAGTTCTGCCGGAGTGACAGAAACCTGAGAACGCGAACCGATTAGTTGCACGTATGGGAGTAAGAGGACCTTGAACTTAAGGCTATGGTTGGGAAAACCTTAATGCATTGTTAGTATTTGCGGATGCTTTCTAACAATCCAATCATATAGTACTTGTAATCCCAAGTAGTGGAGTGCATGTATATTTAGCCTCTCCCACATAGAAAACTGCATCGAAGACATTGAACCAAGTACCTTCACTAATTAATCTTGGACAAAGCCACCACAATTACCACCACTTTTCCACACTCATGGTACTGTTAGTATATGGTTACTTAGTGTATTTTATTGCTGCAACACTAACATTTACTTTCTTGTATTTATTATCTTGCAAAACTACCTCTCATACCCGTATTGCTACCGTAGTTTTATTTTCTAGATAATGCAAACGTTTAGTGTGCGTAGAGTTGTATCAGTGGTTGATAGAACTTGAGAGAATATTTATCCTACCTTTAGCTCCTCGTTGGGTTCGACACTCTTACTTATCGAAAAGGCTACACGCGATCCCCTATACTTGTGGGTTATCAAAGCGCCGTCTGGCAGCTCAAGTTGTGTCTTCCTCCATGAGTTCACCCGCCAAGGGATCAGATGTGAGAGATGACAGAGACTCAGGCTCGTCTCCTACGACCACAGCTGCTCCTTTGGACGTGAGCCCGTTGAGCTCGGCTCCTCCTCCTCAGTCAGGTGGGGAGCTACTTTTTGGAGGCCCAAACTTTGAAGAGCTCGACACTGATGATGAAGAAGAGCACAGGTTTGCTCCTTTTTGTACTAAATTTTTTTGTGAGTTGAGTACTGTTTCTTATGTTGTATGTCTTTCGGTCACTCGCAGTGCTGAGACTGTGCGACCTCCAACTCCTCCAACCGAGAGAGCTTCGACTCCAGATCAGCCAGAAGCTTCCCCTGTTGCCGCCGAGGTTGTGAGAACAGTAGCCACGGCTACTACCCTTGAGGCCGCCAAGATCGCGAGTGCGTCAACTCCGCAAATTGGGACTTCTGCTGCCAAGCCTGCGCCTTGGGTTGAACACGTAAGTGTCGTTTGTTGAGTCCTCACTCTAGGACTATTTGTGTATAGCTTATGCTTGTTCCATGTGCATGCAGCCCTTCTACCTCAATCTGGTGGAATCAGGCAAGGCGTTTGTCCAGGTTGAACAGGAGAGGGACAATCTGCGGGCTATCATGGAGAAACTCAGCCGTAAGTGTGTTTGACTTCTGTATGTCTTTGCTTTGTCGATTGTGAATGACATCTGTCCATCTATCTCAGGTGACAAGGCAACCGCTGAGTCCCGGGTTAAAGAGCTAGAAGACGCACTCGCCAATCAGCGCGCTGAGTCGAAGAAGGCCTTGGATGATGCCAAGAACTCCGCTGCTTTGCGCAAGAAAAATTATGTTGAGCGCTTGGCGAGCCTCACCCGAGACGTAGGCGGTGAGTTGAATCTTTCACTTTTTGTCTACTTTCTTTTTGCCACTGAATGTTATGTAAAATTTTCGGTTCTTTCTGCTTTTTTGAAGGAGCTGTTGACGCACCGGCACCTGTAGACCAGTCGAGTTGCGATTTGTCCCTTGACCGCGCGATCGGCGACCTGGATGTCGTCTCCACCCAAGCCAAGGATGCACTCGCCAAGTCTACGAGCACGCTCGGCGCCGTGTACAAGGACGTGTTCCCGTCTAGCCAACCTCCTTCGGCTGTGGATGGCTTCGCCGACGTCCTGGGCCCGGGAACTTCGACTATGACGAACTTTGCTCGCGCTTTGACGGTACGCGGCTCAGAGACCACCCTCAAACTCCTTTTAGGTCATGGGATAGAGGGTGACTTCAAAGCCGCTCTATCTGACTTTCCTCGCAAGCCGAGCGGGAAGCTGGTGTCCCTAAAGCATGTGAACGAGCCAGCCGCGAAGTTGGCTGAAATATTTATGGCTACCATGGAGCGCCGGGCAGCAGAGGTCGCCGCCCGTGCGAGTAGGGCTAGGTCGGAGTCGATGTCTGAGAAGTAGGGCAGCCGCGCCTTTTTATGCCTTGTAATTAAACTTATGACCATGCGAGTATGCATGTGCTTTTGCTACCTTTGTATGAATTTATTTTCCTCGTTATGATTCTGCTTGTAAGGCTGTGTGTTGTTACTCGATTAAGCTTTGTGATAAGTTTCTTATGAAACTTTATGATGTTTGGAACAGAAACAACCATCCGCCACTGTATCCAGCTCGTCGCGGCATCGTGCCCCTACTCGATCTCGAACTCAGGTGGCAAACGATGCCGCAGTAATACGTTATATGAAGGCCCGACTCGCGAAACTGGATCAAGAGCTGGAGAATACCCGCAGCGAGCTGGAAAGGATGAGGGCGAGGCCTGCTTTACCCACCCAACGGGAGGAGTATGTGCTTGGCGAGATGGAGATCGTGAACAGACAGCTCGAGTGTAAACATGACTGCCTTGATCTTGTGAGTTCACAACCTGTTCCTTTTTGTTCACCCAACTTGCGTTGTTGCAGGTTTTGTTCAAGATTTCCAGGCGGAGCAGGCTCGCGTGGATGAGCAGTTGAACATGGCGACTGACGAACCCACGACTGGCCGTCAGCACTTTCGCTTGGATAAGCACCGAGCACGGATACTCGCGACCCTGCAGGATCGAGTGTGGCGGAGTACTATGCTTCTTGAGTTATGCAGGTCGGCCTTCAGTCGAATCAACCAGATGCTTTTTCTGATTGGGCCGCAACCTCAAGGAATCCACGCGTTACTCGAGCTCTTCCGGTCGACAGGTTCCATTCGAGGCTTTATCACCCAGAAGCTTGTGGATGGTGCCAACGCAACCATGGCATATCTCCGAAGTCAACGTCCAAATCTGCAGCTACGTCCACCCGTGCCTGGATCGTCTTTGTCCCAGTCGCATCTTGACGATACATTCGATCATGCGAGGGTATTGGTTGATTGCTATCATGCTCAACTTATGGGCCATGTTCTTCCAGCAAAGGACGAACCGGAAGATTAGGGTTTTTCTGTATAGGGAAACAGCCCCCGAGTGTAAATTTTGCCAATTGTACTTGGTACATTTTTTTTCACTTGTATGTATGCAGCCCCGAGTGTATCGAGTGGGGTTTATGAAAAACACTGTATAGAACATGCATTCTACAGCCCCCGAGTGCTCGAGTGAGGCTGTGAATTTTTTACGGTATTTGAAGCTTCAACTCATGTTATTGAGCAACCTTGTGGTTTATGTTTGATTTTGTGCGACCCAGCCCCCGAGTATTCGAGTGCGCCTGGGTATTATGTTTGAAGGAGCGAGAGCTCATGTTTTGAAGTAACGCAGCCCCCGAGTATCCGGGTGAGGCTAAGATTGTGCGAGTAGTAAACAGGGAGAAATATGAGGAATTTATTGACTATATTCCATTTATGAATATTAGGCTGCAGGCCACCTCATTAAAAACCTTCCAGTCCCCTTAGGTACCCTGGTAAGGAAAAGAGCGCGTCTGAAACCTGCAGCCATCCGACATATGAGCCTATTACATTATGCGACTGAGCAATCTAAGCGTAGAAACGGCGCAGCTGCGCAACGTTCCAAGGGTTATGCGAGAGTTCGCCTGTCTTCGCGTGCTTCAGTCTGTACGCTCCATCTCCAATGACCTCGGTGATGATGAAGGGTCCTTCCCATGGAGACGCGAGTTTATGCACCTTCTTTTGTTTCAGTCGAAGTACCAAATCGCCAACCTCGAAGGACCTGGTACGCAGTCGACGGCTGTGATAGCTGCGTAGATCTTGCTGGTAGACAACTGTGCGTGCTAGCGCAGTGTTGCGTGCTTCTTCGAGCAAGTCGACTGCATCTTCGAGTGCTTTATCTGCATCATCTTCATTGTATGCTTCGACCCTTGGTGCGTTGAACCTTACGTCTGATGGCAGGATTGCCTCTGCGTCGTAGACCATGAAGAATGGAGTGAATTGCGTTGAGGCGTTGGGTGTTGTGTGTAGGCTCCATAGCACAGACGGGAGCTCTTCTATCCAAGCACCCGCGGCCCTTTTGAGTGGCACCAGGAGGCGTTTCTTGATTCCGCTTGTCACAAGTCCATTGGCCTTTTCGACTTGGCCATTAGATTGCGGGTGTGCCACAGATGCATAATTGAGCGTGATATCTTGCTCTTTGCAGAAGGATTTGAATTCCTCAGCCGTGAAGTTTGTACCGTTGTCAGTGATGATGCTACTTGGCACACCAAAGCCGTGAAGTCCTCGGCTCCTCGCACGTCGCATTTGAGCTCGCCGCTACGCCGGAACGCCGCGGGTCTCCTGCTCCCACGCCCCTGAGCGACGCGCGCTTGCCTCCATGGTCCCGCCGCCGCCTACTCCGGAGCGCCGTGCCCACGCCTCCAAGTTCGCCGCCCTCGCCTCCGACCTCGCCAGCAACCTACGAGCTCGGCCGCCGTTGCGCCAAAGCCCACCTCCCTGAGCGCCGCGACGAGCCGCACGAGGATGGTACTCTGTTCTTCAATACCTCGATCTAAACTTTTACCAATTTTCTTCCCAGTCCGTTGAGCCAGAGTTCCAGGTGAGCAATGTGAGAATTCTTCATGGAGGGCTGCACCTTCGAGCGTGTATATTTGTTAATTGGTACAAAATTGCAGATCGCACTCGACGACTACGTGGAGCCGTGGAAGAGACTGCCAACGACCTCCATCATCATAGCCGGAGTCCTGGAGGAGAACTCCAGCGACCTCTTCCTTGCCACCGCCGACGGTGCCTCTCTCGCTGCACTGAGCTACTAGAAAAGAAATAGAGTTAGTGGATTTCTAAGTTTCAGCCATTCTATATCTTAGCGATTTGTGTTTAGTTAATCAAAACCGTTCTTCACAATGGGGTTAGTTAAAATATTTACACAACGTTTCAATCAGAGAGTTCCAAACTTCTGGCATATACATTGTAATGGTTATAATGTACATGTACACTGTTGAGAAAATGCAGAGAAGGTGATGCTGGACATGTGCAGTACGCACATAATGTTTAGAATAGCACATGAGCTCCTAATTATTAAAGCACCCGTGTTGTCCGCTTCCTGAACTGGAAGTTAGCAAGCAATAGTGGCAAACAAAAACATAACTTCTGGTATCCCTCATAAGAAAAGAAGGAGCATGGCCTTGGTTCTGTCCATGATTCCAGATGCATTTATTCAGTAGATCATTTTTTTGTCATAATAACTGATGCAAGTTACCAAATTGGTTCATACCTATGATGAGCATACATGTATCTACTGTGATTTAGCCTTTGGTTATTGAGATTTTCTTGGTTGAGGCTGTCCACTCCCCGTAGCTAATATTTCTTTTGTTCAGTTGGTTGAGGTTCAGTTGTAATATTTCTTGCCTGATCCTCTTGTAATTATGGTACAGCCGTACATGTATATCTATCTATACCTAATAATAAAAGCATTAAGGCTTCTTCTTGTACGTCATTTTTTTGGACGATTTTGCCCTCCCACAAATCACATATTTACCCACCGTGCCACCGGTAAGTGAAAGAAAACGGTTCGTTTTTTTTTCGTGCGCTGCTTTCCCGTGTCCAGCCCATTAACGAAAAAAGCCCACTTCCACCTCTGTCATTCAACCGACGGTCGCGAAAGAAAACAATACTACAGCTCGATCCCCTCCTCCCGAGCTCGATCCCCTCCTCCCGTCGTCCCCGGCGGAGGCGCGCCCCACTCTCCCGTCGTCCCCGGCGGAGGCGCGCGTCCGGCGCTGCGGCGGCTTTGGCGGCCCCAGGAAGGGGGGAACCACCAGCAGCCTCGCCCGCCCCCGCCGCGGCAGCCCGTGTCGCCCGTGCCGGAGGCGGGGCTCTGCGCGCAGTGCGGCGGCGCCAGCACCAAGAAGTGCTCCGGCTGCAAGCGTCTGCGGTACTGGTGCGTCCTCCTCCCTTCCTCTCCCCTGCTGATTTGTATGATGCGCCTGACCCTGCATTCTTTGTCCTGCCCCCTTGCCCATGACTGTGAATTCTGATTCTGCTCTTGTTTCCTGCTGATTTGTTGTCAACTAGGATATGTGATTTCGTGGCTCCTGGGTGTTGACATAGGCGCTTCATGGGAAGGGACTCTCGGTTCTTGTGAGGTCGTTGAGTGGTGATCCTGTAGTTTGCTGCTCTCATTAGAGGTGCTGCTTACATACATGGGATAGATATGCAGAGAACAGACGATGTGTGTGTCTTCTTGCTGGCTCCCTGTGCTTTAGTTGTGCTAATTGGTTGTGTACGTCCATAACAGAATGTTTGCTTGTTGTCTCCGAATGTGGTTCCTGGCCTGGAGAGGAGCTTTACAGTCTCATCAATTGAGTGAGAGCATGTGTTGCGCTCTTGATGAGATGTCGTGGCAGTTCTGTAGTTTTGGTAGGTGCTAGGGCCTTCGTAGCAGGAGATGCTTATTACTTGGCTCTCCAGATGCATGCTAGGGTCTTTTTTTAAGGCGCTGGCAAACCCCATTCGTCAAACTGTGCGAACCACCTGTTTTTTAAAGTGTCATATGCCCGGCTTGTTTGTAACAAATATGGAGTTCATGTTGAATGTATATGTGGTCATTTTGTCATGTTTTGAAAATTTCGTAGGAAAGCTTTTAATCTATCTTTGTACCTCTATACCCTGGGTGTTGGTTATTATACTGCGTCAGTTGAGTAGACTCATGAACAACAAATGATTTGACTGAAAGTTGTTGCTGCTATATTTCCCTGGGCATCTGTCTCCGGCCCTCTCTCCTATTTTTGACCCCCTCTGTCTCATCTTTGCAGATCTCGTGGCACCGGAAAGATAAGGTGCAGTAAGAAACACTGATTCATTCTACAGTTGTTTCAAGAGCGTGCTAGAAATAAAGATCGTCCTAGGTGTGTAGTAACATTTTCATTTTACATATCACTGTCCTGACTCCTTATTTTGTTTATGCATCTTCACATGGGGTCTTCAGGTTGAGTGCCTCCACTGCTGTGTGTGAGAGATTGAGAAGACAGGTTTGGTGGACAGATTGGTGTGGCTCTGTGTGAAGAAGAAGATGGAGGTACAAAGATTAACTCAACAATTTTTTTGGCTGCCCCCTACACTAACCACATCAACGACGGTCAAATTTGATGGGAATTTGTCGGCGAAGCCTTAGGTGTCGCAAATGTGGGAGGAGATGATTATGCGTTTGAACAAACATGTTTTTAGTTTGACGTCTTCTCAACGAACACATTCGACATTGGTCAAAATTAATGAGATTTCGTCAGCGGAGTCCTAGGTGTCGCCAATGTTGGAAAGGACGCTTGTGAGTTAGAACGAGGCGGATTTTTCCCCGTTGCAACGCACGGGCATTTTTCCTAGTACAATAATAAAAATTGCAAATTAACTATCCAGATTTGTGTACGCTACTGGAAGAATTAACAACTTGCAGTATGCTTTCCAGGCTGAAGCTTTCACTGCATATTAAGGCCTTATTGTCTCTATGCAGATGGCTGGAAATATCACCCTACAGCCAAAGGCCATGCTACGGAAGAACAGTCTCATAAGCTACATCGATGACCTCTGTTCCTCTTCTTCTATCATTGGAGAGAAAAAGAGTTATTACAAGTTTGTAATATCTGATTGTCAAATACTGTACATGATCTTGTAGCAGTGTGGCACATGCACTTGCTGCCCATGGACGAGCTTGTTGAGTGGATTTGATTTGATCATGGCTTTATATGTCTTGTTAGAACTTCTTTGGTGGTTAGCGGTTTAGCTTCACACACCAGCTACTGCAGTTTACTTGCAAAACATGTATCCGCAATTCAGGACATGTACTTGACGACATGCATATGTATAGGTTCATCGCAGACGTTGCAGCTGGGCTGAGGAAGGCGGTGGCCGTAAAATTTTCCAAGGTGGTTTGTGATGTATCTATTTTTTCAACTGATAATTTTCCAAGGATCCTGAGTAGTTTCTCTTACATAATTTCTTGGAAACTTTTGGTATCAACTGATAAGTTCTTTGCCTTTTTCATGAGATCCTGCTTGAAGCATGGGAGTGCATTTCCTTGTGCTTTCAGATACATTTAGGCAGATATTATACTTTCATAATATAGATGCTCGCTAAGTCATGCTTGATGAAAGATATGCCGATTTTCTAGCTTGTCCTTTGCACAACATTTGCACACAAATTTCTTAGGCTTTGGTTCTGCATGCATTCATGCATGATTATATATAAGGAATAACTCATTTAACATATGTTCATCACAGTGAATGTGCCATCTGTGGTATTAAATGATGACAGAGTTCTTGAGGTATAAAGTGAACCTCTTGATGTCAACAAAACAGCGGAACTGGAAGTAAGTACAGGAACAAAATTCAGTGCTTTATGTTCGAAAATTTAGGTAAGTTAATTATATTATGACAATTGTTTGCTTGCTTCCATCATTCTTTTTGCAAATCTACCAGGGTCGATATATTATTTATATATGATCATGAAGACCACATTCACAATGTTCTTGCCTTTCTAGGTATAAGTATAACTCGCTCAGCTTTACCATTACCGGTCATTTCATACTGCCTTCGAGTCGAAATGCCAGAGTTTGCATGCAATGCCTTATAATATGTCCTTAGATTTCGGTAAAAAAAAGTTTCATTATGAAATTATTGTAGGGGATATGACTAGATGATATTAGGCATATAAATGTGTACACTTGCAATTTATTAGTCCTGTATGAAAATTCATTCATGCAGGCTTCAATGCTCAAAACACATTTCTTCTAATAGAGTATATCCTACTTTTTTTACTTTATGATAAAATGAATGGACATGTATGTATCTAACTAACTGCCAATAATTGATTACATGTAACGTCGTGAGGAGTATGTTGGCAGAGAAGGCTAGATTTAAAGTCGACAACCTTGGCCCTTGATGATTGAATGAGTGAGGAGGACATGGCATGTGCATTTGGTAGTTTGTTGGTGATCTGTGGTTTTTGGGAAGGATGGATTCAAAGCCTTGAGGCCCTTGGCGCCTAGATGAGCGACTGAGGAGTATAGCAGATTGTTCATTTGGCAGTTTCATGTGTATACAAGTCCTCATTTGTATACAAGTGGTCTATTTTATTTTCTTTGATGCATTTCTTGTTGTAGATGTATTGTACGCGGGTCTAATTATTTTCCACTTTACATTGTCACAAATATATTATAATTTTTTCTGATCTTCACATTGTTATCGCATTTATTCGTTGGTGTCAGTATTTTCTTTCTCACCGTTGTCTTGGTTGCTTCCTAGCTTTTATTGAAGTAGAAATATTGCATTGTGGCGTCATTCGAAACCTCTCTACCATACAATGCAGAATATAATAGTACAATGTTCATATCATGTGGCTCTTCACACTTAAATGGAGGTTTAGAATTCTTTTAGGTGAAACTGTAAATGCGGAAACAAATATTGTGATATGTTTGATGACATTGAAATCTGGAATTTGATGTTGATCTGGTAATATAAGCATTTGGATTGTACTACTCCTTCCGATGTCTGCTCCGTTTTTAGGTGTAGCCGGGAAGGAACATATGAAGTACAACCTTATATGTCATGGAATGTAACCAAATAATCGCATATATAAAATTAGAAGTACCTTTATGTAATATGAAGTTTAAGCTTTGAATATTTGAATTTTGAAATCTAATGGTACGTGCGTGGCACGTGCACCTTTACTAGTGCATAAAACGCACGAGTTAGAATATTCAGACGTACTGTGTTTTCCTGAGCGAAATGCCTCTGAAACAGCTGGACTTTGGCCCAGTCTACAAAATCCGTAAAATTCCTGGAAGGTGTTAAAAAGAGATTGTAAATTCGCTTTGGGACAAAAAAAATCGTTTATGGTCTGATACCATGGGTTGCCGGGAAGCATCTCTTCGTCACTAGATGTATACAATTATTTTTCGCTCATGATAGTTCGGAAGACATAGGAGAAGAAAAATAACAATACAAATCAAAACATAAATTCAACTTGAAAATGAAATAGAAAACCACTCCTGTTTTACAAATCAGTATTCTTATTGGAATCGGCTTATCGGCGTTTTCAATGGAAATTCAATGCCTACACGGAGTATATGTCAAGGGTGTTTCTGGAAACAAAAGAGAAGATAACCCGACGTGCAAACCCCAAACCCCAGTAGGTCTCCCCGCTCCCCACCCGAACCCAGATCCAAACCCAATCCCGGCGGCTGCAGCAGCGATGGCGGCGGCGACGATGAACACGGACGTAGAGGCGGTCGACTTCGACTCCGACGACGACGACCTCATGGACGAGGATGGCGCCATCGAGCCCTCGCCGGCCCCCGCTCCCCGCCTCCGATCCACCATCGCGGGAGGCGGCGGCGGCGCCGACGACGACGCGCCCCGTAAGACCAAGGGGCGCGGCTTCCGCGAGGACCCCAACTCCTCCTCCGCACCCCGAGACTCGCGCTTAGCGGGCGTCGGCCGCTCCGGCTTCGACGCCCTCGCCTCCGATGGCGGCCCTGGCCCAGTCCGCTGTACGTCTCTATCCCTCTCCACCTCTCCCTCCCTCTCTTTTCTGATAACTCGGTATGCGGCGGGATCTGAACGCTCGTGTAGGAGGTCCGGTAGCTCAGTATGTTTTCTTCCTCGATGTATTGCCTTTGCGGTTTGAGGATGGGATTTGGAACATCAAGGGATGATAAAGATGCTGTCCTGGTCGGTTTCTTCCGATGCCCATGGGCTGCTGCGCATTGCTAGGAAATCCTTGTGTTCCTTGGTGCAAAAGATTGGCTTTTCCTCAGCTATGTAGATGCGCAGGTGGAAATTTTTGGGCGATTTGTCCGGATGGTTTCCTTGGGTTACGAAATCGCTGTTTACTCCTAGGCTCCCAAGATTGTTACCTGTGATTTTATTGTAGATCTCTGAGCCGATGTTGGCCTTATCCTAGATGTGAGAAACTTTGAAACGAGATCGTGATCAGCGTGGAGCATAAATGTGGTTCTTTTTTAATCTTTGCCTGTTCTTTTTCATTGTTTACCTGACTGCTGTGATTGTTCTTCTGATTGAAACTGTGGGTATCGTCTATCTTATGATGTGAGCGGGTATGGCTTTGGGTACACCTTCAGCAGTATTGCTCACTACTTATGTTGATACTGTTATGAACATGCTCAGTTTCTCTGATAAGCTGCTAGTGCCTTGATTGCTATACATCTACAACACCTTTGAAGTTGCTATTTTTGACTTTTGTGGAGTTTATTTGTGAATGTTGCATGTAACATACTCCTGTTATCAGTTTCCACTCATATTAAAGTTTCGTTGTTTCAAAACGTTGAATTAATGGATGCTATTAGTACAAAAAGGAAATTGTAGTACTGCATACATTGTCCATTGCACTGTTTGTCTCCTTGCATAAATTCCCCTAATATGAAGATAATTGACGTCACTAATTGAGTTCATGCATGTTTTTCCACAGCAATTGAAGGGTGGATTGTACTGGTTACTGGAGTTCATGAAGAAGCTCAGGAGGAGGACCTTCACAATATTTTCGGTGGTTTTGGGCAGGTCAAGAACTTGCATTTGAATTTGGATCGCCGAACTGGATTTGTGAAGGTATGCCTTCTACTGGTTTTAGTCCTTCATTTTGCAGACATACCATTGGCTTCATTTCGTTTGTTAGTACTCATGTGAAAATCCCCAAATGATTCCTTAATTATGAGTAAGACAGGCCACATAGTTCATATGTAAAAAGGTTCATTTTATTTGACTCATCCATAAAAAACAAAATAACAAGTGTTGGTGCGTAAAGAAATGTTTTGTACCCTATCCATGCCTCATGACTGTTTGGTTTTACTTCTCCTGTGTAGGGATATGCTCTGATTGAGTATGAGAACTTTGAGGAAGCCCAGGTTGCAATAAAAGAATCAGATGGAACTGAGCTTCTTTCACAGATAATAAGTGTTGACTGGGCATTTAGTAATGGCCCTGTCAAACGCAGAAATACTCGGAAGAGGTATGTTCTATGTGTGTTTTCATATTTAGTTCTTTCTTGTGTTGTGTCATAGGGAAATTACAGGCTAAAAGCTAATGAGCTTTATTAGGTCAGCTTATTCTTGAGAACCTTCAGGATGTAGTGGTAGAAACCATTACTTGAACTAATTAGTGGCCATAGAACAATGTATCATTCATATATGAGGCTTTACATGAAAGCACTATCGCAGGAGTTAGCTCTAGAATTGGATGCAGAAACTGCTCAGGTGTAATTGTTAAAAAAAAATCTGTATAACTAAAGAATTACTTTAGGAATGAAAAGTTCTAATCTAAATTGAGTTTGCTAAAATCTGGTTGGGACTTTTAGCTAGTAATTTGATGATCTTAGTTTCTGGTTGGTTAACATGATATCAAGGGAATTTGTCTTGCCGTTTTTAACTCCTCAAGTTAGACACCGTAACCAATTTTGGCTGGTTAGCTGATGAAGTTTACTACCTTCTGCATTCTGATTGCGCAATACAATCTCTAGGAGATTTGTCCTGGCCTGTGATTTTTTTTTATCTTCCCCTCAAATCAAGTACTCCCTCCGATCCATATTAGTGGGCATAGCTTTGTCTAAATTCATATGTATCTAGTTAAGTATTTAGACTAGATACATGTGTATCTAGACAAAGTTGTGCCCACTAATATGGATCGGAGGGAGTATCTTTTCCACTCAGTAGTACTTTTCTTATAATACCTGATGAGTTTTTCCGAGTGAAGACATAGTATTTCTCCAGTAGTTAAAGCATTGGGGATTTCCTTTATGGCTACGTACTACGATTTTATTGATTCTGATTATTAGCTGCTTTGACCTTTTAGTAGTCTTAAGAGTTCGGGTCACTGATCAGCGTCTGTAGTTCAGTACACGACTCCAACAAATGTGTAGATACTTACCTGAGTCTGTACCGTGTCCATTTCAGATCGCCGAGGCCTAATCGCTCAAGGAGCCCACCAAGGAGAAGATACTGAATGTCTCCTCCGCACCATGTGTTGTGCGGTACTTAGAAGCGCCGATCTGCGAGAATTGTGGGGATCCAGTTGTTTGCTTGCTCTTGTATCGTAGTTTGATGACTGCCTTTGTCTTTTCTATCGCAGTTTCTGCTTCATGAATGTTAGTAGCTGTATGGCATCATCTTTGAACTCCCTCCTTTGGTGGATGGAGATATGTTTACTGTTAAAAGCTTGGCTTGCCATTTTCAGACGATTGTAACTGCTATGTTGGATCTATGATGTGTTGCAATGGAATGTTTTATGTCACAGTATGCTATGCTATGCTAGGATTGTCAAATGATTGAATGAAATTGTCTTGCTTCATTTTCGTTGCTCAAGGTGTCCCACTTGTCACTGCTGTCTGGTTGATTCTTGGCCAATTGTTAACTTTTCTCATTATTCTAGCAAGCTCGCACAGGGAAGTCATCCACAAGTGACAAGTGGTTCCCATATAACTTTGACTGTGTTGCGACTGATGTTTACTAGGAAAATTAGCTTGCCGCCGCGTCCGTGGTGTTAATTTTGCAGCATAATTTGAAGTGTATTTTATGACGGTACGTAAAGTGTTCCTTCTAAACTATGGTCATCTATAAAGCTAATATGTAGATAGTAGAATGTATATATATGTATATATATGGAATTACATAGGAATGCATAAACTAACATGTTGCCCACTTGTATACATAGAGTTTCACCAAACGACATCATTACATTGACTTGCTTCATATATCTAAGGACCATTAACATATCGCCATCAGAAGAAAAAAAAAATCATTGCCTTGATTAGCATGGTGGCCAGAATAATATCATGAAAGGTCAGATAATATTTGTATCAGCCTAATAAATATGATGGTGGGGACTGCATTACGATAGATAGGATTAGAACTTATCAGATTTATATAGCTGATACTGGGAGAGGGCGCGTCGGTAACTTGAGCGGCTATCCTCGTCATTGGATGAGAGGATGATGATTAAGTCCGTCTTCAGCACTCGTAAGGTGACGATTTGGTCAGTGACGACTTCTTGATCGGCTTTTGCGAGTGGTGAGGCGGAAGGGCTTAAATGGAACACATGGTTTTATTGCTAAGTAGTGCTGGTCAGATATATATATATATATTCATGCATAGTTGGGATTAGCTAGTGGGTTGGACTAATATTCATGGAGTTATTCGATACATATAGGACATAACATAGAACAAATTTCAGTCTGTATTCTGTAGAACACATTTCTGGTCTCAGAGCTTAGTGCTAAAGGGGAAAAAAACAGAGACTACGATCACAGAGACTACGATCCAAGAAATGGATTCGGATGATTTTCATAATGAAATGGGGTCACATTTTGTCTGCTATATTCAACGTTTTTCGTAGTGGACGAACTCTACTGCAATCCCTTCATTGATTATAGAAATAGCTCATCTGTTACTTGTTGACAGCAGGCTTAAAGGCGGAAAACAATATATATTTAGGGACTATTCGATAGTCCAGTCGAAAATATTATGACGGCCGACTTTGCTGGAAAAATGTTTTATTCCGGGAGACCGCTTCACATTTTTTGGGAAACGCGAGGACTTTTCTGCAAAAAAGTCGTACGCGTGGACTTTTCTGCAAAAATGTTTTATTCCGGAGGACCGATTCACAATTTTTGGAAAACGCATGGACTTTGCTGCAAAAAAGCGGCACGTGGGGACTTTTCCGCAAAAATGTTTTATTTCGGAGGACCGATTCGTCAAAATAAAAATGTTAAAACATGAAAGTTGTTTGGAAGGGTGATATCCATCTACCCGTGAAAGGAAAATTCAAACGGATGACTGAGTGCGACGAATTTGACAAAATTCGTTAAATATTTTTGCGAATTTGGATCCAAAATTAAGGAGCTAGAGTTGACCAATCTCGAAACCGATCACGGGAATGGAACCTGCTCGTCGACGCGCATATATTTCGTGTATATGTTTTCATCAAAAGGAGGGCCGTCAGATCTAGATCGGACGACGCGGAGGCGGGAGCGCACTGTAGAAGTGGCGCACAGTTCGGGGCGACGTTGGCAGGGCAAGCGAAGGTGAAGCGCTCAGGCGCTACAGTGCGGGGCGCGTACTGTAGAAGTGCACGAACTATTGACGCGCTACAGTGCGGGCGACGTGGGCAGCTCGAGAGCTCGCTGAGACGCTCAGGCATGATATATAGTACTAGGAAATGTCGCGCGGCGACACGCCGCGCCCGTTGTGATACAAAATTGTGAAATTCGCTGGAATTTGTTTTTTTGTTTCAGCAAAAAATACAAAAATTATTTAGAAAACTAAACCAAAAAATCTGCAACAAAATGAATATTTCTTAGTTTATGTGAAAAGTTTAAAATTTTCTTAATTTTAAGAATTTCTTAGTTTCACTTTTGTACACAATGGATATTTGGTGCAACCTTTATGTGTAAAGTTTGAAAATTTCTTAAACTTGAAATTTTCTTAGAGGTAGAGTAGACGGCGGCGGAGTTCCTTGTGTGCTTCGATTTGTCAGGGGTAGGAGGAGCTCGGCGCCGGCGGCGTCTCCGTCCGAGCGGAGGAGGAAAGATGAGAGGAAGAGGGCGAGGAGGTCCGGTTCGCAAATTTCAAAACACGTAGGGGCCTTTGCGCAAAAATGCCACGCGTGCTAGCGGATGACGAAGCGACGGCGCTTTTAAAGTGCCCGGGCGACGTGGCCACCTCGAGTTTCAAAATTTTGAAATTCGTCAGAATTTGTCTTCTTTGTGCAGCAAAAAATACAACGAATTTGAAGATTGGAGAGAAATATGTTTATGTCCGTCAAAACCAAAAGGTTAAAACATGATAGTTGTTCGGAAAGTTGATATTCACCTTCTCGTGAAAGGGAAACTTAAACAGATGACTGAGTGCGATGAATTTGACAAAATTCGTCAGATATTTTTGCGAGTTTGGATCCAAAATTAAGGTGTTAGAGTCGACCAAACTCGAAACTGATCACGGGAATGGAATCTGCTCGTCGGAGCGTATATATTTCATGTACATATTATCGCGAAAAAGGGCAAAAAATAAAAAGTACTGTAGCAATTCTATAGTACCCGGTGACGTGGACAGCCTATAGTGCCAAAAGGAAAAAAAATAAAAAATAGCGGATACTGTAAAGTGCGGGTATTGTACAGCGCTACAGTAGCCGGTGACGTGGGCAGCGCGAGCGTGCGCTGAAACACAGCGCTTTTATATATAGAAAGATAGATGGAGTAAAAAAGTTGTGTTTCTGTGCATATAGTGCCTCATGGTTGCTGTGATAACAAAAGTTGGTCAAATCTGTTAGGCAGTTGGTGCCCAATAGAGAGGTTGAGCAGAAGAATGGATCAGAAAGAACACATCAATAACATTGCAACACTAATACTCATTTATCAACAACTGTTCATGGGATGATCATCTAATCTAATGCATTATGATCCACATCATGTGGTCCTTGCACCAACTTCATAACAAAATTCCAGGCATGACATGATTGTTTCTTCATGTCCTTTCTTGCTTCGCCAGTCTTCCGTCTTCCTCCGATTATGATGAGTTTGAAGAAACCATGATGTTTTTTTTCTTCTTCTTTTCATTGCATGTTCCTTGCATAAAACATCCCGACCCAGAAGTTCAGAACCACATGATACATCATACAGGTCAGAGTGACACCACAAGCGCCCAGGAACTCAGAAGCGCTCACCTGCTACACTACATTCTTTTGACAATATCTACACTACATTCTGCTCCCGTAATTCTTAAGGTTGGAACGTGGTACCCAAGAACAGCCAACCAATGGAACATGCCCTAGACACTCTCATCAGAAATGCCACGACAAACTAGTCTCCTAACAACACCAATTGCAAAGAGACTAACCAAACATTTCCTCGACGTCATCTAGAGCCATGCGTATCATCTAGCATCTCGTAACAGCCGCGACCCCGGTGTCACCAGCTTACTTCTGCTGCACCGGTGCGTTCTTCACAAACTTCCGGACTCGTAAGGGGTACCGCCGGGCTCCGTCCGAGGGCCTGTCCGGTTCTGCCACAGCACCTTTCACAGTGCCAGGTGGCTGTAGCTGAACAGGCTCTGATGGAGATATATGTCGCTTACTAGAACTGCGTGTACCTCGTTGACTAAGGTCTGGTGATCTGTGTGTTGAGGTTGGCCTCAATTTTTCCGTGGACGCCATGATGGTGTCTCTCTGATTGCTTATGATTGAAGATCCCAGATATTCCTCTTCATCTGTGTCGCACTCTTCTATATCTGCAATCAGGGAATAGCAAAGATGGTAAGTTTGTGGGGACTAACCATCCCTGCGAACTCCTTTATTTCCTCAGACAGTACAATAAAAGCTAACTCGTCCACAATGTGGATTAAGCAAATATCCTAGCTGTGCTCAGGCAACAATGTTACCAGAACTACGATTGCCCTTTTTCGACAATGTGGCTAATAACATGGCTGATAACTATTTTGTTAATCAAAATACTATGATACCTCGCTTAAAGGAAAGCAGAAAGACCATACGGCATATTCACCTATTGCCTTTTAACTTCCAAATTTCAGCATCGAGATCAATGTCAACTCTCCTAATCTTTGTAATTCAACTTGCCTGAAAAGTCGTCCTTGTGCTTTCTATAATTTTTTCACGACAAAGGTAATTGTTATCTAAAATCTAATTTTTAGCGTGCCTTATTGATTGTAACTTTCCAACTTATGATCTTGGCTCTCTAGGATTATGTGAAGTACTGAAAGTCACCAATCCAACATCAAATTTCATTTGACCAGTTTCCTAATCTGCATGACAGCCATACAATATCCACAAGAGATCAGCAGTACAGTACCAGATTCAGGATGAATCAGACGAGCAGCATACCAGCATTTCCCATTTGCCTGACACCATAAATAGATACATTATAAGATGTCCACAGAAATAGGCAATAATTTCGGTTCTGTCCATGGAATAGGAATATATACAAGAAGAATCCATTTAATCCATTACATAACCCAAAACTGGTCAAGACTCACCTCAGCATCATACTACAAACATTAGTTAGCAAAATGTATTTAGAAGCTAGAGCGCATTAGAAACCTACCGCTGAACGACGTACAGTCCAACCTTCAATGATAGACCAATCAAGTGCGGGCCTCAGCTTCTTATGGTTAACCTGATGAGGGGATCCGCCTTCACCTGTGGGAGGTTCCGGCAGAACCACCTGCAGAAAAATGTCAAGAAGGAATATGTGAATTATTATCGCTGGTAACTTTGGTTATAAATTTAGACAGAAAACACATGTTCAGCATGAAAACATGTTGACACAAGCTTCTCCATTTCATATTTTAACCATTGTCCAGAGCTTGGAGGGGGTTCCTATGATGTGATGTATATTATCAGTGTGTGTCATCTTCATCATTAGCAAAATTGATTGTGCCTTACCAGCCCGTAACAACACTGGACCACCATAAAACAAGCAAAAAGAACTTAATGGAAGAATCCACAGGCCAGTTCCATAAAACTTAATGTAGTAATCAAAGATGACAGTGTAGGACAAGAAAGTCCTCATAATGGGCAGCAGAAAATTGCTGACTTAAACAGCATATTATTAAGTGTTTACCTCAACCACATCTTCACTGATCAACCTAACAATTTTCGCAGTCCAGTAACAATCTTCAGACAACCATTCAACCCAGTCACCTACTTTCCAGGTATCGGAAACACTTGCTATCAGCTCACTCTTTGAGAAATTCTCAGGAACTTGATCCCCCCTATACCACTGAGGAAAGGGAGGGCGCAACATGATTTGACTACTCATACTTGATTTCTTTTTCCGGCCTGCTGGGTTGAGTGGGTTCTTTTGAAAGACTCTAATCCATTCCGGGGCTGCAAAGGAAGGGCATGGGACGTAACTATAAGAGGTCTACAGAAAATCAATGTTCATATTTTGGTCAAATTCGAGCGTTCCAAAATTTACTGGTGTGTAAAACTGTATAAGGGTAAAATAAATTATGACAAGAAAAACATTTCGGCAATACACCAACCGTACCGCCCCCGCTACAAGACAAACATTTCGGCAAGAAAGCACATGCTTTGTAGGGTACTGAACAAATGTTGCCTGATTGATGAATTGTCGGGTAAAATTAAAATGCGAGGTATTGTCAGATCAGTCATTTCCATGTTTTTACCAGTCCTGTAGGTTAGAGTATAGGCTTTGCAATTTCCTGTTTAAAACCAAACTCATCAATGCTGATATGTACAACACGATCCATTTTTTGGAGATATAAATAGATAGATCACATGATTTAAAACCACCACATGATCCAACTCATTAAAAGTAAAAATTATTGGCTAGACCTTATACATGATCCATTAAAATCTGGAGGCAATATTATAAGATTTCTAGAGCACAAATGTTGCTTGATTATATATTATATGATTCCTGCACGACTGGGGGTACCACACAGATAAAAGTTCACCATTAAAGCTTAACACGTGGACATATTTCAAAGTTCCTTCACAACTCTCTTCGAAGTTCGAACAACAAAAGCGGAAAGTGTCTTATGCACCCGAGCACCAGTGATCCCAGTGCTTTCAAAAAATCGAAAAAAATATATTTATAACTCTCAAAAAATTCTTTAAAAAAATCCAGGTGTAGCCAACGATGTATCCCACAAACGTGTAAAATATAAAGTTCAGATGCTTTGTATTCTGCGCTACATAAAAATGACAAAATCTGATAAATTTGAAGATGTGAAAACATACATATTCAGATCTACACTTTTGTCATTTTTGTGTAGCCCAAAATACAAAGTATTTGAAATTGATATTTTACACGTTTGTGGAATACATCATTGGCTTAATCTGGGATTTTTTTCAGATTTTTTTGAAACTTGTAAATATTGTTTTTGATTTGTTTAAACCACTGGGATCACTGGTGCCCGGGAGCACAAAATCTGCTCTCCAACAAAAGGTTATATGCAAAAGGAAAAATACAAAAGAGAAAACAGGGCTAGGATAAGATGTGCTTACCTTCTTCAGGATAGTCAACATACTGCAAGAAATACTCAAGGTGCCCAGATTCCGTGACACGCATATCATTTATCTAAAAAATGAGTTAATGCAATATGTGTTAGTAAAGTCGCATACCTTACTCCAGAATGAGTCAAAGGGAAGTGTTTTTTTTGTACTCCATGAGAACATTGTCGATGAACGTTTATGTTATTATTTAACATAAAAGTAATAATATACTAACATGGTATACTGGGAAGAGATAGCATCATCATCTACATTTTGTAATAATATGTATTCCAGCGCATAAGATTCAATCATCAAACTTCTCTAGGGCATATATTTGTGCGTGGCCGATGGCAAAATAATCCTGAAGTGTAGCACAACCCTTGTCTATATCAATGCAAATGGCCAGTGTTTGATTCTATAAATATACTTGTTAGTATGCTACTTGTGTAGGTTTTAGTATTATTTTCTAGTACTTAAACCGGCGCCCTATGGGTTGTAAGCCTTAAGACAATTAGTTTGCAATAGAGATGAGGGTTAATATGTTAAACAGTGTACTCTGAGGCTAAAGAACATAATTAACAAATCACGTACACTATGAAATGACCTCACCATTAATGTTACTTGGTCATCTTTCAGTTATCACTTTAGCTATTCCTAATAAGGTTTAGTTCAACGACACACTATGAAAGATCCACCGCGGCAGCGGTCGGGGCGGTGGAAGCCGAGCCGGCCGGCGGGCTCGGGAGGAGGCAGACTGGAGCGCGGGCGGCGGGTGGCGCTGGTGGCAGCGACGCCGTCCCACGCGCCTGCGGAGGAGGAGCGAGCGTCTGATGGGCTTTGGTGGGCCCGATCTGGGCCTGTCGGGCCCGGATGGCGGCTGGCTGCGTCGTGCCCGTCGCTACACGAGGCGAGCCCAAGCGGGCGTCGTCGTGAGTCCAAGCGGGTGCCGCGGCGACGGGTCACTCGCCGTGCGGGCGTGGACGGCGACGCCGTGGTGAGCGCCTATGCGGCCTTGTTGACCTCGGGCGCGGCGGAGAAGAAGGGAGCCGGGGCGGCGGCCCTGGTCTATGGTGGTGGCGGCCGGCGAGGTGGGTGGCGGCCCGACACGGGCGGCGGCGGGTCTGGCGCCCCGGCTTCAGACCTGACGAGGCGGGTAGACTCATGTCTGGGGCGTTGCTGGTGGTTGACCGAGGGAGTGTGCAGATGGCCGTGCTGTCCGGGCCTCTTGTGGCCCGATGGCGGAGGTATGCTCCGAGTGAAAGCTTTGCACTCGTCGGTGGCGGTGCCAATGACAGCGGCACCTTCGGTGGCGTACTCCTTCTTGAAGGCGTTATCGTGGAGCTGCACCTCCTACCGTCACAAGCTCAAGTGTATTCCGGGTGAAAACCTGAGCTCCTTCGGAGCGGGCGACGACAACTTTCTGTTTCGCCTTCTTGAAGGCGTCGCCTTGGAGTCCTTGACACTTGTGGTATAGCAAGTCTGCGACAGCTACACATGTGCTCTGCGGTCGAGGGCGGTGGATGCCGGGGTGGCGGCT
The DNA here is from genome assembly GCA_947311845.1 of Poa pratensis. Taxonomy (NCBI): domain Eukaryota; kingdom Viridiplantae; phylum Streptophyta; class Magnoliopsida; order Poales; family Poaceae; genus Poa; species Poa pratensis. The sequence goes on along the minus strand of CAMZMU010000100.1, from coordinate 17,043,331 downwards.
CCAGACGGTGGACGCCGAGGCGGCGGCCTCGGATGGCCTTGCGGCAATGGCCCTATGAGGTTTGGCCATGGCATAGCAAGTCTTTGGTGGCGACCTGGTGCTACAAGTGTTGCGAGTTCGTCGGCCCGGCCCGGTCGGCGACGCCGATCGGGTTGGCACATCGGGGCGGCGGCCCCGGATCTTTTTGGCGCGGCGTTCGTGGTCTGCGGGTGTTCCTCTTGCGTAGTTTGGGCTACAAGGTGTCTACTCCGCGCGGCGTCGCGGCTCGCGTCCGAGCAGGGAAGTCGTAGCGGCGGCTCCGGTTTTGGTTGCGTGTGTTTGTGCGACGACGGTTTGGTATCGTGTGGATGATGAGGCCCCGTTGTTTGTGCGGTTTTTCTCACACGGTTTTCCTTATAAACTGTGTCGCTTTGTACGGTTTTTGGGCCCGGTTTTCCTATAAACTGGGCCATCGGTCATCTTGACCTCTCCTTCTATCGCAATTAATATAGCAGCTCTCCTGCAGTTATTCAAAAAAAATCCACCGGATCGAGGGCCACAGAGTAGTGCCCGAAGAGGGTGGTGCCACCTGTTCATCAAGGCCCAAGGAGGCTCCACGATGGAGTTATCTACCAATGTCCCACACCTCTTAGGAGGAAGTAAGCGTGGTGAATACTATAACCGAATGTGGCAAAAAATTGTGTTGAGGTCCATCCTAGAAGGAAAAAGGCCAACCCGGATAAAGAAGTGGAGACGCGCAAAGAGCGAAGGTCAACCATAGACCATGTTCTATGTCCATAATCAATGGTCGACCATAGAGTATGGGCCATTATTTCCTTTTATGGTCGTGCTTTTCTCACCCACTAAAGTGTTGATTATAACTTATGTGCCTTTTATACTATCGCTCCCTATGTTTCCCTCCCGCCAAGGTGGTGGTGGTCTTTTGAATCAACAAGGATCTAGGCCTATAAGTGCACTTAGGATTTATAATCCAACTCTCGTCGACCTAGTTTGTGTAGACGTTTCTATAGAGCATGCATAAACTAGTAATATCATAAGCCTCTATCTGGATCTAGTCGTAGGGCAACCAACTTTGTAAAGATATTGTCTAAGTTTCATAAAGTAGCCAACGCAAAAAGTCTGAACTAATGAGAAGGGCTAGGGAACCCACATATACACTTCCACACCCGTTCTAACGTGTGACTCACTCAGGGAGGCAAACACATGCACATAAATATCAAAGTATGCCTCAAGAAACCTATACGTGGACATAGAGGGGACAACAATTTATCCAGGACTCGAACTCAAGTCCTACGGCTCTAATACCATGTCATGTTTCATGCACTAGTTGACATAACCAAAAGTATGAACTGATGGAAAGGGTTTTGATACCATGAAGTTTCATGCACTAGCAAACACAACCAAAAGTCTAAACTAATTGAAAGGGCTAGTCAATACACATGTACAATTCAACACCCCCTCTCGCATGTGACTCAAGGAGACCAACATGTGCATAGAAATCTCAAAGGTATGGATTAAGAGGCCTATACGTGGATATAGAGGGGCTAGTGACATTTCTTGGATAAATTGCCAAAGGCCATATACACTTCAACATCCCCTCTTACCTTGCCTCGGGGGCCAACACATGCATCGAAGTCTCAAATGTATGACTTAATAGACCTATAGACCTATATGTGGACAAAGAGGGGGCAATAACAATTTTTTAGATAAATAGTGAAAGCCAGGACTCGAACTCGAAACCTACAGCTCTGATACCATATCAAGTTTCATGCACTAGCCAACACAACCAACAGACTTACTATGCACTTGTCGGCCTCCCTGTGTTACACGTGAAAGGGGGTGTTGAAGTAAACATGGATTGCCTAGCCCTGTTCATCTATGTTGGGTTGTGCATGAAACTTAACAATATCCATGTGTTACTGTTCTTGTCCATGTCCAACAACCTCTTTTTAGGCCACCGTATATCCCTACTTGTCACAAATATCACTACAACGACAATTGGAGGGAAATGGTCACCATAATTGGCTAGAATATTATACTATATACATGTACAACAAATAGCGTACATCCTACTTGTCGCAAATTTCACTACAACGACAAGTAGAGGGAAATGGTCCTAGGAATTGTCTCAAGTATTGCTATAAATGCACAAAGAACAAGTGCCACATGAACTCTCCTATCACTATGCAAATACATTCTCTCTAAATACTCAAGTTGAATACAAAAACCATAATACACTTTATCACAAAGTACATATGGTATAATAATTCTTTTTAGTTAGGTAAGTATATAACAATAAATTCAGTGGTCAATTTTCTGCTTTAAAGACCGTGTTGCGAAACCGATATGAGTAGAGTATTTATTTGCTTTACTAAATTACTGAATTCAATTCATACAAATACTAAAAACAAATTAGCTATCACACCTTGGAGCGAAACCATGCACCTCTGAAACCTTCAACAAGGGACTTTGCTTCCGTGAAATCTCCAATTTTAAATGGAAGAATTAGATCCATGTCCAGTCAATCTAGAGATATTACCAAGAAGAGAAACAAGGGTGAATAGACCAACAATTTTATGCAGATCACTTCTTTCGTTACTATACTTGTTCACATACTAGTTAATTTTAAAGGATCTAATAAGAAAAGACAATGCATAACAATAAAAGTTCATATAGTTTGAATATATGATATTTGAATGAAAGTCATCCAAAACCATACACTACTAAAATGAAACAAAAAGAAGCGAAAATGGTGAAAATGTAATAGTAAACAGTGGAAAAGCCGAAGTATTAAAGTTCACATGCCCTTTTTACTTTTGAATCCTTCTTACTATAGGTAAATTTATTCTTATACCGAAATGCATTTTCTAGGACACTGCCAACACCATCTCTAGCGCAGGGATGCACCTAAATGAGATTTCATTCTATTGGTTTTGGGTCATACATGCATATAAAAATTGTGGCAAAAATTAATTAGATTCATGTTTTTCCACACATATGACATCCTAGCCCAATATTTAATAGGACTGATAGAATACTCATATTAACAAGTTGCATTTTCTTTTTCGAAAGTTTATGTCCAAATAATCTTGAGGTTAAGCCTGCTTGAGGTAAGTTTAGTATGGTTGACCCACCAATAAGTTCTTCCTGCGTGAACACAAGTGAGATAAAGTCCGCAGAAAAGACTAAAGTTGGTCTTTGGGCCAATCTAGAGATCCTAGAGATGCTAGGGGTCACGACACCGGGGTGGTTGGGGTATTACAATTTGTATCAGAGACGACACTCGCAGTTACACGGTGTGTGCGGGTCAAAAACGCTAAAATATGGGACATGAGCCGGCACTGGACACATTGACTTGTGACTAAGAGGGCACATTCATGGTTGGGGTTAGCTGATGACGACGTGGTTTTCAAAGGGCATCATGATTAATATTTGCCAAAATTATTCCTCTCACAACCAATTCGACCTATAATGAAACTAATGCTACACACTAACCTAGTCTATATTCACCTCAAATGGTTTAACTCCTCAAAAAAAAAAATCTTTGCTCTCTCGTTATTTTTGTTCGTGTTCTCTATGACCATGATTACCATGATTCATGAATACTTATCATCAATCCGATGTCTAAAAGAGTTAGTCTCATATAAAAAAACACTCCGGCTAAACATCTTCGGTCTCACAAATTTCAAGATAACATCAATTATATATCTCGAAAACTCAGATCTTTACTTTGAATGTGGTTAAGTCATTATATCCCACTATGAACTTTTTGGTAATATTCTCACTACTAGTTTAGTTGTGAGAGTTTTATGTGTATACTTTATCGAATATGTTTGGCATGCACTTCACGCCATATGTAATTTTACGTTATACAAACAACTCATGTATGTATCTTATTACTCACTCTATTGCACAATAATTGAACTTCTAGGTTTTTCAAAATTCAATACTTTGATCAAAGTATAATAATATCTATAACATCAACTTACTTTTATTATTTACTTAAGATTTTGTCAAATGTAGAGATGATGGCCCACATTAATCTTAAATCTTTAACCTAAAGTAAAAATATTCATAGACAAATAAATTAGTACATGGGAAGTTAAATCATATTGAAAACTAAACATAAAAAAATGTTTAAAATTAAACACAACCAGATTTAGGATAACCATGGGGTAAAAATATTGTATATTAAAGATCACCTGATACTTTCATAAGTCTTAAGTGACATGAAAAGACAACTTTGATTTGGCGAAAAAATTGCAACTTATATTTCAATTTTAAAAAGTGCAAGTTACACTTTTATTAATCAAGATTGTTAAGTGTAAAATCAACCAAAGAAAAAGGAAAATCTCATTGCACTAAAACAACATTTGTATAAATCAGAAGTTTGAAAAAACTAATTAAAATAGATGATTATCTAATGCTTAGACGACTTTGTTTTAACTAAATGTCAGTCCGATTGCACCAAATTGTATAATGTAACATGTTTGAATAGTTGACTAAAATTAACTAAATCTTAGTCAGTTGCACAAAGTTGTAAAATATGTGCAACTCACAAGGTAGCACGGATCACGACACAAAATCAAACAGTATGTACTTGACTGATATTTAGGTACATATTTTTTCTGTGTTGCACACACTTGCAACTCATGTGCAACTTTAATGCCAACGCAAATCATGATGCAAATCCAACATCGATGAGGCAAATTAGATTTCAATCAACTTATTAGTAAAACAGTATAAATATATAGATCCAATAAATACCAAACAGTATAATAAATAATAAACTTTAAACTCAAGGGTGATTTTAGCACACATAAAATTACTCTCCATATTTTAGAATATATAAACCGTTTTGGGTAGTTAATACTCTCTGCGTACCAAAATACTGTTTCAGATGGACCAAAAGCAGATGTATCTGGACATGTTTTAGTATAAAAATGACTTATATTATGAAACAGAGGATATTATGAAACAGAGGAAGTATAAAATATGGGATCTACACAAGTTGAAAATATTAAACATAACCAAATGTGACAAGATAAACTATAACATAAAAGATATAGGAAAACCAAACCAGATCTACAAGAAATTAAAAATGGAAAATATTATAAGTACCACTTAGTTATTTGGTTTTTATAAAACCAAAAAAACGTTTCAGCACCAGATCTATCTAAAAAACCATCTAACCACTAGATCACCTTTTGCACTAAAGGAATTCTAGTCCAGCAGTGCAGCAAGTATGGTTGACGAATCAGAAAACCAAGAAAAAGGCAAAAAATAACACACACACAAAGACACACAAGCACGCACGCAAAAGAACAGCCGATTCAGCAAAAACTCAGATCGGGAAGGCTGGGATAGCAGCGGCGCACCTGCAGTTCGCAGAGCAGGGAGGTGCTAGGCTGCTACTCTCCGCCGCCGCACGCTCCTACGGCAGCCAGCGCCGTCGCCTAATCTTCCTACGGTGGCGACACCCGCGCTGTGCTGTGTAGCCGCCGGCAATGGAGGCATTTATTCTGCCGGGAGCTGACGCGGAGATCGGTGGCGGCTGCGCCGTTCTTCGTTCATTAGGAGAACAGAAAGCCTCCTTTTCCGCTAGGGCGTGCGTGATAATTGGATCCATCGGGTTGGTTATATACGTCAGCAATGGCGTGGATGGGCCCAGGGTGCGCACCAGAGGACGAAGGCCCGTTTGCCAATTCCTTGCTAGATTTTCCAAGGCCTCGATTCGATTCTGTAGGAGCAGAGTTTGGTACCTACCGTAGAAGCTCACGACATCGCTGGACCGTAAGATGAAATGAACACGCTTTGTCTCTGTATAATACCGATGCCTATTTCCGCACCATAATATACCTAGCCACCGTCACATCATGTCCCTGCCGTCCGCGTGACCTAGTAGTCCGGCGAGCGGTGCCTTTACACTATACGTGTGGATACGGATAGAGGAGGTGCTACATCCGGAACACTTGGACGAGCCGTTGAGAGGAGTTGTTCGTGAGAACTGTTCGTCGGAGCGACCGGATTGAAGGGGATTATACGTCTAATCAGTCCCGACTCGCTTCACCGACTTCAACACGGCAGAGCGCATCTAGTGGTAATCTCGTGATCTATAACTGCAGCAGTTCATTGATCGATGCGATAGAAAATTTTGGTTTGCGCTATTGTAGCCACCCGCTTCCCAACAATTAGTAGAGCAACACACTGATCACGAACGCCCTCACGCCGTTAGTAGTGACCAGTGACTTGAGCTCCATGACGCCCTTACTGAATTTATCAACATTTTTGAAGTATCAAGTAGTATATTATAATCAGATCAGGTCCCTTATTATCATGGAGTTTTTAAACTGATGTTTCATGGCAGTGTGCTCTTTGATTACGAAAGCTAATTAGGTGCATTTCTCAATGCGTATCTGTTTTCTATAAAAAAATTTAAAAAACATTACATACGTAGACACCGCACATATATGAGCATCTTCGAGACTGAGCCGCTCAGTAGATTTTAAGGTCATCCAGTCACCTAGGCATCTACGTACCTACAAATCTCGATAAATGTGATCACTAATACCACATCTTGTACTTTCGAATCTAGTTTTTGAACCTTGGCTCGTTCCACGACAAGAACAACCTAGGCTACGCTTTCAACAAACATCTTTCTAGATTTATTTTTGAAGTGACGGTCTACGATTACCTTCTTTCAGAACCACGCAAAGTTAGCCGTTGCGGTGATGGTGTAGGGATACACATAGCTTAAGGTGACAAAGACTCTCCTATGTGTTCTGAACACTTGGCATTATTTTTGCAAATGTGTTACGATCACTCAGTGGCGGCGCCACCAAAGGGGCGAGCAGGGGCGACCGCCCCGACTCCCCAGGGATGGAGCGGGCACCCCCTTTCATCAAATCCAGCGACGACGCCTCGCCATTAGGGACACAGAAGGTCTGTGTCGAATTTGTGACGAAGAGCTATGTTGGCCTGGTATTTGGGCCTTAACTAGGCCAAACTTAACTTAACGAGACAAAGGCCCATAGCCACATAACGACCTAGCTTGCGACCAGTCGTCTGACCGCCCATGATTTGATTCGTCAAACGTGACCAGGACCTGCTAGCTTCGCAGCCAGGACTTATTACTGGCTCCTCCCTGCTCGGTCCCGCTTCCTGCTCGATCCGGCGTTGCCCCCTTCTGCAGCCGAGACACGACGAAGACCAATTGATGAATATGGTATTCAAGAAACTAGAGATAAAATGAGAAGGCCATATTTATTCAGAGGCATGCAATTGTTTTCGCGAGACAAAAAATTGGGAATAACGGCAATCACTCCTAGAAGCATGGTATGACATATTTAATTGATTAAATACAATGTGGAGAAAGACGAGAAGTGTTTTTGCCTCTCGGGATCCAGTGCTCCTCCTATTTAACAAAATCGAAAATCATACTTACGAGTTTCAAAAAATTCTGAAAAATACGGATTTAGATAATGATATATACCATGAACTTGTAAAATTTCAATTTAAGATAATTTATATTTTGGACTACACAAAAATAAAAATCTGATAAACTTATAGATTTAAAAATATGCAAACTTTTGATCCACATTTTTGTCATTTTTATGTAAAAATACATGTTATTTGAAGTTGATATTTCGCATGTTCTTGGGATATACCATTGGCTACCCTCGGACTTTTTTCAGAATTTTTTATAACTTATAAATATGATTTGGAAAAATTAAGTAGGAGCAGATTTAATATAAATATATAAGAGGAAGCACTGGAGTTCGGGAGCCAAAAATCTCCACTCGGAGAAAGATTCAAAAATTTCAAAAAGGACAAGAAAATTTTAGAACTCATGTATGTGGAACAAACAACACTCAAAACAATACAAGAAAATGTTGTGAAGATTCAGAAATTCACGCTGGCTCCCGAGCTCATATGCTCATGATATAATGAATAAAATTTAAAAAATAGTAAAACATTTCAAACAAATCTGAATTTTTTTGGGGACGAACATATACACGTTTTGTAAATACATGCCAAGTTTCGTGGTAAAATTACATTTGGTCTGTTATGTGTAATAAAAGAAAATAAGTGGCTAATATGGGATTTTCAAAATCATTTTTTAGAGCATTGATTTTGTTATTTTGCACAGCGTACCACACATGTCATTTCATCACGAAACTTGGCACGTATTTAGAAACATGTTATCACCATTTTTTCAAATTTTTTGTAAATTTTTTACTATTTTTTTTAATTTTGTCTAATATATCAGATCATATGAGCTCGGGACCCAAAAGGCACTCCTCGTGAAGATTTTAGAAACCAAAGTGAAGTGTGACATATGCTATCACTTTTTATGATGAGAAATAACATATTGATCTTATAAATTGTGCAACTTAAGTGCATGTTGGTAGTTTAAGTAGTCTTTATGTTATTTTTATGTCGTTGGTAACTATACTTTATGAGTTGTGAAAATTGAATCTTGGTGGACCTTGAATAGTCTTTTGAGTCTTAAATCCCCGCCCTTCTTCGGTCACTTAATTTCCTTGCATGCATTTGCTGGAGAACCTTTCTTTACTTATCCTGAACTTGTCATTTCTGTATGCTTTGAAGGGGGAGCGCGGGCGGATGAGCCCGCCTCGTGGTCGTTCGGCAACGGTCGGCTTGCGCGAAGGCGAGCGTCGCACATCGCGCCGAGCATCAATTGATCAGACAGGCGCACCCTGCGGGCCTGCATCGCCTCCCGGAGATGTGCAAGCTCCTCCTCTGTCGAGGGAGCACCGATGTCATGCCCGGGACGAGTCATGGCTAGGTGGTGGAGAAGGTATGGTGCTGTGGTGGAGACGGCGAGGAACTCGCCTCTATATAGCGGTCGGGGAAGGCGAGCGGATGAGCGCGCCTTAACTCCGGCCACCGGCTCGCCTGCCCATTTACAACGACACTTCAAAAGGCGCACTCGTCTGCATTGACGCCGCCGTGGCGCAGACGCTTCCTCGCCGTAGAGAGGTGAAGCAACGCCTCCCTGCACCCGGTTAGGAAACCGAGACGCCGTCCGCCATTAATTTAGCTGACTGTCCGAACTCGGCCTCCTGTCTCAATGACAGGCATGGCCCGCGCGTCGGAGGCTGATGTGGCCTCGCGCAACGTTTCGTCCGGCGCGGCTCAGCGGCTTCTCAAGTGGAGGGCGCGGGCTAGATGTGCCGGACCAAAAAGCCGCGCTGGAGCAAACTCGTGTTTGGGCACCGCGAGTAGGAGCCGTTTTTGACCCGGCACGCCCCAAATGCCTTTGAGCGATCCGAGTGGAGATGCTCTTACATGCGTTACATTTTCTTGAGAACCTTTCTTTATCTATTTTGAACTTGTCATTTGAAACGAAAATTGGTGTACTTGCCATTCACGATACTTTTTTAGGCTTTTTATTATCATACCTTTGGTACTGCTCCTGAGGACGTTTTTCCTCTTTCGGTGAAAGAAATTTGGTCTATGATGGTTGCTCCCTCTGATTCATACCCGACCGTGTTCCTGTTTGCTCCGCCTCGCCCCATGCTCAGCCATCTCTCTCCCCTTCTGCTCCTCATTCACGGTCTCGGAGCCGTTTTCGGAGAATCTAGTACTCACATTTTTACTGCTTTTTTTATCAACCCCAAAGTTAGTTCACGTTATCTTCACCGCCGCTGCCCATCCCGTCCTTGCCCGGGCCGCCGCCGCCCGTCCGCCACCGGCCGGGCCCTATCTCGGGCCGCCGCCGCCCGCGCGCCACGGGCTGCCCCTTGCCCGGGCCGCTGCCGCCCGACCGCCCCTGTCCCGGCCGCCACCACCCCTGTTCTCATCTCCTTCTCGGCGTGCTCTCATCTCGATCCCATCTCGACCCAGCAGTTCTGTCCAAATAAAAAAATTAAAAACAAAAAATTGTACAATTCGAGAACTCGAAACCAACTAAGCTGCTCGATTCGTACCGATCTACCGGTAGATCGGTAGAGTAGCGTCCGATCATTGAGCGCTACCCCGTAGAGTGTAGCGCCCGATCGTTGGGCCTATTCGAAAGGGTTAGAGACGTATCGCTACGAGGTCAACTGTGTCCATTTTACACTATCCATTTTACCCTCACATTTGTGAAACATTGCTTCACAAGGTATTAAAGCTGTCCACTTCAGATCATGTCATTATCCGAAGAAAGGATTAAGGAAACAGAGATTAATCGTTAATGAGTGGAAAAGGCAAAGGTCAAAACAAGTAATGATCATAGTTCCAAACCACATTATTTATTCACACGCTCCCATCACGGCTCAAGAGCCCCAACTGAACAGTACACAACACTAACAACTGACAGGTACTACTACTGACACCTGCCACATAGCACACTTAGCTCGACACGGACTCGCTACTACAGTCTTCAACGCCACACCACCTTGTTCTTTCTTCTCGGTGAGCTTCTTCAACTTCTCTAGCCATTGACGATGACACCACCTGCAACCCAAGCACACGCGCAATCAATCTCAGCAACTAGTTTCATGGCGAATAATCAAGACAGTAGAGTTAACTGACTACGTATTGGTTAGAGATAAGGCATTACCGTTGGGGTGGAGGACCTGGCCGGACATGTAGGAGGAATCCTGCTCGCTGGCGAGGAAGACGAAGCACGGCGCGACCTCGGAGGGCTGCCCCGCGCGCTTCATCGGCGTCTCCGACCCGAACTGCTTCACCTTCTCCTCGGTGAAGGAGGCCGGGATCAGCGGCGTCCAGACGGGCCCCGGCGCCACGCCGTTGACGCGGATCCCCTTCTCTGCCAGCTGCATCGACAGCGCGCGCGTGAAGGCCACGATGGCGCCCTTGGTGGCCGTGTAGTCCAGCAGCGTCGCGTTGCCCTTGTACGCGTTCACGGACGTGGTGTTGATGATGCTCCCGCTCCCGCGCTCCTCCATGCGCCTCACCGCGTGCTTCGCCATGAGGATGTAGGAGAAGATGTTGGTGCGGAACACGCGCTCCAGGTCCTGCTCCGTGATGTCGGTGATGCACGGCCGCTCGTACTGCTCCGCCGCGTTGTTCACCAGGATGTCGATGCGGCCGCCGTACGCGTTCGCCACCTCCTCCACCACCTTGCGGCAGTTCTCCTCGTAGCCGAGGTCCGCGGGAAGCGCCATGGGGTCGCCGCCGGCGCCGGGGTTGCGGGACTTGATGTCGCGGAGGGCGCGCAGCGTCTCCTCCGCGTCCTTATCCTCGTGGCCCTTCAGGTACGTGAAGGCCACCGTGGCGCCCTCCAGCGCGAAGCACAGGCACACCGCGCGCCCGATGCCCGAGTCGCCGCCGGTCACCAGCGCCACCTTGCCCTGCCACGCGCACACAAATCAACCATCCGCGTCTTAATCAGTCCAAGGATCAAAGCACACGTGCTGCGTGTACTATCGAACACTTGACTTACCTGGAGCTTGTTGGCGGCCTTGTAGTTCTTGGTGATGGCCTCGGGCGGGGTCCACGGCGTGCTCCTTGCCGGGCTGCGACTCCTGCTTCTGCGGCGGGAACTGCTGCGACGCCATTGCTCTGCTACACCGCGAGCCTGTCTTGTTCTCGGCGACGTACGGTGCGGCGAACGAAGCTAGCGCCCTGCAGGTCGCGGCGGTGGGGAGTGGAAGCTGGTGGCTCGGTCGGAGTGGGAGAAACGGATGGGCTCTGGCTGTTGCTGCGAGGAGTGCGCGCATGGCACGGTGAGAGGAGGCGCGAGGTGGCGAGAGGCAGATATAAAGGTAGACCAGAGCTGGGCGGGCATGGCGCGTGGCGGCGGACGTGGCACGGTCCTCGCAGCTGTGGCTCGCCACGCGGCCGAACTGGCCGTGTCTCGAGTGACCCAGTGTGCTGTGAGCTGCACCGCTTAGTAGACGAAGCTGCTACATGTTTCTGGGCGTAAAGTTTCGGTAGAAAACAAATGCGAGGAAGCAGAGGAGTCGCCATTGCTGAACCTTCTGGTCCGGTCAATTTGGTCGTAAACAAATCTCAAAAACAAAACTTGGTCGTAAACAGCCTAGAAGCTGTACTCAAGCCCATCTAGAGCCCATAATTCGTAGCCCATCCAATTTTTTCAGCTAGCCCAAGGCTTAGCACCGCTCCCGTGGCAGCGCATTCCCCATTTCCGTTCACAATCACTCGGCGGCGGCGCTAGAACCACTCCCCATCTGCAGCAAATGGCGATGGCGTCGGCGACTCCACCACCCTCTTCCCCGAGCTAGGGAGCGAGTGTGAGGTCCATCTGCACGCGCTAAACCCTTCCTCCATGGAGCGCTTCGACGGGGAGATTCCCGCCAAGCGACCCAAGCTCTCCGATGGCGGCGACGGCGAGGACCGCCTCAGCGCCCTTCCCGACGACGTTCTCATCCACATCCTCCTCAAGCTCCTCGACGCCGCCGTCGCCGCGCAGACCAGCGTCCTGTCCAGTCGCTGGCGCCGCCTCTGGACGCTGCTCCTGGAGCTCTGGTTTCGCACCTCCACTGTTCCCCACGGCATCCGCGCCGCCCTAGAATCCCACGAATCGCCGGTCCTGAGCTACCTCGCCGTCAAGCTAAAGGACGCATCTCCCGAGTCCGTGGGCACCTGGCTTCCCATCGCCGCCGCCCGCCGCCTCTCCGGCCATCTATACATCAACGCGACGCAGGACGATGAGGCTGCGGAAGGTGGCGCCGTTGAGCTGCCCTGCTTACAGGACGCCACCTCGATTCACCTGATATTAGGGTATCTCGGCCTCGCGGTGTCACCATTGGGCGTATTCGCCGGCCTCACCGATCTCTTCATGGCTTGCATCAAGCTACATGGTCCGTGCATGCTTGGTGATGTTGCCTCCTCACCACGCTGCCCGGCCTTACGGAGACTCGCCGTCCAAGATGTCTCGGGTATTGGCAACTTCATCATTCATTCGGATTCGCTCCGACTGATCAAGTTACAGCATCTTTCTGGCTTGCAGCAGCTCACCATCGTGGCGCCTGCACTCAAACTGTTATTTGTGTCCCGCTGCTTTTCTAAATCTTCCAGTAATAATCAACCGGTTGCAGACATCTCCGCCCCTCGGTTGTGCTTCCTCGAGTGGGCGGATCTTTATGATCCCAGATTCACGCAGCTTGGCAAGATGGAAAATCTACAGTGGCTGAGGACACTCCCTTTCCTTGTATATGGCTCTTCACATGGAGCAAATAGCCATTGTCTAAGGCTTCTACGACGCTTTGAGCTCATCCCGAGACTCACTCTCATGCTTTTCTATCTGCCAGTGAGTTCATTTTTATGCGAGTTATGTCATGATTGCGTTAACTTTGAGTCCAAATTAAGGAATTAGCCGTAGGCATACAACAGAATTCTAACTTACTTTTCTTTGCTGAAGCCCTTGTAACATAGCTTAGAACACTCAGTCATTTGTGCTTCATTGTAGCTTTATTCTATGAGATGGTGTTATCTTTTTCTGCCTTCGAGTTGCTAGTGTCGGTGTTACAGACAACTACACTGCCCTTGTATATTGGTTATTCAAGGGAGCACATAAGCTCTGACTTGCTATCATAAAAGACCATTTGTTGTGTGTAATTGAGTATTGACTTTGTAAACAAGGTTCTCATGTCCTTTCCATTTGTTGATCCATTTTTTCTGTTTTTGCATGAGTCTATAGGGGGACTTTACTAACCAGCACTACTTGATGGAGGACATTACAAGGCTCCCGGACATTGCACACTTGGACCTGATTATAAAGCATGAAGGACATTCCTTTGGAGCCAGTGGGTTCCATGTTCTCAAGATGTGTACTGGTGTGAGAAGGCTGAAACTTACACTTTCGAGCGTAACTCGTCACCCTGAGGTAACACTGTCCTTATTCTGTTATTCTGTTTGTCTGATACCTGGTATTCATTCATATTTCTTGGCACATCTAGGCTTGACCTGCTAGTAGCCCTACTCTAGGTGTTTTTTTATTTCGCGGGTAGCCCTACTCTAGGTGTTTTTTTATTTTGCCGGTAGCCCTACTCTAGGTGTCGTCTTCATACTCGATGCTTTGCTCCAAAATATATCTGTGGCAATGGCTTATGTATTATCTTCTAATGACAATGAATCTTACTTAGGTGTTGGTTACTTGGTAATATGTTTTTAAGGTGGTTACTCGGACTGGACGCTTTCCTATTAAACTCTTTCTAACACAATTCAGACAGCAAATGTAAAGCCAAACAACTACCTAATTAATGCTTGCAGAAGCTGGACGTACTCTTGTAATGCAATCCGACCATGACACTTTGATTGTTAGGTTGGGTGGAGTGGAGAGGCCGGGTAGGAGATGGTAGTGTTGCAGGACAGTGAGGTCGACGATTCGCCTACAACCATCATGGAGGGAGGCGGGTGGCGGTCCAGGACTGGTGAAGAAAAAACGGCTGCCAGAGGGGAGCTGTGGGCGGAGTTAGAGGAGACGACCACCTGGGAACCATCCCGACAGGATCCTGCTGTGTGGGCAGCTCCCATTTGAAATATATGGCAGTTATGTGAATTCGATTGAGTCGTTGCATGGCCGGCCCAATCTTGATATAATACTATGATTTAGGAGATAATATCATTATTACACTATTCTTTGGGCATTTTTGTTTTTAAAGTTTGATCTGGAAGACAATGGCCTAAGGCCAATTATGGATCTTGTTCAAGTTTTTTTCTTCTCGAAAACGCCAAAGACTTTTCTGTTTCATCTCATTGAAAAGGGAGGGTTTTGAGTTACAAATGTATGAAATCAGTGAACATACCAGGTATGCGGTATGATAGCTCTAAGTCCTAGAGGGCCGGCTCTAGCCCAAAGGGCTGCGTCATCTTTGATATTTGTCACCAAGGCGTGGACTGAGGGATGAGCTCTGTCGAAGACACAGTCGTTACGGTTCTTCCATAGCATCCAGAGGACGAGTAGAGTAGAGGAGGCGAGCTCTTTCGGCACCGGCGTGGGGGTGAGCTGCCTCGCAGAGTGCCACCAGGCATTGAGCAAAGCATGTTGTCAGGTGGGCGACACGTCATTCTTAGCCATGCTAAAGTTCTCCTACCAGACCTGCCGAGAGAAGGGGCAGGCGACGAGGAGATGATGCATGGTCTCTGGTGCTTGGTCATAGAGGGGGCTACGTGGTGGGTGATGGAGCTCACGGGACCGCGCCCAACACTTCTAGGTCAGCTTCTAGGTCAAGATGGGCGAGCCGGTGGAACAATTTGACCCGGGACCGCGCCCAACACTTCTAGGTCAGCTTCCAAGCATCGCAGGCGGTGGAACCATGGAAGGTGGCCAGGTAAGGAGATTGCGGGAAGTAAATGCCATTTGCTTTGCACTTCCAGAGCAGGCAATCCGTCCTAATAGAGAGCATAGTGTGATCGATCTGTGCCACAGTAGAAGGTATTGGCCTATTTCCTGGATGCCGATGATTGCCATGGATGTCCTGCACCCAATGATGTGCCTGCAACCCATAGGCACTGTCCGGAGCTTGCGACGACGCTTGGGGATGCAGGCATAGAGCAGGGGTGCGCTGTCACGAATGAATCTCCCCTCAATTCATCGATCCTCCCAGAACAGGGCCTAATGGCCGTTGCCCACCTTCATGGCTGTGGAAGCCAAGAAGAAGGCACGGTCGTTGGCGGAGAATTGCAGGCTAAGGCCGCTCCACGCCCTGCCGGCGTCGGTGCGGCTGAACCAGAGCCAGCTCGTGCGAAGCGCAAGGCCGGTGCGCTCAAGGTCGTGGACCCCGAGGCCACCGAGCGAGATTGGCCGAGAGCAATTAACGTGTCAGTTCCCACCATTCAAGTTCAATATGCTTAATTGACTGGGCAATACCTGACCGTGTAAGTATTAAAATGTTTGTTGTTTGACTTCATGTTTGCATCAGACAATCATTTCTCTGCAATAGGTTGTCTTCAAATTGTTTTCCATGTGTCTTCTGTAAATTTGTTAAAGACGTGTTATATATCCCGCCAGCCTTACAATTTATAATTCCGTCATTCTTAATTCATGAAATTAAATCATATGGGCTGATCTTATTAAGTTGTTATGCACCTTGTTTCAGGCAGAGGCTGCGTGCCCACCAGGTTGTGTTTGCGATCGGCGATACGCAAACTGGAAAACCGAGGAACTTGCGCTGAATCGCCTCCAAGAAGTAGAAATTAGTGGCTTGAGAGGAACCGAACATGAAGCTGCTCTTGTGAAACGGCTATTCGAATGGGCAACAACGCTAGAAAAGATGACATTAACTTTCCAGTGCTTGGCAAGCACTGCCAAGGAGTTCAAGCGGATGCTACAAAGCTTCTCTAGGCCAGGAATAATGATTGTGGTACTACGCATTGCCTAATCTAGTCTTTGCATTGTTAGCCATGAAGCAAAAGTATGCTGGAAAATCGCATCCAGATGTGTGTACCAAGACTAAGTCACCAGCCAGTTGCTCTCGATGTTAACTTCTCAATCTAGAATTTGTCATCGTCCTGTGGTGCAGGCTAACTTCGTGTTCGCTGTACGTTTTACATGACAGTGTCTAGGCGGTCTTGTCATTATTTCTACTGATGGAACGGCAGTATTTGGGTGCAATTTCTGTTTCTACTGATAAAACTGTTGCTTGATCAGTACGTGATACAAGCTAGTCAGTTGGTGCAGTTCAGATGGGCTGTCTTCAGTCCCCTGGCTGTCTTGTTTACGAATAGTCGAATAGAAGCTTATTAATTAGCGCTGTTTGTGTTACTGTTTCTACAGAGAGCAAATTCTGGGTGTAGTACTGTTACTACTGATTCAGACGGGAACAGCAGTATTCGGGTGCAATACTGCTTCTATTGATAAAACTACCGAAACTGTTTGTGATAATAACTCGGAGCAGAAGTTGGACATGCATTTCTGGTCCAAAAGTTTACGAATAGAAGCTTTTTAATTAGAAACTGAAGGACAAATGATGCAAGAATCGTCGGAAAAACTAACCAGGCAAGGATAGGCTGTCCTATATCTCAGTTGCATCTAATTTGTGAGCGATGAATAAGATAGTTCCTTCCGAATTTACAAGGATGTGAGTAGCGGTGCTATTTTCTTGAAGCACAGCATGTATATTGATTTATCCAGAAAACATGTGATCACAATTATTTTTCCAGCACACATGTAGGAGTGTCGAAACACTGTAGCCCCGTTTTATAAATAATGCCATACACGGCTGAACGCTACAAGAGACAAGGTAGTGAGAAATCCCTATTACAAAGTAGACACTGATATTACCGGACAATAGAAGTTACACCGAAAAACGCCAAGAGGTGAAAAACATAGCTACGAAGTCGGACATGTACTGAACGCCATACCAAGCTCTAGGGCACCTGAGCTCCACGACAGCGCCCTAAAGAGGGTAACGGCGCAAAGCGTCGCCACCGCCGAGTCCAAAAGTACATTGGTTTTCACCCGGAACTATGACACAGGAAGTAGCACCTCGACGATATCCTCAAGAGGGGCGCGCCCCCGCGGAGACCCTCGTCGCAGCCTTCATCTGCTGACCTAGGAGAAGAAGCACGCCGCTGTCTCTCCGCCTGGACGCCTCGCCCACGCCGTACCGCAATGCTACCTCAACGCCCGAGCGACCGAGGCGCCGCTGCCACACCCAGCTCCGTGCCCCGCCACCTACAAGGAAGCGCCGCCGCCGATCTGGTTTCCGGGGCTGCCGCCCCGGCGTGCCCGCGTTGGGATGCGCAAGTTCCTCCGCTCAGGAGCTCGGCATGCTGCCTGCTCCCTTGGGAGACGAGCCCACCGCCACCGCGGAAGACAATGATGGCGATGGTGGTGGGGGCGCCCGAAGGAAACCCCGGGGGCTAGGGTTTCGTGGGTCCCCGGGTCGCCCGCTCTGGAGCGAGCTGGGAGGGGGATAGAAAAACTTGATCATGCTCGAGCAACAAAGGTAGCTGATATCTTGATATGTCTTGTTTTCTACTAGTTAGAGTTAATGTTTAGAATAAGAGTGATACAGAGTTCAGTGACCTGGTTAGTTATGACCCAAAAAATGTGGTGCATGCTGTACAAGGAGAGAGAGATGAATGGAACCTACAAATCTTCTATATATCAAAGCTAACCCGTTTAGCCTTCCCTCGCTGCACCACGTCATTCGCACTTCTACAGTGTCGTGTGCACTGTTCACATGAATGAAAAGGTGAATGAGCTAGCTATTTCTGTGTACTTGCTCAATTCTTTGGTTTCCTTCTCTCGTGCAATGCACAAGTGATCTGACTTGCACTCCTATATAATATATATGCTCCAGCTCGTCTCATACTTCTAAGACACGAGGCACATGTACAATACTAGAAGGATTTGGCGCGCTTTGCCGCGCCTGGATGTAAATAACACATCGTATACATGTAATTTTGTTTTAGAGCGAGTATTTATTCTTTGTGTGGTTCGGTCGTAGCATGCATTTCTTGAACCAGGAAAAGAATGCTCGGAAAATTTATTACAACCGTTCGACAATTCATACTTCATAATAATAAAATACTCAACGACTTCGGCACTTCTGAAAAGTGATTACAAACTATCAAAGATACTCGCTTAAAAATATTTCGAAGGGGACAGGGGTTGTAACCATGGACCATTACATCTTAGTCATAGCACAACGAAGTTGTTAAATAATGGACTATTACATGTTTATTCATAGCATAATATGTCACCATCACATTGCTAGTAAATATAAAACAATAGTTTCGCCCAGGCACTATTTAGTGCACACATTCTCTTGTTTTATGCTTCGTTTGAATCTCCCTTACAATGGGGTAAGAACGAATCACTGTATATAGACTCTATTCTATCGAGTAACCAAAAAAAATGAAAGCCCATCAGCCGAGAAGAACATGACAACTACAAAGTATCATCAACTTCACACAATTAGCCTTTTCGAATTTCCTATCAAAGACAACAAGGTAAGGGATCTCCCAGTATGCAGAGAATAGATGGATAACGTAATAAAATCCTAGTGCATTAGCATAGTTAAATGATTAAATCGATAGAATGGTGTAATGAGCATAATGTCTTTGCTGACTACTCACCAAATACAAATTGCAAGTAGGGAAGAAATCTGTACTTGCAAGCAGAAAGACCCAACCAAAGAGGGCAGAATAATTCACATGAAAACACTATCATTTTCCTGAACATACAATGGGCAGGGGATTAAGAAACACATATGGTGTATTAGAACATTAGTATTTCGAGTAATTTGGTAATATCATGGTATTCAAGACAGAAACAAAATAATAGATTACTAATGCATTTATTTGTCATTCATTGAATGATTATTTTAGCTTTTGTGAAAGCATTGTACTGCTTTAGTCATTCAAATACACGAAGTATATACATTTTGAATGTAACTTCGGTCTCTTTTAGTCTCAAATTGAACCAATTTGAAAATCCTTTGTTTAATCACCAACACATAAAAAATGGGACGAAACTGCAAATAACAACGAATAAAACACGGGACCAAAACCTGCAGAAAAGGCAAGGTTTGGTTGATTGGGGTGGAGCCACACCCTGGGCAACCGCGGCCACACCCCGATGTGTGACGATGGCACACAGGCTTAAGTTGCTCCGTACCAGGTCCTAGGTTCTGTGGGAATACTTTATCAGTACTGTACACGAAGGTGGCCTGTGGCACATGGTTATCTTCCATAATACATTGCAAACGTGCAGCATGTATATCTTGAACAATATACTTATTTCCAGGTACATGTGAGATGAATATGCAGTTTGTGCTCTTACCACCCACCATGTAGGGTTCTATAGACATTTTCTATGGTTTCTAACCCACCAGATCCACTTTGAAAAAAATACTTGCTATCACCCACATTAGAGATTTATTTTGGTCCAACACTTAACCATAATAGTCGTATTTTAATACCCTAGCTAGTGGCTCCACAAAAAAAGCACATGGAGTCTTGTATGACAACACCTGCAAGTTATCCTTATCATGTTCCCTATACAATCTGGTGCGGCAAAGTACAGGGATTGGCCGAAAGATAAGCAGCAATGCATGCACGTAGACATGTACTTGCTCATATGCCTTTATATAATTCGAAAAAACAAACTATATACACTGGTGTATGAAATATGATGAGACACAATCATGAGCATAAGATTCAGATAAACTGAACTCTCATTGAGGTACTACAAGCCACATTATAAACAAAGATACCTAACAATATTTCTTACAAACCTATACAGGCTAACAGGTACGTGTAACTATGTAACCTTCCTTGGTACAAATTGACAAAGAGTTGAACTTCCTAATACACTCTGCATTCCCATGAAGTTGACAATCCTGACGAAATTGTTATGCGCACTGTTTATTGTTTGCTAGATGCACAAATGCGAATATTTACAAGACACAAGGATGAATTAAAAAAATCGTAATGCATCTTGGAAGGAACAACACACATGCACAAAATTTGTTTTTTCAATTCCACATTCAATCAGATTTACTACATGAGAGCATAAGATCATTTGAATAATCTCAATCTTGAGCCAAGACATCTAATTTAGCGCACTGCAGTAAATGAAAAAAAGGCAAAGGCCTCGCACACTGTTCATCAAGACTGATCTTCTGTAATATAGTTAATCTAGGTACAAAGTGTTTAGAGGTTAAGACCGCGGTAATTTTTAAGCAGGTAGTAAGAGAGGATTAATTCGGAGGCAGTAACTGTAACTCCGTAAGAAATATTATGTCATACACTATTTTGGCAAGTATTTTATCAGCAGTTGGATTTAATTGGATGGTCAGGGAGGCGGCAAACCCTAGCTAATAAATTGATAATTAGTAGTATTACTATAGCAATGGTATCCTGATTCCTGATACAACATTAGTAGCCATAACGACAAACAAATGTCAGCAGCATTGACAAACAAACAATGTCCAGTAGGTATCAGTTTATTCCAATTATAATAAAGGATAATGGTCATATTAGTAATAACAACAGGTTAAAATCAAGGGAGCTACATTAGCTGGACATGTTGTAGTTGATGGTCCACACACGCATTCTACTACACTACTTACTTGTCATTCAGTAAAGGAGGTTGACAACTGCAGGGCAATAATTGCTAATTTAGTAAAGTCAGAATGGTATCACATAAACTTTCATCCATATATTTGCTAGTTCTGACTTGGCCACGATCAGCACCATCTGAGAAGTGCATCTATATCTGATTTAAAAGTATAATTCCCTGGAGTGGAACCAGTTTCCATTGTTAATTTATGGAAAAGGCTTCCATGAGTGGCCAGAAATCAGACTGTTTAGGTTTTCCAAGCAACATAACTTGGTTTTAAGAATGCGTTTAAAACTAATGTTCATTTGTTTTGGAAAAGGGCAAACCTTTCCATCTTTGTCACTATCAAAGAAATGGATCATCTTAGATATCTTGTCCAGATGAAATCATTTAGGCTAGCCATTGTTTCAAAATCCCAGGGCATGTTATATCCTTTAATGTCAAGCTTCTGTAAATAAAAGTAGTAACAAATTCAAATTGTTTTCGAAAATAAAAGATAGAAAGTAAATAAAAAATGAATCTTCAAAGTACATGTCACAAAATAAAATACTACCTCCGGTCCGTTAAAAGAGGCGGAAGAAAATAGCATGGAGTGCACAAATCGTACGTACAGCGTCCGACGCTTTTTTCGGACCGGAGGGAGTAGAAACTATGCCCATCTAACTTGGTGTTCCGAGGTCAACTACAGAGAGAGGAATGAAAACTCACAGCATTTAGGACTTGACAATTTCAGCTTGGATTTATTAGTACTGGCAGAAAATAATAGTACTAATTTTTCCCTCGACAATCATTAGCGCACACCATAAGTAAATTAATCAATACCTTTTATTTTCACAGTAAGGAAAGTTGAGGAAACAACTTTTCGATAAAACTGCAAATAACCGATGAAGAAAATAAATTAGATTGGTTACAAATTTCTCAGGTATGTGCAAAGACATGTCTGGATTATGGCCAGGAATTTCAAGAAAACGATGGTAATACATACATGTCAAGATTGGTATACATTTGATGATACATCTATGTCTGATCTCTGAAGTGGTTTCAAGACATATGGTTTGCTAGGGTAAGGTTCCATGGGCAGGATTACGAATATTTTGATTTCTTGCTGCTCTTACTTTCCTAGTTGTTCTAAGTAATGTGTGCGGTATAAAGTTCGTGGTAGGGAACTTCTTTGAGTCATCGTATTTTTCAGTTCATGCGAAGGGATGAGCTCCAGCCGCAATGTCATCAGATCAACAAAACCAAAACGTAAGTAAACTGAATTTGTTGAAGAACTTCTAAGGTGTAAATGCTACATTTCTTATTTACATGTATTCACGACAACTTTGTATCAAGATTTTATCTAAATTTAGAAGCTTGGCCAGACTCATATGAACAGTGTGGCAGAAATGCTACTCCTTGAGAAATCTAGCAGAAACTATATGATTCATTTATAAAGATAGCAAAGACAGGGCAAAACCTCATGCTCGAGCTCAGCAGCTGTCTATGTAGTCCCGTTGCCTTGCCAAGGGGAGCAAACATGGATGCAGCGCCACCACCGCCCTGCTGGTTCGCTGGAGCTGGTGTCAAGCCGTCATTCCAGCTTTCCTCTGGGGAATAAACATCACAGCTTCTTGATCCCAATTCCTTCACGGCACATCAAAGAACACACAAACCAGAGTTCAGACTGCATATTTTTTCATCATCTCTGCTATGCAATCAGCATGCCTCTAGTTTTGTACAAAGTTTACATTCTTCTATGGTAGTACATAATTGCTGATAAAATCCTAGAGGTTACAAGGTTTAGTGTGGCAACCACGCATTCGTACAAAAAATATTACAACTTAAATTGAGTTCATACTGGAAACCACAGAATATTTTGAAAGATACAATCGATATATTTCAGAAATGCATACCTACAAATCATGGGATATACTCTTGAGGGCATGGAAGCGGTAGTGCAGCATTTTGTGTCATTTAACATTATCTCACCATATTTGGAATCATTGTAAGTGCTGCACATCGCCAGCATAATGGGGCAATGTCTAGGCAGTGATCAATTCATGTTTAGCTGCAACATTAAAATAAGTTTCAGTACTGAGATTGATTCATTCATAAATGTTTCATTTATGCAAAGTGCTGAATGCTCGAATCCACCACAAATATCAATCTGCAGATCCTAACCCTCTGAAAAACTGGAATACAAAAGGCATAAAGGGACCAAAAAAATGCCCATCAGAGAAGATAAGAATATGCAGTTCATGAACACATTTGCCAAAATAGATAAAAAAGTCACAGGGAATCGATTGAAGGGATGCACCTTTGAAGTGGGAGGCCGACCTGTGGTGCTCCTTGTGGCAATCGGGTGTACGGGATGAAGTGGCCGACCCCGAAGTGGTGGGCACAAGCTCCATTGCTCTGCTCGGCGGCGAGCCGGCGATTGGAGGAGCGGGGCGGCGTGCGCCAGCAGCGTGGACACTGCGGACTGGAACAAGGACGGTGGGCAGCCGAGTCGGCGGCGAAGCCGAGAGGACACGGAGATGCAGAGCAGGGTGTGGGAGTCGGGTCGGCGGCTTGGGAGCCAGGGAGGCGACGGTCAGATGCCACGGCGACCGCTCGCCATGGAGTTGAGAACGCCCCGACGGAGGTCGAGCTCTTCGTGTTCGCTCACCTCGCGCCGTCGCGTGCGAGGACGCGCTCCTGACCCGATGTTGCCGGCGACCCTCACCATGGAGTCGAGGACGCGTCCGCGAAGGTCGAGCTCTTTATGGGCGCCCGCCTTTGCGTCGTCTCTAGCGGCGCCTGAGATGGAGAAGAGGAGGATTCGGGATTTGCCTTTGCGTCGTCTCCAGCGGCGGCTGAGATGGAGAAGAAGAGGACGGCTCACGGAAAGAACAACCCGCAAACGAACCGACCTAGCAGGGCTCACCTGACGCGTAGCGTATCTGACCCTGACACATGTAGGCCACAAAACCAATGACGAGGTGGACGAACCACAGGCCTGAAAATCCAGGGAGCTTAGATGTTGTAAAGATGAGCACCCTGGGCACACCTTGCTCCACGAGTATTCTTGTACAATATTTGATATTGTGAAATTTGTTTAGCTCTTTTTCTTTTGTAATCTGCAGAAATTGTAGCACAAAATCTCATCGAACATCCACATAGGTTAGAAGTATATAATCCGTCGTTTTTGGTTTTGACGGTTGAGACTAAAAGGTAGAGATGTTACGTACAACATTAAGCAGTACAAAAAAAAAGTTATATGGAATTCACTTTAATAAATGTACATCAAACATGTTTAAATATTTTGAATTGGTAAATATTTGGACAAGAAACGAATGCACTTCCTCAAATTATGTAAAGTCATCAAAATGCTCAGAAAAATAAATGCTAACTGTTTATGTCAAAAAACAAACATGTTTAGATATTTTCAATTGGTGAATATTTGAAAAAAACAACTGTACTTCCTCTAATTATGTGGAATCTAATTTATTAAATGTTCAAATATTTTGAGTTGGTGAATATTTAGACAAAAAACAAATGCACTTCCTCTAATTATGGACTTAAATTGGACATTTCATTTTTGCAAATATTTGGATGTAATCTGGATGAACTTTCTCTAAATATGGAATTCAATTCAATACATGTACGGTTCCACTCATTATGTACTTAAATTAGATATTACTGGAAAAATAGAAACATGTTTAAACATTTCAATTTGCTAAAAAAAACTGGATATACTCTAAAATATATCAACATGCTCACAAAAATATAAGCTAACTACTTATGGCATAATGCAAACATATTTGAGCATTCCAATTTGGTGAATATTTTGATACAATCTGAATGAACTTTATCTAACTACGGAATTAAAATTAACAAATGCTCACATCATGCATTCTCTAACTATGAAGTTAAATTAAAAATTTATGTCGACATACAAGCATATTTGAACATTTTAATCCACAAAGTATTTAGACATACTGTAGACGAAAAATTACGACGGATTTCAAAATTTCAAATTACAACGGGTGCGGTATGCCGCCGCACCAAATTCCACTAGTACTATATATCAAAGCTGACCGTTTCAGCCTTCGCTCAAGGTGCCCATGTCGCTGCGCACTGTAGAAGTGCGTTTCTACAGTGCACGCACGTCTCCGTGCCGTCGATCTTCGATCCGATGGTCCCTGTGGCCTTTTGCAAAAAAAGACCCTACACTGTCTGTAAATTGCAATCAGGTCCCCCACACATCTCCCCTCCCTCTCCTCTTCCTCCTCCACTCGGACGGAGCCGCCGCCGACGCCGACGCGCTCCGCCACCGCTCCGCACCTCCCTGCTCAAATCGACGCACGCGGGAATCTCCGCCGTCGTCTCCTCTCCCTCCTCGCCGCGATTCGCCTGCCGAGACGCTGCGTGCGCCGGAATCGCCGCCGCCATGCGCCCTGTCCGCCGTCGCGTTTCGACGCCGCCGTCGACGTTCCGGCGAGCAAACTGTGACGGCGCCGCCGCTTCCGGGCTCCTCGCGTCCACACGCGTCCGACGCGCCCAAGCGCGTGTCCCAGCTCGCGCTGGTTCGACGCCGGCATGGTCGACACCACCGTGGCAGATTCCGGCTACTGATGACGTCATCTCGACGTCACTGTGGGCCCGGCCTGTCAGCGTTTTTCTTTTTTCTTTCTCCAGAAAATGATTAATACTGCAAAATTAATACCTTTAAATCTACCCATCAAAAAAATATGAAAAAAATATCGAAATGATCACAAAAAAAAAAAAACTAACTAATTATGGCATAATACAAACATATTTGAAGATTTTAATTCGACGAATATTTAGAGAAAGACCAAATTGATTTCCTCTAATTGTGAATTGAATTTAATAAATACTCATATAATGAATTTCCTATGATTATGGAGTTAAACTAAATTTTTAAGGCAAAATACAAACTTATTATACTATTTCAAATTGATTAATATTTAGAGATAATTTAACTAAACTCTCTCCGATTATACAGATAAATTTAATAAATGCTCAAAATGGTTAATATTTGGGGATAACCATAATATATTTCCTCTGATTATGGTGCTAAATAAGAAAATTATGGCAAAATGGCACCATAGTTGATCATTTCAATTTAGCTAACATATTTGGAGGTAATATAACTTAAATCTCTCTAATTATGTTGTTAAATTTAAAAAATGCTTGAGTAGATGAATATTTTGAGAAAATGCAAAATTATTTCCTTTAATTACAGATTGAATTTAAATTGAATTTAATAAATATTTATATAATGCACTTCCTCTAATTATGGACTTAAATTGAATATTTCAATTTGTTAAATATTTGGATGTAGTCTAAATGAACTTTCCCTAAATATGGTATTCAATTCAATAAATGTGCGGTTCCACTCAATATGGACTTAAATTAAATATTACTGGAAAAATAGAAACACATTTGAACATTTCAATTTGCTATTTTTTTTTGGATATGCACTAAAATATATCAATATGCTTAATACAAACATATTGAACATTCCATTTTGGTAAATATTTGGATACAGTCTAATTACCTACTTACTAATTTTAATAATACATCAGAAGGATGAAATTTGGATTTTTCAATAAATATTTTTTCTCTAGCAAATATTCAAAAAAAATTATAAGTTCAAAATATTTTCCATACAAAATTTGTTGGAGATTTCCCCAATAAATATTTTTCCCCAAAAAAACTCAACAGTAAGAAAATATTGTTTTCCCAAGAATATTCAACAATATTCAGAAAAGTTTCAAATACATTTCATGCATGTTTCTCTGCTTTTCTTTTTCCGGACAGGTTTCCACACGGGCGCGGCGTGTCGCCGCGCAAATTTTCCTAGTACAAAATGTAATACCCTACAGAAAATGCTCATCTTGCACGGAGGCAAGTAGGCAACACCCTACAGAAATGCTCATCTTACCTGCCAGTATTCATCTGAAACTGGAAAATAGGAGAAACACCCCATCGAGCGAGGGAAGTGGAAATAACGATGGCACATATGTTGCATGCGTCTGTAAGCTACAAGAGTCCCAGCTGTGTGTAGAGAACGGTATGAAATGAATAAGCAGAAACATCCCTCTCTCTTCCAAACTGAATATTGCAAGACTAACTCCAGTTTCAGTATTGCACATAAAGATGAACTTCAACAGGAACTAACGCTTACACATCAACATGTGAAGAGTACAGTACATCTAGCAACATATATAAATATAGTGGCAAAAAGGTGCAAATCGATGGAGCCTCTAACATCTTGGAAACAAAGCTACAAGCTTTTGGAACATTGCAATTGATACTGACACGAGACATAAGAACTACAAAATGGCCACCAGCGTAGCAACAAGCTTCTGGAACATGCAAAGTTTTCTTGAGAAAATGGTGCTTCGCGTAACGATACAACTACATCAGGCGAAACGTGGCCGTTTCAGACATACTTCTGGCCTTGAGAAGCTTTGTATAAACTGGCAGAACTCCTTGGCCTTGCTTTTAGCGACTGAGTGATCGAAAGTTACTGTCATAGTTTCTAGCACCATTGCGGAATCGAATAACCGCTTCGCAAGAGCAGCTTCATGGTCAGTTCTTCGCAAGGCGCTAACTTCTACTTCTTTGAGGCAATTCAGCATGAGTTCCTCGGTTCTCCAGTTAGGGGGCTGATAGCAAACACAGGCTGATGGGCACGCAGTTTGTGCCTGAAAGAAGGTGTATAGCAGCGCAATGAGATTAACAGATATGATTGAATGTCAAGACTGCCTGAAAATTTATGATATTTGTTTTAACAAATTTACAAAAGAATAACACCTAGTTTGAAGCCAACCTGCTGCAGAGAATATGATTGTTCAATGCACACAGAGTCACAAACAAACATTATTTTAGTACATTTTCACAGTTAGGTATTGTGCATATGTGCTCTTGTTTGGAAAAAACTCAGGTGTTGTGCTATCGATGAGCGATACTGAATGGATCTTAAATGGAGCTTAGACCATTGTTATTGACTCAACCTTTAAAAAAACACATGCTCCAAGAAAAGCACTATATTTTAATACATTTTCACAGTTAGGTATTGTGCATATGTGCTCTTGTTTGGAAAAAACTCAGGTGTTGTGCTATCGATGAGCCATACTGAATGGATCTTAAATGGAGCTTAGACCATTGTTATTGACTCAACCTTTAAAAAACACATGCTCCAAGAAAAGCACTATATCAACATTATCCCCTAAACTCTTAACTATTTTATCAAGCTAGATTGAACCTGGCATGCACTGACTTTATGACTCAAGGTAAATTCACATCACTGCCTTTGTATGTCTACTGAAAGCTGCCATAATCTCCTCCAATAGTGACAGCTCCTCTCAGAAAGCTGCTATCTCTTCACCCCACCTGCACCGCCACCCTCACCTCCCACCTTGGTGGCTGCCGCCTGCAGGCAACCTCATGTCCTCACCACCTTCCAACATCACCATTTCCTCCCCTGTAATCCCACTCCAACTAATCTAACAATCACAGGAACACACTGCTCTGAGAAAGCGATGGGTCACCTCAGAACAATCTTGAAGAAGAATTTACGAGAATATGAAGGAGGGATTCTATTTCTTTGTTGGAAACAAATCTTGGATCATACTTAATAGTTTTTCTCACTTCCACCAGACTAACGATTTTTAAAGAAAGAAAGCTATGAAGAGATACACATGACATATATTTTCCACATGGTATATAATTTGGAGCAAAGCGTCCAGCCAGTATCAAACTAACATCTAGAGCACGGAAACTAGAAGCTCAAGCCTAGGCGTGCCAAGAAATATAAATGCAAACTAAAGTATTATATAAACAAAATTAAAGAATAGTATTACCACCGGATGGCTAGTTGTGCAATCAAGTCGAAGAGTCAGCTTTCTGACACCAGTACACATACTGAGGAGATGGAACAAACTGGCTCCAAAGCAATGTCCGTTTGGCTTTATATACAGGTGCATGATTGCAATGTTTGGTAACCTTGTAATGTCTTCCATCAAGTACTCATGGCTAGTAATTTCCTGCAGTAGAGCATGGGGAGTCACAAATAAGAAAAGGAATAAATGAGAACGACACAAGAATCCCAATAATAAACAATAAATGGTTCTTCTATGCCAGCAAGCCCAAGCTCATGAGCGCCCACTGATAATATACCCATCACTACTGGAAAATCAATCTTCGCCGGTGGCCAAAACACACGACGAAGGGCTAAATCCATCTCGGTGAAGGCTTCGCCGAGTGGGAGCACTTTTTCGCGGGATACTCGGCGAAGACTTCGCCGAGTGTTGTTTAGCTATACCCGGCGAAGAAAAGCAGATAACGCCATCCCAGTACAAACGGAGGTCATATCTTCGCCGAGTGTCGTATCGTAGACTCGGCAAACCAGTTAAATAATATTAAAAAAAATGTTGGCCGCCGGAGAGCTCTCAACGTTGACGGAGGCGAGCCGCCGGAGCTCCTGCGACCCCTGCTTAATCCGCGTGGAGGCGTTCCGGAGCACGTCGTGGCCGTAGGAGGAGGAGCGCTTCGTGCGGCGTGGTGAGTGGCGCGGCAGAGGTCGTCGGCCGCGTCGGCCCCGACATGGGTGCGCGGTGCGCCGTTGACTTCCCGTCGCTCGTAGCCTCGCATCCCGGCGGGGCATCTCCGTCGTAGCGGCCACGGCCGCGTGCTTGTCGTGCAGTACACGTCCGTTGGGAGACCCTAAGAGGAAGGTATGATGCAGTCCAGCAGCAAGTTTTCCCTCAGTATGAAACCAAGGTTATCGAACCAGTAGGAGCAGCAACTCTTCTGAAGGTTGTTGGCGACGCCGTTACTCGATTACCAACGTGGAACCTGCACACAACA
Organism: Poa pratensis; assembly: GCA_947311845.1. NCBI lineage: Eukaryota > Viridiplantae > Streptophyta > Magnoliopsida > Poales > Poaceae > Poa > Poa pratensis. The sequence goes on along the minus strand of CAMZMU010000100.1, from coordinate 17,013,459 downwards.
CAATCAAACTATTTTGCCCCAACGAAACAGTGAGGTTGTCAATCTCACCGGCTTGCTGAAAACAAAGGATTAAACGTATGGGTGGAAAATGATGTTTAATTGCAGAGAATGAAAAAGGAACAGTTTGCAGTTTGTGGTTGTTTAATCAGTGTAAAAGAATGGACCGGGGTCCACAGTTCACTAGTGGTGTCTCTCCATAAAAGATAACTAACATGTTGGGTGAACAAATTACAGCTGGGCAATTGACAAATAGTGAGCGCATGACAATGCATATACATGACATGATGACTACTATGATATTTAATTGGGCATTACGACAAGATACATAGACCGTTATCCAACAGCATCTATGACTAATAATCCACCGCCGGGTTGTCATCCGAGTCCCCCGTTGGTATTAAGTTGCAAGCAACGGATAATTGCATTAAGTAAAGTGCGTAATGTAAACAAACACATATGCCCGTGGACATAGCATCGTTAGGTTATCCCTAGTGGCAACAGCACATCCACAACCTTAGAACTTTCTGTCACTGTCCCAGATTAAACGGAGGCATGAACCCACTATCTAGCATAAATACTCTCTCTTGGAGTTACAAGCATCTACTTGGCCAAAGCATCTACGAGTAACGGAAAGCATGCAAGATCTTAAATAACATATAGATAGATTGATAATCAACTTGACATAGTATTCAATATTCATCGGATCCCAGCAAACACAACATGTAGCATTACAATAATATGATCTTGATCATGTAGGGCAGCTCACAAGATCTAAACATGATGGCACAAAGTGGAGAGACAACCATCTAGCTACTGCTATGGACCCGTAGTCCAAGGATGAACTACTCACGCATCACTCCGGAGGCAGGCATGGCGATGTAGAAGCCTCCGGTGACGATTCCCCTCTCCGGCAGGGTGCCGGGAAGAGGTTCTGAACCCTCCCGAGCTAGGGTTGACGGCGGCGGCGTCTCTGGAACTTTTCGTGGATATTTGCTCAGGCACTTAGGGTTTTCGCGTCGGGGGGAATAAGTAGGCGAAAGGGCGGCGGCTGACGACCCCCGAGGGGCCCACACCACCCTAGGGCGCGGAGGGGGGCCGCGCCCTAGGTGCGTGTGGCCTCCTGGTGGCCTCCTCTGTTGCTCCTTTGGTCCTTCAGGGTGTTCTGGTAAAATAGGGACCCCGTGAAGTTTCGTCCAATTCCGAGAATATTTCCAGACTAGCTTTTCTGGAATACAAAAACAGCAGAAAACAGGAACTGGCACTTCGGCATCTTGTTAATAGGTTAGTCCCAAAAAATGTATAAAAGTGATATAAAGTAGATGCAAAACATGTAGCAATTGGTATAAAACAAGCATGGAACATCAAAAATTATAGATACGTTTGAGACGTATCAGCATCCCCAAGCTTAGTTCCTACTCGTCCTCGAGTAGGTAAACGATAAAAACAAAATAATTTTTGAGGTGACATGCTACCATCATAATCTTGATCATATAATATTGCAAGGCACATGTAAATGAATGAAGTGATCCAAGTCAATGGTCTATAATTTGCTACCAAATAGATAATGAGTAAACAATGAATCACACAAGCTAAACGTTTTCATGAATAGTACTTTCGAGACAAGCATCAAACAGTTTTGCATAAGTGTTAACTCATAAAGCAATAGTTTCTAATAAAAGGTATTTAATCAACACAAAGGAAGAATTAAGTTTCAGCATTTGCTTCAACTTTCAACATATTTATCTCATGGATATTGTCAACACAAAGTAGTATAACAAGTCCAATACATTGCATATAACGCATGTTGTAACAAAGTTGACACTAGTGTTTGCTTGTGGAAGACAGAAAGAATAGGAAAACTGACTCAACATAAAAGTAAAAGAAAGGCCCTTCGCAGAGGGAAGCAGGGATTAAATCATGTGCTAGAGCTTTTAGGTTTTTGAAAGCATATAGAGATTGCATAAAATATTTGATACTCCTCCCAACCTTGCTAACACAAGCCATGGCTAACCGAATCCTCGGGTGCCTTCCATCAATCACATACCATGGAGGAGTATCTATTTTTGAGAGGTGTTTGTTAATTGTCAACGAATGGTAGCGGGTGAGAACAGTATTCTACCTGTCAAACGGACTTTTAAGAGCGGCTCCCATGAAGGACGTTATTTCTACCAGCAAGGCAGATCATCCCTCTTTCTCTTTGGTTTACACACATTCAGGTATTTCACTGTTTGTCATTGCTTACTGATGAATCAGGGCAAAAGTGTGAAGAGAATTAATTGGTTAAAGTTGTAATTAATTGGGACTGGGCACCCCGTTGCCAGCTCTTTTTGCAAGTTATTGGATAAGCGGATGTATATGCCACTAGTCCAGGTGTAAAAGTCCATTGACAAATAGAATAAAGAATAACCACACTAATTCCTCATGAGCTAGTAAACATTGACACAAAAAGGGAATAATAACATTTTGAATAATTTAAAGGTAGCACATGAAAAATTTACTTGGAGTGGCAAGGAAATACCACATATAGGTAGTTATGGTGGACACAAATGGCATGGATTTTGGCTCAAGGATTTGGATGCACGAGAAGCATTCCCTCTCAGTACAGAGTTTAGGCTAGCAAGGTTATGTAAGCAAACAAGAATATCAACCCGTACACCAAGTTTTATATGACAAACATATTGCAAACGTTATAAGACTTCATACCGTCTTCCTTGTTAACCAAACCCTGTTATTAGAAAATATCTAGACCTTAGAGATACCACCGATGCAAACCAAATTTTCAACAAGCTTTACGGTAGTTCTTCACTAATAGGCTTAACTCATGTGATGCACAATTTAATCATGATCTACTTGTTAACTCAAAACAATTGACAAGCATCAAGTTATCCATTAGTGATCTACAAGATTAAGCAAGTTTTTCCTTATACCAATTACCACATGCAACATTTTCTGAACCAACCAAACACCAATCAATTTATTTCAACAACTCTCCAAACAAATATAAGTGAAGCAAGAGAGTACTTTCTACAAAAGAAAGCTAATAGCTCTGACAAGAGATACATGAAAACAAGAGCTAAAAGCTGAACAGCGCTAGATATGAATACTCAACAAATATAAGTGAAGAATAGGAGTATTCTCATGAAAAAGCGGAGCGTGTCTCTCTCCCAATCAAGAATGCTAGGGTCCAGTCAAGCTTTATTGAAAATAAAAGTGCAATACTGAAAATAAAAGCACACAGACGCTCCAAGAAAAGCACATATGATGTGAAAGAATTAAAATATAGTTTCACTAGAGATGACCTGATAATTTTGACGATGAAGAAGGGGATGCCTTGGGCATCCCCAAGCTTAGACGCTTGAGTCTTCTTGAAATATGCTGGGGAGATCCATGGGAGCCTCCCCAAGCTTAAGCTCTTCACTCTTCTTGATCCTATTATATCATCCTTCTCTCTTGACCCTTGAAAACTTCCGTCACACCAAACTCAAAGTAGATCTCATTAGAGGGTTAGTGCATAATCAAAAATTCACATGTTCTATAAAGACGCAATATGATTTGTTACTTTAAACATTAGCTACAGCCACTGATGTTATGTGAAGCTCTTCCACCCAAAAAAGAATTTCACTCAACACTAGTAAAAGAGAGAATGCAAAATAAAAAGGCAAAACAGAACAGTCCGCAAAGACGAATTTTTTCGAGGCACTTACGACGCTCAGATAAAAACTTTGAACTAATGAAAGATTCAGACATTCATAAAGATTACGCACAAAAATTTCAGATTTAATTAACAATCTGGTGATTTTAGGAATTTCGTACAGTGAACAGCAAAAATCTGTTTCTGCGCAGCAATCAAAATTAAGCATCATCTTAACATTAGAGGCTACTCTTGGCACAACAATGCGAGAAAATAAAGATACAAAGGAGTTGCTACAGAAGTAAACATCCTCCTTGACTCAATAAAGAAAAATTGCAGAAATAAAAAATGGGTTGCCTCCCATAAGCGCTTTTCTTTAACGCCTTTTAGCTAGGCATAGTGATTTTTATGATGCTCACATAAAGATGAGAGTTGAAACGTAAAAGAGAGCATCAAGAAGCATATATAAAACATGTTTAAATCTAACACTCTTCCTATGCATAGGAGACTTGTAAGAAAACAAGTCAATGAAGCGCAAAGTGACTAGCATAGGAAGGCAAAACAAGTGCAACTTCAAAAATTTCAACATAAAGAGAGGAGACTTAATATTATTGAGTATATGAAATTGTGTCTCCCTCTCTCATACTGACCATTAGGTCTTAAAGCAAGTATCATATAGAAGCAGCACAAGAGAAAGCTCAACACTTTCATCATAAAGAGAGGAGATTTAATAACATGAAGATTTCTATAACCATATTTTCCTCTTTCAAAATAATTTTCAGTAGCGTCAGGAATAGACTCAACAATATACCTATCACAAAAAGCATTCTTCTCATCATGCTCATGCATAAAAGTATCCTTACTCTCCACACAGCATAATCAATTTCATGAGTAATAGTGGGAGTAAAACTAGCACAATCATTATAATCATCATATGGAGGCAAAGTATCATCAAAGCAAATTTCCTCCTCCAAGCTTGGGGGACTAAAAATATCATTTTTATCAAAACCAGCTTCCCTAATCTTAGAATTTTCCATGGCATTAGCAATAATGGTGTTCAAAGAATGTATGCTAATAACATTGCTACTATCATGATTGTTATGCAAATAAAGTTCCATAGGCTTTTTAATTTTCTCTTCAAACACCTCATGTCCCAACTCAAGATAAAATTTATAAATCTCTCTCATGTTGTTTTCAGCCATAGGACTAGTTTCAAGAAAAGTAACCATTGATAGCAAGTAAAGAACTAGACATAATAACAAACCGAAATAAACTAGATGCAAGAAACTATTTTTTTTTGTGTTTTTGATAATTGAAAGCAAACAAGATAAAATAAAATAAACTAAGAAAGACAAAAACAAAGTAAAGAGATTGGAAGCATGAAACTCCCCTTGCAGAAGACTGCTGTCTCCCCGGCAACGGCGCCAGAAAAGAGGTTGCTTGTCGTGCAGTACACGTCCGTTGGGAGACCCCAAGAGGAAGGTATGATGCAGTCCAGCAGCAAGTTTTCCCTCAGTATGAAACCAAGGTTATAGAACCAGTAGAGCAGCAACTCTTCTGAAGGTTGTTGGCGGCGTCGTTACTCGATTACCAACGTGGAACCTGCACACAACACAATCAAACTATTTTGCCCCAACATAACAGTGAGGTTGTCAATCTCACCGGCTTGCTGAAAACAAAGGATTAAACGTATGGTGTGGAAAATGATGTTTACTTGCATAGAATGAAAAAGAAAACAGTTTGTAGTTTGTGGTTGTTTAATCAGTGTAAAAGAATGGACCAGGGTCCACAGTTCACTAGTGGTGTCTCTCCATAAAAGATAACTAACATGTTGGGTGAACGAATTACAGCTGGGCAATTGACAAATAGTGAGCGCATGACAATGCATATACATGGCATGATGACTACTATAATATTTAATTGGGCATTACGACAAGATACATTGACCGTTATCCAACAGCGTCTATGACTAATAATCCACCGCCGGGTTGTCATCCGAGTCCCCCATTGGTATTAAGTTGCAAGCAACGGATAATCGCATTAAGTAAAGCGCGTAATGTAAACAAACACATATGCCCGTGGAGATAGCATCGTTAGGTTACCCTAGTGGCAACAACACATCCACAATCTTAGAAGTTGCTGTCACTCTCCCTGATTACTGGAGGCAATGATAACCCACAAGTATAGGGGATCGCAACAGTCTTCGAGGAAGTAAAACCCAAATTTATTGATTCGACACAAGGGGAGCCAAAGAATATTTATAAGCCTTGACAGATGAATTGTCAGTTCAGCTGCACCTGGAAGTAGACTTGCTCGACACAGTTTATTAGTAGCAACAGTTTTATGACAGCAGCAGTGGTGAAATAATAGCAGCAGTAAAATAAAGACAGCAGTAATGATTGCAGTAGACAGCGGATTAAAATACTGTAGGCATAGGGATGGATGAACGGACGCTGCATGGATGAGATAGTTCATGAAATAGTCAAACATAGGGCAATTGCAGATAAATAATAATGAGGTATCCAAGTAATAATAAATCATAAGCATGTGTTCCGTGATTAGTCGTGCGTGCTCGCAATGAGAAACTTGCACAACATATTTGTCCTACCAGCCCGTTTGCAGCGGGGCCTCAAGGGAAACTACTGGTAATTAAGGTGCTCCTTTTAATAAAGCACCGGAGCAAAGCATTAACACTCCGTGAACACACGTGATCCTCACGTCACAACCATCCCCTCCGGTTATCCCAATTTCTGTCACTTTGGGGTCTCGGGTTCCGGACAATAACATGTGTATACAACTTGTAGATATGATCCAAAACTATAATTATCATCATGATTCAATAACATGTTCAGATCTGAAATCATGGCACTCGGGCCCTAAGTGTCAAGCATTTAGCATAACAAGTTGCTACAATGACATAAAGTACTACCGATGGATACTAGGCACCATGCCCTAACAATCTCACAACTATTACATGAATGATCTCATCCAATCCCTACCATCCCCTCAGCCCACAACGGGGAATTACTCACACATGGATGGGGGAATCATGGATGGTCGATGGAGAAACGGCGGTGATGATGATGGCGATGATCTCCTCCAATTCCCCGTCCCGGCAGGGTGCCAGAACGGAGTTTCTGATCCCCAAAATAGGGTTTTCGATGGCGGCGGAGCTCTGGATGTTTTTTGGAAAAAGTGTCGAACCCCCCCGAAGTTTTTAGGTCAGAGGCTTTTAGTAGTCCAAAGGAGAGCGTCGGGGGCCACACAGGGTGGTCACACCACCCCTGGGCGCGGCCAAGGGCCAACCGCCCTGGGTGCGTGTGGGCACCCTGTGCCCCCTCTTTGCTTCGTCTTCTGGCTCCGTGGGTCTTCTGGAAAAATAGAATTCTGGAATTTTTCTGGAATTTTCCTGAAACTTTGACTTTCTGCACAAAAACAAGACACCAAGGCAATTCTGCTGAAAACAGCGTTTGCCCGTGTTAGTTACATTCAAATCACACAAATTAGAGGCAAAACAATAGCAAAAGTGTTTGGAAAAGTAGATACGTTTTGGACGTATCAGCTCCCCCCAAGCTTAGCTTATTGCTTGTCCTCAAGCAATTCAGTTAACAACTGAACGCGATAAAAGAAACTTTTACGAACACATTTGTTTCATATGATGTATACATACCGACTATATGATCAAAAGCTTAGGCAATTCATAATAGGAACCATGCAAATAATGACACCTTAGTAATTATGCAAATCATGAAAAGATACCAAAGTACTAAAAATGAATAACATAGCATACATCTATCCACAAGAATTGCAATGTTCGTAAAAAGGTATGACAAAGTCGTATCTCGCTTGCCTTTGTTTGAAGGGCAAAACATAAATGCCAAGGCACCTCTGAAGTTCAAGTGAAGACTAGATATAAAGATATCAAAGATAAGAGTATCATAGTTATGCCTCAATTAATCGTATTCTGGGACAAGCACATTACACTAAGAACGACAGTTATGCTCTTGAAGAAGTGCTCAAAGAAAGGATGGTGACTCAACATAAAAATAAAAGATTGGCCCTTCGCAGAGGGAAGCAGGGATTAACACGTGCTAGAGCGTTTTATTTTAAAACAGAGGTAAAAATGTTTTGAGAGGTGTTTGTTAACTGTCAGCGAATGGTAGCGAATTAAAACAGTATTCTCCCTGTCAAACAGACTTTTAAGAGCGGCTCCCTGATACGTCTCAAACGTATCTATAATTTTTGATGTTCCATGCTGTTATTATATCAATTGCTACATGTTTTGGTTACACTTTATATCATTTTTATGCATTTTCTGGGACTAACCTATTAACAAGATGCCACAGTGCCAGTTCCCTGTTTTCTGCTGTTTTTGGTTTCAGAAAATCTATTAAGGAAATATTCTCGGAATTGGACGAAACAAAAGACATCGTCAATAATATCACGAGGAGATCACGGAGTCCAAAGGGGAGTCGGAGCAGACCCACCAGGGGGCCACGCCACACTAGGGCGCGGCCCAGGGTGGGCCCGCGCCCCCCTATGGCGTGGTGGCCCCCCTCGGCCACCGACGCCGCCTCTTCGCCTATATATTCTCCGCGACGCGAAAACCCTATTACGGTCGATCATATTCCACGAAAAGTTCCGTCGCGGCCGTCATCGTCAATCTCAGATCGGAGGAGTTCTGAAGCTCTTCCCGGCACCCTGCCGGAGGGGAGATCATCACCGGAGGGCTCTACATCACCATGCCTGCCTCCGGAGTGATGCGTGAGTAGTCCACCCCTGGACTACGGGTCCATAGCAGTAGCTAGATGGTTGTCTCTCTACCTTGTGCCTCCATGTTTAGATCTTGTGAGCTGCCTAACATGATCAAGATCATCTTATTGTAATGCTAGATGTTGTGTTTGCTGGGATCCGATGAATATTGATACCATGTTTATTCAAGTTGTTTATCTATGTGCTCTTGATCTTGCATGCTCTCCGTTGCTAGTAGATGCTTTGGCCAAGTAGATGCTTGTGACTCCAAGAGGGGGTATTTATGCTCGATAGTGGGTTCAGTCTCTAGATATCTGGATCAGTGACAGAAAGGTCTAAGATGGTAGATGTGCTGTTGCTACTAGGGATAAAACATTGGTGCAGTGTCCAAGGGCACTTGTATTGATTACATTACACACTTTACTTCATGCAATAATCTGTTGTTAGCAACTTAATACTGAACAGGATGCGGATGCTGCCTTGAAGGTGGATTATTTAGGCATAGATGCGGTTGGAATAACGGTCTATGTACTTTGTTGTAATGCCCAACTAGATTTCATAGTAGACATCTTGGCATGTATTGCATTGTTATGCCCTCTCTATTTGTCAATTGCCCAGCTGTAATTTGTTTACCCAACATGCTAGTTATCTGTTCTGAGAGAGACACCACTAGTGAACTGTGGACCCTGGTCCAATTTCCTCATACTGTTTACACAACCTGCTGCAATCATCTGTTTCCTGTTACTTGCTGTTTTTCCTGCTGTTTTCCACACCATACGTTTAACTCTTTGTTTCTGCAAGACCGGAGAGATTGACAACCTCTCTGTTTCGTGTTGGGCAAAGTTCTGGTTTGTGTCTGTGCAGATTCCACGTTGGTGCAAGCTCCCTAGCGCCAGGGGGAGTCAACATCAACAACCTTCCGATAGATCGTCAAGTCCTACTGGATTGATAACCTTGGGTAGATTTCTCAAGGGAAAACTTCTGCTGTCTACATCATAACCTTCCTCTTGGGGTTCACCAACACGTAGCCATCAAGCTGTTTTCTGGCGCCGTTGCCGGGGACTTGGAGGCTATTGGAAAGGGGAGTCTCTCAGTTCCAATCTCTTTACTTTGTTTTTGTCTTGTTTTAGTTTTGTTTTGCTTGCTGTTAAAAATCAAAAACCCAAAAAAATTAAATTCCTGCATCTAGTTTTTAATTTCGAGTTGCCCTGTTGCTTGTTTTAGCTTGCTAAAATGAGTAATCCTGAAAATACTAAGTTGTGTGACTTTACTAGCACAAACAACAATGATTTTATCTGTACACCCATTGCTCCACCTGCTTCTAAAGCAGAATTTTATGAGATTAAGCCTGCACTGTTAAATCTGGTTATGAAAGAGCAATTTTCTGGTGTTAGTACTGATGATGCTGCTGCCCACTTAAACAACTTTGTTGAACTTTGTGATATGCAAAAGTATAAGGAGGTAGAGAGTGATATTATTAAGCTGAAATTGTTTCCTTTCTCTTAAGAGGAAGAGCTAAAGATTGGTTGCTATCTTTGCCTAGAAATAGTATTGATTCCTGGACTAAATGCAAAGATGCTTTCATTGGAAAATATTATCCTCCTGCTAAAATTATCTCTTGAGAAGTGGTATTATGAACTTTAGGCAACTTGATAATGAGCATGTTGCCCAAGCTTGGGAAAGAATGAAGTCTTTGGTTAAAAATTGCCCCACTCATGGACTGACTACTTGGATGATCATCCAAACCTTTTATGCAGGACTAAATTTTTCTTCAAGGAATTTTGGACTCGGCTGCTGGAGGGACCTTTATGTCCATCACTTTGGGTGCTGCTACAAAGCTTCTTGATGATATGATGGTAAATTATTCTGAATGGCACACTGAAAGGGCTCCAACTGGTAAGAAGGTAAATTCTGTTGAGGAAATTTCCTCCTTGAGTGATAAAGTTGATGCTATTATGACTATGCTTTCGAATGGACATGGTGTTGTGGATCCAAATAATATTCCTCTTGCTTCTTTGGTTGCTCATGATGAGAAAAATGTTGATGTAAACTTCATTAAAAATAACAACTTCAACAACAATGCTATAGGAATAATTTTGGTAGCAACAATTATAGGCCATATCCTGCTAATGGTAGCAACTCTTATGGTAATTCTTATGGCAATTCCTACAGTAACAATAGAAGTGTGCCCTCTGATCTTGAAGTCATGCTTAAGGATTTTATTAGCACACAAACTACTTTTAATAAAACTGTTGAGGAAAAGCTAGGAAAAATTGATACTCTTGCTGCTAAAGTTGATAGTCTTGCTCATGATGTTGAAATGCTGAAAATAAAAGCTATTCCTAGTGATATTAGAGAGAGTAAAACACTCAATGCTATCCAAATTAAAATTGATAATAACATTAGGATGCTTGCTGAACTTCATGAAAGATGGGAGAGAGAAGAAAGAGAAGCTGAAATTGCTGAACAAAATAGTGTTGTTAGAGTTTGCACTATTTTTACTAATGAAACAAATGATGCCTCACATGCTAATGCGCCCCCTACTGTTAGTGAAAAGATAATAAGTGTTGGAAATGTCTCTACTACCTCTACAAAAAGTTTTAAATTGCCTGATAGCACTACTTTTGTTCCTAGTAAAAGTGCTGAAATTTTTAGAGGTGTTGGTGATAATTGCTCCATTGTTTTTGATGACAACAACTTCAATTTCGAAAATTGTAACATAACTGAAGTCATCATGTTCTTGCAAAAGCTAGCTAAGAGTCCTAATGCTAGTAAAATAAATATGGCTTTTACTGAACATATTATCAAAGCTCTCATGCATGCTAGGGAAGAAAAATTAAAACTTGAAGCTTCTATCCCTAGGAAGTTAGATGATAATTGGGAACCTGTTATTAAAATGAAACTGAGTGAGTTTGAATGCAATGCTTTGTGTGACCTTGGTTCTTGTATTTCGGTTATGCCTAAAAATTTATATGATATTCTCAAGCTTGCACCTTTGGAAAAATGTCATTTGGATGTTCACTTTGCTGATTCTTCTATGAAGAAACCTTTAGGAAAAGTTGATGATGTTTTGATAATGGTTAATAACAATCTTGTCCCTGTTGATTTTGTGGTTTTGGATATTGAATGCAATCCTTCTTGTCCTATTGTTTTGGGAAGACCTTTTCTGAGAACTGTTGGTGCTGTTATTGATATGAGAGAGGGGAATATAAAATTTCAATTCCCACTCAAGAAAGGTATGGAACACTTCCCTAGGAAGAAGATGAAATACTCACATGATACTAGTGTCAAGACAAATTATGGTTTTGGATTTTCTGGTCTTGACAATACTTGATGCATCTCTTCATGCCTAGCTCAAAGGCATTAAAGAAAAGCACTTCTGGGAGATAACCCATGTTTTTATTTGCTGTTTTATTTTTGTTTTCTTGAGTCAAGGATGCTTGTTTACCTCTGTAGCAACTCCTTTGTATCTTTTATTTGCTGTTTTGTTGTGCCAAGGAGAGTTACTAATGCAAAGTTGGTTTTATTTTCGGGACTGCATTGGGACAGATTGCTGTTCGTCACCGTTTAATTCAGTAGAAAATCAGAAAAAATCGAAAAATGCTGAAACTTTTTGTGCATGTTCCTGATGATGTTACGCAACTTTCATTATTTCAAAAGTTTTTCATCTGAGCATCGTAAGTGCCTCGAAAAAATTCGTCATTACAGACTGTTCTGGTTTGACAGATTCTGTCTTTTATTTTGCATTCTCTCTTTTACAAGTTTTTAAGTGGTTTCTTTTCGTGTAAAAGTGCCCACTTGAGCCTAGTAACAGTGGCTAATGTTTAAAATAGTTGGCTTGTGAGTTTTGTCTTTGCTAGAACTTTGAAGTATTATCTTTTAGTGCACTAACCTGCTAATGAGAAAAGCTGTTAAGTTTTGGTGTGAAGGAAGTTTTCAAGTGTTGATAGAGGAGAATGATATTACATGATCAAGAAGAGTGAAGAGCTTAAGCTTGGGGAGGCTTACCTCCCCAGCATATTTCAAGAAGACTCAAGCATCTAAGCTTGGGGATGCCCAAGGCATCCCCTTCTTCATCTACAAATTATCAGGTCATCTCTAATGGTGCTATATTTTTATTGCTTCATACTAGTGTACTCTTCCTTGGAGCGTCAGTGTGTTTTTGTTTTCAGTTTGTTTTGTTTTGTTTGCTGTGCTATACTTGTTGGATCCTAGCATTCATGTTTGGGAGAGAGACACGCTCCACTTTTTCATTAGAATACTCTTGTGCTTCACTTATACTTGTTGAGTATTCCTGTCTAGTTGCTGTTATTGCTGTTAGCTCTCAGTTTTTCATGTATCTCTTGTTAGAGCTTTCAGTTTCTTTTGAAGAAAGTACTCTCTTGCTTCACTTATATCTGTTTGGAGAGTTGTCAAATAAGTTGATTGGTGTTTGGTTGGACCAGAAAAATGCTATGCATGTGGTAGTGGTATAAAATGCTTACATGAATCTTTTTAGATCGTTGTCTTGAGTAATTTGATGCTTGCCAATTGTTTTGAGCTGTCAAGTAATTAATGTTTAAGCTTGTGCATCATGTAAGTAATGGCTATTAATGAAGAACTACTATAAGGATTTTCTGCTATAATAATCTGTTGCATAATTGGAAGTCCATAGTAGTCTAGATAATTTTTGGATGAAGGCTATGTGTTAACAAGGAAGACAGTGGGAGTCTATGGTTCGTCAAACCTTGTGTTTTATGTACACTCTTGCTATTCCAGTTGATAATGATGTTTGCTTATAATAACCTTGCTAGCCTAAACTCTGTACTAAGAGGGAATGCTTCTTGTACATCCAAAACCTTGAGCCAAATCCATGCCACCTGTGTCCACCATACCTACCTATTATGTGGTGTTTTCACCATTCCAAGTAAATTTCTTCATGTGCTATCTACTAACTACTCAAAACTGTTACATTTCCTTTTTGTGTCACTACTTGAAAAGCTCATAAGGACGTAGATAGGTGGTCTTTATTTCCTGGTTGATCAAATTTTACACACCTGGACTAGTGGCATATACATCCGCTTATCCAATAATTTTGCAAAAAGAGCTGGCAACGGGGTGCCCAGTCCCAATTAATTACAACTTTAACCAAACAATTCTCTTCACATCTTTTTGCCCCTGATTCGTCAGTCAACCAATGTATCTATAATTTTTGATGTTCCATGCTGTTATTATATCAATTGCTACATGTTTTGGCTACACTTTATATCATTTTTATGCATTTTCTGGGACTAACCTATTAACAAGATGCCACAGTGCCAGTTCCCTGTTTTCTGCTGTTTTTGGTTTCAGAAAATCTATTAAGGAAATATTCTCGGAATTGGACGAAACAAAAGACATCGTCAATAATATCACGAGGAGATCACGGAGTCCAAAGGGGAGTCGGAGCAGACCCACCAGGGGCCACGCCACACTAGGGCGCGGCCCAGGGTGGGCCCGCGCCCCCCTATGGCGTGGTGGCCCCCCCGGCCACCGACGCCGCCTCTTCGCCTATATATTCTCCGCGACGCGAAAACCCTATTACGGTCGATCATATTCAACGAAAAGTTCCGTCGCGGCCGTCATCGTCAATCTCAGATCGGAGGAGTTCTGAAGCTCTTCCCGGCACCCTGCCGGAGGGGAGATCATCACCGGAGGGCTCTACATCACCATGCCTGCCTCCGGAGTGATGCGTGAGTAGTCCACCCCTGGACACGGGTCCATAGCAGTAGCTAGATGGTTGTCTCTCTACCTTGTGCCTCCATGTTTAGATCTTGTGAGCTGCCTAACATGATCAAGATCATCTTATTGTAATGCTAGATGTTGTGTTTGCTGGGATCCGATGAATATTGATACCATGTTTATTCAAGTTGTTTATCTATGTGCTCTTGATCTTGCATGCTCTCCGTTGCTAGTAGATGCTTGGCCAAGTAGATGCTTGTGACTCCAAGAGGGGGTATTATGCTCGATAGTGGGTTCAGTCTCTAGATATCTGGATCAGTGACAGAAAGGTCTAAGATGGTAGATGTGCTGTTGCTACTAGGGATAAAACATTGGTGCAGTGTCCAAGGGCACTTGTATTGATTACATTACACACTTTACTTCATGCAATAATCTGTTGTTAGCAACTTAATACTGAACAGGATGCGGATGCTGCCTTGAAGGTGGATTATTTAGGCATAGATGCGGTTGGAATAACGGTCTATGTACTTTGTTGTAATGCCCAACTAGATTTCATAGTAGACATCTTGGCATGTATTGCATTGTTATGCCCTCTCTATTTGTCAATTGCCCAGCTGTAATTTGTTTACCCAACATGCTAGTTATCTGTTCTGAGAGAGACACCACTAGTGAACTGTGGACCCTGGTCCAATTTCCTCATACTGTTTACACAACCTGCTGCAATCATCTGTTTCCTGTTACTTGCTGTTTTTCCTGCTGTTTTCCACACCATACGTTTAACTCTTTGTTTCTGCAAGACGGAGAGATTGGCAACCTCTCTGTTTCGTGTTGGGCAAAGTTCTGGTTTGTGTCTGTGCAGATTCCATGTTGGTGCAAGCTCCCTAGCGCCAGGGGGAGTCAATATCAACAACCTTCCGATAGATCGTCAAGTCCTACTGGATGATAACCTTGGGTACATTTCTCAAGGGAAAACTTCTGCTGTCTACATCATAACCTTCCTCTTGGGTTCACCAACACGTAGCCATCACTCCCATGAAGGACGCTATTTCTACCAGCAAGGCAGATCATACCTCTTTCTCTTTGGTTTACACACATGCAGGTATTTCACTGTTTTGTCATTGCTTACTGATAAATCAGGGCAAAAGTGTGAAGATAATTAAGCGGTTAAAGTTGTAATTAATTGGACTGGGCACCCCGTTGCCAGCTCTTTTGCAAAATTATTGGATAAGCGGATGTATATGCCACTAGTCCAGGTGTAAAAGTCTGTTGACAAGTAGAATAAAGCTTAACCCACCACTTCCTCATGAGCTTGTAAACATTGACACAAAAAGGGGAATATTTGAAGGTTTTAAAGGTAGCACATGCAAATTTACTTGGAATGGCTCGAAATACTATGTATAGGAGTTTTTGGTGGACTCTTTGGGATAACTTGGTTTAAAGGTTTTGGATGCACGAGCAGCATTCCCGCTCAGTACAAGTGAAGGCTAGCAATAGACTGGGAAGCGACAACCACGAGAGCGATAACGGTCATAATCATGCTTGCAACAAAATAAAATTAACGGAGGCATAAAGATGATACTAAAACTCTGAGGCAAAATAGATCATTAAGTCTTAATTGACTTTTATTTTTCAGTCATAACATGTGTGAGCATGTGCCAAGTCGATTCAAGCGAATTATTCAGAGAAGGATACCATCCTGCCATACCGTTTTACGAGTAGAACAATGCATGTGAATATCTATATGACATGTTATTCACTATTAGCAATTTGACTCTGACCATAAGGAGACATGAACTACTAAGCAATCATTAAATAACATAACAACTACCATGATAGCTAAGCATGTTCACATGAGTAGGTATATTTACAAAAATGAAAAACAAATAGAGTTCATACCAGCCTTTTACCACATCCGGGCTGTCGTAAATCGTCATTATTGCTTTTCACTGTGTGGCTTGAATGATGTGAAATGATAACCAAGCCCAAAGTGGAACTACGGAAATTTTCGAACTCCTAAAACAACTATACAAAACAGCAGAAGAATAACAAATATTTTTGGGTTTTCGATTTAAAGCAAGCATGGAAGGAAACAAGCAAACAAAGCAAAATCTTTTTGGATTTTTTTTGAATAGCAAACCGAAATGAAAAACTAAAAATAGACTAGCGCTACAAATTCAAAAGCAAGAGAAATAAAGAAAATATTTTTGGTCTTTTGGTGTTTTGCGAAGATAAAATGGACACAAGAAACAAAAGCGAAAAAGAAAAGAAACAAACTAAAACATGGATATACAAAGTACCGACATGATATGAATATGATAAAATGAGCGAGTTGTCGGCATACTTCCCCCCAAGCTTAGGCTTTTGGCCTAAGTGGGAGACATCATCCCCATGGCTGCCAGCTAGGCGCGCCCTCAGTGTATGACGAGGAGGGTTCCTCGTCCGGGTAAAAGCTCGAGGATGCACCACCGTAGTACACGGTGTAGTCCTCAGGGCGCGCCACGAGGGTCTCCTGTCGGTGCTCAGGGTAGTGCTGTAAATGGAAATCCGGTGCACCGAGTAGGTTGTCCAAATCCTCCCTCGAATATGATAGAGGACCCCTGAAAACACTGAACAAACTAGGCTGTGGAAGCCGGACCTCTAGCTCAGGTCCATTAGCAAAAACAACTCTATACATCAAATGTCCAGTAGATGAATTAGTAGTATCAAAATCATGGAGTTTCATGGCAGCAAGATCAAGTCTTTCCGGAATCAACAATTCATCAGAAGGATCGACAGAAAGACCAAGATCAGCTAAAACACCCGCAGCAATAATGCCTCCAAAGATGGGACCTTTGGCTGCAAGGCGGCGAGCAATCAAGGCACCAAGGTTGTATGTTTTATCATTTTAAGTGCATGCGCAAGAAAAGCTAGATGATAGCAAGAAATATTACTAGTGTTCTCTCTAGCAAGCACACTCGTGGCAAGATAATAAGTGAAGTACCTGATGGCCGAAATTGAATGTCCCTTATCTTACCACGCTGCACTCTATGGGGATCATCATAGCTCAACTCACGGTAAAGATCCAACAACTCGGGAGGCTGTGATTTGATCTTCCTTGCTGTCCCTGATGGAGCAACACCTATTCCCGCAAAATCTTTTCAAGTCCATGTTGCATGCACGATCATAATCTTAAACTCAACAGTGGGGTTAAAAATAGAGTTATTAAACTTAAAGCTTTCAACAAAAATCTTAGTGAGGTTAGCATATTGTGGCCTCTCATTCTGCATAAATTCCATCAAGCCAACATGTTAATCATTCTCATCAAGTCATCATAAATCCCTGCATCCCTCATAAAGTTAAAGCATGGAAAAATAGATGGATGAGGAACACCATCATCTTCCTCTTCACCGATTTTGGTGCCAAAAGATCTTCATTGTATGATGGCCTAGGTGCACCTCTTGATCTTGAAGCCCTTGTTTCCCTTGAGGAGGATGGTGTTTGCCTCTCAAAGATTTCTCCATAAGTGTGTTTATCCATCTTCCTTTTCTGAATTTTAAACAAACCTCATAAAAAGTGATTTTGGAGTGGTTAATTCAAGGGGAACACTAGGGAGACTTGCTATGGGGCTAAACATGCATCAAAACTATTTAATCTAAACAAGAACCAGCATGCAAGCTCAAATAACATGTCACATACAGTACCAAAATGCCAAAGATATAAGCAACTAAACAAAATTCTACTTGGATAATCGGAGAGAGTCACATACCGGAGAGCAATTGATCCAAATTTCAGCAGCAAAGATGGGCTGAGCAAGTAGATCGAAAAATCTCGAGCAAGAGCAGCAAGAACACGAGTTTGAGCAATGGTGGTGTGTATGGTCAGGAGAGAGAAAGGAGTGGGAGGAGGATGAGTAAGTGGAGGGCCAGGTGGGACCCACACCAGGTGACGTGGTTTAGAACACGACATATGCTACGGGGTGGCTAAGGTAGGTGCGGGATCCGGGATCTGCAGCATCGGCACCCGGTGGGATTGCGCCGTGGCGCTAAGACAAAGATGTACCTAGGTTCGGAGCCCTCCCGGAGGAGGTAACACTCCTACTCCTGCCGGATCTCTGGATCAATGGTGAACACAGTACATGGTCGCTCCTTGAGCTGTTTGACGAGCTGGGCATATCTCTCTTTTTCTCTAGCTACTTGGGGTGGGGAAGAAGATCAGACCCCCTCTCTTGGGCACCCAGGCAGCCTTATATGGGCTGGCTGCCTGGCTTACAGGCGGGTCCGACTGGCCGTGCCAGCCGGCCCATGTCGGCTACAGGGGGGTTTCTTCGTGACGCCACTTGTCCGCCAAGCAGGGAACTTCGTAGGCTTGCAGGCGATGTCGGGGTAGGCTTGGCGACGTGGAGAGCTGAGCAGCGTCGAGGCCGGCCCCCGCCTCCCGACCGGCTGCTCTTAGAGCTCCATGCCGCATGCCGGGCGGCGACCCGTGTTCCCCGCCTGTCGGGGCCTCTAGGGGTCGTGGGAGATGTAGGGCTAGGCATGGCTCCAGTACCCGCCCAACACGGGCCCTTGTCTTCTGCTTGTCGTAGAGGGATGGCAGCCGGCCTTCCAGCTGTCGCGGTTGACCCTGGTCGTACTTGGCGGGTGTCGTTTGTCGGCATCTGTTTGTCTCCGGGAATCGTAATGATGACGGGCCTCTAGCCCGCCTGCGCGAGCTAGGCGGGCCCGGCTGTAAGCGGGGCAGGCGGTCCCGGCACCGCCAGGCAGCCGGGACGGCCAGGCAGGAAGCTCGTTCCTGCTCTTCGCGTTTTACTCAGGATCTTCTGTGGGTCTTGGGGTACCCCGGTTTCATCCCCACGACACTAGCCCCCGAACACGTTGGAGCTGAAAATCGCCGGCTACGGCGGGGGGGAGAGCTTCTGCGTGTTCAGCACCTTGGGATAATCGTCCGGGTAGGGGGTAGAAAACCGGGTTGTCCCGTCGTCCGGCTGCAGTTGTCGACGTAAGCGCTGAAGGTGGCACGTCCCATCCGCCTGTCAGGCGGTTGCCCGGCAGTTGAGACGACGCTTCGGTTTCTGTTGCGGATCTTCTGCGGCGAAGCTTAAGGGTGGGATCTTCTGCGGCCGAAACTGCCGCCCACGATCTCGCCCACGATCGCGCGGTTGCGCGCCGCGTGGCGCGTTCTGCGGAGGCGGTTACTCGGGCCCTTCGGCCCATAAATAGGGGCGGGGCGCGGAGGTGAGGGAGTTCGCCTCCATCTCCTCTCCGTGCCTCCCCTGCTTCCCAGCGCTCCGTCGCACGCATCCGCGCCCTCTCTCCTTCTTCTTCTCTCCGCCGAGGGGAAGCCTCTGCCGGCGCCGCCGTTTCTCCTCCGACGCGCTGGAAGCGGCGAGCGCGGCAACCACGAGCCACCGCAGCTCGACGCCGAAGCCGCGAAGCCCATGTCCCGACGCGCCAAGACCGGAGATGGCCGACGGCAACGAGGCGGCGGCAAATGGCGCAGCTCCATCATTACCATGGAGGACATCAAGGGCCTCCGCGCGCGTGCCTCCTGTCGATGGAGGAGCACGTTGGCGTGCGCCTCGCCGTGGACGGCGAGGTGGTTCCCACGCCGCAGACCGGCGAGAGAGTGGTCTTCAGGGACCACTTCGACCGCGGGCTCGCACTGCTGGCGAGCCCCTTCCTCCAGAGCTTCCTGCAGACCTTTGGTCTGCAGCCGCATCACCTCGGGGCCAACTCGGTGGCCACGCTGAGCTACTTTGCCACCATCTGCGAGGGGTGGCTCGGCATCTGGGCGAATCTCTCCCTCTTCTGCCGGCTGTACTACCTTCGCGCCCGCTACATCGGCAACAAGGAGGAGAACGGCTTCGTGGACTGCGGGGCACGATCGTCTATCGCCGGTCACGGACGGAGCTGCCGGGCTTCGAGAAGCCGGACATGGTGAAGGAGTGGCAGCGGTCATACTTCTACGTCCGCAACCTGAAGGTGGGAGAGGATCACATCCGCCTGCCTGTGTTCCAGCCGATCCCGCCCACGCGGGAGAACTGGGGCCTGAAGGTGCTTGGCGACCAGGCGGACGCCAACAAGATGCTCAGCCGGATCGACGCGCTCTTCAAGAAGGAGGGGTTAACCACCGGGACCCGACTCTCTGCTGGCTCTACAACCGGATAGCGCCACTGCAGAGCAGGACCCACAAGATTTGCCATCTGAGCGGGCGCCTCGATCCCACCCGGCTGACCTGGAAGCGGTGGAAGCTGGAGGCTCTGAACGGCTGGCTTCGCCATAGCACCAAGGAGGACCGGGTGGCGGAGAACTGGAAAACGCAAATCGCCGTATACTCGAAGGAAGCCGCCTCCCCCGTAGTAATATCTCTGCTTGGACTCCTTGTTTCCTTCTGTGCGTCAGCCGGCTGCTCATTAGCCGGTCGCATAGCTCTTCAAGGTTCAGAAGGAGGAGGACGGGCCCGATGGTCCCCAGTTTGTGGCGGACATCCGGCTGCCGACGACGGCACCTGGGGAGAGCTTCTCTGAGGGCGAAGAAGACGACGGCGCAGCCGGGGGCGGTGAGGGCGTTGAGGGTGGCCAGGCGGAAGACGCGCCGTTGACCAGGCGCCGGTTGGAGGAGGTGGTGCGGGCGACGCGCAGCTGGATGCTCGGGGTAAGCCGGTTGCCTCTGTTTCGGGCGTCGAGGAAATCATCAAGCCCGTGGTAGTCATTGATCTCTGATACTGAGAGTATTGAGAGTACAGAGAACGCGGGATCGACCTCGGCGCCCCCGCCAGAAGAGGACGAAGCCGGCTACCCCGGCCAGCTTGAAGGAGGAGGATGACGACGACGAGCCGCCGATGAGGAAGAAGCTGAAGAGGGTTCCGGCTAACGTGCACAGGTAAGCACTCATGCGACGCTCTTTCTGTTCCGCTGGTCTTGGTGGGCGCCAAATGACATGACATTTCTTTCTCTTCTGTAGCGCGCCAAGGTCTGATTGTTGGTGGTGCCGTGAGGACTGTTGCCGCGCCGTCTACCCAGGCGGATGCGTTCGCCCGGGCAACGGAGGAGCGGGAGGCCGGCCGCGAGGGCCGCGCGAGCAGCCACGCGAGTCGGCTGAGAGGGCCCAGCCGGTTGGGTCCCCAGTCGGGGTCGTCCCGCCGTTAGGCGAGGGCGAGGGCGGAGGGGCCGGCGACGCCCCAGAGGCAGCCGGAGCCGCAGCCGAAGCTACGGCCGCTCCAAGGCCGAGGAAGGCTGGCGTGACGATGTCCACGAAGAGGGCCGAGGCGACGGCGAGGAAGAAGCTGGCCCGACGGCTGCGGAAAAAGCCAAGGGGCAGGCGGATGGCTCCACTGCCGCCAAGGGCCAGGCGGATGACTCTACTGCCGCCTGGGATCGGCAGCTGGCGCCGGTTGACCCCTCCATCACCGCCAATGCCGGGAATATCCGGGAGCCGGGTGACCCCTTCACCTTTCCTTGGAGATCGGGCAGGGGGTGCGCGAGTTGCTCGGGGACGTCCAGCGCCTCCAGGAGTCTCCAGGTAGGCTATCATGCTAATCTTGGCACGGCCGACTGCGGGAGCCGGCGCTAATCTTGATTCTGATGTTTCTTTTTAGTGGTCCCAGAAGGAATCTGGCAAGAAGGTCGAGCGCCTGGAAAAGGAGCTGAAGGCCGCCAAGGGTGAGCTAGCGTTCCGACTGCGGATCGCCTATCCGGAGCCGGCCGCTAATCTTTCTGCTTTTCTCGCAGAATCTGACGCGGCGCTGCGCACCCAGCTGGAGAGCTACAAGTTCAGCGAGCTCTCGGCGGAGGTGGAGCGCCTCAAGAAGCGCGACGAAGAGCGCCAGGCGGAGCTTGCCGGCCTGGTCGAGGCCAAGGAGGCGGCAGAGAAGGCCGCGGTGGAGGCGCGTCAGAACTTCGAGCTGGTGGAGGAGGGCTACAACAAGCAGCGCTCGGACGACCAGGCGGAGATCACGAAGCTGAAGGACGAGCTCGCCCTCTGAAGTCAGAGGAAGGCTCCGCGCGCAAGGAGTTGGCACGGATCGACCTCTCCGTCCGGGGTAATCTTTGGCGTTGATGCATTTGCCTTGCTATCTTTTAGTTCCCTTGTAACTTTCTTCGTCTGGTTGCAGGCTTTTATCCGTCTGCGGCATAGAGGCGGCGAAGACTCAGCTGGCCGGCCTGGGGGTGGAGCCAACCGAAGCGGCCATAGCGGCTGCTCGACCTCCGTGGCGGACCGAGTGGAGCAGCTTGGGACGGACGCCCGTGCGCTGGCGTATGCGGCCAAGCGGCTTTGTAGGTACATCTGGCCCGACCAGGGGACTCCAATCGTCCTGGCCGAGATGGTGCGTCGTCTTGGGCAGGCGCCGGCTGGCGTGGAGAGCCTGCAGGAATCGGCGTCGCGCGGGGGAGCCTTGTGGACCGTGTGCCTCCTCAAGTCCTGGTATCCGGCTGCTGAGTTGGAGCTGCTCAACAGGGCTTCCGGGACGATGACACGTACGAGGAGCTCAAGCAGCGCCCGGACTTCCGCGATGCCGCCTGCACCATTGCGGACTTTGTCGACCTTTCGGAGTTCATCCCTGACAGGGTACAGCTGGCCAAGGACTCCAAGGACGAGTACGCCGACGTCGAGGGTGGCGACGAGGTCGAGGAGCCAGCGGACGACCCCAAGGGAAAGCTGCTAAAGACCCCGCTGCTCCAAGACTGGCGACGTGGCCAGCGCCTCCAAGCCTGCTGAATGAAGACCTCGGAATGCCGAGTGGAACTTGTGCCCTCCTTTAGCCCATCGTGAACTTGCCTCATTTGTCCCCGGATGCCGGGTGTGCTTGTACATAATTTCTGGTGATTGTGTCGTGACTTGTATGGAGCTTCGCCTCCCTTGCTTCAGTTTCAGCTTGAACTTCTTTGATTTTTCTGCTTCTCTTTGTCTCTTTGTGATGTAGTGAGGGCGGTAGCCCGCTCACCTTACTAGCCCCGAGATTGGGCCCGACTGGTGCAGCCAGCCGGGCCGAATCTGATCTGTCTTCAAAGAATTGTTTCCCGGCTGCCCGAGACAGCCGGTTGTCCGCGTAGACTGTCCCCGAGATTGGACTCGGCCGGCGTAGCCGGTCGTTTCGAATCTTTCCGGCTAGCGTCTGAGAGCTTGTGAGGCCGCCAAGATCCAACAGAACTTTTGCTGAAATGTCAGTCCTCAAAATTGAAAAGGGTTGGCACTTTTAACTTTGCACTTTTTATTCGTTTAGGGGCCGGCTCGCCTTCGTTCTGCCGCTCGTGCCCCTTCCGTGCATGCGGCCAACCGACCCCTGCTCTTGCCTGATCGGAAGAGAGGGCTGGCTGTGGACGCACCGTACTGAGATCTTGAGGAGCTAAACTTAGGCGAGCGAAAGCGCGGTTCTTCTGTCGCGACCGGAGATCTTCCTTTCCTATGTGCCTTTCGCGTGTGCCTCCTAGCCGGTTTTCTGGCCAGCGTGTCAGCCGGGTTGCGGTCTGCAGCCGGATCCGAGAGTAGGCGTCGGGGTCGAGCACGCTACTAAGCTACCGTAAGCGAGGATCGAAAATCCGGCTGGCCACAGTCGGAAGAAAGGACAAACAACTCTTACACAACTGCAGCCCCCGAGTGTATGCTCGAGGTGCTAACTTTCATTGAAAGGGAAGTACAGGGTGTTACATTTGCTCTAGGAGTAGAAAGGCCTAAGGAGACTGGCATTCCACGGGCGTTCCCCCTCTTCGTAAGGGGGAACTTCTTGTTCTTCTTCTTCTCGCGTACATCTGTGAGGTTATGCGTTGTTGCGCAGCGCTCTGCTGATGACGAAAGGGCCTTCCCACGGGGAGGACAGCTTGTGGAGGCCTTTGGTGTCTTGGATCCATCGAAGCACGAGGTCGCCTTCGCGGAAAGTGACCGGGTGCACCTTCCGGCTGTGGTACCGGCGCAGGTTTTGCTGGTATATGGCCGACCTGGACAGGGCCAGCTCTCGCCTCTTCGAGGAGGTCTACACCATCTTCGTTTGCTCGCATGGCTTCTTCTTCTGTGTAGAGGACGGCTCGCGGGGAGTCGAACTCGATGTCAGCCGGTAGGACGGCCTCTGCGCCGTAGACGAGGAAGAAGGGCGTGTAGTTTGTCGAGTGGTTGGGGTGGTCCTGAGGCTCCAGAGCACATGCGGGAGTTCCTGGATCCAGCAGTCGGGTGTCCGCTCGAGCGGGTCCACCACCGGGGTCGGATTCCGGCTAGGACCAGGCCGTTTGCTTTCTCCACTTGGCCGTTTGACTGGGGGTGGGACACCGAGGCGAGGTCCAGCCGGATCCTTTTCTCTCGGCAGAAACGCTTGAAGACGCCCTTGGAGAAGTTCGTGCCGTTGTCGGTGATGATGTGTGCGGGTAGCCGTAGCGATAGATGATGTCTTGGAAGAAAGTGATGACGTCTGGCCGCTCAGCTTTTTGATCGGCTTGGCCTCGATCCATTTGGTGAACTTGTCCACCGCTACGAGGAGGTGAGTCATGCCGCCTCGCGCAGTTTTGAAGGGTTGACCATGTCGAGCCCCCTGACGGCGAACGGCCATGTGATGGGGATGGTTTGCAGGGCCGTAGCCGGGGTGTGCTTTGCTTGCTGAAGCGCTGGCAGCCGGTGCAGGAGCGGACCATCTGCTCGGCGTCAGCCAGAGCGGACGGCCAGTAGAAGCCGTAGCGCAGGGCCTTCGAGGCGATTGATCTGGAGGCGGCGTGGTGACCGCACTCCCCCCTTGTGGATGTCCTCCAGCAGGCGGCGCCCTTCTGCCGGCTCGATGCAGCGCGGGAAAACGCCAGTCGCGCTGCGCTTGTAGAGCTCGTTGTTGATGATGGTGTCGCCTTGGAGCGTCGCAGCACCTGTCGTGAT